>CM073575.1:7412054-8012054 GCA_037074715.1 Magnolia kwangsiensis | reverse complement strand
GCCCTGGAAATGGGGTAACAGAAAGCTAAGAAAAGATACAACTAATTGTACGGAGGATAGTGCAAGGCTGATGGTTCAAATGTTCAACCTATGAGATTTTCATTATTCGTCTTCGATGGAAGGAACAAGGAGTTAGGGAGCTGCAAGTTGGGCCGTATGGTTCCTCTATGATCGGGACTGCCGAGTAAACTCCGCACAGAAACGCGTGTTGCGCGTCATTTTCTCTTCACAGGGGATTAGCAAATATGCGGACCCGGTCTTTGTAACATGAGTTTCAACTGTGATAAAGGTGTTTGACCAAAATAACTAAGATATAAGGCCAGTGGATGCAAATGGGGACGCGGTTTGGCTAGTGATCCAAAACCAGCGAGTTAGCTAGTGTCAAAGATCCGTGGGCCTCACCGTGATGTATGCGTTTTATTATTTAGGTTGTACATCCATTTTTTGGATGCAGATTGACTACTGACAAGCTGAGTAGCGAGAATGCTACTGAAGTGACGTCACCAAGTTCTGTGGGCCCCACCATGATGTATGTTTTGTATTCATGTTGTTCATCCATATGAAGAGATCATCTTAAGGTAAGATCCAAGAATGTGTCACATCCAAAGCTCCAATGGATCCCACCACAGAAAACAACGAGAATTTTGTTGAGAACTTATAAAGGCCACAAAAGTTTTCAATCAAGCTAATTGTTAACTTTTGAACAGGTTGGGTTTTGAAAAAACATCGTGGTAGGCTTAAGGAAAGTTTCAATGATGGGCATCAATCTTCCTATTGTTTTCTATGTTGGGATCCACTAAAGTTTTGGATCTATCTCATTCTTTGGCTCATACCTTAAAATGACATCTCTAAATGGATGTACGTTGTGGATACAACACATACATCATAGTGGCGTCCACATAACTTGGTGATGTTACTTCGGTAATAAGTTTAGCTGCTCAACCTATCAGCATCATCTGTGTCTCCATTTTTCTAGCTCATTTAAGGGTATAAGCGAAAAATGAGGCAAATCTCAAGGTGTACCATGCTAGAGGAAACTGTTTTTTAAATGTCCATGTTGAAAACTCCCTAGATCTCACGGTAATGCTTATTTGCCATCAAACATGTTGATGAGATTACAAAAACCTAAATAAAGGGAAAACACAAATATAGTTTAATTCAAAACTTGCGTGACCTAAAAAAAGTTTTCAAAGATAAGTGTTAAAATCCCCACAATTTCCTATGTAGTGTTCTACTTAAGATTCAGACCTATCTCTCACAATTTTCCTATGTAGTGTTCTACTTAAGATTCAGACCTATCTCTCATTTTTTAGTTTATGACTCACAATGATTTGGCAAAATAAATACATACATTATAGTGAGGCCTACAACACTACATAAGATTCAGACCTATCTCTCATTTTTTAGTTTATGACTCACAATGATTTGGCAAAATAAATACGTACATTATAGTGAGGCCTACAAAGCTTTGATATCAGCTAGCTAGAAACCACGTTTGTGATATCTCACATTGATATTGTAAGGGAAAAATTATCTTTATTGAAAAGGAACATGGATGCATGCTAACCCAATACGCTATATGAGGTCCATAGTGATGTATGTCTTATTTATGTAGTCCATATGTTTTTTCAGCTTATTCTAAGTCATGGGCCCAAAATTGAAGCATATGCAAAGCTTAAGTGGACAACACCACGTGAAACAATGGAAATATGACATCCATGGTTAAAGCCTTCCTAAGGTTTGCAGTATTGTTTATTTGGCATCCAACTTGTTCATGGCTCTTATGAAGTTTTTAATAGTGGGTGTTCAATTCCCTTCCCATGGTGTGGTCCACTTGAGCATTGGATATGCTTCAATTTTGGGCTCATTTTCTAAAATGGATGAATAGTATGGATAAGACATCATGGTAGGCTTGATAGAGTTTGCTTAGCACACTATAGTAAACTGAGTTCAGCATTCCACATCCCTCTTGCCTTCTCGTCAACTGAGGGAAGTAGAAAAACTTCATTGTTCTAACACAGAGGTACTACGCTATCTCTATTTTCTTTACACGCATTCACACGCTCACACCACAGTGAAATTTCACCACACTGGGTACTCGAACACATGACCTCGTGATGAACTCCTGCCAGTCTACCACCACTTTTGTGAGTCTACAACCAGGCATGAGTAACAACCTAGGACTATGCAAGCTCTTTCCCTCTACTATGCCCAACTAAGTTGTCCAAAATATCGTTTCAGCTTAGATAGGTTTAGTTACCAAATGTTCATGTTTATATGTTTAAAAAATCATTTGGTTACTAAATGTTTGGTTACCAAACATTTATGTTTTTGTCAACAAAATTGTTTGAGTAAGCCGGCAAACCTTCAATTTGGTTATTGACAAATTTTCAGTTGAAAAATCCTCCTTGAACGCATGTCCATCCAAAGGTGCATGAAAAGGGGTTGCATGAACTAAATAGTTCATTGTATGATATTTATCAAATATTGTATTAGAATAAGCATACATAACTCATGCATACGATAAGCATATTGACACATAATATCGCAGTAAGCTTGTAAATTAATAATGCCATAAATGACAGACCGGGGCTGTTTGAACATTTATGAGAATACATGTAAACATCTCCATGCATGTACATTGGCACATGACAATTAACACGCATGGCATATATAAACATGAGTATTAATACATTTGAGGCACTTGAAGGTTAAATGAAGCACACGTG
Organism: Magnolia kwangsiensis; assembly: GCA_037074715.1. NCBI lineage: Eukaryota > Viridiplantae > Streptophyta > Magnoliopsida > Magnoliales > Magnoliaceae > Magnolia > Magnolia kwangsiensis. The sequence continues at coordinate 8,009,325 of CM073575.1, read as the reverse complement.
AGTAATTGAACAAGAGCAGTGGCACATTCACACATGTGCCTTATATAGTGGCACATGTGCATAATAATCATCACTCCTTGTATTTTATAAAAAATGGACAAAAATCAAATTTTATGAACAAATTAGCTAGTCCACAATCACCACCAACTCCTTTAGATAGCTTCATCTTTTATTTTATTAAATTTGTTGTCTTGACAAATCACAAGCATATGCTCATCCATGGACATAATTTGGCTAGTGACCCTAACACTAGCCAAATAGCCGGTGTCAAAGTTTCGTGCAACCTATTATGATGTATGTTTTTTATCCATGTTGTTATTCATTTTGTTAGTTTATTTTAAGTCATGGGCTCAAAATAAGGTAGAACTAAATGTTAAGTGTACCACATTATATAAAACAACGTTGATCATAGAAAAAAGATTTATAAGGCCAATGGTGATGTTTATTTGACATTCAACCTGTTGACAAGGCTACATAGACTTCAGCTAAGAGAAAATACAAACATCAACTTTATTCAAAACTTATGTGACCCTTGAGAGGTTTTCAACTATAAGCATTCAATTCCCACTGTTATACGGCGTGCATCATTTTTGGGCTGGAAAAATGATGGTGATAATAGATAAAACACATAAATAACAGTGTTAGGGTTGCTAGCCAGACTGCATCCCCCATCAACTAAACAGAGTATTAACACCTAGGCATGGTCTACATGGCTTGGCAGTGAAATAACGAACATGAATTTCCAACATCCGTTGTTGAGGGGAAGCTTGTTCAACAGAACGCCCTTAGGGGCCATCAGAGTGTGTGATTGGCGTCCATTTCATCCACCATTTGAGTTATACCAAGATAGAACATGTGTCCAAAATCAAGCCATTTTAAAACTCAAGTGGGTTCCAAAGAGTGAACGGATATTCCATCTAACCGTTCATGAAAAAAGTCACATCAGGATAAAGGAAAAACTCAAATAAAAAGTCGTAACTAATACTTCCGTATGCCCAGAGAAGCTTCCTGGTAAGTTCGTCCGTCCCACCAACATTTCCCATGGTGTGGCCCACTTGTGTCTCAGAGGCCCTTCTTTTTAAAATTCAAGTCTTAAAAGGATGGACGCTGGCTCACAGATTTTTTGTTGCACGGTCCCCTTACAACACCTGTTTGACGAATCTCGCGTCCTAAAATAGTGGCCGTGTAAGTCTCGCTCCCGTCAGTTTCCAACGGGTGCTCAATTGGAAAGGAATTACAGGCTCCTCAGCAAACGTAACATTGCTCCCGTAAGGGATTGAGCACGCATGAGACAGGATTCAACATCTAAACCGTTGATTTGATGGGCCCCACTGCCAGGATGGATAGTTGTGAAACCTTCATTACGTAGTACCCTAACTTTTCGATCTGTGCCGTGGAAATGGGGTCATAGACAGCTAAGGAAAAAATACAACTATTTTTATGGAGGAAAGTGGACCGACTGATGATTCAAATGATTTTCATTCTTCGTCTTTGATGGGCCCATCAAAACAACCGCTTGGATCAACGAACAGTGGGCCCACATGAGCAAAATCCGGAGCTTAGGTAACTGCAAGTTGGGCCGTACGATTCATCTATGCCCAGACTCCTGAGTAAACGCCGTACCCATCACAGGCAAACGCGTGTTACGCGTCAGGGTCTCTTTAACGGCAGATTAGCAAATACGCGTATCGGGTCTTTGTAATTCTGAGAAGGGATTGACCAGAAAATCTGAGATATGGGGCCCATGTTGGTAAATGCGGACGCGGTTTGCCGGTGACCCCACAATCTGCCAGCCAGCTGCGGCGCGTCTTCGGAGGTGGATGGGATCCCAGGGCATGGTGACGTAGGAAGCGGATTGCGTAGTGAGTAACTCACTACGCTTAGCGTGCTGAGTAAACTCTGCGAGGAACGCCATGATTTATTTATTCTATCACTCCGTCCACCTATTCTACCAAATAATTTGATGACTTGAGATTAAAATTGAAGCATATATAATGTTCAAATGGACCACGCCACAGGAAGCAGTTGAATTCAATGTCCACCATTGAAATTTTTTCAGAGACCACAGAAATTTTTGATTAAGCTTATATTTGTGTTTTACCTTCGTCCATATATATATATATATATATATATATATATATATATATATATATATATATATATATTCTCATGAATAGGTTTGATGGCAAATACACATCATTGTAAGGCTTAGAAAAGTTTCCATGGTGGAAGTTATTATCTCCACTTTTTCCCATGGTATAATCCACTTGATCTTTAGATGTGATTTAATTCTGGGCTCAACTCCGTAAATTAGATGGAAAAATGGATGGATATGCATATACCACACATTCAAGTTGGGCCCAGCTGAGTTTACTCAATATCCTGTGCAATCCAATTTTGGTGATGTATGTGCCTTATATCTATCCTGTGGATCGATTTTGACAACCCAATTTAGAGCATGAACTCAAAAATAAGCTAAACCAAATCTCAGGTGGACCATAATTAAGAAGACGTACTACAATTAAAAACTTCTCACAGCAACAAAGTTTGGAATGAAGCTATCTGTGTGGTCTTTTCATCGGGTCTTTGTAACCTTTTTAACGGCTTGAGTGGCTAATAAATATTCTGGTGTCCCCGTGAAGTTTCTAGTTGTGGGGAATTAATTAGGGCTGTTTTTCGTGGCATGGTCACGGATCTATTTCATTGATTGGTTCATGCCTTAAAATGAGTCGTTAAAATGAATTTACAGTGTGGATGTAAGGCACATAAATCACAGCAGGCCACATAGTTATGGGTTCACTTAAACCGCACAAAGCAAGCTGGTGTCAAATTTCAATGGACCTTGTATGTCTCTTATCTAGATACAAATCTTAGGTGGACCGTACCATACGAGAATAGTTTTGGCTTGAATGTTCACTGTTAAAAACTTCCTAAAGCCCATGGTGATGTTTATTTGCCATCCAAAATGTCGGTAGTGTTATACAAACCTGAATAAAGGAAAACAGAAATATTAGTTTCATCCAAAACTTGAGTGACCCCTAACAAATTTTGATGATAAGCGTTCAATCTCCACCATTTTCCATAGTGTGGTTCACTTGAAATTTGAATCCGGCTCATATTTTGACTTATGCCCTAAAATGGACTGAAAAAATAATTGGACAGTGGGGATAAAACTCATACATAATGATGGGACTGTAGAGCTTTGACACCAACTAGTAGGCTGGTGTTACGTCGTTAGCCAAACCGCGTCCGGCGAATGCAGGCCATTCGCCCGTGAAAATCTCACATCAATGCTGAAAGAAAAAACACTTTTTTTCTGAAAAGAGATGTGGATTGTGCCATATTTCAACTAGCTAGCGCGGTGGGGCCATTGTGATGTCTGTGCCTGCTCTCTGTTTTCCATCCATTTTTTTATTCATTTTAAGGCAGTTATCTCAAAATAACAATGGGGTAGTGAAGCTCACCATGAAAGCCTTACTGGGGCCCACAGTCATGGTTGTTTGTCATCCAACGTGTTTACAAGGTCACAATTACATGGATGAAGGGAAAACACGTATATCAGCTTAATCCAAAACTTCTTTAGCCTCCATTGAGTTTTCAACGTTCGCTTTCAATTCCCTTCCTGTCATCCAACTTGTTCATAAGATAACATATATATAGACGAAGGGAAAACATAAATATTAACAATCCTAAATTTTGGTACATTATAAAAAATTAAGTTAAATATTGAAATATTTTATTTTTAAATAAAAAATAAAAATAAGTTAATAGTTGAGTTGGTGGAGATGTTCTTAGTTGAGAGAAATGTTTAGGGATCAATTCTTGAAATAGTAATAATAATTTTTTTTATCAAATGTTTTTATTCTAAATTTTAAATTTAGAACAAGGGAGGATGTGCTCATCTTATCTTATAAGAATTTTCTTTAAAAAGGAATACGAAAGTTTCTGAAAAAAAAAAAAAAAAGAGATAAGAAGCTCGTAAAAGGAAAAAGAAATTCTAAGAAGGCTCGATCAGATAAGTTCTAAATGTTAGATTTTTTTTAATTTTTTATTATATTATTAATTTCTTCTTGATTTATACAATGGATGGTGTGGATTATCCACGCTATCATCGTATAGGTGTGTAGAGTTAATTTTAATAAAGTGATATTTTTATGATTTCAAATTTAATTAGTAATATTTTAAGAATAAATAAAATGGATAGAATCTGATTGTGTTAAGATAAATCTGTACGGATCTTATGATCGTTATAACCAAAATATATAAGGGTCATAATTTTCAGATCAATCTGACCATCAAATTGGCTATACTAGTCAAATCTATAAATGTTTAATAAGGAATCTTAGATTTTTGTGCAAGTCTTGGTATCACTTAGCGTAAAAGGTTGAGATGAACCATTGGTGTTTGTGTGGTTAAATCTACACCATTCTTCCAATGTGTAGAAACAAAACATAACCAAACCTCAATAATCTTAATGATCTGATTATTCGATGGGTCACCCCGATCAAATAATTTTCAATCAATTTTATAACCTTAAAAAAGAAATAAAAGATAGAAATAGAAAATAAATTTTTTAATTACCTAATTATTTTAGATCTAGCCACCTAGGATGTTAATTAAAGGTGGGCCCCACCATATAAAATAACTACATGAATAATAATATTGTTGATATAACTGATAGGATCTCTAAATTTAAACCAATCCATTTACCTTGTGGATTTTACACTACCAAACTCAGGTGAGTAACTCAGCTTGTCTTATAATTCATTAAAATAAAAATAAATTGTCTGTGATTGTTTGATTGATTGATGTACTGATTTGAGTATTTTGTTATGATAATTGTATGCTAAATTCATATGTGAATATTCTGATCAAAAAAACTATGCCAAATATGAAAAATAAGCATTTACATATCATCCATCATTCATTACATTTACATACTGCGTGGTCGATCCTAAGGGCCCTCCCTGGAAGAAATGTCGATCCTGTAGAACGTTATCAGATGCAGGCTATGCCCAATCCCACCGAAAAGTGAAAGCCTACCCAACGGGTGGATGCGGGTTGACGACCTCCAACCCAAGCAGATGGATGATCACCCCATCTGATGCATTCATACACCATTTGCATCCATATCATTGTGCATATATTTTTATGTTATTTTAATTGCTATGATTATAAATCATGTTGGGTTATTTCACTAAGCCTAACCAGCTTACCTTTTTATTGATAGAAAAACTGTACAGAGGAACCATTAGGAGATGATGTGGCGCAAGAACTGGAAGGATTTACTATACTTGAATACAACTTATGTGAAACGTGGTCATACTTATCTAAAGATAAAGTGGTGGCATTAGACAATTTCTAATTATGTGATTTATTTGTTAGCATAATTCGATTAACATGTAATGTATATTGGTATTAATTTTAATATTTTAATGAATTATTTAGATTTATTTCATTAAAACAATGTTAAAATGGAATAAACATAATTATAGTATGATGATATAATAAATGAATAATTTTTAAGTTTTATTTTATTTTAAGTGTTGTTAAGACTTATATATGCCTGGTTGATTAGTGGTAGGTATTCTATATGTGTGATTGAGATTATGGTGAAACTTAAATTGAATATAATTATCATCTTTGATTAAACTGATTAAAGAATTAAATTAGTACAATTTGTGTACAAGTTATGAACTGAAACTCGAGTCTGAGGGTGCACACTCTGTACCTGGATTTTAGGGCATGACAGGGTGGGCCTATTAAGTTTTCAATGGTAGACATTCAGTTTCCTTCCCATGGTGTAGTCTCCTTAGGTTTAGATATATATATGCTAGAATGTTGGGCTTATTCCCTAAAATAATTGAGAGGAATGGATGGACAGTGTGGATAAGACACACATATCATTGGGCCCATAGAATGGGGAGTTTCCTTTTAAAGATTAAAAAACTTTAATACTTTGACACAAGCGGAGCATGCGGGGCACCAAATTGGTACATCATGGTGTAATTTGATTTAATTGCAGGCCGTTGCATGGTGGAACAACTTTCAAATATATTTTGTATGGCCCATCTCTGTCAATGACTTATTGTCCAGTTAATTCCCACCTCAGTCTAGGCCAGGGCAATACTCAATCATTGAAACCGTGCTGACTTGTAATATCATGGTGATGAAATAATTCACTCACTTATAAATTGGATTTTTTAAAAAAATGATTTTTTCATTGTTTAATACTATTGTTATGGGGAGATCCGAGCCCACGATAAAGCGTCAATCCAAGCGCCAGTCTGAGCCAACTCATTACCATGACGTCCGAGGTACGACTCGTCCGACCCTTTTCGAGCATCACACAACAATAACGAGCAGGAGACACGACCCGTCCGAGCCGGCCAACTCGGCCGAGGTGAAGCTCGAAACGGTTCTCATACTCCGATCGGATGACCTATAATTTGCTAGTCGTAGTATGCTCGACACGGCTAGCCTTGCCGACCACAATGGATCCGACCTAGCGGGTCGGCTCGGATACCGCTCGACTTAGAAGCCGCATCCTTTACTCCATGGTCGGATGAGCCGAGCCGAGTAGACGTGTAATGGCATACGCTAAATGCGAAAGTTGTCATTATTGGTCGTGGCCGATAACTTCGCTCGCAGATACGCACTACTCGCCTGATACGCTGCGTGATCAACAGATTGCGGGCAATATCTCCATGATCTGAGAATCCCTTATATCGTGCCGAGATTATCGGATCTAGACCATTCTACAGGCAAGTATAAATAGCACACGACACCATGTCTACAGGTACACAACAACAAGTGCTCTTTCTCCTACTCTCTACTTAGACCCCGATTCCCTTGACCTGACTTAGGCATCGGAGGGTCCCCCGACTTACTCAGGGTCACCTTTGCCTGTTCTCTTGGTGTAGGTTCAAGAGGTGGTACGCTGAAGTGAAGAAGACGTGGAGGAAGAACCGATCAGATTTTGGTATCAACATTTTTTGGCGCCTTCTGTGGAAAATTGATACTAAAAGTCAGGTTCTCATTTTCCTTCTTCTAAGCAATGACAAGGAAAAAGAAAGTTGTAGTTGTGGAACCGGAACCGAACGAACTGACTCGGTTATCATCACCGCTTCACGCTGAATCCACACCAGGGCCTTCCCAGCATTCTCGCAATCGGTCGAGTAAATATCGAGCCATGCAAAATGAAATTCAGGCCCTACGCGTCAAGATAAATAGAATGAAACAGTAGAGGGAGCCAGAGTCACGCCCGGTTGAGGAAAACTCCGTTCTCGAGCCGATGGGTTTGTTTGTGGAGACTCGTTCTGTGCCAAGGAGTGTGAGACCTGAAGCTCCCTAGCATTCGAGGGCGCCACGTTCAGGTCAAAATTCTCTTGCGGCGCATGCTGAAGGATACGCGCAGAATGCCACTACTCGAGCCCCTACTACCGTCCATTCGGCCAGCTCCACTCTGGCACCCACGGATCTCTGTCATCAATTAGAATGGAGAAGAGAAAGAAGAACTCCGGAGATCGAGGACGCCCTAGAGGTCATCGCAAAAAATAAAGACCCTTGGGAGGCACGATTCGCGGAACTAAAGGACCAGTTCTTGACATTGAAGAAAAAACAACAACAATCAACAATTTCGGCCACGATCCAGGCGATGATGGAAGAGACCGAACCTCCTTTCACCCCTACCTTCATGGCTGAGGTGATGCCGTAGAGGTTTCAGATGCTTCCTGTCATCCAGTATTCGGGATATGGGGACCCATCCGAACATCTGGAAGCCTACCGGTCGTGGATGCAGATCCAGACCGCAATGGACGCGATGATGTGCAGAGGATTTTCCATCACCCTTACGGGGTCCGCTCGGATTTGATATCGTCAGCTTAAACCGAACTCCGTGGGCTCTTTCACGGAATTAAGCCGACTATTCCTTACGCAGTTCATAAGCGGTAAGAGAAGTCAGAAACCCAACACTCACCTGCCCACCATCAAGCAAGCTCCGAAAGAATCGTCGAAAGACTACATCTCCCGTTTCAATGAAGAAGCATTGCAGGTCGAGGACTACGATGACAAGATGACTCTTGCTGTCATTCCGAGCGGACTAAAGGAAAGTTCGCTTTCTCCATCGGAAAGAACCCTCCAAGAACGTTAGTAGACTTCATGGTGAAGGCTCAGAAGTATATCAATGCCGAAGAGTTCACTAATACTCGTAAAGGTACACAAGTAACTGACTCGACAAACAAAGGGAAGAGTCCTAGGAATGAAGATTCCCAGCTGAACGGCAAAGGGGCGGACGACCATGCTTCCTGTGATCGTTGACCGAGCCGCAGGCCGGAAGGGAAATTCTGTTCTTATACTCTTCTTAACACATCTGCCAAGAAAATTCTGCTGGATATCCGAGGAGACAGGCTACTTAATTGGCCAGTCTGCATGAGAGCTGACCTAGAGCATCGGGACAAGTGAAAATTCTACCGCTTCCACCGGGACCATGGTCACAACACGGACGATTACGTGGACCTGAAAGACGAGATTGAGTCCCTCATCTGCAAGAGACATTTACGTCGATATATTAAAAAAGAGAAGTCTGTTCGGAGAGAGGAACGACCAACAACCCCCCAGAAGAACCCGCTGAAATTCGTACCATCTTCGGGGGCTCAGCTAAGAAAGAGGATTCAAATAGGGCTCAGAAAGCCCACTTCTGGAGATTTGAGCTGGAACACCACGTTAACCTGTCGAAACGTCCCAGTAAGGAATTCCGAGTCACTCCGTGCAACCTGACATTCACGAAAAATGACGCACGCGGGATCCAGCATCCGCACGATGACGCACTAGTGGTCACAATGACCATAGCAAATCACAAGGTATATTGCATTCTGGTCGATACCGGAATTTCAGCCGATGTAATGTACTCCGAAGTGTTCGAAAAGATGAGAATTTCACGATCATGATTCTGACCCGTGAAGACTCCCCTACACAGCTTCGCTGGAGAGAGTAATCTCCGAAGGAGCTATCTCCCTCCCAATAACAGCGGGAGAAGAGCAGCATCAAGTCACACTTCTGGTAAACTTTTTGGTTGTCAATGTTTCCTCTGTCCACAACGTGATCCGGGCTGACCCTCCCTCAACGCGATGAGGGCGGTTATCTCAACTCACCATTTGATGATGAAGTTTCTAGCTGAAGGTGTGATAGGTTATCTACGAGGCGACCAACGCGAGACCCGAAGGTGTTATGCGATTGCAGTTAAAAAAGGAGCCGTCAAACGGGCTCTCGTCGTGGACGCCTTGGACCCCCGAGGACCGATAGGAAGCTTATCAATCGAAGATCTGGAAAAAGTTCCCCTCGATGAATCAGACCCAAGCAAAACTGTTCATCTCGAGTCATCGTTAAATTCTGAGTAGAGAGACGCGTTATTGGCCTTCTTGAAGCAGCACCGAGACGTCTTCGCATGGTCACATGCAGATATGTCAGGGATCTCTCCTAACGTGTTGGTTCATAAGTTGAATATGAACCCAGATCATAAGTCAGTTAAGTAAAAAAGAAGGTCGTTCGATGTCGAACGATATGAAGCCATTGCCGAGGAGGTGTTCATCCTGCTCGATGCGGGTTTCATAGAAGAAGTATATTACCCTGACTGGATAGCGAATGTTGTGCTCGTAAGGAAATCTAATGGGAAGTGGCGGGTCTGTGTAGACTACTCCGATCTGAATAAGGCGTGCCTTAAAGACAGCTTCCCGTTACCTCGGATCGATCAACCGATGGACAGTACGGCAGTACATGAGCTACTCTCATTTTTGCACGCCTACTTCGGGTACAACCAAATCGCTATGTATCCCCCAGATAGGCAAAAGACTACCTTTGTCACGGACAGAGGACTCTACTGTTACCGGGTCATGTCATTCGGCCTGAAAAACGCTGGGACAACATATCAGAAGCTGGTAAATCAAATGTTCGCTAGACAGATTGGGCACACCATGGATGTAAACGTCAACGATATGCTAGTGAAGAGTACTAGAGCCTCCGACCATCTTGCAGACCTCAGGAAAACATTCAGCGTCCTCCGAGAATATCAGATGAAGCTGAATCCCGCTAAGTGTGCATTCAGAGTTGAGTCAGGAAAGTTTCTTGGTTTCCAAGTTAGTCAGCGAGGTATCGAGGCCAACCCGGATAAGATCAAGGCTCTCCTCGACATGAACTCACCTCGAACCATTAACGAAATACAGTGTCTCATGAGAAGAGTAGCAGTGCTCGGACGCTTTATATCCAGGGCTACAAATAAATGTCTTCCCTTCTTCCAGCAGCTGAAGGGCCACAAGAGGGCAGAGTGGTCACCGGAGTGCGAGCAAGCCTTCCAGTAGTTGAAACAGTACTTGGGTTCGCCGCCTCTCTTATCTAAGCCTGAAGAAGGGGAGCCCTTATTCCTTTACCTCGCAGTTTCGGCTTCAGCTGTCAGCTCGGCTCTGATCAGAGAAGTCGAAAGCAAGCAATACCGTGTATACTATGTGAGTAAAGTCATTTACCAGCGGAAACAAGATACCAGTCTATGAAAAAACTGACGCTCTGCCTCGTCGTCTCGGCCAGAAGACTGCAGTCGTACTTCCATGCCCATTCCATAGTTATGTTGACCGACTTTCCTCTGAGGCAGGTCCTCTAGAGACCCGAAGTTTCGGGTCGGATAATCAAATGGGATGTTGAGCTTGGAGAGTTTAACATTCAATTTCGCCCCAGGACAACAATCAAGGGTCAAGTTGTAGCCGACTTCATTGCCGAGTTCACAACTCCGAGTGAGGAATAAATCAGTAAGGAAGTCGAGATGACACTGCCCGCCCCATTGAGCAACCAAGAGGCAGTGTCGGATCCGGGATGAGTCCTTTATGTTAATAGGTAGTCCAACGTTAAAGGAGCAGGAGCCGGTGTCGTCCTAGTTGCACCCAATTCAACGACAATCCAATACGCAATCAGACTTGGGTTCAAAGCTTCTAACAATGAGGCAGAATATGAAGCATTGTTAGCTGGACTCAGGCTGGCAGCAAGCTTGGGTGTTTAGACTCTACAAGTCTGTTGCGATTCGCAGTTGATAGTAAACCACATGTCTTTGGAGTATGAAGCCAAAGAAGTCAGAATGATCGCCTACCTCGAAGAGGCGAGGAAACTGATCGAGAAATTCTGGAGTTGCACCATCCGGTAGATCCCTAGAGCCGAGAACTCATGGGCTGATGCCTTAATTAGACTCGCCTCGGCCTCTGAAGGAAAGATCCTGTGTTTTATTCCTGTCGAATTCGTTAAGCATCTGAGCATTGGCCAGTCGGAGAAGGTCAATCCTGTTCAGTCTATTCCAAGTTGGATGGACCCGATTTTTAACTATCTATCGTCCGACAAAATTCCCTTGGACAAGCTAGAGGCGAGGGATTTAGGGTCAGAGCGGCTCGATATAAGAAGGGGCATTCCTAGCCTTACCTTAGATGTCTCCGACCGAATGAGGCTGACTACGTGATTCGGGAGATTCACGAGGGAATCTGTGGAAACCACTCTGACAGTCGAGCCGTAGCCATGAAGATACTTCATCAAGGGTATTTGTGGCCAACTCTTAAACATGACTCAAAAGATTTTGTTCGAAAGTGCGACAAATGTCAGTGTTTTGCAGCCGTGCCAAGGCAACTAGCAGAAGAGATGACTCGCATGAGCGGGCCGTGACTGTTCTCCCAATGGGGGATCGACATCATTAGTCTTTTGCCTACAGGGAAGGGACAAGTCAAGTTTGTCATAGTTGCAGTTGACTGCTTCACCAAGTGGGCCGAGGCCGAGCCTGTAGCGAAGATCACCGAGCAAAGAGTGATCGATTTTGTGTGAAAAAATATCATCTGCCGGTTTGGAATCCCACGAACCATCGTATCTGATAACTGCCAGCAATTCGATAATGACAAGTTCCGTGGTATGTGGACAGGTGGAAGCGGTTAAAAGATCATCAAGCACCATCTCAAATAAATCTGAAAAAAGTAAAGGGTAACTGGGCCAAGGAGCTCCCCTTCGTCCTCTGGGCTAACAGGACCACCGCCTAGACCTCAACGGATGAAACCTCATTTTCATTATCCTATGGCTTGGAGGCAATGGTGCCCGTAGAAATCAGACTCCCTACGGCGCGAGTGAAGAACTTCGAAGAGAATCGTAATTCTAAGCAGATCGCCGCTAATCTGGATTTACTTGAGGAAGTCAGAGATATTTTCAAGCTCTGAGCAGCGGATCGACATCAACAAGTCGCACGTTTCTACAACTCGAAGGTCAAGATCAAGCGTTTTCGCCCTGGGAACTTAGTCCTCTGTCGGGTTTTTCAGAACACAGTCGAACCAGGAGTAGGAGCACTCGGACTTAACTGGGAAGGACCATATCGTGTGGTCAGATCTGCTAAACCGGGCTCATATCACTTGGAAGACCTCCAAGGCCGTCAGCTCCCTCATCCTTAGAACGTCGAGCACCTGAAGATCTACTACCCATGATGAACTAGCCTTTAAGGCTCCTAATAAAGTGTACGCCTCCGAGCGACTAGCCTTTAAGGCTTTTAATAAAAGTTCCAATTCTACTTCACGAATGTCTACTCAATTACCTTATCGATATGAGCAAGAACTTAATGATCCAATCCCTTTGAGAATGGGTCAGAACCTAATCCTACAAAGGTTCAACGAGGCATTCCCTTAAGAGGGAGAAAGCCCAATAATGACCCGACTCTCCAATGGAGAACTCGGCTCATCATGCGACAGAATGAAAGATCCTCGCCGAACAAGCGATGAGCCGAACACCTTAAGAGATCGGACTCAACTAAGACTTGAGCCGAGGGGGCTCGGAGAGCCAAATAAACAATAATGGAAGGGCCAGACCTGTAAAGAGGTTGGCTCGACAACATTCCAGAATAAGTAACACAATGACAAACCCTTTAATACCAAAGAAATGTTTCTCGTTCAGTAAATCTCCCTTGGAGGGGTAAAAAATACATCAACAATTTTAAAAAAATAAAAATATAAAACATAAGGTCTTCACGCCGGATGAGGCACTTGGGCGTTGGGGGCTTGATCTGAGAGGACGACTTTGGCAGGGGCATCTTCAGGGTCCTTAGGCAGAAGAGGATCAAGATCGAGGTCCGGGTATAAACCCAGGACTGCCTCGATACAAGCATCAAAATTGCAGTTGTACAACGTCGCAGCTTCGGCCTCCCTCTCCTTGGAGGTCTTGAAATCTTCAATCGCGGCGGCAACTGCCGCTACTAGAGAAGCCTCATCCTTGATCCACTGAGCCTCCACAGCCTAAGCGATGACTCGGGTCCGCTCTTCAGCCGCCTCAGCCTTGGTGCGTTCTAAGGCCTCACCCAGCCGAGTGGTCTCCGCGGCCAAGGAATCCGCGTGAGCTCTGGCGCGGGTCAGCTCGGCGGTCGCTGTATCATTGCTGGCTTTGAGGTTATTCGTCTTCTCCTGCAGCAGCAGCTCCTTGGCCTCTAGGTCGACCACAACCCCATATAGCTAACTCCCTCTGGCTCTCTCGTCTGAAAGCTACCGTGCAGTTCACTCTGCTCGGACTTCGAGAGGGCGGATTCATCCCGCAAGGCCGCCACCTCAGCCTTGAGGGCCTCGAGCTCAATCTCCCTCCTCTAATGCTCCCGCGCTCTCTCCCGAACCGAAAGTAACTTCTGGACAGCCTGAATAGAAAATGAGACTCGGTATCTAAGAAAACATATACAATGATAATATGAAGAAAAGAGAGGATTCTCTCGGAGACGTACCGTGTAACACACGACAGCTAAATCGTTCAAAAAGGAGCCTTCTGACCTGTCGAGATTTCGAGCTATGTCCTCATCGGGGACATGCTTGGTGGCCCACGAAGCCAAGCAGGCCATATGGTAGCCCCGCTCGAACCTCCCATCACTCGTCCCCACCTAGGGCGAGACCACAACCTCCTCAGCCCCTACCCTATTACCGGCAGAGTTCTGACCCTCGGCGCGAACGTCTCCCCAGACCTCGGGGGGGGGGGGGGGGGGGGGGGAGCATGTTGTCGACCATTCTAATGGTTTCCTCCCGTTCGGAGGAAGAAGGGATAACAATGGGGGGCTCAGGGCTGCGATAGGAGCCTCCGCGGTAGGAAAAATGGCGGTGGAAGGAGCAGAGCTCGGAACGGCTAGAGTGCCGGCCACGGTTGTTTGGGCAAGCACTGAGGGAGGAGCTACCACCGGGCCCTTGGTGGGACCATAAATCACCAGAAGCGGAGCCGCTGGAGGAGCCATGACAAAATTAGGGAGCACTGGGGTCAGCGCTACACCCAACGCCCGTGGGTGAGCAAGCAACTCAAGAGTCGAGCCAACGAGCCTCGGAGCGGGGGCTGCAAAGATCGGCGCGGCAGCAGATTCTCCCTCGTGAGGAGGGACCTGCTTCTTACGAGTGATCTTCACCCAGGGAGCTTCCTTCAACAACTCTGCCGCTGTTGGAGCCACCTTCCTCTTCCGAGCGCTAGACGCCTCGGCCATGCCTGCGAGAGAAATGACAGTGTCAGCAACTAAGTAGCCGAAACTGGGCTCATCAGAAATATTGTGACAACTTACTGAAAGACGTGGGCAAGGGCTGTGACTTGCAAAGCCCGGACCAATGAAGATTGGCCGAGGTGATCAAATCAGTCCAGGAGCGAAGCGTCTCCGATTGCGCTCTAGCCTTCACGATGCGGTTCTTCTGAACCGAGTCTAAGAGCGGCAGGCCATTCTAGAAAGCTACAAAAGGAAACGAAGAATTTTACTTCAATTGAAACAAATGGGAACAAAAGCAGTGGCATAATACGGGTTAAAGTCTGACCTGATTTTGTGAAGTGGGTCAGAACCCGTGTTGTTAAGGTTCCGAGCTCCGCTGCTGGTGCCTCCCATTCACTTGTCGCCCAGAACCACTTATTTTTCTAGTCTTTATTGGAGGACGACAGGTTTATCAGCAGTCCCGACCCCTTGCTGCCTCGGGTCACGAAGTAGTACTATGAGTCGTTGCTGTCGTGCTTGACCAGGTATAGACTCATCAGCTCTTCCGGGGTCAGCTTAGGGTTCCCGACTTGTCGCCAGATGATGAAGGCGGAGATCAGCACCCTCCAGGCGTTAGGAGTGAATTGTCCTGGAGCCAACTCGAGGTAGGCCACGACCTTCCGAATGAAGGGGTGAAGTGGGAGCTGAAGCCCACACTGCAATGCACAGAGGAAGATTGCAACTTTCCCTTTGACAGGAGCACCGATCGTGTCCATAGGCCCAGGGGCCCTTATCTGGATGGAGTTCAAAATTTGAAACTCCGAACGGATCAAGTCTATCTGAGATTCCAACAAAACGGAACCTCCTGGGACTACTTCAGCGGTGCGTCCACTCGTGGGCATTTCAGTGGCCTCAGCAGTACTGACTTGGCGGGCTCGGGTAACCTTCTTTTTGCTGGGCTGCTTGGTCTTAGCACCCGTCCCCTTTTGTCTCTGAGGCGGGGGGTATAAGGGTACGGTTTCGAAGGGGCCTTCGGAAGCCCCACTTCCATCTTCAGAACTCCCCGACTCGGAGTCCTCAGTGTATTCGTGCACCATTTCAAGGTTGGAAGACATTATGAAAAGAAGGATGTAGATCTACGGAAGGGACTCACCGGACGACTACCGAAAATCGCCTTCTGCCAAAAAAGGTTGATCAGTCGGAATCGTCCGTGGAAAACTTTGAATTCGAACGGAATCGCCTCGTCAAAAATCGCCTCCTCCGGTATGCTCTCCTGATTCACAATGCAAAGTAACAGGGAGAAACTCGGGGATCCCTTATATAGGCTACGAAGGGTCTCTGCATTAATGGCAAGCCATAATAGCCATAGCTGAATGGGCATGAGCTGATCTTCAAGCACACGTGGCCACACCTCGTTGGGGGAATACTCAACCGACGATACGGCTCTGACATCGGGCAGCGTGCTTCGATATACGAAGCGACGCCCGAGCAGTGGGAGTCGTCATGTATACGTCTCCTCAGACCCGCGTGGCAACCTCTCATAGGCCGAAAGGAGATTCAGAATCGTAACTGTCGCCACGTGTCGACCAAAGCGACTAGCACGCGCGTAATCTTGAGATGTGACGCTTCGAATTCGAAATTCATCATCAATGTAGTATGGGCAGCAGATCTCTTGCACGAGTACTCTCCAAGTCCACAAGCAGATTCGAAGAGTAGGGGGCTTCTGTTATGGGGAGATCCGAGCCCACGATAAAGCGCCAGTTCGAGCGCCAGTCTGAGCCAACTCACTGCCATGATGTCCGAGGCACGACCCGTCCGACCCTTTTCGAGTATCACACGACAATAACGAGCAAGAGGCACGACCTGTCCGAGTCGGCCGACTCGGCTGAGGTGAAGCTCGGAACAGTTCTCATACTCCGATCGGATGACCTATAATTCGCTAGCCGTAGTATGCTCGACACGGCTAGCCTTGCCGACCACAATGGATCCGACCTAGCGGGTCGAGTCGGATACCGCTCGACTTAGAAGCCGCATCCTTTACTCCATGGTCGGATGAGACGAGCCGAGTAGACATGTAATGACATACGCCAAATGCGGAAGTTGTCATTACTGGTCGTGACCGATAACTTCGCTCGCAGATATGCACCACTCGCCTTATACGTTGTGTGATCAGCAGCTTGCGGGTAGTATCTCCATGATCTGAGAATCTCCTAGATCGTGCTGAGATTATCGGATCCAGACCATTATACAGGTAAGTATAAATAGCACACGACACTATGTCTACAGGTACGCAACAACAAGTGCTCATTCTCCTACTTTCTACTTAGACCCCGATTCCCTTAACCTGACTTAGGCATCGGAGGGTCCCCCGGCTTAGCAAGGGTCACCTTTGCCTGTTCTCTTGGTGCAGGTTTAAGAGGTAGTACGCTGAAGTGAGGGAGACGTGGAGGAAGAACCGACCAGATTTTGTCATCAACAACTATCATAAAATATAATAATAAAATACCTTAAAGAAAAAAAAAATGCACAGAATTTATAGAGGAGAAAAAGAAAATTTCTTAAAAATTAAAATAAGATTTATATATTTTAAATTTTACCAAAGTCCTGTATATTATTGCTAGGACTGTCCATGTGATGAAAAAAGTTTACATGTTGATGTATTGCAATAGTATGTCTCATGTCTTTAGCTGTTGGATCAAATTCTTCTTCAATGACTCAAAAGAACTCTTTGGGTTAATTGATCAAGATACTTGGGACAGTTGGCACCTTGTATTGGAGTGTATTTGATGGCCCATTTAGAAGCTTTAATCTAGATTGGATTTGAATCCAAATCACAATTACATTGAAATCAAGATAATTACGAATCGCTGTGTTTGGTTGCTTGTAATTGGAATGCACTAACATCCATACTTTCTATTTGGAAGCTTACGTTTAGCATGCATTTTAATTCTTTTATATATTCACAAGACTTGAATTTAATTGACTAGATCAGCTTTAATATCTCAAAATAATATACACATGTAATATTTGACAGAATGATTATAATGTGCTTATTGAAATATATACTTTTTCAAAATTGAAGAAATTTCAAGCCTCAAGTGGGCCACAAATCTAAGGATCACAACAAATGCTAAATCATATTTCTGATAGACAATAACTGAGAACATACTCAATCAAACTTTCCAGTCAAAAGGATTGTTGTGGAGCAACGATTGGATACAATGGTTTTATCATAAGTTGCAATATTACTACCACTTGTACGTTAACATGTCTGATCATGTCTTAAATATTGGGTAAGAATTCAAGTAGGGGTTATTTGAATAGGGCATGTGCTTAGACCCATAGCTGATCTTTACAAGCCCATATTCCGGTTTTCATACCAGTTTAGAAATGGCTTTCACTAAAAAACTGGCTTGCACCTAAATCAGGTTGGGTTAGGTCCAGCTAATTTTATATGTCAAACATCCAAGGGATCGGCATGGCACATGCAATGCAAGTGAAAAGAACTAGTTATAAAGATCGGATGAAAAGGATGCAACTAAGTGCGGGCTGCATGTTGAAAGAGAGACAATGAGGTGGTTCTAATGGTGGATAGATGGTGGAAGTCCCCATCTCTCTGTTTCAGTGCTTGGGCCACTTGAATATTGAGATTCGCTGCCACAACTGTTGGATGGAATGTCTTTCACAAACACATTATAGTTGGTCCCACAGTTTTTTTTTTTCGTTTCTACTTAATTCATAAGTAAATATTGGATAAAAGAAGTGCAAACTACTCTCATGAAAAATGAAAATGATAGAAATGCCTAATTATTTTGTTTTAAAATATCTCATTAGTAATTTGTAGGGACAAAAATGTCCATCAGCAACTCACATTATTTGTAGTATAGATGTTAATTAATCAATTGAATGAATTTGCTAAGCCATATGTATGAAAGAGAGCTCGTCTATACAACATGCATACATCGAAGGGGAATATGTGTGTAGTCTTGACTATATAAATGCCCTTATTTACTTAGACTAGGCTTCAACTCATTTTAAACTTGACTTGAAGCTAAGGTCCAAAAATTTGATGGCCACCATTGAATACAAGTCTGATTGGATCCAGCTTCAGGTCGTCACAAAATGATATCTAAACTACAACACCCAAACTTGATCAGCCGAGTAGGGGTACTATAGATACTAACCCAAGCCCAATTGTCGTCCTACATTTGATATTAATGTGATAGAATATAATTGTACATAGCTAGCATACATTAATTGAGATTAAATCCACTAAGTAGTGTTGAACCCACTTTTGTTAGGTCACATCCACAAAATCTAATTGGTTGAACAATCTCAACTTATGACTTATCAAAGCTCATTCGTTCAAATAGGGCAATTGGACATTTTTCATCTTTCAATCATCCAATTGTTGGATAATCAAAGAAGCTTGAATTTTGGTTTGCAATGCATCTAAGTTAAGAATCTAAATTTGGACTGATGATTTTGATTTATATGCATGCTAGGTATGCATTGTCAAAGTGCATGTGTTGTTTACACATGGTGGTAACGAAACAAATCAAGGTGGATCAACTTCTAAGCATACATAAATTAACATGAGTTAATACAAACTGTACCTTTTATGGAAACATGAAGATGATAGACACTTGCTCTTTCTTTCTCACCCTTCTTGGGAACCTGATGCTGTAAGGTTTATGCTCTGTGTGTCAAGGAAGATTTCCTGGAGTATGGAATTCTACAAGGCTTCCTATGTTGTTCTCTTGTATTTATAGATCTATAAGCCTTTGCCACCAAGCTTTTCGTGTCATAGTGGAATCTCTTTATTGTAATCCATGTAAGTTATTTAAACTACAAACAACACACAACATACTTAGTCATAAAAAAAACTCAAGCCAAGCTCGATCAACTTTTGACATTTTCACATGCACACTGTATGAGCATAGGTGACCACCGTGTCCCATACTATCATACAAGTATCTTTATATGTACCGCCTCAAGACCCGCTACCCTAGGTCTATCATATTCTACAGACATGATTGATTGATCATTTAAAAAATAAACCATTAATCTTTCAAAACAATGCATATAATAATTTTGAAATCAACTGTTTTATCAAAATGATTTATAAATTTATTTTTCCAACCATGATAATCAGAATGCAAATATAAGGTTAGACCCATAAGAGCAGTACATTCTTTGTTAAAAATTATAATTCAACAAAAACATAATCGATAACCCAAGTCACCAAAATTCACTTAAGAGGTTCATATATTGGTGAGTTGAAGCAATCATTGAATCCTCGGTAGAACTCTTAAGTCTTCTCAAGTCTAAGGAAAAGCATAATAAGGATAGGAAGTGCACGTTAACATGAGATAGGTAGATCCAATCAAGCATGCATTTACGGGGACAATGTCCCGTGATAGACAATCATCATTCTTACAACAATTACACATGCATATTTTTCAACATATGCATCTATCACTCCCTATGGTAGTGTGATTGCTGGAGTATTATATAGTTAACAAAAAAAGACAAGAAAGTTTTTTGTAATATAAGATTTAAGAATTTAATTAAAACCAAATATTATTTTTGACTAATTAATAATTATATTTACTAGCAATTAGTAGTAAAGATTCACAAACATAAATTACTAATTAATATTTTTGTAATTTCAGAATTTAAGCTTCAAGTTCCAATCACGAGTTACAAAATAATGTTCCATATATATATATATATATATATTGACTGGTGTTAGTAATTAGGATTCATGTTCTAATCCAAATTCCCTTATTTAAGTATAATTGTAGATTTTCAAACTATGTTTTTCCTTTTTATTGAAACTGTCTGCGTTATTTAGTTAAAAATTGATAAATACTGAATATGCATGAATCATAACCCAGCCAGGTCTACCAAACTCGATGGGGATGGATGGTTTGGCATTTTTTACCACAAAGCCCATCGAACATGGGCAGGTTGCACTCAAATACAGGGCTTATGGATTGGCCCATTTTATTAGGCGGTCCCAGTCCAACCCAGTCTGACCAGCTGGACCAGGTTTTTAAACACTGAAATTTAGACTATTGTGTCTGACCAGCTGGACCAGGTTTTTAAACACTGAAACGTAGACTATTGTGTCTGACCAGCTGGGCCAGGTTTTTAAACACTGAAATGTAGACTGTTGTGTCCATTAGATGAGCTGAGGGAGTTAACTGAGCTAGCTCAGTTCATGTCCAGCTCTATATCTATCTAAAAATGGGAAGAATGATGTGTTCAAACGACATAACTATCAGCTGCATAGGGCCTTGGATGTTGAATATCTTTCCATCCCATCCATTAGATGGGCTCTTATACGGCAGGCCCATGTACTAAAATCCAGTGGATCCAACCACCGGACAGGTCACCCCATGAATGGCAAAGATTTTGAGGTGGATGTCCGTTGTTTTATACACCTCGGAGGTTTAATAATTGCATATTGAAGTTTTTTTCATCTCATTCATTGGATGGGCTACTTAATATCAAGCCTATATACCAAAATCCAGTACATCTAACTGTTTTACAGAACCAACTATAGCGAAAAAAACGAAGAAGAAAAAATGCAGATGGTGATGTGTTAGGAGTTGTGGGGCCACTGATTTCTGCGTCTCATATCCATCCAATCGATCTGTATTTCCAGCTCATTTTAAGGCATGAGCCGATTAATGAATTAGATCCAAAGCTCAAGTAGACTACACCACGAGAAATAGCGGCCATTGAATGACCACCGTTAAAAACTTCCTAGGCCCACAAAGTTTTTGATTAAGCTGATATTTGTATTTTCCTTTAGTCGAAGCCTTTGTGAACTTATCAATGGATTGGATGACAAATAATCATCACCGTGGGAATATTTCAAACGGGTGTCATTATTCCGGTTGCTTCATGTGACGTGGTCCACCTGAGCTTTGAATTTTCTTCTTTTTTCGAGTCGTGACTTAAAATGAGCTGAAAAAACGGATGGACTGCATGGATATAAAACATATACATCACAGTCGGCCCCCAACACATCACACGACACCACCTAATCCGCGTCCCTCCTCACACTAACAATTTCCGAGTGCATGCGTATCAACCATCAGTCTGCCAAAGCATCAAAGATTTATTCTCGTTTGTTTTCGCAGTGGAATCGAATCCATGTAGGCCCGAACAGAACAACGGTTGTGATCACTTGATCATGGCCCTATTTGGAAGATCCCATTGTACTCTATTTCTCCTCCTTTCTATTCCTATAAGAAACAGAGACTTCCGTGTCTTTCAGCCTTTCTGCTTCTACGTCGATCTAAGATCGGCAGTGGAATTCCTCTCCCACTCTTAATAGGGTTCTCCTCTCTTTATATTTGTTTTCCTGTTCTTAAGGTTTTTCTAGGGTTCCTCTTCTTCGCCGTTCTTCTTTCATAGGGTTTCTCCATCTCCTCCTCTCAGTGTTTTCTCTATTGTCGTCTTCTTCTGAAGGGGGGAGGAATGGCGGTAGCGGCTCCTGGGCAGCTCAACGTCGACGAATCGCCGTCGTGGGGATCTCGAAGTGTCGATTGCTTTGAGAAATTGGAGCAGATTGGGGAAGGAACATACGGGTAAGATTGAACACCTTTTAGACGTTTTAGAAAGAATTTTGCTATTTAATTTTTGTTTCCCATTCGCCAATCTGTCTTTACAAATTCGAATCCCATCACCGGGTGTATCTACGGCGGTTCCTCATTGTTGCTGTTTCTTGGGATTTTTGGGGTATCGTTGTTAGATAGAAAAAGATGTTATTGAGCACCGTTTGGATGTTTTATTGACCAAATTGTGATCTATTTAGTATTCATATTGAGGGACCACACTCAAGTTTGCAATTTTGTTGCTTTCGAGGTGGGCTTGATAGGAATGTAACCTCAATTTGAGGGCTATTTCTTCAGTATGATTAGTTAGAATTGTCAATAGTTTCTGTTGTTTCCATGCGAATGTACTCAAGTCAAGTCACTCATCGTTCAAACACAGTGCCAATGCAGTTGCTTACGCCACCGTCTCTTTATCATCACAGGGTAGGTCGAAGTTTTTATTTTTTTATTTTATTTTTGGCTTTGTGATGAACATTGCTAAAATGCCGAATGTGGCCACCTGAGACTCGAAATCCTCAATGATATCTTGTTTACAGGGTTATAAGGGAACCATCTCCACATTTTGAGATTTTCCTGGGTTCTCTTTATGTGAGAGCCCATGTTTTCTAGTGAGCTATCTTTCTAAGTATTGCTGTCCCATTTCACGCTATTATAGCTGAAGAACTTGATTGGCTTTTTGATGCAAACCCGAGAGGGAAAGAAAATAAATCAATAAGTTGATGCAAACCCGAGAGGGAAAGAAAATAAATCAATAAGAAAATAAATAGATTGCGGGAAAATGATGCAGGGATGAACGTGATGAGGTCGATCACCGTCTTCCTCAACGATAACTACTCCGAATCCACGGAGCTTCTCTAGACTCCTCACAGAGACTTCTTGAATCCACGAGGAAGAGAACAAGAAAATAGAAAATATTTTCTATAAAATTCAAAATTGATTGATGAATTAAATAGACGAGTCTACAATCCTTTAAATAGGGATACCAAGCCTTGGGAGAAATTTCAGAATTAAACTAAAACTAAAACTCCCTAAAACTTGTAACTTACTATAAATAGTAAATTTACTTTTTATAGTAAGTGTGCTATGTAAGCGTGCTATGTGGCTTAACCACATTATTCTCCTAATTATTCTAAGCACTTTTCATGTTAGACACAACTCCTAAAGCCCAACGGATGAAGAGTTATAATCAAACTAAAACTTACTAAAAATAGTAACAACGGAAATAAACATGGAATTCGACCATCGATATGATGGAATCTCGCAAATTCGGCATGGGCAACCCGGCATAGCCGGGTTGGTTGGCTAAAGTAACTCATCCTACCCCAAAATCATATGGTATGTCGAGTAACTTATTTCGGTTTGCGAGATATGCCTGTTTTAAGGTTCTAACGGTCTTAATCACTTCCGCCTCCGATTGGGCCTTCTCTGGTCCATGTTGGTCATGAAAGTGTTCCCGACCCACTATACATCAGTCCCCTCCACTTCAAAAGAATTCGTCCTTGAGTTCTAATGCTGCTTCAATTCTTGATACTCGGTTTGGTGCACCATAACGATACCCGGATCAAAAGTTATGATCAATTTATGGTCCACCTTCTTTTGGTCCAACCATGGTAGGATTGTATCTGTGACACATTCTACATCAGAAAAGACCCAACAATCCTCTAGTCGAATGCTAGAGATTACAAACGGAAGACTGTGAGCAAACTCAACAGTCCTTTAGTCTTGAACTAGAGACCACTCCTCCTCCATTCAATAGCTACCGTAGAGAAAATAAGAGAATTTCATAAAGAGAATATTAATCATCTTGTCTTATTCCATAGGCCATAGGTACTATTTATAATCAACCTTACAATGTGTAATGAAGGCTATGAAATCTAAAAACTTGTGAAAATAGAAAAACACCTAAATAACAAATCATTCTAATCAAGAAAATGCCTAAAATAAGAAGATACTCAGATAAGAAAATATCTAAAATTATTCTCCGCCTAAAATAAAGATGTGAAAGAAAGAGGAAATTTCCTAATATAGAGATTTGAAAGAAAATGAAAGTAGAGATGAGCTAAAAAGGAAAACTAGGTATTTTCTTGTGCACACGTGTGAAGTGTGCTCGCTTGAGATGCGGGCCTTTTCTTCAAATATTGATCAATCGGCATGTGTGGCCATTTGGTTGCATCACTTTTGTTTACATTGTTGTATCCATGAAAAATCAAGCTTCAAAGCCTTGTTTAGGGCCTAAGAATCAAAAGCTTGTAGATGGTGTTTTTCTTTTCTTTTATCTATTTATTTATTGCCTACCAAAGACTGTCCCGGATGCACTAATGCATTGGCCAGATGCCATTCAATTGAGAGAATGAGGCACTACCATTTTGCATGTAATGTCCCAAATCTATCAACCTGCTGGCTGTTCACAATCACTCTTCTAATGAAACTCTGTCACTCTCTACTGCACTCATGAGTTCGTAATGCAAGTTATGCAACTGCGATGTGGTCCAAGTTTGGCCATCTCTAAATGTAATTGAGATGCAATAAGTGCCAACAAGCTTCAAACAAAAATAGGTTATGACTTTGCTTCCAAAAGTCATGCTTGTAGTTATGCCATATTTTGGTGGTGTTTTCATTTGAGATTGCTGGTATTTGACATCTTTCTATTCCATGATGCTTCTGAACATCCCAAAAGTCTAGCTATCTAGCCTTCTTAAGAACCAATGTGAGCAAAATCTTTTATTTGATGAAAATGGATCCGACTCTTGGGAAGTGGAAACTGCATGCTTCCTTATGGGTTTCCTGCCAAGTTGGTGAGTCTCAATGATTTGATCTATGCTGTGCCAAGGGATATGCATGGCTCCACATGCTTTCCATGATAAACGAGGTTAAGTGATAAGTGTTAACTTTAGTGCCATACATACTACCTTCTCCTCCCTAGAAAAAAAAATCAGAGGCTACCTTTTTCTGCTTCTACTGGATCCATTAGATTTAATTCATTGCGAAGGGACAGATTGCTGGTGATGATTTGGTGAAAGGAATCTATGAGAGAAGGTTCTCAAACCAGGTTCCGACTGAATAGAGCACACACCCCAAAAATGAATCAAGTCGTTCAATCGTTAAGCGTCACGAGCTTACCCCAATAGGGGCGGGATCAAACAACTTGAAAGGAATGAACGGGCGTAAGCTTAATAGTGAATGTAGACCCCCTTGACGCCCTCCCGCATGAGCTGAGAGACATTGTTAGACTTCTTTATCGCGTTACGAAGAGAGATCGAAGACGAAGATTTTCTGACCATTGTTACGAAGAGTAAGGGTGGGCACTGGAGGGAAAAGATAGAGGGGAGGAACCCAAGAGGAAAGGCATACCTCAAAGAGCACCAATCTCCCCCGGCGAAATTTGGACCCCATAGGAGTTCATAGAGATGCTAGGTATTGTCATCTTGCATACATTTAGTTGAGCAAGTTGCTCATCATCATCATCATCTCGTAGTGATCAAAATTGATTATATAAAAAAACATAGTTGACAAAAAGTGGAATGCCTGAATAGGATTCAGTAGCCGACCCTGCTTAGTTGGAAATTGGAATAAGACTTGGATGATGATGATGCGGACTCTATAAAGACTTCTCTCATGGTATTTGCTTTCTCCAAAGACTAATTCCCACCAAATGTTTTGTTTTTACCATGTTAATTGACAAAATAAACAAGAAATGTTTTGCCTCATCTCAGATTGTTTTTCTGCAGCATAGAATTAGTGTTCTGTTGATTCCTGAAAATTTTCATGAAGGACAGAAATTTGAAGGTTTTGTGTTAGTTGAGATCAACTTTCATATTCTTTTGGTTAAGCTTGAACAATGTCAAGCAGACGGTTAAATTCTCTGGGTTTCCACTAGCATTATTTAATATGAATGTATTTTGATATTTTACTTTTTTATTTGAGCACTTTCATGTGGATCTCATCCGAGTTTCTGCCAATTCCTTGGGCAAGACGTATAGTGGAATGCTTGGTTTAGAAATTTATTCTAGAATTAACTGGGTGTTTAATTTCATATCTTAGTTTAGGCAATTGCTAGGCTCCCTTAAACCTAAACATAACCTTGGTTTCATGGGCTTATATTCGCACTGTTAATTATTGGTAATTCCTAAATATCCTAATAAATTATTTTTTTTTCTTGATGTGTTGTTTCCATTGTTTCAGTCAAGTATATATGGCTAGGGAAATCAGGACAGGTGAAATCGTTGCTTTGAAAAAGATACGAATGGACAATGAAAGAGAAGGGGTATGCCCTTTTCATTTTGTATTGGTTATTATTGTTCCAATCCACCAACTATGCTTCTGCAGATTAAGCAAAAAGCTGGGGGCAGCTGTGCAGAAGCTTGTTTAGTTCAGGGCATGTCTATCCTTTCCATTCTGAATTGGCTGATCTTTTGTGTCCTGTTGCAGTTTCCAATAACTGCCATACGTGAAATTAAGATCCTAAAGAAGCTGCATCATGAAAATGTAATTAAGTTGAAAGAGATTGTAACTTCTCCAGGTATCATCTGATTTCTCACATTTGTCACTCTTTTATTGCTTAGGGTCTGTTTGCATGCAAAAACTATTGAGAGTGATTTGTTTTAGTAGCCAACAATTTTTGAGGGGTCCATGGTGCGGCATCTTTATTTTCTCTTTCTGTTTTGTGCAATGGTTCACCTCTCTTGCAGTCAATTTTCTTTGTTCTCTCAGTCCAAAGGAAATATATAGCTATTGCTGTCCTCCTCTGCAAATGACAAGAGAAATACCCTGGCCAATGCTTTGTGCCAGGGATGTCAGAGGAGGTTGGCAGCCAAAACAGATCATTGTTCCTTTCATTTTTCATATGCAGACACTGATATAACTAGTGGTTTAGATCTTTCATATAATGCAACAATTATAAGATGTTCCTGGTATTGTATTCCAGGTCCAGAAAGGGATGAGCAAGGAAGGCCAGGTGTGTTGTCCAACATTGTTTGCAGCTCAGTTTTGTTTGGTCAATGGGTTATGACCCTGTTTTTCATGTCCACGATCAATTTATTTTTTTAATAAATGATCATATTTCGTGATCGCTGCAATGCTTTCGTCGGTATGCTGTTTTTTTTTTTTTAAAAAAAAAAACTAAGGGAGGTTGCTGATGGTTCCAAAATTTGCTTTGATGACAGCAGATGGTAATAAGTACAAAGGGAGCATCTACATGGTTTTTGAATACATGGATCATGATTTAACAGGCCTTGCAGACCGTCCTGGGATGCGATTTACAGTTCCCCAGATCAAGGTATCATAACTCCATATGGCTTAAAGAACAGTCAGATTACTGATTGCACTGATTCTTAATAATTTGTTGTTTAATGATTTCCATTAACAGTGCTATATGAGGCAGCTGTTGACGGGGCTTCATTATTGTCATGTCAATCAAGTACTTCATCGTGACATCAAAGGTCATCACTCATCATCAAATATTGAGTTATATCCTTTGCTGGAGCAGAATCTTAGCATTTTGCTGATGTGATATCTATGCTCTGGCCTATCCATGCAGGATCTAATCTTCTAATAGACAATGAGGGAAACTTAAAGCTTGCAGATTTTGGTCTTGCACGTTCATTCTCCAATGACCACAATGGAAATCTAACAAATCGTGTTATTACTTTGTGGTACAGGTAAAATTGTTATACTTTAGCAGTTGTCGTAATTAGTGTGGGTTTCTAAGTAGTTAGTCTTCTCTCTTCCTGCCCAAGAAATATGCACCACTTCTCCTTTTTAATTGGTTCAGGATCCTGATGGTTTGGACAGACCTCCGGAATTGCTGCTTGGAACCACAAAATATGGTCCAGCTGTTGACATGTGGTCTGTTGGTTGCATTTTCGCGGAGCTTCTGCATGGGAAACCAATCTTGCCTGGAAAAAATGAGGTAGGGTGTTGCGCCCTTATTGGTTAATCTGGATTTTGAGAACAATGGAATATAAGCATATTTGATTATCTATGATCGCTACACCCTTGCCTTCTTCTACGTTTAAAGCAAGACTCTGGTTTTACTTATTATTATTAATGCTATGTTTTATACTCATTATTTTGTATTGGTGTCCATCTTGTCTGCATCCATGTGGTACTGGGATACCATGGGATGCTGAATTCCCCTTCGTGTTAGGGTTATTTATCCTATTCAATGAATCTGAAGTAGAAAACTATTGAAGTGGGCTTTGTGCATTGTGCATTGTGTTTATCGGGCTAGTTGGGCATCACCATGAATAAACCCATTTGTTGCCCCTGTCGGGATCTTAGGCTCTTTTGTGCCTCATCTCTAGTGATGCATGGACAATGATTATAGTGGGAATGATGTGATTCAGGTTTTGAAATAATGGTATCAGTGAGCGTATTGTCTGGGCCCAAAACTGATGCAATGTGGGGCATATCAGGCCTGTATCAGCTGAATGTTTTTGGGCAGAATATGTTGAACAATAACTGGGAAAATAGGGGGAAAATGTAAAAAAAGGGGAATCCATTATTTTGTGTGTTTAGCATGATTCAATGGTGTATCGGACCATTATTTGATAACAATGATGTTTGTCGGGCCCTAGTCAAACACAAATCAAGGATGATTTTATGCATCATGGTCCACTCAAAGCTTTTGTTTTGATTTAGGCCTAAATCTAGTAAAAAAGTTAAGTCTTTAAGCTTCCTCTACTGTTGAAAGGAAGAAAAAAGTGAAAAAATAGGTCGAAAAAAGGGGAAAAAAAGATGGCCTTCATGGGCGTATCGAACAATATGGCCCCCCTTTTTTTGTTCTCCGGTAAGCTGATTCATCCCCTTATTGTGTAATGGTGGGGGCCAATACATTTACGATATGGTTGATACAGCCATATTGTAAATGTTTTTGAAGCCATGGGTGAGATCATAGGAACTAAGAGCACACTGTCATAGATTTTGCACCAGGCCAACAAAGTATTAAATTCGTCAGCCCATATTGTAGTTGTACAAGGGTTGTGTTTGTACCTGCCATACTTGGTGTTCCCCACTGTAGGTGCTGACCCCTTCCAAGAAGACATGTTCATTATGTTGGGGATGCATATATGAGCTTGGGCAGGGTGCAATATAACATGCATTTAGGAATGCAGGGTGTAAGGTAGAACACATACAGGGTGCAAGATTACATGCATGATTCTACTTTCTTTTATAAAATGATTTTTCCAGACATTGACATCCAAACAAAATCTCTCTATCACACTCTTGGCTTGCCGAAGGGGGCGGCCATTTGGGCAAGCCTAGATGGAAGGCTGCTTTGTTTGCTTGTTGCGCTTCGGTGTATCTGGAGTGAAAGAAATAGTTGTTGCTTTAGGAATCAGAGTGGGTCTTCCGAGGAGGTTTGTAGTCAGGTCCTCTTGTATATTAGGGAGTGGGTGCCTTGATTATCTGGCAGGGGTGGTTGCTTCTTAGGGGTTACTTTCTGTTTTCTTTTTTCTTTTGTTGTTTTTTCTCCATTGATTTTTGTTCATTTTGTTTTGTTTGTCTACTTTGTCTTTTTTTGGCCACTAGCCCAAATAATATTGCTTCATCTTTCACAAAAAAAAAATAAAAAATAAAATAGAAACAAAATCTCTCCATATTAGCATGAGTAGCTATCGACAATTTTACCCATGCAATTAGTATTAGGAGAGTCGTGGGCTTTGGGATTTAAAAGGAAACTAGATGGGATTTCTAATGAAGGTGAGGGTATTTAGGTAATTTGGATGACTCTGTGCTTATCAACTGACGGCTCAGATTTTACTTGCTCCACGTCATGATTGGTGACGGTTTTAGCCGTTGAGGGGCATTTCTAGTATTAGGAATTAGTCTTAGGAGAGTCATGAGCTTTGGGATTTAAAAGGAAAGTAGATGGGATTTCTAATGAAGGTGAGGGCATTTCTAGTATTTTGAAATTGGTGGGTAGCCCACACCAAGGTGTTCCAAAACGGTAACGGTGGCCATAACAGCCACCACCGTTTCCGTTATGATACAGGCTGTAATGGCCATTATGGCTCTTTTTTATTTTTTGAAAAAACTGTCACAGGACCGTTACGGGGCCGTTATGGCCTGTTTTTTCTGTAACGGTCGTTATGGCCGTGTCGACCTCAAAACGCATAACGGTTATGACCGTTGCCGTTATGTAACAACCGTTAAGGCTATTATGTAACCGATTTTGAATACCTTTGCCCACACCCTTCCTTGCACATGAAACATGATAAACAAACATGAAACAAACAATGTCATCTCCAGATAAAATCAGTTTTCAGGAATTGATTACAGAACATCTGTTCCCAATAGGCACTTTTGCAACCAATACCTCAGTCCTTTGGTGGTGTTTAGGAAGGCCAAGTCAGAAGTGGCTTATTGGGCGCTTCAGCCACAAAAAGAAAAACGAAAAAAAAAAAAAAAATGGTTATTGGGCATTGCTGCTCAGACCTTTTGCCAGAAGTTCTTATGTCAATTTCCTTCTAATGCCTTTCGGCTGCGGTTCTGTAATCTTTAGAGCATTGATTTCTCCTCTTCACTCTTTTTCTAATAAAATTTGCATTACCTCTCTCTATCTCTAAAAAAAGAAAAGGGACTGTTCCCAAAAAATCATTATTGATCGTCATCTAAACATGAAGTAAAATTTTTATGGTTTCAAATATGATTGGTTAAACAGGATTTGCAAAGCTGACCGTGTAGTTGGTGCAAGGTTATGTTGATTATCATTACAAGGTTATGCTTACTACCACTGCTGTTGATGCTGCCGCTGCTGCTATTATTGTTATTGATAGTATTTACATAATCCTTTGCTCAATGATGTTCAATTTAAAAGTGCACGTTTTTTATTGTTCTTTCTGAATGTTGGTGTGACATTTGTTTTGCAAATTGCTATGGTAATAGCTTTAAACCTCTTAAAGAAAACTTTAATGCGTTTTCTTTCTTCTTTACTGTAGCCAGAGCAATTGACCAAGATTTTTGAGCTGTGTGGAGCTCCCGATGAAGTCAACTGGCCTGGGGTTTCCAAGATCCCTTGGTATAACAATTTCAAGCCAGCAAGGCCAATGAAGAGGCGTGTCAGGGAGGTTTTCAAACAGTATGTGATGCTACACCTAGCTTTTGCATGATTATGCATCCTTTCTCTTTAGTTTTGGGATGTTCTAGTTTTATATTGTGACCTTTTCTCCATTTTTACTTAACAGTTTTGATCGACATGCTTTGGAGTTACTGGAGAGGATGCTAACTCTTGATCCATCTCAGGTATCTACTGTGCGATGAATGTACTTTTGTTTGGTAGGTTTGTTAGTTTAATCCAAGCATATAGATTCATGCACTATTCATGTATTTTCATGTTTTCACATGTCCAATCTATTGAATTTTAGAATATGAGTTAGCTCCTTGATATGACTGAGCTCTGTGGTATTCCAATATCTTTCTTGGTTTGTGATTCGATACACCAATCATGAATCTACATTTACCACTTGCATCTTACATTCTCGCATCAGTTTGGTTGTTTTTTGGTTTCTTTGTCCAGCTATGCCTTATCTGTTTTTTTTTACTCATGTATCAAGTATCAACTGAAGTGCTGCTAGGAGAGTATCCTAAATCGAGGACTTGAAGTTTGCAAATCAACTATCCTGCATGCTTCTGTGAGAAAACATAGGAAGCTTGCGCCTTAGGCACTGTTGCTTATGTTTAGTCATATCAATACACTGGCAACTTTCTCTTGTTTATCAGTCGAGGAGTGGGCCCTTTGTATTTCTAGATGGCAGCCAAACCTTCCTCAAACTTTCATGAGGTTAAGAAGCCTTCACATCACAACCATCCCTGATTTGGGGTCGTTAGTAAGTTACTGAAAATTTTCGGCAATTGGGTTCATCTTGGACTTCAGACTATTTGCACAACAAGACTTTTCTGGCAGAATCTCCAATTTGAGGGGTTTTAAAAATCGAACTAAGTTTCTATTATAAAGTCTTTGCATGATCTTGTGCAATGGATGATGAGCAATTGTCCTGTTATTTGATAGATGCTATTTTTATTTTTTTTTGAAAGGTACTGATTTATTAGGCACATGGGAAAACAAAGGGGAAAAAAGGACAAAAAGGGAGAACAAAGAATATGCAAGCAAGGAAAAAAGCAGTACACAAACAAGCCCCTAAGGTACCCAGTCCTTTATATACTGATGGACTTTACAAATGACCCCCAAGGCCGAACTGCTTCTGTCGTGAAAGCAGTGAGCATTTCTCTCTTCCCAAATAGACCAAATGACAGCAAGAAGCACAACTCTCCACCCAGGGAGCTCTTTTTACCCCAGCCCACTAGAATGTTAGGATCGGAAAAGGTCAGCTATGGAGGAAGGCATAACCCAGGAGGCACCAAAGCCGATTAGGATGCGACGGATTTCCTGAATGAGAGAAACAAGCCGATCCTGTAACATTTGGGATCGGACAGAGAGCAGCCAATCTAGGGAAAATTGACTCAAGGGGCACCCAATGTTGTCAAAAGTAATCGCATAATTGCATAATGTCATCCATATGGCATATGCAATGGTAGCATATGCCATACGGATGGTATGCGAGTATGCAATCGCATAATGGCACATGCAATCACATACTTACCGCCTTTTTTTTTTTTTTATTAGCTGTGGGATCGCGTAAGAGATCGTACAGGATTGCCTATGCCATTTGACAACATGGGGGGCACCTCCCTGCACCAAATATCTTCTCAGAACCTAACATTGTCCCTGCTCCCAGCAGAAAAGGAGAAACCATTCTGGACCATATGAGTAAGTCTTGCGATGGGTTTCCAAACAAAAGAGGCCCGATAGATGGACGCCTCCCTAATAGACCATCCAGCAAAGTCAAACCAGTTCAGTAAGCAAAGCTTCCCCGATGAGGCTTCCTCCTACCATGGAAAGTCCCGACCAAGCTTATTGATCCTATTAATGACTGATTTTGGACATCGGATTAGGGGCATGTAATAAAGGGGGAGGTTGGGTAAGGATGCTTTGATAAGGGTAAGTCTTCTCGTGAGAGATAGCAACTTACTTTTCCAAGGGGGAAGTTTTTGTTCCAGCCTCTCAATAACTTTATCTCACAAATGGTTGGGGGGTATGCCAACACAGAAAGGGAGCCCAAGATAGGAATCTGTAAGGGAACCTGGCCGACACTCACATAGCCTGGCAAGCCTAGCAGTATCTGAAGACTCAGGGTGGA
Organism: Magnolia kwangsiensis; assembly: GCA_037074715.1. Classification (NCBI taxonomy): domain Eukaryota; kingdom Viridiplantae; phylum Streptophyta; class Magnoliopsida; order Magnoliales; family Magnoliaceae; genus Magnolia; species Magnolia kwangsiensis. Next base: position 7,976,020 of record CM073575.1, on the reverse strand, counting down.
CCCCAAACACAACACTTTTGCTCACATTAACCCTGAGTCCTGACAACACCTTGAAGCAATTGATAATGACCATAAGAAGTTTGCCCATAGGTTCTTCCGCTTCACAAAAAAAATGAGAGTATTGTCCGCAAATTGAAGGTGGGATACACGATGAGGGAAATTGGGAACTTCGAATCCTAGAAACAGACCCACTGATTGACCTCGACACAGCATTTGGCTTAATCCCTCTGAAACAACAATAAACAGGAATGGGGAAAGGGGGTCCCCCTACCGGATACCTCTCATGGCTTGGAAATAGCCAAAAGGAGAGCCATTAATGAGAATCAAGAACTTCGCTGAGTGATATGCAGGACATAATCCAGCCTCTCCAGGTCGGCCAACAACCAATTCTACTCAACATGTAACCCAGGAACGACCAATCCACATGGTCGTACACTTTCTCCAGCTCCAGTTTACAGAGAATTCCACTTCTGCCAGCCTTAAAACATGAATCCAGAAATTCGTGCACGATCAATCTGTATCATTGGAACATGCCTAAAATCTATAATCTTAAAACAGTATGCTTGATATGACTGGATGCATGCAAATAATTTGGCTTATGTGAACTATTGGTAGGAAATGCAGGATGCAATCTTTGTTCATACAATGTTATAAATTATTCACATTGACAAAAGAAGAACCCAATATGCTAGGACACTGAAGCTCTCATCTATGGGTTTCCTACTGATGAAATCGTTTATGTTTTTTCATGTTTAGGTTTCCTATCGTTTCTGTTCTTTGCAAGTTAAATGAAGAAGCAAATGCATTGCCCCAGAATTCTTTTTCACCTTTTTTCTTTTTTGTGCCTTTCTGCTTACCCATGCATTTATTTTGCATTGTGACTTTACCCATCCATATGACGTGTGAATTGTTTGTGTTCTTGTATTTTGTGGACTTTTTACCAATCTTTGGCCTTGTCACCTTCTCATACATAGAGAATATCTGCAAAGGATGCGCTGGATGCTGAGTATTTCTGGAATGACCCTTTACCTTGTGATCCCAAAAGGTTTGGCATTCTCCAATCTCACAACTTATTTGTGTGTTAATCTTTACCAGGATACATTTAGAAGTAGCACGGAAAATGTAGCAGGTGGAATGTTTTTTGCCGAAAATATTTTGTTCATTTCAATTTTCAAGTAAGGCTTTAAATGAGCAAATTGCTATTCTGGGGCACGAAAACTGGGAGCTGTTTTGGTTTGTTTTCACTGCCTGAAACCCTCAGTGAGTTCAAAATGAAGTCACCCCCACCAACAACAGTCAACTGAACGTCAATTTGGGAAATTTCTAAATGCTACCAAAATCTTTCTAAATTCTAATTGCTTCTTCCACATGGGTTTGAAACAAGGGTGGCAATGGGTTGGGTTCAGTTCAGGTCACTGTCAGCCCGAGTCTGAGCTGTTTACTAAATGGGTCTAGAGTCTAGAAGGAACCCCCATCAATGACCCCAAAACTTGAACCTGAGACCGGATTCTTAGGCCTGAACTTTCGGCCAATGTGGTCCACTTGTTAAAAAAAAAAAAAATTGTATTGAGAAGGCTCAAACCAATGTGCCATTAAAAGGTTACATCCATCTCTACTGCTATTTGTGTTTCCTATGTTGCTAATTATTTGTATATGCATGATATATATAGGCGGGTCGGGTCAGGCCTAGCTGAACCCTGGCCTGTTAACTTAAATGGGGCATGTTGCCTGATCCAAACCTGACCTGTTTACTTGGTTGGCCATGTTTTCCGACCTACGCCTGACCTGAAACATGATAAGCTCAAGCCATGGCCCGGCTTTAACTGGGGGTCAGGTTCATTGGCCCACAGGTTTTTTTTTTTTTTGGCCAGGCCTTGGCAAGACATGTTGCCAGTCCTACCTTGAAGTTTTAAATCCTTATCCCAGTTACAAGATTTCTCAAACTTTCTGGTACCTGATTATAACTATTCTCCTGTGAGACAGCTTGCCCAAATATGAGTCCTCACACGAATTCCAGACAAAGAAAAAGCGCCAACAGCAACGACAACATGAAGAAAATGCTAAACGGCAGAAATTACAACATCCACAACAGCATGGACGTCTGCCTCCCGTCCAGCAGACTGGCCAAGCTCATCCTCAGCTCAGAACAGGACCCAACCAGCCCAACCATGTTTCCCAGCCACCTGTGGCTGCTGGACCGAGCCACCACTATGGAAAGCCTCGAGGGCCCTCTGGGGGGCCGCCAAACAGATATCAGCAGGGTGGAAATCCAAGTGGGGGCTACAACCCGAATCGAGGAGGTCAAGGTGGAGGTTACAGTGGTGGACCGTACCCACCGCAAGGGCGTGGGCATCCGTATCCTCCAAGCGGTATGCCTGGTACGGGTCCTCGAGGTGGCAGTGGTGGTTATGGAGTTGGTGCTCCAAACTACCCCCAAGCGGGTCCATACGGTGGTGCATCTGGTGCTGGTCGAGGCCAAAACATGATGGGGGGTAATCGCAATCCACAATATGGTTGGCAGCAGTAAGCAGATGGCATTAATGGGTCAGATGTCATCAGTCGAGGTGAAATACCATTGCAACCCTGACAGTGATCATCAAAGCTGATGGAAAGCTGAAATGTGTGTTCAATACATGTATGAGAAATAGAGACTCAGGTATTATTTATGAGCTGCTACCCTGATAGCTAGCAATACAAGGTACGTGGAACATTGGTTTTCATATGGTGGGAGTTTTGTCAGTTTTCAAGTTTGAGGGCTGAATAAAAAGGCACCCAGCTGATATAATTGCTATTTGTATAGCACCTGAAAAATATCAGGTGGTCTGGGGTCTGTCCCTACACAACTGTCTGGCCTTTTCCCCCCTCTTTTATATGGTTGGCTGCGATTGATTTACTAAAATCATACATATGACAGCTATCTATCACCTCAAGAATGTACAGCCTAGATCACCTACAGTCACCTGCAACTCTTTACCATCACTTTTACCTGAAGTGGGGTGTGAAATGGGGTGGTTAACCTACAAACAACTGTAGGGGACCATTAGCCATACCAAAAAGCGGGGTGGGTTGAATTATTAGCGTATCATTGGATGGTCCATCTGGTTGGATAACACGAGATGTCGGCAAGTTCTTTGTTCTGGCCCTAACCTTCCAACTGCCACCTTGGAAAGCAGGGTTAGTTGCATAAAAAAGAGAGCCAACAGATCAAATAATTAGCATATCATCTGATGAATGATGGATGATCTGGATATCACCTTTTTGATGTCTGATATAACGGTCACATGAATCTTTCAGGAAAAAAAAGAAGATATAATGGTCACATGAAAAGAATCTGGTGAGTAGCATCCTATTCTCATTATTGTTCTGATGCATTGATAATGTAACAATTGTTCCGATTTTAGATTGGTGTAATTTATTGCATAGAGGCACATCTCTACATGCATAAAAGCAAGAGTTTCACTCGCAACTTCTGAAGAAATTTTCCGAGGGGATGGCTCCACAGTAGCCAATACTCTGTTGTAATTCAGGATTTTAGCCATTTTCCCAGCAAAATGACTGGATTTTTGTTCATTTAGACTCCTGTGGAAAAATGACAAGGCTTTTGCTCTTGCAGTGGTTAGGACCCCAGCTGTAACTTAGAAAATTATTTTGGGGGATTCTCTTTTTATTTTTATTTTTTGCTTTGGTCATGTTCAGCAAAGTCTTGCCCAATTATTTGGTATCTGGTTTCCTGCCAAATATTACTAAATCCCGATCCCTAAGCTTAATATTGTATTCCCCTTTCTGATGAATGGCACCTTGATTATCCTCTCTTGTCAGGGATTCCAACTCTACTCAAAGGGCCGTGTTGTATCAATTTGTTAATTTTCACTGTCATAGATTTTATATATTGGGTTCTTACCCTTAGGTTGCATTGAGTGACTCATTCTTTGAATTCTTTCCACATCCATCTCATTATTGCCTTTGTTACCAAATGCTCTATGGTGCCAATGGAGTAGCAGTCGTGGAAGCATTTCCTTCCAAACGCTAGACACTCCTCTCTCTGAGCTGTATTGGAAACATCTCTAGTCCTCCCCCATGCACGCACAAAAGATTATAGTAGTGGTCGTATCATGCACGTTGCTATCCTACCATGCATTAAAGGAATGTGAGTATTGAGGGGAAGACTGGTAACCGTTTTTCACCCAAAAAACTATCATATGTGGGTGCTAAATGAGGATCTTGATGATGTCTTCCATGTACTACTTGCACCGATTTTTTTTTAAGGTTCAACACGGGTTAGTAGATGTGCCCAGAGTTTGAATCTGATGTAGGTGAAGTCTCCATGAAGATTCGTGGAGAAATAATTCCCTCGAAGATGAGTAGACTGACTTGACTGCACGAACGTACTTCGGCTTTGTGAGGCTGTGCTGCAAGTCCTCTTGAAGATATCTAGCCAAAGTTAGATACTACAACCACTAAACCTACAGCTGAGGTCTCTCTCTCTCTCTCTCTCTCTCATTAAAAGCTGGGAAATAAAACAGCTGTTCTCTCGAAGAGAATCACAACCATTGACAAATATAACTGAGATTTTGAAAAATCTCATGATAATATCATGAGAAATAAACTAAATATGGCAATATCTTAAAAAATACTGGCATATTTTAAAATATTGCGCTTTATGGAATTTGTTGTGTAAATATGTATTTAATTTTAAAATTATTTATTAATTTAGATTTATCTTTTATCAGATTTTCCTTCTACCACGGAGAAAATTTTCAAAGTTTGAAAATCTCTAGAGAATTTCCAAGCATACAAATAATTGCGCGGTGACAGTTACATGGTAATACACGCGATGAATGATTTTGCTCTGTAAACCCTCCCAATGGATACACCCATGCAGCGAACTATGGTTTCTTAGGCAACAGAGGCAGACTAGATATTTTTTTTTCGGGAAAGATAAAAGGCATGAGTAATTAAGCGTAACTTTTCAAATCAGGTGCCCAAGAAAATCAGATTGATTGGAGGATCTTATGATTATTGCAGATGTACTATGATTGTAGGGTCATAATTCTTAATTAGGGGTGCGAATTGGACGATGCCAAAGGCTAGTTGATGCCCAAGCCCATGAATACCCTTGTTAGAGTGTTCCTGGTCCAATGATTAAAATGGTTCAATCATACTGCCCTTGTTGGGCCTCTACGAATGTAAAACCCAATCCATTTAGTTCGCAGAACTCCATTTTAAACTCCCTGTTAAAAGAAACAGTTCGTATCATTCATTGGTTAAGCGTCTAAAACTCCCTCCATTCAGAAAATGGGTGAAACCAGTCTCTTAATGTGTGTATCAAACTCAATTGAAACATTTTTTTTTCAAAGAAAGTTGCTTAATTAAAAAATAAAAATTTTAAAAACTGAAACAATTCAAATAGCCTCGATCTTTTGGGGGAACAGAAATGTATAAATTTCAATAGCGAGCTATTAATTTATATAGGGACCAGTTGAAAAGGAAGAATATGGGGCGTTGAATTTTTACTAGTCATATAGAGGCAAAAGACCGATATTTTCTCACTATTCAATTAACATTTTATTCATACAGAAATTTGAGGGTGTGTTTTGTTGCACCAAAGATCATGATTAAACAGTAATTTTGGTGGTGCAAATATTATGAAATTTCATGATTAAACTGTAATTTTGGTGGTGCAAATATCATGAAATTTCATGATTAAACAGTCTAATTTTGGTCCAAATGATATTCCATGAATTTGGTGTAAACATTAATTTAATGGGAACTTTACAAAGAAATACCCAATTAGTATAATTTTTTTTGCCTCATGAATCGGGTATAATTATTGTTCAACTACCTTCCCATTACATTTCTATAACAGTGGTTGGGTGGGTGTGCAAATGGCTTGGCTGTTTGGGTGGGCCCCACCCTGATATTTATGTAAAGTCTACCCCAACTACCAGGTGCGTCATCTCAAGTCATGCCAATGCCCAAAAATCACCCCATCCGTGATTCAGGGGACCCCGGCCTCACCCAAGTCAGTGCGGCCCTTACACAGGGCCCACGTTGATGTGTGTATTTTGTATCCCTGGTCCATCCGTTTTTCCAGATCAATTTAGGGCATTATCCAAAAAAATGAAGCAGATACAATTATCAGGTGGACCGTTCCATAGGAAACAGATGTGATTCATCATTAATGGGCCACAAAAGTTTTGGATCAAGCTGATATTTTTTGCCCCTTCATCCAGGCTTATGTAACCTTATCGATAGATTGGATGGCAAATAAACACTATGGAAACATGGAAACATTAATGTATGCTATAAGAAGTTTTTAATGGTAGGGTGTTCAATCACCAGTTTTCTAGAGTATGGCCCACCTAAGATTTGGGTCTTTTTCATTTTTTTTGGAGCATGCCCTAAAATGATCTGGAAAAATGGATGGACGGTGTGGACATAGAATACATACATCAAGGTGGCCCCCCCGGGGTCTCACCTAATCCGCTCGTCATTTAGATGGACTGCATGATTGGAAACAGTGTACAGGGCAACGGTCTCACCTAATTCCAACTGTTTTCTTTAGTGTTCCGAACCGAATCACAAGTCAGCCTGATCATTTGGCTCTTGGGGCCCTTGCTGTACATGGGAGACTCGCCTTGTGGTTGGGTGAATTTACATAAACATCACGGCATGAGGCAGCTTCTTGAAGGTAATGGAAAATTCCAACAGACTCATGAGGCAGCTTTTTTAAAACCTTTCTGAAAAAGGTATCAGAATGTCAATATTACTGTAGTTTTATTCATGTGCACACGAGCTTTGCTAAGCCCACACACGTTTACAAGTCAGATCACATGTGCAATATCCAAGCCATCCATCACAAGGGTTCCACTATTTTAGTTACCTAACCCAAGAATCAAGTTGGTCAGCTAGTTAGGTGGGACACAACTAACAGGACAAATGTACGGTTTGAAAAATCAGCTGAAGTTTTCTAAACCGTCAACTTATTTCTAATATCATGGCTCACCTATTTCGGTAGTAGCATTCACACATTACGTTGTATTTAATGGATGGCTAGGATATTGCACCTATCTGCCAAGCCAGCACATGTGGTAGCGCATGTATTAGCCGACTTGTACGCTCGTGTGTGGGCTTTGCAAATCTCTCAATAGCCTTTTTTGTTTTCGCCGTGTTTGTTTTCAATTGAAACTGTGTAAACCTTCATTTTCATTCTGTAGTCTTAACTGGATTTAGATTATTTTTAACAAAGATATAAAAAGAACGAAATTTGTATACTTGCCGTACTGTTTTGTTAACATGTTTTGCTAACCATGGTCCAACCAATATATGAAGCCTCTAAAATGAATGGTGGGGTCAGAACCAGCGTGTGAGCCTTTTACTGCTTCAGTTCCAGATCACAAGCAGGCTGGGTGTAGCCGAGGCCTAGTCCCTTCTCTATATAATTTCTTTCACGTTTGCTAGCAGAACTATACCCCGACCTACTCATCCATATGCACAACTCGGTGATTATGTAGACCATTCACCTACTTACCATAGCATAGGAAAAGATCTAACTGGTTGTACATTGGTCACTGCCCATAGACAGGGAAGCTGCAAACTCTTTTCTGGACCTTGATTTCCAATTTGATGAGAGACTTTGCCCACAAGGACCATCGACGGTGGCAGGAGCTTCTAGGTGAATGGTCTGGATCATCATCTTGTAGGCAAAAGAGAGTTTGTGTGTGTGTGTGTGTGTGTGTGTGAGAGAGAGAGAGAGAGAGAGAGAGAGAGAGAGAGATAGTTCTGCAATTATTAATGCCACTAGTGCTCCCCGCAAAACAAATAACGAGAAAAAGTCAAATACAGCAGCCATCCGTATAAAATCCAATCCTTGGAATAAAAAAAAAAGGCCAAACCATAATGGTCAACTGATATGAAGATAAAGTTGATCACAATATGGGTTGGCACCGCCACTATCCATTGATTTTGATGCTGTGTCCTGCACAATAAGTGGACCCCCCTTATTTTCATATCAGGTGCCGTAATGGTGCGGGCTACATTTACCTTGCATGTGACAGATTGGTGGGTGAAATGAGTGGACCAACCTTATTTTCATATCAAAACTTATGATCAAGCAGCCGTATAAGTTCTCTAAAGTTCTATAGTAAAAAGCCTGCTATGGGCAGCTACGCCGATTTTTAAAAAAAAGTTCTCTTGTAAAGGGGAGTGGAGGAGCATGTAGCATTGCACAGCAAACTTGGCTTTTCAATTCTAACGTCTAGTGGGTCCATGGGTAATCCAAACCAGTGGTCTGTGGTGTTCCTATTACTGTAGGAATTTTCCAGGTTGGAAGATCCCAACCACCCGTATTGGGGCTTTGTTCAGTAGAATGTAGACATTACCTTGCTGTATACCTTAACTGTCAAATTTTTATTTATTTATTATTATTTTGTCAAAGATAACATGGGCTCCAATGCATGACCTCATTGTTGAAACACACTCTATCTACCACTGAGCCATGGGTTGAAACCCAATATTACTCCTCAACTCAATTTGCAGATCACATATCAAAAAGCTTGGACGGTTCCCATCCAGGAGATTTTCAGGCACACTCCACAGTGGAGCCCAGCAGACCAATGGTCTAGATTGCCAACCATGGGTCCCCCTTGTCAGAACTAAAAACACAAATATACCATGTTAAAGACCTCAGGTAAAGGGTCCAATAATGCCCTCTCATTTGAAAACACAAAATGGCATCATTTTAGTGATTGATTCGGGCATCAACCGAGGTGTGTATGTTTCTATAAGAAACACCAATTTCTGTGAGAACAAGGTGAAAGTAAGCAATTAAAATAGTCTACTTACTGTGGGTTAAAGATGAGTGGGTAAGAAGAAAGAATCACATGTTTGCGAATGATACTCTTTGGATGTTGCTTTTTTATTATTTCCTGCTTTTGCATACGAAAGATGCAAGAGCTCAGGCTCAAGTTACAGTGAGGCTCCTCCCAAAAAAAATTACCTTGGAGGAAAACCATTCCAATATTCAATGGATGATTCTCATTCTACCTTGAGAACTATCTTCATGAACTCGTAGACAAAGTAACTGATAGCAGCCGATGGAAGTACCTGGTAAAGAAAGGATTCAAGTGGCATTTTAGCAGATGAGATGGTAGAGAGCATACAAGAAGAACAAGAACAAGAACAAGATCATACAAGATCACAGACAGGTGTAAATTGCAAAGTTTTTTTTTTAAATAGCAAAATATCCAGTGTGGTAGTATCAACAGTTGGGATATTTCTACAGATTGAAGAGCTTTATTGAATGCTAAAATGAAAAAGCACTTCATATTTGACTTCACATGCTAGTTATTATCGGGTACGTTAGGGTCTCCTAGGAGTATGGGTGGGCAGAATGCCCTTCCAACCAGGTAAGTGTACTTGTTGCATTTCAGGTCCTGCCTGAAATGCAATGGATACTTATTTGGGAAAGGGTAGGAAAAACTGAAGTCCGAGCAAGATGCTTTTCATTGCGCATCACCATTCTACCTCCAGTCTGGGGGTATATATCCAAGCATATGCAAATAATAGACGCACCATTTTTTTTTTCCTTGAATCAGTGTTCAAAAGACTACTAATCTATACAGGCAAGGATAAGCAGGAAAAGAAAAAAGTTTCAACCTACAATCATCAGTTCAAAATCAGATGTACGCGCTGTATTTCCATTCTTCAGGGATTGCGATTCCTACTATACCTTTCTTTTTAGAGAGATAACGCAGAAGAATTTATTAAAAGAGAAAAGGAAAAGCAACAAAACAGAGAGAGCACGGCTCTGCTGAGATAGCAGACCGGCTACACAGCGAGAAAGTCAAAATTACAATCCATGGGCTTGGACGAGAAGGAAGCCCATTTAACCACAAAATGGATAGCCCTACACGCGATTCCTACTATACCTTTGAAACTTTTGGTCTCAAACTGAAGGTGATGATTTGCATTAAAGACCGTTTCAGAAGTTCAACCCCCACGCTCACCCATAAAAAAAAAAAATTTTAAAAAAAGTAGCTCCAATGGGAACACAGAGGGTGCGTATAGAATCGGAACTACACATCCAGCAGTCCCAATCGTATACAGACCATGGCCCAAAAATAAGCCTGATTGGCCAATCCTAACCACTTGATTGCAATAGGGATGAGAAAATGTGCAGTGGCTGTTTCTTACCCCCAAAATGAGTGGTTAGGTTCGTTGGGGTGGCCTAATTTTTTCGACCTGGACCACATGTGGTGGGCTCCACTGCATGAGCAATCTGTATCTTGTACGGAAATGGCATGTGACCTCATGGAAACTCATTTGCAGTAAGTCATGCACGACGGGCACCACTCCATGAAGTGACTAAGTAATGCAGAGAGATGTTGCATACCTGCAGTAAGCTGGGAATCAAGCCGGCATAAAGTGCAGGAACACCACCTTGCTCAAGTATCTTGGCACAAGTTGCAAATGCATTCATCCTAGTTGCTTGCACTTGCATCTGGAGCTGTCTCCTCACTACTTCAAATGGATAAGTTGCGGCCTCAGCACAAGCACCAGCAACCGCACCGTACAATAAGGTCCTCAGTGGGCCCAACTCCAGCTGGTCCAAAGCATTCAGTTCTTGACCTTGTTGGTCCAAAATCCTCTTCTTACCTTCTGGCGAATGCACATACGCTGACTTCAATATATCATAGACCCCATAGAAAACTGCACCTGAAGGTGTCATGCTCATAATAGAGGGCACTAAGCCCTTGTAAAGAGAAAAGAACCCCTCGGTTTGAATCATGTGGCGGAAAGCACCAATCACACCACCCAAGGCCTCTCCTCCAGGAGCTACTAACTGGGTACGGATCTGGAATTTTTGAAGGTATGAAAATGAGCTACCATCATCCATTGATTAACATGTACAAAAACAATGTGAAACAAGCAACATAGAAGAACAATGATCGCTAGAAATGACTGTCAATGCAAATACTGCGAATCTCGTGTTGATGCACAAACAACGGGGATGACTCAGTCTTCTGTAACACCAGCTTTCACATTGTTGAAACAACACATACAATGTGCAATTTGTATCAACAAAAATAATAAAGAAAAATAAAACATTAGCTTCTAAATGACAAAAATTCATTGATCTATGAAAATCAAGGTGGACTTCAAAGGTAGAACAAATTACCCATGATCCACTTCAATGTCCAAATGCAGTTGAATGGGAATAAAGGACTAGTTCAGATACTGTCTTTCCAGCTAAACAGTAGACCGACCTGATTCTCAGGCCAGGGCATCTACGAAGCAATGGATGGATTGAATCTTGTACCTATGTGCCATGGTGGCACATGTGTGGTGTGCACACAAGGTGCATTACACATGTGTGTGGGCTTAGCAAAGCTTTCAAAAGGAAAAGCTGTGGAAGCTTTGTCTGGGGGAATAAATCATGTTTTCAGGCAACATATTGGTTATCTGTAACTAGTAATTCCACAAGATACGGATAGATCCCAGACAAACAATGTGGCACATCCCTGGTTAGAAATGTTGTCAAGATGATACACTGGATAAAATAATAATCATTGCAAGATGAATGCACCAAAGATCTATTGAGGAAAGGTGCAGTAATGTCCTGACAACACACAATACTAAGATTCATCTGCCCACTGATCACGGTTTTCTATAGATAAGCATCATGACGGCACTTGTGCTTGATCAATTTGAAAAGAAAACAGTGCTATCTGGATAACAGGGCAGGAATTCTGGATTTTTAGAATACGAGTCGAGTCAGGTAACATGAACTGGGGTTGACTTCCTGATGGAATTGTTGCCACTTGGACAAGCTTGTTTAAAGTTTTTTTTTTTTTTTGCAATAATGATATCATGGGCAACTGCATATAAACTTTTCAGTCATAACAGAAAATAGAAGAGACAGCAAAAGAAAATAGAATCTGTGAAAGGCAAAGTCTGGAAAAGCCACATACAGTATCCATAGGTAAGCAGAGCATTGTAGCAGTAATTCCGGCCGCGGCACCAGCAAGGAACCTCTCAAAATTGGTTGTTTCTTCATTTCCAGATATTTTGAGCAGTTGTTTTCTGTATGTATCGTATGCATAAAAATTTACTGCCTTAAATGGAGCAGTACGGAGAATGTTGACAAAATTTCCCTTCCAAAAGCCTTTCAAGCCTTGAGAAGCAGCAATTGTCTGGATGAGCTCAAATAGATTCTTCTTTTCACCCCGAACTATATACTCCAGCTTTAGTCGCTCAAGTGGAGCAACAAAAGTTCTGACACAGCAAAAAAGGAGATTTTCAAGACAATGCCATTTAGTGAAAATGAAATGCGGTGAATGCATAACCACCCCCTCAGGAAAAAAGAAGAAGATACTTATGTCAAAATATTGACATATGAAATGACTAAGCATTCTGTGCAGTTAAAAAAATGACATCTTTTCAGCACCCTCACAAACAACTTGTCATTAGCTTTAGTGTTTACATAACAGAATGCATTCAGATTAGAACATAGTAATGTAGAACTAATGAACAACCAGACTATTTTTCTTTGATTGTCCGAAGAAAAAAAAAAAAGACTTTTCATTTAAACGTTATATTATTCTACTTGAGAGCAGTAGGAAAATCACTTTTCTATTCCATAAGTATCATTCATTGTATCATATATAAACTGCAATATCAATTTGTACATACAAATACACTGCATATACTTGTCGTATCTATTATTTGCTGAGTGAAACACATGAACCTACCTGTCATGGAGCACGTATTGGATGTTGTACTACACCACCTTTGCCTCTACCACTTACCAGCATGACCTGTCATACCTTGTGTAGCATGTATTGGACGAAGTAGCAAGCTAGGTACCCTTTCCTGTATCACTTCTGGAGTAATTCATGATCCAAATAGCATTGAAAGAGATTGCTATTCAAAAAGATATTAGCTTTCAGAGAGCTGGACGCCTTTCTACCAAGAACTGTCTCTTAAATAAAACAGTTTGTTCTTGATTGCAGAAGGAAAAAAAGAAAAAGGTGGTTGAAAAACTGAAATGGCGCCTGCAGTTGGTAAGATGTTTAATCAGAGAAACCACGTCGCATTCCTTGGTTCAGCAATGTTATGATCCTACAGTTCTGGGTAATGAAACCTAATCAAGAAATACATTAACACTGGCATCCAGTAGCATAAAAAGCCTGTCAATGTTTTGTCTAGAATTCTGAATGAAGATGTGCCACTCTTGATGCTTTGCACTCCATTTTACCTCACGGAAAAAGATGCTAATTTGGAGGTGTCAGCTTGGATACTCGTGTTACTTGGGAGTCTAGCACAAGACTCTCAACTCAACACTAATACATTCTAGAGGTGTTTTCTCAAGCAAAATGATTCTGAAGTCTAGATTCAGGAATATCTATATTTGGGCAGTCAATAGGGAGACCACCCAGGTCAATGAGTGATTAGAGACTACCCAAATTGAGAAATGATCTTCGCTTTTTTGCATAGATGCACAAGACACTTCAGTAGCAACCACACTCATAAGGGATGGAGACTTGAGTCTAACTCAATACATTCCACTCAAAATTTGTACAACTCACTCTATTAGGTGTTTTCCGAAGTTGAATGTCTCCAAACATGAACACACTCCCAGGGAATACCACACTAGGGCACGTTTACATCTGGATGGTCAGTAGGGAAACCACCCATGTGAACGGGTGAATAGGGATCACCCACATTAACCAAACTTATCACTTTTCCCATAGATGCACAGGAAACTCCAGTCTCCATCACACTAATAAGGGATGGAGACAAGACTAGAAGACGATCAACTCAACACCAGTACAACTCATTCTACAGGTTGTCTCTCTCAGGCAAAAAAAAAAGTTGTTTCTCAAGGCAAATGACTCTGAAAAGCAATACACTCTTCTGCCAAAACAGACTCAAGAATATTTTATTTTGATGGTCACTGGGGAGTCCACCCATATTCACAAATGTCATTTGCTTTTCCCATATATGCATGGGAAACTTCGATCGCCATACCATTCTTAAAACTCTGCTATAATTGACAGCTCCACACGCAACTCAATGACCATCATCATTACTCAAGATATTTGTTCAATTTTATTTCCTGCAGTTCCTTTTTTTTTATGTTCACAAGCGCACAATAACCAATACTCCGCTTCACCTTATGATCCTCACAGGAAACTCCAGTCTCCATCACACTACTAAGGGATGGAGACAAGACTAGAAGATGATCAACTCAACACCAGTCCAACTCATTCTACAGGTTGTCTCTCTCAGGCAAAAAGAAAAAAAAGTTGTTTCACAAGGCAAATGAATCTGAAAAGCAATACACTCCTCTGACAAAACAGACTCAAGAATATTTTATTTTGATGGTCACTGGGGAGTCCACCCATATTCACAAATGTCATTTGCTTTTCCCATATATGCATGGGAAACTTCGATCTCCATACCATTCTTAAAACTCTGCTATAATTGACAGCTCCACACGCAAATCAATGACCATCATCATTACTCAAGATATTTGTTCAATTTTATTTCCTGCAGTTCCTTTTTTTTTTTTTTTAATGTTCACAAGCGCACAATGACCAATACTCCGCTTCACCTTATGATCCTCACAGGAAACTCCAGTCTCCATCACACTACTAAGGGATGGAGACAAGACTAGAAGACAATCTACTCAACACCAGTACAACTCATTCTACAGGTTGTCTCTCTCTCAGGCAAAAAAAAAAAGTTGTTTGTCAAGGCAAATGAATCTGAAAAGCAATACACTCCTCTGACAAAACAGACTCAAGAATATTTTATTTTGATGGTCACTGGGGAGTCCACCCATATTCACAAATGTCTTTTGCTTTTCCCATATATGCATGGGAAATTTCGATCTCCATACCATTCTTAAAACTCTGCTATAATTGACAGCTCCACACGCAACTCAATGACCATCATCATTACTCAAGATATTTGTTCAATTTTATTTCCTGCAGTTCCTTTTTTTTGATGTTCACAAGCACACAATAACCAATACTCCACTTCACCTCATGATCCTCTCCAGAATATTTGCCAAGATGCACTTCATGTGTTTCCCATCATGCACTGACAAACCTCCACCTTTAACAAAAGCAATGTTGTATTTGGTTTATGCTTGCGAGTCACACTCCCAGTTTGTGAACAAGAAACTTCGAGAATGTTAGCAGTTCCTGCAAATTTCTAATAGATGACTAAAACACAAGCTATTTCTTTCAGATGTATAAGACCCACTGCCAGGATGTCCAAAACAGTTGAGCACTGACTGCCTGACCCATGACCTAGGGGCCAATGAACTGGCACTATGATAAGTAGGAATTATTGTCTGGCCCAATCCAATTCTTGACTTCAAATTATTAGAAAAGACAAATGCTCCAGTTCAGAGCACAATTGAGTTATAGTGCTCCTAGCAGCCTAGATTCAGTTAGTCCAATCAATTGGTCTAAACTGTCCACTATGTCCGGTACGTATTTCTCAGTTTACCATGCAAAAATAGCACTGATTAGATGATCCAATCTATCCTTGATTTGGCCGTATTTTCTATGCCATTCATTTTCAAGGCATGGATGAGATGGCTAAGATTGCCTGACAAAAGTGATTCTTTAGAATCATAAGCAATCCACAATGGTCTCTAACAAATAGATAGATCACATTGTTAAATCGACCTATTTTTTTGTAAGTGATCCTGACCGTCCTATTAAATACCACTGACCAAATGGTTAATATTTGTTAGATTGGTGAGATGTTGCATAGTTGCCCATCAAATGTCCATTGGACCTAATGAACAGCCGAGAATCAATGGATTGGGCAGTCCAAGCGCCCCACTGCAAATAAATGCAACTGGGATCACTACAACTTAATAGTACTCTGAAAGCACCAGAGCATTTCTCATCAGAAAATACGTGAAGAAGCACGCAGCATAAACATTAATTCAACATACACACCACCAATTGGGAAAAAGAATCAACAATAAAAGTAATCCCCTCATTTCCATTCTCAAACCTTGAACCGACATTAAAGAATCAAATAAAACTGAAAAGTTGTCAAGACCAAAAGTCTAATCCCCACAACAAATGCATAGATGATCCAACATAAACAGACAAAAAAAAATCTCAATAGAAATACAATCAAATACCTGCAGTCAGTCAAACATGGTCTTATCAAGCCCATTCATGTGGTCCACATGCAAACATACGCACTGATATAGCAATTGTGCAAGATCTGAGCTTTCCATCAGGTTGTATACACTGTTTACATCTTCTGGCATAAAAAAACAAATCAGGAGGTGGGCCACAGAATTCAGAACAAACAGATAATAAAGCGATTTCTTTCTCAAGCCACCATTTGTTTTGCACATTGCAGCCCGGAATAGGAGAAAAAAAACGCCCAAATTTAGAACAGAAGATCCAAATAGTGTGGCCCACCTGATGGAAAACTCGGAACTCGCACAAGTATGCACAGCAAACCTCATCATAAGCGAAAACCAATTGAACTTGAAATCGGAATAAGAACCAAACCTCGAGACCATCGCAGCAATAGCACCAGCCCACAGATGCTTAGTTGTGTTCATTGCACTCGCGCCTGCTCCTTGAAACCTCCCTTTCTCCTCCTCCACTTCCTTACAACCATCAAAAACTGCCGCCACCTCCTCCGATCCCTTCTCCCCATTCTGCCCTAGAAACCCCACGTTCCCTTTAATTGACAAGCTCACCGACAGAAAAACATCTCCGAATCTCCTCCCCCGCCGCGTAACACCTGAAACGGCCGGCTTCCGAAGCCGAATCGAAAAACAAGAAGAACAGGAAGAAGACCTCGAAGCAGAAACCGCGGAATTCCCCGTCGGGATCGACGCGACGAAGGAAGCAGGTACGGAAGATTCTAGAAACAATCCCCCGCTGCATTGCAATCGATCCGAGGGAAGAATCAGATCCGAGGCGAGGGAATCTTTAATCCAGATCTCGAACCCTAGCATTGTAATCGATCAATCAGATAAAACGGGGAGAAGAGGGAGGGAATCGAGGAGCTAGGGTTTTCTAGGGTTCTGAGTGACGGGAAGGGTTTTCCTAGGGTTTCGAGGTGCGAGGACGTCGTCGTCATCCGTTTTTATCAGGAGGAAGCTTGGAAATGACGATAGAATCGGGTTTTTATAGAGATTCGGAGATGAGAGTGAGAGGATTCTTCTTCTGCCGCAGCTTGCCTTGCTTCCATCGATTCAACAGATGCTGAGCTGATGTTGCAAGCCGTTGGGAGGTTTTGGCTCTTCTGGGTTTTAACGCCCAAAACAAGGGGTTGGGAAGTTGGGAGTACGTACCGATCTTTTCTAACGTGCGCGGGATGCGTGTACGAGTTTCGCCGCACCCGTACCGAATCGCCTACATCATTTGTTTTCTGCAGCGCGAAAATACCCAAGCGCTGTGAGGCCTACCATGTTGTATATATAAATCAACTCCGTCCATCATGTGAGAATACTTATTATAACCGTACGTCATGATATCTACCTGAAAAAAAAGATCTGATGAGCTACGCTAACAGGAACAACGTAAAATTACTTGTGAAAAATCTAATTTTACCTGGTGTGGCTCACAAAAGTTTTGGATCACATTTATTTATATACGTTAACTTAATAACTATGATTTTAGTCTGGCTAACGGGTTTGATGAATATATAAACCGTGGTGTCCTCATATACAATCCTGCGGGTGGCATCCCATTCCAATTGCACCCTGTTTTGTGTCCCACAAGAGTTTTGGATCTAACTGATTCTTTACCCAAAGGTTTATAATCGATGAAATAACATGATGTATGGATTGGATTTTAATATTGAATATGTTGGGCTCCACATAGTTCGGGTATGTTAAGCCGCTGTAAAACTGGGGTTATAAAAATACCGGTTCGCTGCAGGCTACCGATTGCCGCATTTTTCAGGTGGAGAATGAAGAAGAGAAAAGCTTCGATACTCCGGCAGAGTGCGATTGTCCATACACAAGCACTTAAATTGCATAAGTGGAATACAACTAATTCAAAGCAAACTACCTAAATTGTGGCCTTTGTTTAGATGTATCATCAACTAAAAATTAGGCTTATTTTATTTACAGACAATCCGATTGGTGTACATCATTGGACGGTTAAAAATGAAATATACAACGTTCTTATTTCAACAAACAAGTGTCCTTGAATAATAGGCCAGGATTGTACCAGAAAAAATTTGAGTCTAGGATTCTGAATTGACTATAGTGATCCCAAAATTTTACTAAGTTTTATTTGAGTTAATGTATGCTTTGTTTACAATTTCTGGAATATCGAGCGTCATTGTAGCGGGAGTATTAAGTGCGTGTTTGGACGCGTGGATTAGGTGGGAGTAGAGTAGAGTAGAGTACATAGGATAGGGTTTTGAAATCTCACCCTGTCTTCTGCAGTTCTATTTGGGCGACATGGTACTGACGACGGATGGGAGTGGGATTTTGGCTTCAAGAGAGAATTCGGTGGATTGCGAATCCCATCGACCGGAGGAGGTCGGGTTAGAGCCGGACGAACTGACTCTGTTTATGCACGTTGTGCAGTGAAGGAAGTACCCACACCGTCCATTCTGACTTTATGAGAAAGGTCGTGACCCCCTTTTGGAGATTATGGATGGTTTAGATTGTTGATCCGATCACCACCGAGATCGCACAATGGTCCACCGAAGTCAATTTTTACGGACGGAGGGACTTGCGCAATTTCTTGCGCTGTGCTGATGGTGGAGCCCTTGATTAATCTCTTCAGGAAAATCCACTCTGTCCACTGAATGCACGTCGAAAAACTAGTCAGAAATGTTTGGTTTCAAATTAAATTCGGTGTAGCCCATAAAATCTTTTACTCCACCGTCCATCTTGCGTTTGACGATGGAAACTGTGTCTACCTATGCATGAGAGGATAAGGTCTCCATGGGTACGGTCGGCCCCACCTCCTAGACACATTCGACAATTCCGATCATCGAACCATGCATGAAGGTGGCCCATTACACATCCTAGCGGGACCCAGTGCGAACCCTGGTGCTTTTGAAATCCCATCCCATCTGCCCGTCCAAACATGACAGCCGATGGATATAGTAATCCAATAGGATTGCATGTAATCTACCGACAAACCCATTTATGATATAAATAGCCGTGCAATCCATCCTAATACAACTCACTCCAACCTAATTCGCACATCCAAACATGTCCTAAATAACTTCCCAAATTCGCTAATAGTTCACATACATCCATTCATTTACTGCCAATGTATTAATTTATGAAATATCCGGTCCGTCTAAAAGGTAGGATATGATATGATAATTACGTATAATGAAAATCAGATATCAACTTATTACTAGTTCACTGACTCATAAAATCGGCTGTCCAATGATTTTGATGTTATCTATGTATTTGGAACTTTTTTTGAAACACTTTTTGTATAATTTACTATTAATTAAATGTTACACAATTTCAATGGATCGGATTATGTTTATATAATAAGTTTTTGCAGAAAAAATGGACGTACTGAAAGTTCACATACAGCCGCTGTATGTTATCATTTCTCTCGGGAAGAATTAGATGATCCTGGGGCCAGTAAAGGCATCTCATCCTCGGGTTATTATTATTATTACTATTTATAACAGATCACCTACCGTATTTCCCGCCCACGTGCAAAATGACGTCCGAGCCAAGTGAAACGACGGTCGGAGGAAAGTTCCTGCGGTGGAAACTTAGCTGGGGCTAATCGTGATGTCTGTGAAAAATCCACTCCGTCCATCCGTTTTGTGATATCATTTTAAGACTTGAGAACAAAATTGGGCAGGATAAATGACACAAGTGTGCCGCAGCAAAGAAAAATGCGTGTAAGGAAATTCCTGCCGTTGAGATGTTCTCGGAGTCAACAGTCATGCTTATATGACATATGTACCGTTTATAACGTCATTAATACTAAGATGAAATGAAAACACAGATATTATCTGGATTGAAAGCTTCCGTGGCCACATGAATATTTCAACTATTGACGTTCAATACTCACGTTTTTGGCCCACCTGAGTATTGGATGCGGATCATTTTTGCCCTTACGTTCTCAAAAGAGCTCAAAAAACGGATGAATGGAGTGGATTTCTCAAAACTAGCACCTCGAGCCCCACCTAAGTTCCCAGTGCAGGAACTTCACGTGAAAGGCTTTCGCAGGCAATCCCCGTCCACGGAGGAGATCCCTGCCGCAAGTTGACGTCAATGATCTTGATCCACGTCAAGATGTGGCCCACCTAATAAGTGGAACGGCCTGATTCTAGTAAAAGGTGGTTTTCATAGGACGCGGATTGGTTGGTGTACCACACACCAATATATCGGATGTATGTACGTGTCGTGAGAAGATGAGCGGAGAAGCTCCTCGAGCTCGAGTTGTACGAACAGTTGAACGGAGTTCAAATTTGCATGCCCCCAAAATGACGTACTTATTATATCCACACCGTTCATCCAGTTTTCGAGATCATTTGACTGCATGAGCCGAAAAATTGAATTATACCCAGGGTCAACTGGATGACATCAAGAATAGCAGTGGGGATAATAGTTTACGGAGTCGGGATCCTCTGTTATTTGGTTAACGGATTTTCTGTTATCCTAATCGTTTGGCGTCCAAAGCTTTTTTTTATTTTTTTTTGTTTTTTAAGTGAGTGGTGACGTGGACCAATGAGGATGATGATAGCAAGAAATCCCTATTAACAAGATAACAGAGGATCCGAGCTCTAATTTACACCATTAAAACATTCGTAAATCCAACCATAATGCTTATTTGACTTCCAATTTAGTCATAATCTCACAAAGACTTAAGTGAAGAGGAAAAATAAATTCCATATTGATCCAAAGCTCCTATTTTCAATGGTAGATGTTCAATCCCTTTGATTTTTATAGTGTGTTTTAATTTATCTTTAGATTTATCTTATTTTTATTAGGCCTCGCGAAATGGATGGACAGGTTAAATATAACACATACCTCATGATGAGACCCACATAACTTGTTGACCTCATTACACTAGGTGTGTGGTACACCAACTAATCCGTTGACCTCAGTACACCATGTGTGTGGTACACCAGCTAATCCGCTTCCATTGTCATCGTGCCTTCTGAACAGATGGAAGCAGATTGGCTGGTGTGCCGCACACCACCAATGTTGGCCTAGGAAGAGGGGCATGACTGGTCCCCGAGTCCCAAAATGTACCGCTCAAAAGGGATCAAAGTTCTGTGAACCCATGTATCCACAATGTCTATCCATCCAGTGAGATCATATTGGAGTATGAGCCCAAAAATAAGTCATGCCAGCAGCTTAAGTGGACCACACCACAAATAGCAATGGAAACAATGATTCTAGAAGGCCCATAATAATAGATGAAGAGAAAAAACAAATATTAGATGGGTCTAAAACTTTTAAAATTCAAAATCAATTTTTATGGTAGATGTTTAATCCATTATTAGTTTCTGTTGTGTGGTCAACTTGATCTTTAAATTTATCTTATTTTGGAGCTCAAGCCTTATAATAATCTCACAAAACGTACAGTTTATATATAATACATACCTCACTATACAGGCCTACATAATTTGGTAACATCAACACGTGGTGAAGTGACTTTACTGTTGTACCACCCACACTAGCGTCCAAAGACAGACTCTTGAAGTACTTGAGACCCCCAAGTTATGTGAACTCCGTAATAATGTATTTATTATATTTGCATGATCCATCCATTTAGTAATATTTGTTACGGAGAAATTCGAGCAGGACCAATAAGGGCAGAACTGGGGCAAACTGAATTGATTCATAGGGCCTCAAAAGGGAAATAATACATCAGGACCGATCAAGATTCTGAACTACGATCTTGCGTCGGTCGCGCCGAGCTCTTCTCCAAGGAACTATAACCTTGGGTTGACCGATCTGAGCATTTCTTCGAGGAGTCGCGGCCTTGGATCGGCTAACTGGAACCCTCATCCAAAGAATTACAACCCTGGATCGACTGATCCGAACCCTATCTTCGATCTTCAAGCCAGAGATCGAGTCCAAGACGGACACTTCGACCACAGAACCTGATCACAGACTCTGACCACAGGATCCATGAGATCCGACCATAGGTTCGGATGTGGTGAGTTGAGGTCCGAGCAAGGTTACTCCTACCACAAGCACGGATTCGAGTAGCAAGACCAGTTCGGATGAGAATGCAGCCGAAGATTACATTTAGAGCTCAACCCAATAAGGCATATGAGAGAATAATTCGAAACACGATCTAAAGGATAACGGTCGATATCTCCATACGCACGACATCCACTTGATTGAGTAAATCGTGCCTAGATTGACGACCATGATCCATTCGTCTCATAGATATAAATATCATGGAAACCCATTGCAACAAGTATACAAGGTTTCGCACCTCTCATCTAATCCACACAACTTATGTGAGGCCCGTATCTTAAACCGTACCATTCTTTAGGCTTCTGCAGTCCTCCCGGTTGAATTCTAGTGACCCGTGACGCGTATATAGCATTTATGTGTACTCCTGAGTTGTATCCTGTCAATTTAAGTTAGCTCAACCTGAGACTTGCACCCTTGCGAATGCGCCGTCGCCGCGGTTCCGATGCCTCGTCTCGCTCGCCGATGTGATACCCATGCCAAGAGATGTAGGCCCGCGTTCAGTTCGAGAGAATATGTCTCATCAATCACATCAATCATGTCAAGTACATATCTCATCCCCAAGTACAAGCAATCCCTAAAGTCAACTCTTTCTCTCTCCACCCATCCCTTTTTAAAGTACACCCATTATTCACTCATCACCCATCCCTTACATCATCTCTCTCTCTCTCTCTCAAACCATTCTCCCAAGCAAGAGAGCAACTGTCTAAGTTCTCCATGAGAAAGAGCTAGGTGTGGCCCACCTTCCTAGCACCTTATCTCATCCTCCAAAGATCATCTCAACTATTGAAATTCATCTATTGGAGCTCTAAAACGCATCAGTGGAAAGATGAGTGCAAGATCTAACGGTGAGTGTTCATAGCACTAGATCTTTATTTTTTTTAATGTAAGGCCCACTTGTGATGGGACCCATTTCATGTATGTGTTGTAAGCAAAGAGGGACCCATAGTGGCGGGGTCCCTCTGTCTCACCGTCTCTCTCTCTCTCTTGTGATGGATGTGGCCCACTTGATCCACGCCGTACAAGCCGTGGACCCACTTGATGTATGCTTTCCATCCATGCCATCCAACCATCTAGATGCTTTGGACGGTGAGGCCCTAACCTGTTTTCTGTCCATACCGTCCATCTAGGACCTGGATGAAGAGAAAATACAAATATGAGCTTCGTACAAAGCAGGTGAGCCACACGTGGGACCCACCTCTTTGTATCCATCTGTGGAATCCATCCACATGGCCCACCCTTGATGTATGTATCTGGTATCCAGGTCGTCCAGGGCCTAGACGCTAGACACTACAGCAACAACCCTTTTCAAAATAAAATATAATAATAATTGAAATATTGATATATATTAATATTATATATATACATGTTTATTTGGTGGGCCCCACATGGGACCCACATGCCGTGTTAGGGACTAGTTGCAGTACCTACACAGTTCTATAACTGTTATATTTACCTCAGCAAGTCATGTGGGTCCTACACAAGGCACATGTGTTAAATCCAAGCCATCCGTCCGTTTTTAGGACTGTGGGGCCCACCCACATGTGCTGCATGTTTGGGGTGGGGCCCTGCCTTGATTTATATATTTTATATGCGCACCGTCCCGATCTGGACAGTGCTGAGTGGGCTACCACAATGTGTGGGCCTGATCCTCACTGTCCAACACACTGGACGGTAGGACCCACCTTACGTATGGGTTGTATATCTAGTTCGTCCATCAAATGGATGCTCCTGAACCACCGTGATTTATGTGTTTTATCCCAACCGCCTGTCCACTTGCTGGGACGTGGACCCCATCCACATGGGACTCCCTGATGTATATGTCTTTCCCATGTTGTACATGGGTTGGGACGTGGGGCCCATACGATGTATATTCGTACCATCCATCCCCAATAAATGGGACCCACCTTAATGTATTTGCTTGATCTATGTGGAATCCACCAAGATGTATGTGTCTCATATATGCGCGGGGCCCTTGATGCATGTATTCCATCTACACTATCCAGCGTGGATGGTGTAACCCACTTGATACATGGGTTTTACCCTCACCATCCAGCCAACCCTTGATGTATGTGTTATATCATAACCGTTCATCCAATTGGCAAGCTCGTTTTAAGGCTTGAGACATAATGAGACAGATCTAATTATTAGGTGGACCATACTGCAAAAATTAGTGAAGGGATTGAACGTCTACCATTAAAACCCTTTTTGGGGTCAGAAGTTTTGAAACAGTATAGAATTCGTTTTTTTTTCATCCAAGTCAGGTCTTTATGACCTTATGAACAGATTGGATGGAAATAAATGTTATAGTGGGCCCAACGAATTGCTTAAAAGTGAGAATCATTATCTCCACTGCTATTTGTGGTATGGTCCTAATGATTTTCCAATCATCATCTCCGGCGCTATCTAGGGAGTAGTCCAGATGATCTTTCGGTATGATTCATTTTTTTGGAATGTGTGAGGCCCATTGGTGCAGCCCATTGATATGACCCACTTGATTATATGAAGCCCATGTGTTGCAACCCATTTGATGTATTGGAGGCCTAAGTGATGTATATTAGGCCCATGAGACACGATCCATTGCGATGTGTAAGGCCCATGTGATACGGCCCATTATGATTTTTTTTGTAAGTGAGGCTCATTATAATGTGCATTAGGCCCATGAGTGAGGCTCGATGTGATGTATTTATAGCTCATGTGCTCAGGCCCATTGTGATGTATATGCAGCCCATGAGTGAGGCTCGATGTGATGTATTTATAACTCATGTGTCGAGGCCCATTGTGATGTATATACGGCCCATGAATGAGGCCCATAGTGATGTGTATTAGGCCCTTGTGTGAGGTCATGGGCCCATTATATGTTTGGCCCTATAAAGGTCACTCTTTGGGAGCAATGTTAGTTAAATGTCCAAATTGATGGGCAATGGTAGTTGAATGTTCACATTGTGACATTTCTTTAAATCCTTTGAGGTCGATTGTTGATGCTGATTATCGGTGCCGATTGTCGATACTGATTATGAGTATGTGACAACATATCATTATGATACATGTCCATACGCATCACCTGCATGTTTGTTATGAGATGTGATTGACCATTGCATATGCCACAGAGCAGGTTGTTTATGAGACTCCTTGAGAGACGGAGTTGCCTAACATCAGCGCATGATGTGCGCAGGATTGATGCATAATTGGACTGTATGATTAATGCATATTGCATTTTGTGATATAACCACCATACGCCTTAGCGACATCAGGGCCATGGCCTCCACAGGCATATCGTGGATGGCTAGATGAGACACTAAAAATGTTTTGTTTTAACATACAAGCACTATATATGTCCTTGAGTGAAAATTTCTAAACCTCCATGACAAGGAGTTGCCCCAACGTCGAGATCGAGTGGATATATATGAGTGCAAGATGATCTTATACTAGTAGGTCGCGTCTCCCACTATCTCGTGGTCAGTTGGGAGGGGGTGTGACCTTACCAGCTTGAGTGAGGGGGCAATATCTAGGTTGAGTTTGACCAGCTTAAGGAATGGGTCTGCTATTGATGAGCCGGACCTGATATTGATAGGCGGATAATGATGTCTCTTCCACTTACCTAGTTATACTTTCGGATAGGGGCAGCAAGCTGGCGTAGAGTGTAATAGACTCCGGTGATGATCACGGAGATGTACGGTAGTGATATGTGGACTTATTGAGCAGATGTTGTATATTCAGTATCTTACTCATTCATTCAGCATCCACTTAGGTTGGTGGTGTGCAACAAATTTGATATGTGTACCTTCGCAATGGCTAGGATTTCGGTTAAGCACGCGACTAACCTGAGATCAGGAGTTTACTGTATTGAGTATAACTATCTAAATTTATGTATGAGACTGGTTTAGATAGAACTCTCTTGTGATAGATCCCGTAGCCTGCGATATTACGTACTATCATTCCGACTTCATACTCCAGCTTGGTCATTTCATTCGCACTGCATATTGCATTATATCTATGACATATGGTATTTTGGGTTGCTATGCTACATTTATGCATTTATATGGCTTAGACGAGGTTGACGACATTCGTGGACTCGTTATGATTTGTATATTGTATCTCATTCTCAGTATATGATATTGGCTTATTATATTTTTGCATCATATAGCCTGGATAAGGCTGATGATATTCATGGATTTGCCAGTACTTCTGCTTACTCTTATATCTGTGTGTTTGACACTTACCTTACGCACATACTTTCACTACCCTTTAAGCTTTCTATAAGCTTATGTACGATAGATGTATGCAGATGGCGTTAGGGCACAATAGTGTTGAGCTTGGAGTGTGCAACGGTCTTTTGGAGCTTTGATATTTGATATATGTATTTTTTCCTTTCAGTATTGTATTCAATTGCTTATATTAGTGGATATGTGATGATGATGTCGCATTTGTGATTTGGGTAAACTTATGGTTATGCTTATTACAAGTTAAATATACTTTGAAAAGTCCTCCTTATAGGATTCCAGAATCGAAATCTAGTATATAGCTGCTGAAAGCCAAGAGTGGAGTATTACGGAGGCTGTCGGCACCTGATTCGATGATCGAAAATTTTATGAGCTTTGTTTCTGAGTTTGAAGCGTGACAACTTAGACCCAGTTTCCTTAGCTTGACTCTGACATCGGAGGGTCTCTTGTTTGAGCCATGATCTCTTTTGTTGACTGCTTTGTGCAGGACCAGGGTGTGGTGGAAGTTGTTCCAAATTCTTGCATCAACAATATCATTTTAAAGCATGAACTTAAAAAGTAATATCCAAAGTTCAAGTAGACCACACCACATTAGCAATGGGGCAATAATTCCCATTGTTAAAGCATTTATAGGTGTAGCACAATGTTTATTTTCCATCCAATCTACTTATAAGGTCATGTAGACATTAATGGAGGGAGAAGAATAGATATCGGATTAATCTAATACTTCTATGACCCTATTAAGGTTTTAATGGTAGATGTTCAATCTCCCATTCTTTTTACACCGTGGTCCCCTTGATTTTTAAATTTGTTTTATTTTTTATCCAAAGCCTTACAAATATCTCATAAAATGGACAAATGATCTGGATAGGACACATACCTCATGGCGGGACATATAACTTTTTAACTTCAACACACCACCCATTGTCTTGTGTACCACACACCACCAGCCTAGTGGCACAAAGTTATATGGGTAGTAGAAAGAGGTGTGTCATATCCAAATTGTTCATCCATTTGAGGAGCTCTCCGTTAGACTAAAAATAAGATAGATTCAAAGATAAGTGTACCACACTGCAAAAAATGGTGAGAGATTGAATGTGTACCATTGAAAAGGGTCACCGTGGTTTTGGATCAATATGATATTTATTTTCCTTATATATTTCTGTGTAACTTTATAAATAGTTTGGATTGAAAATAAATCCCATGGTGGGCCTTATAAATGTTCAATCGGTGAGAATTATTATCCTTATTGATATTTGTAGTATGGTCCACTCAACCTCGTATATTACTCCATTTTGGCTCATGTTATAAAATAATCTTTACTTATAACAAATACATTAGTGTAGGGGTATAGGATCGTCACCACTCGTCTTCACACCACATCGTACCCACACCAGCCAGGTCAGTGGTGTGATACACTAGCCAATCCGCTTCCGGTTCAGATATCCTAAGCATGTTACACGTGTGCGGGAAAGAAGGTGCGGATGATGAGTTCACTCTTTGTACAAGCGGGGTTCCTTTCTAGTGATCCAGACCGTTGATCTGATGGGCCTTGGTGCGAATGTATATTCCCCAAGAGTCTCGCATATGGGACAATCCTATATATAATTTCAAAAAGTAAAGCAACAGCGGTCCACGTTCACCAGAAAGAAAAAGGCCAAACATAGGATGGCATTCCAGGGAGATTTTGAGACATGATGCATCGTGGTGGAGCCCACCATCTCACCGGTCCCAAAAAACCGAACTTACCCAAAAAAAATAAAAATTCATCGTCTAGCTGTCCAAACATAGCACTCCAAGAAAAGCTTTGATAATCTGGCAGTGTGATGGTTGATAGGCGGGCGGTATCAAAACATCCAGACCGTGGGTGCTAACTTAGATGCTCCTTGATCTAAAAATTATATTTTACTCGATTTCCTGGAATACTGGTATATTAATCGAACATGAAAATCAAAACTAGTCAGCCGTCCAATATCAACAAACAAATTCCAATTAATAAAATTAATAAAGATTCGAATAATGTTTTATTTACGGTATTTACGACAATTTGGATGATTGAATTGGAGTTAATATGTGAGTGTGACAAGTGTACAATTTTTTAAATGCATGCGTATCAATAACCGTCGCACTGCCACAGTATCAAATCACTCTCTGGGGCAATATCTTTGCCGTATCCCCAGCGCACTATAGAGGAATGGATAACGCGTACAAGCACGTGTTATCATGATCCAGCAAAAAGTAAATGCGGAACGGAACGGTACGGTATCAGCTTACAGCTCTGAAAAGTGGGGCGACGATTTAGGTGATCCAGACCACAAAATGGGAGGACGATGCCTTATGATATCATATCATTCACAAGGAAATAGTAAACTTTTAATTTGTGAATAACAAATAGAAATTAATGGTTCACAATCAATAGAAAAAGGGCTAAAATTGGTGCGGAAGATCTTTCATTCGCGTATTGTATACTACCCGTCCCGAGTTCGGCACAGGCAGGGATCCGAGGGGCCACCGTGATGTATGGGTTTCATCTACACCGTCCATTCATTTTTCCATATAATTTTAGTGGAAAAGATCAAAATTGAGACAGATACAAGGGACCACACACCCCACACACCACAGTGGGTACTCGAATTCATGACCGTGTTGAAACTCTTATGAATCTAACACTGAGCCGTGAGTAGGGACCCACGTAAAATTTAAAGTTGATATTTGTGTTTTCCCTTTAACCAGATTTATGTGAGCTCAGGTTGGATGGCAAATAAATATCCCGGTGGGCTGAGGAAGGATTCAACGGTGATCGTAATTATCACTACTTTATGGTCCACTTGAGCCTTGGGTCTGCCTCAGTTTTGGTATTGTTCCCTAAAATGACATAGAAAGATGGATGGACGGTGTGGATAAAACCAATACATCATGGTGGCACCTCGAGCTCCTGCCTGTGCCGTGGCAGTACCCAATCCGCGTCCTACGCGTGTTGGATGAAAAACCTGGACATGGTAGAACCGTTGGTTTTCTTCAGCCATGATTTTGAACCGGACAGTCAGTAACTGACTACCCAGGTCAGTTATTAGAAAATTTGAGTTTAGTTAGGCCAACTGATTGGTAAACATCTATTGGACGGTTGAGAACGAAAGAAATCTGACTATTTGAATCGGATAGACAAATGTCCATTAATCGGTGATCGGGGCCATCCAATCAACCTAATTTTGTGATTATGACCTATCTAGAGTCCTCCCACTTCTTCGAACAGTTACAGATGCCACGTCTACAATCCGTTAGTTCATGCTTATAAACCATCAAACTCGGCCAGCGTATGAAATAACTCACTGCTGCAAACCTGCAATTGCCTATCCAGCTGTTCTGACGCTTGAGGACTGCGCTCGCCTGGCTCGCGTAGGAATGCGAATCGTCTTACTCAAGCTGGCTGACCGCTGCGTGGTACAAACATACATCAGATCAACCCCGTCCATCAGATACGCCGCTACATTTTCACTGTTAATTCAAATAAACAGTCAAATATAACACCTACCTGGGCCACACGATTTTAACGGTGGATTTCCCATCTCAACTTTTACCCTCGTAGCCCAAATGAGTATTGAATTAGCTCCGATAACAGGTGGCCAACCTGATGGACGGGGTGGATCTCATTCAAATGGAGTCGTTTCGTCCACGTCAGCTAAAATTCACGCAAAGTCCCGCAAGCGTTTCTGGGTTTTTCGATGGTTTCTCTCGTACGCGGATTGCGTGGTGACCCTACCACCTCGTACTTCCATGCGGACCGTTTTAACCGCCTATTTTAGATCATCGGAGAAGCGGATTGCGTACTGAGTTACTCGTGCGCTAAGTGTACTGAGTTAACTCTGTGGGGTCCACTTTGATTCATGTATTTTATCCATTCCGTCCATCCATTTTAAAATATAATTTTTTGAAAATAAAAATAAAGTATATAAAATCCTCAAGTAGGCCACACCATAGGAAACAGTATGAATTAAACACTACTGTTGAAAATTTATTAGGATTACAGAAGTTTTGGATCAATCTTGTATTTGTGTTTTCCCTTCATTTGTGTGTGTGATCTCATGAACAGAACGGATGAGAAATAAAAATCACCTTGGGCTGTAAAAAGGTTTCAACACTAAAAAGTCATTATTCTAACTTTTTCCATCGGTACGGCCTACTTAACTTTTAGACTTTAATCTTAACCCCTGCAATGACATTGAAAAATGTATATACATTCACAGTACGCCGATCAAAGTTTACTCGGTACGATAAAAGTTAGGAAGCGTACTGGGTTGTATCTCAAACCTACTGGCTCAGTGTATTGACTAAACTCTGTGAGGTCCATCATGATTTATGATTTATGTGATTTATCCACTCTATCCATCTAATTTATCATGTGGTTTTAGAATTTGAATCCAAAAATGAAATATATAAATTGATCAGATGAACTTGAACATAACTGTTGAAAATTTCTCAAGGGTCATGAAAGTTTTGGATCAAGTTTTTATTTATGTTATCCTTTCATCCATATCTTTGTGATCATATGAACAAGTTGGATAACCAATAAATATAAATGTGGAGCTTAACAAGGTTTCAACAGTGAAAATCATTATCCCTACTGTTTCGTGTCGTATGTTTTACTTAATCTTTAGATATACTTCAATTTTAGGCTTAATGTCTTAAATTAGTTGAAAAAATGAATGAACTGTGTAGATAGACAACATACATTCAAGGTAGGCCCAACTGAGTTTACTCAGCATGATAAGAACATACTTAGTAGCTCAGTACGCAATCCGATTTCGCAAGCATATACGAAATCGCACACCACCAATTGACTGGTCCAATCAAATGCCGGCCCCTCAGGAGTTTCAACACCTGGTCGAGGGTTCGAGTACCCATAGGTGGTGAAATCCTTCTACAGCGTGTGTTTGGTGATGTGTGTACGTGTGTTAAAAAGAAGAACAAGCAAAATGTGCAAACTTAAAAGGGGTATTAACCCACTGGGGACCCATCCAAAGCTTGTACACTACCATTGATGTTTTCAATATGTGGCCCATCGTTTCCTGATCCAAACCGTTGATATAATTGGCCATGCTATAGGTGTAATGTGCACAAAGGGGTTTTCAATATTTGCCCCATCGTTGGCTGATCCAAACCATTGATCTAATTGGCCACGCTATAGGTGTAACGTGCAAAAAAGGACTCCCGGATTGCAATATCCCAGATGTAAGATATTTGTCCCTTTTATTGGTCTACATTCTCTCTCAACCATCTATTTGTAGACTATCTTTTGAAGGGTCAGGATTCTTCCAATCTTGGGGATCTTTGTTTGTTGGCCATCCGCGATACAGTCAGTGGTACCAGCTCTCTGTTTGGATCACTAAATCATGGGCCCCACTTCCTCTCCCGTGTACCAGCTTAAAACCCGAACCTTATGTACGACCTTGCAGCCGAGTATTAAATCTTGTATAGATAGGCCCCACTTGTGATCACAATGAACGATTGGATAGGAGGGGTCATCATCACGACTTGCACATGGCCCAATAACACCCTGATCAGACTATCACAACCATCCAAATAAGGGCCTTCAAAATCGATTGTAAGATCATTTTCACCATCACCGTCCGTTTCACATGCCCTCAATCATTTGGCTTAAATCATTCAAACCATTGTTATTTTTAGATCATGTGCTATGGATGTTGTTTACATTATCCAACGGTCTTTATTGATCATGGGTGGGCCACACTGGCCCCGATAGGAATTTGCATCCGAGAAAATGAAAGCAGCAGATTCGCGAAGATAAACACGGAATAAATTTAGGGATTTATTCCATCCAACATGGGATGGACGGAATAAAATCTTTTGCCGTCCTTTGATAGTGCAAGTGGAAGTTTTTATCAAGTTGTGTGTGTAACCGAATTCATTACAACAAGTTGTCGGGAGCCAATGCAACGTACACTTTATCTATTAGTTGCGGCGGTCTATACTAAGATAGGAGCTTGAAAAATGAAAAAAAGAAAGAAAATAAAATCCAGTAGACACAAAATCCAAGTGTGCCGTAAACAGGAAAGATCATGCAGATGGGACGTCCATCATTGAAATCTTCTTAAGGTAGTGGAATTTTCAGATCGGGTGGACATTTGTTTTTCTCGCTTCAATCAGATGGGACACATGCTGGGGGGATTGTTTTTGTCCCTTCACTCAGGTGGGACTCATATTAGAGGGATATCCTCGTGATCAAGGGTTAGTTTTGCTCACGAGGCAATGTAGGATCGCCACGTGCAAAAATCATGGCATGTAAATGTCGAATGATTACAAATCGCGATATTTAGATGATACTTATACATTATTGAAATTTCAAACTAAAAACAAAAATACTTGCATATTCATATGTGAAATTTTTACTGTAATATAATGTAAAATTATAATTATTGTATATTTAGATATGAAAATTTTACTATAATATTGTTATGGATGGATGTCGTAAATCTGTCTGGTGGTCTGTCGATCATATCGACAGGGTTTCAGATGGGATCAAGGTTGTTATCGAGAGAGGCTCGATGACATCGATAATTCACAGAATTTTCACCATTGGTCATTGGATAGTTTTCTTGGTTCTGTCGATATGATCGAGAGACCTTCATATCATATCGACGCTGTTATCGAGAGTCCTTCGATATCATCGAAGAGTTCCGCAGATGCGATTGCGGAAACGTAAATTTTGTGAATTTTGAGTCCTTTCGCAACTGGGATGCGGAAGGGAAGTTGCCTAAACTATAAATAAGTGTTCCTAGGGCTTTTCTAGTGATGGGAGATGGTATGCTAAGGCTTTCTAAAGGGGTTCCAAGGGTGTGATAGGGTTTCTAAAGGGTGTAGCAAGGGTAAGATTCGAGGTTGTTCGAATCGGGTAAGTCTTTTCTCTTTATAATTTCTATTTTCATAGTGGAGATTTGTCGTTTTGTGCCATGGTTTTTTCCCGCAAGGGTTTTCCATGTTAAATCTGGGTGTTCTCTGTGTTCTCTTGTGTGCTTGGTGCCATTGAATTGCTATCCTAGATCTAGATCTGTGTGATTCCGCAGGTCAAAATCCCCAACAAGTAGTATTAGAGCAGTTGGGGCACAAATCTGAATCTGAGGGATTAGTAATAATGGCGAGTGCTAAGTATGAGATTGAGAAGTACTCAGGAAAAAATAATTTTGAGTTATGGAAGGTTAAGATGATTAGCCTGTTAACCAAGCAAGGCGAAGATGGTGCTCTTGAGGAGCGGAAGTCTACTATGAATGATGTTGATTGGAATACTTTTGATAAGAAAGTTTTATCATCGATCCGTTTATGTCTCACGGATGAGATTCTCTACAACGTCATGAGAGAGAAAACTACAGCTGGTTTGTGGGCGAAGTTAGAGGATGTTTATGCGAAGAAATCCTCAGAAAATCACCTACACTTGAAGCGGCAGTAGTATAACTTCAAGATGACAGAGGGTGGAGATCTGGAGGCCCACATCAGTAACTTTAATAAATTTGTTTGCAAATTGCTAGATATGGAGGAAGTGATGAAAGATGATGAACAAGTATGTGTGTTACTGAATTCTCTCCCGGCGTCCTATGAGGCATTTAAGGACACTATGTGCAGCATGAATAAAACCCTGAGTGTCGATACTGTTATCTCAGCCCTTCAAGGGAAGGCTATGAGATAACTGAATAGCGACATGGGAACGTCTTCTGATGCACTGTTTACAGTGGGTAAAAATTCTGGACAAGGTACAGGTTCTTCTGGTTCTAGATCTAAATCCAGGGGCAAGGGCAAAGGAAAGGTAAAGTGCTGAAATTGTGGGAAGGAGGGACATGTGAAGAGGGATTGTGAAAATCCTAAATCGAAGAGGGAAGATTCTGAGGCTTCAAGCAAAGAGGCCAATGTTGCCACGTCAGATGGATCGAGTGGATGTGATGGTGATGTTTTATCTGTGTTTTCGCTCAAACGGTCATACGATAATCGTAAGGATGAGTGGATGCTAGACACAGGGACATCTTTTCACATGACTCCTCATCGGAGTTAGTTCACCAGATACAGGGAGTGTGATGGTGGACAGGTATTTATGGGTAATGATATTGCCTGTAATGTTGTGGCTGTTGGTTCTGTACGCATCAGGATGTTTGATGGGGTGGAGCGTACCTTGACAGATGTGAGGCACGTTCATGATTTGAAGCAGAATCTGATTTCTCTTGGTGTGCTTGAGGCAAAAGAATGCAAGTACATAGGTATTAATTGTGTTCTTAATGTATCCAAGGGGGCACGGGTAATCATGAAAGTGCAACGACTCGGTAACTTGTACAGGTTGATCGGGAGCACTTCAAAAGGTAGAGCTACGGTGGATGTAGCGGATTCCACCTCTGCACGTGTGTGGCATGTTGGGCATGACCACATGAGCGGGCAGGGTAGGAAGGCTGAGACACGCGGTCAGGGATACAACAGGTGGAGCAGCCACCTGTGAGAAGAATCATACGGCATGATCGCAGGATATCGGCGAGGTACATGAATGACTCCAATATCGCAAGAGGATTCATCTTCTATTCAGATGGCTCTAGGTGAGCTTGGTGCTGAAAAGTGAAAGGTGACTATGGGCGATGTGATGGATTCGTTGTACCAAACCGACATATGGGAGTGGGTGGAGCTTCCAGTGGGCTGGAAAGCAGTTGAATGCAGGTGGATCTTCAGGAGGATGCAATATAAATACAGAGTGAGGTTTGTGGCGATGAGTTATGCTCAGGGAGAAGGGATCAACTTCTCAGAGATATTTGCGCCGACGATATAGCCGGTGTCTATTAGATCAATGATTGACGCTGGTTGGCTAATGTGATCTTGAGCTGGAAGGAAGGATGTGGAGTCTGCAATTCTTAAGGGAAAGTGAAGTGCAGATTTACATGAAGCAACCAGGGCGGTTCGAAGTAAAAGGGGCTGAGAAAAGACTTTGCAGGAGGTCGTTGTTCAGCCTGTCGCCTAGGCAGTGGTTTGATTCCTTCATGCTAGGTCAGGTATTGTATGTTGATGACGTGTGGATCGCCAATTGTGACATGTCTGAAATCAATGCACTGAAGACTCGGGACATCCAGGATGAAAGATCGGGGGATTGCAAAGATGGTTTTCGGTGTTGAGACTGAAGGAGGAGTAGGCTTTGGTAATCACAGGAAGAATACCTTGTGTGTAGGTATTGATCCAGGATGTGATGGGTCAAGTGAAGCAGGAGAGCGTTCCCTACGTATCTCTCCTCAAGTTTTCCTCAGGACTTGTCCCAAAACAGATGAGGAAAAGCAGGATATCTCATGAGCCTTATTCGAATGCGGTTGGCAGTGTATGCCATGGTGTGGATTAGACCAGTTATTTCACAGGCTATCAATATTATGAGCAAGTATCTCGGCAAACAATATTGGGTAGCGGTGAGATGGTAAAAAGACTACGTCTTTTCTTTTGGGAATACAGGAGCAAAGGTGGTTGGGCATGTGGATTTAGATCCGACAGACATGATCAACAAGATTGTTCCTGTAGAGAAGTTCAAGTTCTGTGAAACTTCTCTGGGCTTGGCGATGGCGTAAAGGAAGATGGAGTGTGCAAGAGAAGCTATGATGTGATATAGAGATAAGAGAAAAGGACAAGAAGCTACACGGATGAAGATTGAAGACATGGTGGAGATTGTTATGGATGAATGTCTTAAATCTGTCTGGTGGTCTGTCGATCATATCGACAGGGTTTCAGATGAGATCGAGGTTGTTATCGAGAGAGGCTCGATGACATCGATAATTCACAGAATTTTCACCATTGGTCGCTGGACAGTTTTCTTGGTTCTATTGATATGATCGAGAGACCTTCAGATCATATCGACGCTGTTATCGAGAGTCCTTCGATATCATTGAAGAGTTCCGCAGATGCGATTGCGGAAACGTAGATTTTGTAGATTTTGAGTACTTTCGCAACTGGGATGCGAAAGGGAAGTTGCCTAAACTATAAATAGGTGTTCCTAGGGATTTTCTAGTGATGGGAGATGGTATGTTAAGGATTTCTAAAGGGGTTTCAAGGGTGTGCTAAGGTTTCTAAAGGGTATAGCAAGGGTGAGATTCGAGGTTGTTCGAATCGGGTAAGTCTTTTCTCTTTGTAATTTCTATTTTCATAGTGTAGATCTGTCGCTTTGTGGCGTGATTTTTTTCCGCAAGGATTTTTCACGTTAAATCTGGGTGTTTTCTTTGTTCTCTTGTGTGCTTGGTGCCATTGAATTGCTATCCTATATCTAGATCTGTGTGATTCCGCAGGTCAAAATCCCCAACAAATATAATATAAAATTATAATTGTTACAAATTCTTTTATTATTTTCTAAATTTATCTTATAGATTATGTGTCAAATTACATGTTTAAACAAGCATTGAAAAAACATATCATAGTGATTTTACATTTCATTAATAATATAATCACAATTCAAATAAATCTTAAGATAATCTCTATTCCATCCATCCTAACTGCCAATTTCTTATAACTTGCCCATGCAACATGAGTGTGACATCTACCAAATCAATCAGCCTTGCCAAATCATGTTAAGACATAATAGATAACGCAAATCCCAATTTCAAGTAGACCACACGGTACGAAAATGTGGGGACTGAAAATCCACAACCAAAACCATATTAGGGCAGAAAAGTTTTGGATTAGGTTGATATTTGACTTTTCAGTACTTTCATTCTCAAGGCTTAAGTATCATATAAATCTCATGATGTATACCAACTCCCAACAAAGTTTCAATAGTGGGCATTTTCACTACACTATTTTCAATTTTGTGGTCCACTGTCGTAATTTAATGTAGCAAAACTAATGGATGGAGTGCATCACAAGGAAGTTGCAGTGGCCCCACAGAGCTTACGCTTAGAGGCTCTCTCCAGGCTCAGGGGCGTGAGTTACAGGAAGATTTCAACCAACTGCTGTAATGGTCCATTTCAAGTACACATATGGACGGTCATAATCCCTTGTTTAGCGTAATTTTCTTGCTGTGGAAGTATTGTGTGGGACATGCAACATGGATGGTTGATAATGAGAGCCATCTCTAGATGTGGACCTGAGTCTGACTCGTATCTGCTTTTTTGGTCCCTTGACCATGACTACTGATATACGTCTGTTGATTATGACCCCCTCCCACATTGCCATTGTACATATGGGAGGCATGTAGCAGACAATCATAACCGTCCAAACCGTAGATGGGCAAATCTCCCAAATCAGATCGATTGGACAATTCGAACCTCTCATGAATGGATATTGGTTCATTGATTTTGGACCCTTGGTTGCTATTCATTTCACCAGTTCATTTGTGGGCCGCCACTAATCAGACGGTTTTCAAGATTCTTAAATGTGACGATCCATTCAATGCAGCTCACTTTGCCATCACCGAATGTTGGCTTACGTTGTTATAAGCATCTATTTCCACTCCACCATTTGGATTAGAAGTATACTCTGGTCAAAGCGATTCTTGGGAGGCATGTGAGAAGTAAAATAAAGTGGGGCCCCTAAATGGACGGTAGAATCTGTACCGTTCTTCTGGTGGCTCGCCACGGTGTGGTTATTGTACCAAAACTTGCACCAATTAAAATTTAGAATAATTAGGATGTTAGAAAACAGCCAATGGTCCACATTTAATGCCAGAGTTTTCCATTCATATTCAACACTGGTTCAGGGCATGGACCTGTTAACACCCGACCTCATGCAGCTTAAACCGAAAAGTGAGGTGCAACCATGTGTTGGCACACTCATATGGAAATAAAGGAGCAAACATACTTGCGGCTGGAAAAAGATGGTGGTTACCTATCTACCGAGGACACGTATCCTGTTAGGAAGGCCAGGCATTCAGGGAGGCACTCACGTAAATAAACCTAAACGTAGTCAATTTCATGACACGTGACCCGACATGTGCAATACACGATTGGTCAGCAGCATGTAAGCATGTAGAGGAAGCCTTGTAGAAGAGTTATCATTAATAGATTCTTGTTTAACCAGTCACCGTACAACAAGACCTTTGGTGGAGAATTGTTGTTGAAGGACTTGTTTTACAAGAGAATTGCAACAGGAGAGTAAGTTGTATGAAGACAGACATCGTTGCTTATGGTACGTAGGATAATGCTTAAAGGAATCCAAATCTGAATGCAAAACATCAAGATAAGGCTACAACCTAATCGAAAGAGCACATGTAGATGCTACGGACCACTGACTCATCCAAAGCTATAAAGGCGTCTGATAGAGAAGAGCCAGGGGCTTCATGCCAACACAATCACATACAAGCTTTCGGCTTAATACTGCCCATCCTATGCCTCGCATCTCATTGGACACCTATTGAAATTTGTTTAATCATTAAGTTTCTCCACTTTTGCCTAGGACCATGTTATAATAAGTTTAAGATCTGTAATTTAATCTTATCTTGGTTTTTACTTCTGTCTAGTGCATCATTGTAACAAGCTAGTTAATTTATTTTAAATATCCCCAACTCTATTGTCAGATTCTCTAAATTATTGAATTCTTACTAGTAAATTCTTTTTTTTTTTGTCATGACCCACTAGCCATAAAGTACGATCATCCAAGTTCATTGTACCGTTAGGACTATGATCGTTTAACCAACTTGGACTATCATCAATAATATCTTCTGCTTATTTTTCTCTAGTCGATTGTACTTTATTTACTTATAAATTAATAACATCAGCATCAATCCTTTATTTATTTATTTATTGCTTTTGTTGAGAAATACAACTAAACTATTACCATTATAAAAATACTTCAAAAAAAAAAAAAAATTTTTTTAGGCAACAAGGATCCATCATAAGGATTAGCCGTCCCCATTATAATTTGTCAAATCAGCTTACCAATCGATAGTTGAATAGATAGTCAATTTTTACAAATTTAATATTAAGCGGTCTATTTTAATGCCTGGGTCACCAGGTGTACAGTTTGATTGGAATTGAATACAATTTTGGCACGCTTGACATTTAACATGCAAACACACATTTAATCGAAATTGACCATTCCACTTGTCTGAATTGAATAGTAACAGGGTCATCCAAAGTGCGTCACACGACACAACCCGACGGTCCTATTGACCAAGTGTGTGGTTGAGATTGACCAAGCTATTGTGTTGAGAGGTGCCTTGGCTTTTGGGATCATGCACACTCACCACCAAAACCAATGAATGCGCTGCCCACCTTTTACAATGTTGCTGAGCAGATAGAAAGATTCAGTGAGTCGAGCAGACTCAATGGGTCCAGAGTGAAATCGCAACTCTTCCAAATCAGACGATGACTCGTCCAAGTAGAGTCTATTTGCACTGTAGACTCGTGGTGTCGAAACAGACTCGATTAATTTTGAGTAGACTCAACAAGCCTTATCAGACTGGAATGATTCGTCAATCGATTAAAGATATAAAAAGGACCAAGAGCCAAAGCGTAGTAGCGTACACTGGAAGATGACAATCGTGTGATTTTAAGTTCACGAGGAAGCTAATGTGCAATATGGCGAATATTTGCTGGATCATAGCGTTTCATCAAGTGGGCCACACTGTCTCGATGTTCTGGCATGAAGAATGTTGGTCTTCCACATGGGCCCACCTGAGTGAAAGCTTGGATCTCAGTGTGTCCCACCTGATGTAAAGCTTGAATCTCGCACACATTTCTCATGGCCTAACAAGAATAGCAGTCCACATCACCCCAAACAGTCATCACATGAGCAACCGAGATTCCGGAGATTGAAGCCGCCATCTCTAATTGTGATGTCCAAGTGGCATCCACTCCATCCATCAGTGGCAACAGCTC
Organism: Magnolia kwangsiensis; assembly: GCA_037074715.1. Classification (NCBI taxonomy): domain Eukaryota; kingdom Viridiplantae; phylum Streptophyta; class Magnoliopsida; order Magnoliales; family Magnoliaceae; genus Magnolia; species Magnolia kwangsiensis. Next base: position 7,935,758 of record CM073575.1, on the reverse strand, counting down.
ATGTTCAGATGTGACTCCACAAATCAGGAAGCTCCATAACACAAGTGAGCCACACCACAGGAAACTGTCTAAGTGGGGTTGTAAGAATTCTATAAGGTGGGCTTCATTAATCAATGGTCTGAATCTCCCCAAGAGTTGAGTAATGTGATTGCATACCAATGAATACAACAAAGTTAATATTCATTTAAAATCGTGTTAAGGGTTGCTTGCAATAACTGCGTTACACACGTAGTGTTTTTAAATAGATTAGGAATAGTGTAGAGTTAGAGGGAAGGAATTTTAATAGTTACAAACTCCTTAACTTAGGTAAATATAAAAGCAGGAATGGTCCAAAGCATACACGTTGAAGCCTTTTTCATCACATGCTGATGCTTCCCTACATGGAAGACTGCCGCATTCAATTTACAACGATGGCATCTCTACCAGGTACAAATTAAGTTTTGTCTTGTCCATCCCCATCTACGATATGAAGTAGTCCTTCAATTCCACAAATTATAATTTATAGGAGCATCCACAGTAAAAATGTCCTCGTGCCTCATCAAAGTTTCTGATCAGGCTGATTTACGTGTTTCCCTTTTATCCTGGTGGGACTCTTATGAATCGATTTAGATGGCATATAAACATCAAGATTGGCTAAGGAAAGTTTCCGCGTTGGCATCCCATCCCGTTTGCCTCCTATTGTGTGGCCCACTTGGGTTTTAAATCTGCTCGATTTCTGGAATCATGACTTAACATGAGCTGTTGTAACTGATGAATGAAGTGGATGTCACGTAGACATCATGACAAACCCCCGCCGCTTTCTTTTACACGGCTCCATTCAGTGGTAGGAAATTCTTGTCCAAAGGTTGTACCATGCAGAGCGGCCAGAGGAAAAATCTAACGGATAATTGAATAAGAGAATCTAACAATAATTCACGTTCAAACCAAGAAAAGGGCCAAATATTGTACAGCCAGGATCTTTCAATCTGAGGGTATTTGGTGCATTGGACATCCATGATGAGGCCAGCTTGGAAATCAGAACATGGTCTCCCCCGTACTAACTACCAATCCAAACAGGTCGGCCAAACATGGTATGGTTCCATCACTGGCACGAGCCATGGTAGCTAAAGCGGACTAGCCTAATTTCTGGACGAGTTATTTGCTACTCTGGCAGCGTAAGACACTTGATATACTGGCACTTAGAAATTATACATTTGGCACATATTCAGTCAAATTGAATTAACCTGTATTTTTTTAGTTGAAACAGGACAATCAGATACATTTATGTTTCCAACTGTCTAATAATCTCCACCCATCCAAAGGTCAAATAATAAGTGCATTTGTACCTGATACATCTAGACTAGGATCCATAAATAGAAAAGTTTAGCTTGAATTACATCTATGCAAATTCTAAGTAATTTGTAAAGTGCATGTGTATCATGGGTCCCACTCTGCCCGAGTATCAAAGTTCTTCTCACCTAGAAAATACCACGGCATTTCTTGGATTTATCATGCAACTGCACGCTTTCAAATCTCCACCATTTGGCCTTTTTAACCGCGGTAAATCGGAAAAGGCATCGGAGATTGTGTTTGTTGCTTCACAAGCACCTTGACCTGCGTCATAGCGCACATGTGCGGCATCTGAGCCGTTCTTAAGCTGTTCCTGTGGAAATTGGGCGTACGTAGGGCCAGCTGGCCTCAGTCAGGGTCAGCCCAAGCTGAAAGAAAGGCCCAAGTCCAAGCCTGACTCAAACCCAGACCAAGACACGTTTTTATAACCAAGCCCAACTCCGTAAACTATTTTCTACATGCATGGGATACACAAACATGCTTGGATACATATACGTACGTCAACAATCATGGTTTGGCCCAGAACCAGGCCCAGGCCTAGCCCAACTGAAAGGCTAGTGAGCTTGACCTAGGCCCCACTTCTAATTGGAATCGAAATTTAAGACCCGACCTTGCCGACTCAGAGTCATTCCTGACTAGTCCGAGTCAGCTTGGACCCGATTGGTAAGGTTCTGTACCACGAGTCACCCCTTACTCACCCTTACTCGAGAGAGATGAAAGTCTATGACTCTAGGCAATAGACCAACCACGACTAGTGGCCTATGGCTCTAGGCAATGGACCAACCACGATTAGTTACACTTGAAGACCCAGTTGGGCTGGGCTTAGGTAGCCCACTTTAAACGTGGATTATATGCCCTAGTCATGGTGAAACAGACCCAATTATCATCATACTCCATGATCTGGTATGGGTCCCACCCATAGGGCCTAATCTGGTTCTAGACCCGAATCAGAGTTACCCATAAGCAGTCGGATCTAAGTACCCGACCAGCCCAGATCGGGTCCAGACCTGGATCCCTGTGGGACCTAAGGTGGCATGCAAGATTCTCAGAGCACCAATCTCAATATACAATCGACACCCAATTTTCATTTTGACAAGCAATCCAGACCTTTGGTCAAATTTCCCAAAAAAAGAAGTCGCAGATTGGAAGATCCCAGCCATCAGCATAAGGGCCGTTTTCAGTTGAATCTGAACTTTTATTGTATTTATCTTCTTAAACATCTATTAATTTTGGATCTGCTCGATTTTGTGGGCTGGAGCAACCGATTTACAAAGTGGATGCCCTACACAGACCTTTTACCTACTTGTTGCAGGAAATTCGTGTCCGCCACGAGGACATTATTATTATTATTATTATTTTTTGAAGTAATGCATATCGATGACCATAGTTTAGGATGGTAACGCGGACTAGTTTGCTTCTCCTCAAACTGAAAACAGTCATAGACGCGCCATTTTGAAAAACTCGCGAGTCGCAATTCTACCATTGCTGGGGAACATTGCAAACTTCTTTCCGTGACATTAAAACTGTATATCAATCTATCAACGAAGAAATCGAACCAAAAGCGCATAAATCCTAACCCTAGATCCAACGGCAGCAATCTTATCCTAGTTCTCTGAAATCAAATGGAACCCTTAACGAGAATCAAACAGAAAGTCGCGAAAGATAACAGCACCAGGATCTGGAGAATTACCTCCGCCAAGCTGCAAAGCCTCATCTTCCAGTTCTTGAGTCGCTCCTTCACCAGTTCTATCCTCAGATCTGCAGCGAATCTCAGCAGCCGCGCTCTTTCCTACAAGGGAAATAGGCAGGGGAAAAAAATATCAAAAGATGGACCCTGAATTTCCGGAGTAAATGGAAGAAAAAGAGCAGATTCTGCTACATTCACCTCGTCTATGTCTTCTGCTGTATGAACTCGAGGCGATTTCAGCGATGAGAGCAGAAACGCTGCTTTGGCGCAGCGAATCGCGATCTGAGCTTTGAGAGCGTCTTCGTTGGTTTCTCTCTCCTCTTCTGCTTCCATCTCTCCCTTACTCAAATTTAAGTTTCGCGGTTGAAAGAAACGAGTTCCTGCTTTTATAACGAAATTTAGTTGCGGCTAAGATGCGCCGGGGGAATATGATCTACGGAGCCGAAAGCAGAGCAGAGGTCGGACCAAGAGTCCAGATCCTCCTCTTGACACGGACGCGGATTGCGTCCTACCCCGCAGCCACGAACGGGCTGTTTTGTTATGGCCCATTGATGTATCTGTTTATCCACGCCGTTCATCACTTTTCTCATATTATTTTAATGGATTATTATAAAAATGAGTTAGATCAAACGCTCAAGTGAACCACACCAAGTAATAAACATGGTTGCGTTAAATGCCAAGTCATATATGGTTTGGTCCACTTGAGCGTTGGATCTACCTTACTTCTTTACTCATGCCTTAAAACGATATGAAAAATGAGACTCACCGATAAACCAGTATTGGTTCCACGCACAAAACTGCCTGTTCGTGGTTAGAGACGCGGAGAGTAGGACGCAATCCACTGCTGCTTTGTGTCGGACTGATTTTAATATAGCAGCGTGAATATCATTATGTGGACCATTAACAGTGCAACTGATAAAAAATTTCTACTTGTGACATATAGAGAATCTAAATTCACAAAATATCTACTTCTCAGATGATATTAAAAGAGACTTTTACCCAAAAATCCATGAAAAGACTGTAATTTACCAAATACTGGCGGGATGATTAAACATCGTGCAGTTGCTTTTAGAGGGATGAAATTACAAAATGACCAGTGAAAGTTAAAACTCACAGGTCAGTTTTTATCCGTATAACATATTATCCATGAGTGCTAGTGTAATAATTTTAAATTTTGGTGCATTAAAAAAAAATTAAAATAAATATTTAAATATTTTATTTCTAAATAAAAAATTAAAACAAATTAATAGTTGAGTTGGTAAAGACATTCTTAATTGAAAGAGAAGTTTAGAGAACTATTCTTAAAATTTTTAAATTCAACATAAGGGAAGATTTGCTTATCCTATCTTATCGTGAGAAGTTTTTATAAAAATACCTTAAGAATCTTGATGATCCAATTATCTAGTGGGTCACCTGATTAATCATTTGATATTCAATTTCAAAATTTAAAAAAAAAAATTAAATTTTGATAATTAAATTTAATAAACATATAATTTTAATTATTTAATCATTTAGGATTTGGCCACTTAGAATGTATGTTAAATGTGAGCCCCACCGTATAATATAACCAGATGAATAATAATGTTGCTGAAATAATCGATAAGATCTCTAAATTCAAACAAATCTAATTATCTTGTGGATTCTATACTACCAGACTCAGGTGAGTAACTTAACGTGTCCCATAATTTATTGGCATTAAAATAAATTATTCGTGATTGTTTGATTGATTGATATACTGATTTAAGTGTTTTGTTGCAATATTGTATGCTACGGCAAATCACTTGGTAATTTGTGTCAAATTACATGACTATGATAATTGTACATTAAATTTACATATGAATATTTTTATCGAGACAAATATCTATGACAGTTATGAAAATAATATATTCATACATTATCTATCATTCATTGCATTTGTATTGTCGCTCCTAGGGGCCCTCATTAGAAGAAATGTTACCAGATGCAGGCTATGCCCAAGCCTATCATAAGGTGGAAGCCTACCCAACGGGTGGATGCGGGTTGACGACCTCCAACTGAAGCAGATAAACGATCATTTCATCTGATGCATTTATATACCATTTACATTTATATTATTGTACATACATTTTTACATTTAGTGCTTGTATTATTTTAATTGCTGTAATTATGAACCATGCTGAGTTTTCTTATTAAGTCCGGCCAGTTTACCTTTTTATAGATGAAAAAATTGTACAGATATGCAATTATCTAATAAGTTGGTGCATGAACAAAAAGTTGTTACTGAACTGGTGTACGACACACGTAAGATGTGGTCGTATTTGTTAGGAAAGGAATTGACCACATTTGGACTGTTCCTAATTAATTAATTAAAATTTTCTTTGTTATTATAATTTAATTTATATATAATGAATAATGGTATTATTTGTAGGATTTTTAAATATTTGATAGGTTATATAATTAAATTATTCTAGGTCTGTAACAAGTATTCATTAGTAAACAGTATGGACCGGTGAATGATGCCTAATTTATGCTAATTAGATGTTTATGTATGATGAGAATGGACAGATGTTGGTGCTTAAATCATTTGTATGAATGATTGTGAATGGACCTAGTTAGAATGTAAAAAAATAAATATTACTTTTGCCTATTAATAATCTTATAATATAATGAAGTTAGTATACTTTGTCTATGAGTCACGGCTCAAAACTCGAGTCTAAAGGTACACACTTTGTACTCGAATTACAGGGTGTGATAGGTGCGGATTAGTTGTTACTTGGGTAACAACCTAGTGAGTGTTACCCTATAATTTTGGGCCCACCTTGATAAATGTGGTCCAGATGCATATTGCCCATCTGCTTTTCTTTTCCAGATCATTTAAATAAGTTATCCCAAAACTTAAGTAGATCCAAATCTCGGGTGGACCACACCACTAAAAAAAGTGGTGAATAACAATTAAAAGCTTTTTGAGGCTATAAATTTTTTTGATTAATCTAATCTTTGTATTTTCCCTTCATCCAGCTCGGTTTTAACTTATAAACGGGTTAGATGACAAATAAACATTACAAATATTCTTATAATGGGCCTCGAGAAGTTTTGGTAAAACATTTTATCAATGGTCATACGAATTAACTGACCATTTGGAAGAAAATGAAGAATCATGGAATTTGTTCAAGAAAAGCCAAATGTGTGATAATTTATACTGATAATGATCGAGAAACCATGGGGGATGCTTGGTTACAATTTCGAATCCGTTATTATAAGTTTGGTCTAGTTTTTATTGTTTTTGATAGCTTACAACTTTTATCCTATTGTGCTTTACAAAGAGCAGCTCTTCTAAATTTCAAAAGGTGCAGAGTTGGAATCCCATTCTAAGGATTCTTGAGATTTTGGAGGATCCAGCTATAGGAGAACCAGGAACAGAGAGCTCTTCCCATTTTTCTACTAGAAGTTCTGAATTGGATAAGCATTTGGAATAGGCTCTACATTCATTTCGTTGGCAAAAACGATCTAATTGGTTTGGAGCTTTGGGGAACTAAAAAACAAACGAACTCTTTTGACTTGATTCATAGATAGAATCAATGGATGGATAAACAAGATTTTTTTTTTTTCCTCCATTTTTTCTACCCAACTCTCAGGTCTTAAGACTAGTGGTTTTAAGAATGACTGATTGCTCTTTTTCGACCTTTATTGCTTAACTGACTTGAATCGGTGGCTCACTTTTTCTAAGTAATGGGGAAGAGGACTGAAACATGCCAAAGAATTATAGAAATGAGTTCAAATGAAAGATAAAAATCTATTGATAAATGAATTCCAATTTGTTGAACGTTACTTGTTAGGTCCTACTCTATAATCTGATTTGATCTTGTAGGCCAAATAATCTCGTGCCATGACATATGATGTAGAGAGGGTCGTGGACAGTTTCATGGCCAAGATGGATAAAAAAGGCTCGGTCGACGACAGAAGTGATCCGAACCGTCAAACCTTAAATCAGGTGTATCTCGCAATCTGGAATAAGTTATTGGACTTAAAATATATGATTTTGGGGTAGAACAAGCTACTTTAGCCACCCAACCTCACTACGCCGGGTTGCACAAGCCGGATTTGCGAAATACCATCAGATCAACTGTTGTTTTCCTATTTTAATTCTGTTTTTATTATAAATAGTAAGTTTTAGTTTGATTATAACTTGTCATCCATTGGGCCTTAAGAGTTACGCCCAGCATGAAAAGAACTTAGAATAACTAAGAGAACAGCTTGGTGAAGCCAAATAGGACACTCACTATTTTTGGCTGAAAACCTTGTGCACTAATAGACATCACGATCATCTATAAATAATAAGCTTATTATTTATAGTAAGTTGTGAATTTTAGGAGTTTTAGTCATAGTTCGATTATGATTTCTCTCCCATTGCTTAGTATCTCTAATTTAAGGGTTCTGAACTCGTTTATTTCAATCATCAATGAATTTATGAATTTATTATAATTTATTTCTATTTTCTTACTTTCTTTCTTTGTGTATTCGAGAAGTCCCTGTGAAGAGTTCAGAAAAGTTTCGTGGATTTGAAACAATTATCCCCTTGAGGAAGACGGTGCTCGACCTCACGTCCTCCCCTGCATCTACATATATGAGATAATAGTAATTAGTGGAAAAAGAATACTCCTACAAACCAGTGAAGTAATTCCATTTCCACTTGTCCAAAGATATAAATCTTTGTAATATTCTAAACCATTCATGAACATCACATAATGGTGATTGTTCAATCATAACTGCTTTTTGTGTTGTGGCTCACTTGAGATTTGGATGTGCTTAATTTTTGGGGCCGAACCATGTATCATCACGGCCCTTGCAATAAGGGTAACACCTGCTCCCTACCCATCCAAAGTATGCAACTGAAACTTGTTTTTGTTGAAAAAATGGAATTACAAAAATGCCCTCATCCAATTTGTCCTTTTAAAAACAAGTGTAAGTTGAGACTTGTGGGGCTTACATTGTATATGTATAACATCCAAGCCATCCAGCGTATGAGCCCCATCATGGTGATAGCATAAACAAAAAATCAAACCGGCCAATTCATTAGATGGGCTACATTTGAATTTGGATGTTTTGAGTGGTTATATTATTTTTTATGGATTGGTCCACCTATTGATTGGATCCCTTTTTTTTTAGTTGATGTTGGTGTGCACTTGTTGGATGGGTTGGATATCAAACACATTCCAGGTGGACTCAACAATCTTGGATTCTCCACTCAGTAAAGGAAAAAACCATAAAAAAAAAAAAAAAAAACTGATAGCTATATTGTAATCTCACATACCTACAGGCACTACTTCGTAAAAGCTAAACCATGGAGGCATTTTCCAGTAAAATTCTGACATACGGTGAGAAATGCTCCGGTGCTCTCGGTTATATAGTGCTCCTAGTTGCATTGTGACACACTTATTAGGCATTGGATCATAAATTACTTGAGATAAGTTACTTATGCATCAAGTAGCTTAACTTAGTTTTTACTTATTAAGCAATTACATATGTTTGGTAATCAATATATTTATTGACTTTTTCTCTCTTTTATTTCTCTTATAATTTTTTCAACAACTTTTTAAAAATAGAAAGGCTAAAATAGTTAACTTTAGTGATTAAGTACTTTTAAATAAAAAAGTTACTTCTCAGTGATTTTATTTTTTATTTTTTTTATTTTTTATACGTGCACACACACCCCCACACACTCACGCGTTAGTGGAATTTCACCACCTATAGGATACTTGAAGCCATAGGTGGTGAAATTTCACTAAGGCGTGAGTGTGTAGGGGTGTGCATACGTGTGTGTGTGTGAGAGAGACAGAGAGAGAGAGTGTGTGTATAAGGATCTCATCATTAAGTGATTATAAACCAAGCTTGCTTATTTGAAATAGGTTACTTATCTACTGCTGTAGTAAAAATAACTTATTTGGTGGTATCCAAATGGCCATTAGTGAAATCTATTGCGCCTACATTGCTCATCTGGTCCAAGTCCTACGCACTTTTCATTGGCTACCATGGGAACGTCACAGTGATCTGATAACCATGATCAATGGCCTTAGACATAGGTGGCTAAGAACATTTGCATGATATAGATCCAATCAACAATATGATCTATCAATTTGTCAGGAACCACTGTGGATTGTCCATGTTTCTAACAAATCACTTTTGTTAGGTAATGGTAACCGTCCGATCTACCTCCTAGAAAAAAGGACAGCCATAGAAAAGATGGCGAAATCAAGGGTGGGTTAAAGCCTCTGATCATTGTGATTTTTTCACAGTAGTCCATAATAATGTGTCCTGAACATGATGGACAGTTCAGATTGATCGATTGGATTGTCAAGTAAACTGATAGAAGTTGGAGTATGATAAAAATTTTGGTGCCTTCAAAGCATTGGATCATTTCATATATAATGAGTTACTTAACTTTTTAAATAATTTTTATGTAATTATATATATTTTTACCACAAAATTATCCTGAATAGACGTTTACCAAATAATGCTTCAGGGACTTGAAATGACAGGGAGGTGCTATTGAAGTGAGGAAATTACAAAAATTCCCTATTTTTTTTTTTCTTTAAAGGTAGCAAAAATAGAGACTTGTGGGGCCCACAAGGTATGTGTTAACCATCCAACCCATCCAAAATATGGACTCCACCCTGGTGGTCACATGAACAAATAATCAGGCCAATCAAATCATCAAATGGGCTGCAATTAAATTTGGATTTTTTTGAGTGGTGTATATTATTTGTTATGGTTTCATCATCTAACGGATTGGATGTTAGACACATATTGCATGGGCCACAATCGTCAATTCCTATTTTGGGAGCAGGTTAGGTGAGACCCTAGATCCACCGAGGTGGGTGGGACCCTTGACTGTGGACTCACCGTGATATATTTGCCTTAAATGCACGCCATCCAATCATTTTGATTGCTCATTTCAGGACATGATCCAAAAAAATGAAGCAGATCCAAATCTTACGGGGACTATAATGCCACTGGAAACAATAGTGATTGAATCCCCACCATTAAAACTTCACAGGGCATCATGTTTATTTTCCATCATCGAACCTGTTACAAATGAAGAGACCATACAAATATCAGCTTGATCTAAAACTCTCCTTGCCTGCTAGAAGTTTTTAATGGCCATGACCACTGTTTCTCGTATTATGGTCCACCTTAGATTTGGATTTACTTCAATTTTTTGGGTTCATTCTCTAACATAAGCTTTTAATACGAATGGACAGCATGATGTAGTCAGATACATCGCAGTGGGCCCCACAATTAGGGTCCTACCCACCGTGGTGAAACCAGGGTCTCAACTAATCCGCTCCCCAGCTGAGGTACTATTTGGTAAAATCTCATTTTAGGAGAAATCTTGCCATAAGAATTGTAACACCCTGAAAATTGGGGAGTCGTGTATAAACTCAACTCCCGAGTTCCAGACCGTCATTTATGCAACAAAAATGATTATGATTCAATGTTGTCTGAGTTAAAGCATTCACATGAGTAAAAGTATACCAAAACTGCAATTCATACTCCAGATCCAGTGATAAAAGCAAGCGGAAGACTAAAGAATATATATCACTGTATGGAAAAACAAAGTAGATCTCGACTGTCTCTAAAGTATGAATACATCTCTGAGTCTCATATACATGTAAATAAACAAAATCAAGTGTCCAAAAGAGTCCCACTGAGAAGTCCCGTCAACCCAGGCCACCTAAGTAAAGCCGTCGTGGTACTGCATGTATGAGAACTCGTCTTGGTCCTCATCATAGTCCGGCTCTGCCTCCTGGATCGCTGCGTCACCTGCATCTAAGACAGGGTCTGGTGGGTGTTGCAAACACCATCCCAAAACGTGGGAATGAGTAGCTAACTCAGTGGAATAATAGAGTAAGGATTAACATGCTTTCAAATCAATCATGCGATAATAGTAAAGCAGTAAATCAAACATTCCTAATACTGTTGTTAATGCAATATGACATGACATGATGGATGCCCTCACCGACGTTCTTCCTCATACGACACCATCTTACGCCCGCGGCATGTTTGCGTACCGCTCAGTGCTCCACATCTTCCAGGCACATGCAATGTGATGGTGATATGATTGCCGAGTTATTATTAGTCCATTCAAACAACAGGATTGAGAAACTAAGGTACTTCCCTTGTATCAATCCCAACACAGATCCTGTCTAGGGTCGTCACTCCTAGTAATCTCATACGATGTATATTTTGTAGGTCGCTGCAAGGGCTGCCAGGACTGTTGCTCGTACTCGTTACACCGCTCTCCCATCACCTTATCAATACAGGCCTACTGTACTCTCACTGCTACGGAAGGGTCGTCGCCTCCCGTAGACTCAGAATACGCTCGCGGTCACTCAAAGGACTCGTCGCCTGATCAGTGTAGGCCGACAGCAAGAATATAGTGTCTCATACCACCATAATCTGCTCACGAGACATAGGTGCTCACTGGTCACTACGGGGAGGTTTGTGGCCCCAGCGTAGGCCAATAGCTCGACCACGGTATCCCATACCACCATGCCTGGCTCATGAGTCTTCGTGGATCAAGGTACCATGGTTGACAGGGTTTATAATGGTAAGTTCAGTACCCTAGGTTCAAGCAGTTATGACTCATACAGGGTGAACATACAACGGCCGGTCAGATTACTTGACGGGCTCGACTAGCACGATCGCATCTCAAGTCGAACGACATAAAGTGCGTAAAATACCTCGCGTGGCCTAACCACTGCCGCTAACTCCAAAACACAGCTCGCGTTCATCGACGCGTCATTCGTGGCAAAGATAAGCCAACCACAAAATTGCTCGATTGCCGACTGCCTGGACTAGGTATAATCCCAAACGATTGTGGAATCACATCAGCCATCATGTAAGAGTAATGGAAATAAAATACAACCATGTTAGCATGTTAACACATGTTATAACATACAACTTAAATAAATCATCAAGCACATGCATTTCATTCATATAATGAAATCATGCATATATCTAACATGTAGGAAATCATTTACATCAGCATTTTAATTGAGAAATCAATCTCAAACTAATTCATAACACCATTTAATTCAATACATACTAATACAAGCATTTATACAAACACTTACACTACACACTTAAGTCTACATATAGTATGTCGACTCAAAGTGTGCATTTAGGCGAATCTCTTCGCCAAACTAATTATGCACGCATTCCTAGTATTCTAATGCGACAAGAAGCCATGTCAATCACATCAGCAAATTATGGATGAAAACAGTATTTCCTACAAATGACTAAAATGCCCTAAATCTCATATTCTTCGTCTATTTACAAAACAGGAAACGGACAGCATGTTGTACATGTCAAACAGCGTTGCCGTTGATAATCTACTATTAAACGACATTGAAAGCGTTGGAAACAGTCAATCAAATCGTCTAAAATCCGCACCTTTTCTCCTATAGGTGTATTAATTCGAACGGAGCGTATATGCTTCGTCTACGACAAACTGTGAACCTAATACACAAGATCTATCAGCTATTTTGCTATGGAACCAAGGGATCAGTAAATCAGCAACTATTAAGGATGTTTTCTTACCTAGAAACGCGGAGAAATCACCGGCAAAGTGATTAGAGCGTGTTGCTCAATCATGTGCAACAGGTAGCACAGCAGCAGGAAAATTCTCCTCCACTCTCTCTCACAAACTCTCACCTTTTCTCTCTCTCAACCTATGACTTTTTTCAAATTCGGATGGGAGAGAGGAGTGAGGGTTTCAACCCCCTTTATAAGTCCAAATGTGCCCAAAATAGGCTTAAGAACAAAGTTTACTTAAGGTATATCCAAATCGGGGCTGTTTTGGTCCAAAAGGACATCTTCTGGCCGAACGCGATTGGACTTAAGTTTATGCGCGTCGGATGTCGCTCACATCCCGTTTTCAAACCATCAGTGTTCGTAGATCGCACGTGGCGGTCCAGTTTCAGTTCAGCGGTCACCGCAAGTAGATCAGGCCTACAAGTCTCATGATATGAAATAGAAATTTTTCCTGATCCGACAGTATAATTTGGCTGAATTCTGACGGTCAGAACGCTTAATACTGATGCGTCAAGTCGTGTGCCAGATTTGAATTTCAAATTTCAAATCTAACCCTATTCTCACTCTCTTCAGTCCAGGCTCAATGAAATAGCCTGCGAATGTCGGTTGGGCTTGATTTTTGAAATGATTGTCAAGTCCAGCAAGGCGGTTTTAACGGTCTGAGATTGTAGATATCGGACTTTCGACGCGCGGTCTAGATCCAATACAAAGTTTCAAAGAGGTCCAGAGAACAAACCGGCTTAGAGTTTGATCCGAGGTTTTAGAGTATTATAGCATCATTGGTTCTACTCGATTTGGGTCTTGTAGAACGTATTTAAAGTGATCAGGGACTATTTCCCAGCTACTCTAGCGTTGCGCTAGCTAACTTACACTTATTTTCTAAAGGAATTAATCCTACGCGATTTCTGGTCAAGTCGGTACTCGAGTCCAAGTACGAATTTTTCCCGGGCGTTACAAGAATCCCTTGATATTAAGATATTAACATGATAGTTTAAAAATCTCTCTCTCTCTCTCTCTCTCTCTCATTTTTGTTTTTTGGGTTAGCTTGTTAGTACACACACTCCATGGTAGCCACCCCTGGGATCGATACCAAGATCTTAAGGGCCCGTTTGGCCAACTGCATTAGGTGGGATTAAGGTGGATGAAATTGTAAAAGTAACAATATATATATTTGTAAGGTATTGTTCTTAGATTGGGTGTATCCTATATTTTTCAATACCATGATTGAAATGTATGCAATTAAAAGTAAATTTCATAATTTCCTTTCAAATTATACTTGGGTAAAGAAAAAATTCATCATCCATTAGATTTGAAAATCCCATCTCACACTTTCTAATACAATACTCATTTTTCAAAGCCTATAAAATTAATTTAATCTCATCCCACACTCCTTTCAAATATGTCATTCCCAATCTCAAGGTGGGATTAGTAATGCAATCCCATTTAATACAACTTAATACCACTAACTAAAAGGGCCCTAAGTGTTGAAACGAGGTATCTCCACCTAGTTTGCCAATTGAGCTATGGAATTGGGTGTATATCTTAAAAAATCTCTTTATTAGTCATGAAACGTTGCAAGACTTTTAAAATCTAGTAGATATATTTAGGGCCTGTTTGGCCAGGTGCATTAGGTGGTATTAGATGGGATGGTATTCATAATCCCATTTAATACATCTGGTTGACATGTTTGGAATAGAGGATGAAAATCATTTTGAGATCGGTGCCTAAACAACGTAGTTATGGGTGGGATTTTGGCATCCCTCATTGATTCTCTGAATCCCACCTCCACGAGTTGTAAGGGAAGGGTGGGGTGTTCCACTCGCGACCCCGCTTGGATGTATATGATATATCCACACTGTACACCGGTTTCTCTATATTAATTTAGGCCACGGGCCAAAAAATGAGGTAGATTCGAGTTTCAAGTGGCCACATAGAGGGAAAAGAACTCCTGCTGTTGAAACCTTTCAAGGCTCTCTGTGGGGTCCCTGATCATCCAAACTAGTCAAAGTTAGGATCCATAAGACCCGCTTGATCTGACCTACTTGGTGAATGGGTCGGATTGTCTAAATGGAGCCCACCTCGATGGTGACATAAAAAAACATATAGAAATGATTTATACATTTGCATTTCTATGATTTATCTTTCTCAAACAGGATTTGGCTCCAATCCTACTAGATAGAAGTTACTCCTGTGTCTTCCAAACATGTTATTAAAAAGTATGGGATACACTCAATTCAGAAATAATACCATATACATGCATTTAATGTTACTTTTTCAATTCCATCAGCTTAATCCTACCTAATGCAGGTGACAAAACAGGCCCTTAAGGTTTTACGGGTATTTGCGGTTGCGGCTTGGACAAGGGCATAAATTGGACTGAGAGGAGCTTTTATCTGTCCAAAGGCCTGACAGGTATACTCAATTACTAGTCTGAAGTTATTGGTGGGGAGGGCTCTCAACAGCTCAGTTCCTCCGGATCCTCCGCTTGCCATAAACAAGAAAAACCTATTTATTGCAATGTGATGTATCACATCATCATAAATTACATTTAATGCAGTACTATCACCCACATTAGTAATGATGTGGTCCAATCCCAATACATAGAAATATGAAAAACTTGTTTAAGGCAAGCAGAGGAACCGTTTCCATTACGTTGGGTTTTACCAGGTATGGACTCCTCATTTAAAATCCGGATTCGACCCTGTCGGGGTATTCAGTTGAACCTTGGTTTCAAGTCAGGTTCAAGTTAGATACAGGTTAAATATTGGCATTTACATGTTTGTGATGACCCGATGGATGGATTAGATAGCATGCACATGCCCCTGTGACATGTGGACGGGCTCTCTTACATATTTGGCTCAGGAAACCTTGTTCCACTGCTTAGATTAATTAATATTAGTTAATATATAAAACATTACTAATAAAATTAATTGTAGTTGTTCGACTTAATTTTAACTGAGTCCAAGATGGTGGACACTACCAGAATCTAGCTTGACCAGTTTTCTAACTAGGTCAAAAACATTGGACCAAAACCCAGCCCAATTTCAAATTAGACCTAGTTCCATGAAGATTGGATTGAGGCCATCAGATATCCCCGGGAACAGGCTTCAGTGATGAGAGAACTTGGATATAAGGCCAAGGTCAAACCAAGACTGGTTGCTGGCTACTAGGCTGGGTCTTCATATACTTATGCCCAGCCTGTTGGCGGAACCTGTCAAATAACTGCTTGACATGATATCAGAGAAGAAGGCTTTGTATTTTCTCCAACAAAGGCAAGGAAAAGATCAGGGATTTGAAAATCAGGCCGGCCTGTTTGTAATTCAAGTGTTCCTCAACCTTGCTAAGTATATTCCCGTGCAAAGCTCCATCCCACATGCGTCACAGAATATTAAAAATCCATTGATATACATTGATATACTATCTTTTAATGAGTCAAGCTTTTAAAGTAATAATTGTTTAACATGTTAATAAAGCGGAATATTAAATGTTTAAAAATTTTATAATAATAGGAAAAATTAATAGACCATCTTATAATGATTAGAGCATTAATTTAACAAAACCCAATCCAAAACTTTTAAATTATTCCTCAAGTGGCGGTGGAGGCATTTAATCTTTACTTTTCTTGTGGTATAGTCCAATTGAGGTTTAGATCTACTTCATTTTTGAATTGAAGTCTTAACATGAGTTGGTGAATTGGGTGGGCGTCATTAAACATCACAAACTCCTTGTAATGTAGAGTAGTTGGTGTTTTACACTCCACATAAAATAGGTGGGTTTTTTTTTTTTTTTTTTTTTGGTAGATTCTCGTATCAATAATAAGGTACTTGCATACATGAAAAATCTTATGGTTTGTGAATAATCACATTTATAATCCATTATTGCATGCAAATATTCATAAGCATTTCATTAGAAAAAAAATGATGAAAATGCTAGTATGTAACACACTACAAAATTATTTCCATAGGAAAAATACAAATACTCTAATTCTCCTCCTAAGAAATAATTTTAATTGCTTTTTTAGTTGTAATGAGAGTAAATCTTAGATTAAGGATGATTTCATCATTTTAATTTTTAAAATATGTCAAAAAAGGATTAGCAGCTAATTGAAAGTACGTATTTACAATAACCATAAATTAATGATTATTCATAAATATATTATTTTCACGTAGATATTTACAAGTACCCTATACCACAACAGGGTGATACGGGGTTTCTATCCACACCGAACTGACAAGGCCCATTAATGCAACGGTTAGGATCATTCAATCAGTATTGATCATGAGGCATTAAAAACGGTCCTACTAGACACGCAATGGAGTGTGGAATGTGGAAACTAGAGAGCAGTAGTTCCATTGGTATTGATTACAGAAACGGACCCACGCGAATCCAACTTGCGTAGCTAGATAGAAGGGTTATTTGATACTCTGGGAGACTGTGCTAGATGATACTTAGGCGGCACTTTGAAATTTTACACTTGGCTGATATGTAACTAAAATTAAACCATCCGAAACATGAAAGCCAATTCAGATGTACCATAAACCTAAAATTAGATAATCTGATTATTTTAATTCCTTATTTATGCTGATTAGTTCGTTGAAATAAAACCGTTGGCCATTTTTCATGTCGATGCTGCATTAGATCTGTTTTATTGAGGGTTGAATTTGAGTGGCATACATGGCATGTGTACAATTGATGAAGGCCTGAGTATCGTGCATCATACGCGGCCAGAGTATCAAAGTTTCTCGCTAGAAAAGGATGACGACTCATCCTCCTCATACGTGGCACTCACGTGTGACTATCCAGACTCGACGCGGATTGCGTCCTACTCCTGCCCTTCCCCTGCTGGGAACGGGCAGGATATTTGAGTGGCCACCGTGATATATGTATCTTATCCACACCGTCCATTCATTTTTTCGTATTATTTTAGCTTATGATAGAAAAAATGAGGTAGATCAAATGCTCAAGTGGACCACACCACAGGAAGCAGCGATGATAATGATTCTCACCGTTGAAACTTTTCCAGGGCCACCGTGATGTTTATCTTCCATCTAACCTATTCATAGAGCTATATACATAAACCCGGATGAAGAGAAAACACAAATATCAGCTTCATCCAAAACTTCTATGGCCCCTAATAAGTATTCAACGGGAAGATTTTAATCCCCCATCTTATAGTCCCTTTAAGACTTGGATCTACCTTAAAATGATAGGAAAAAATGCATGGACAGTGGTGATAATGCCCATGCATCACAGTGGCCACTCAAAACTCTTGTCCGTTCCAGTTGGAGACGGCGGGGTAGGACAAAATCTGCGTCCATTCAGACCATCCTATTTGCAGTGCACATGTGGATGTTATTAGGGCTGAAAGTCGGGCGGCTTCTAACCCAGTCACCACTTGACTGACTTGGCATTGGGTTGGGCGCGAGCAAAATGTATCGGATTCGATCTTAAGCTTAGGTTATATAAACACCAACTCGGTAAAACTTAGGTTGGGCTTGGATTGCCTGTCCCAAGTCGAACATGGTCAAAATTATAATTGAGAGTGAATTATTTATATCAAATGCATATTAGTAATGACACGTTTCATTTGTCAATGTCATTTTCAATAACTCAAGCTAATAAAATACATCGGATTTCTCTCTCTTAAATAAATTGCGTGCTATGGTAGGTGACTTTTAGAGTAGTTATTCTATATTTTAGTTTATTTTTTTAAAGAAAAATTAAAGTTATTTACTATAGATAATCATATATATATAAATAATTAATAAAATCATAGATATACAAAAAATAAGTGCTATATTTAAATATAATAAACTAATGTAATAATGAATTAGCATGTATATACTTAGCTGAGTTGGGTTGGGATTGGGTTGAGAATTCTCAGCCCAAGGTTGGATTAGGTTAGGGTTAAGGTTTAGGAACCTTGGGTTGAGTTAGTGTTGAGCACCGACTTGCCCCAACTTTCAGCCCTAGATGTTATACATTTCTAAAATCACATTGATCAAGAAATTAATGGATGGTGAAGATTAGATGGATAATGTGACATATCCATATGATTTTTGGGCTAACATCTATCCACAAATGGGCCAAAAATTCCTAACGGTCTGAATTGCCATAGAACTACGCAATGCGTATGGTTGGACAACCAGATCAGCCTGATTCTTACGCGTCCAAATTTCAATGGCCCAGCCACCCTAGCGGATGTATTGGATGCCATGGTACACCACTGCCGGCCCACCCACGGCACCTGTAGAATAAGCTTATTCTACACGGATCTGTAGAGGAAAACCCCTCAAATGTACAACCAATACAGATCGTTGATCCTGGCCCACCTGGTCTAACCCAAGTGGGTATTAACTTTGAAACCTGACCCAATGCAAATGGCTGAGGAGTCCAGACCCGAGCCTGGCCACAAGACCCGACGGTCCGCTCCAACTAGTTGACAGCTTTAGCTGGATGCTACCCCCTTAGGTGGGCCACTATGAACATGCTCTGATCAGAACATGGAACTTTCACCCATCAAGTGGGCCACGCGTGTATACTGTCCTTTGGTGGTCATCTTTTTTCTGACCGTCCATTTTTCTGATACACGTAGGTCACCGCATGAACGGACCGCGTGAATTTTGTACCAGTGCTCGTATCCATTAGGATAACCGTTGGATCTGGCATCATATCTTGTGATCCAGACCGTTGATCTGAACAAGACACAAAGGTGGGAAAAAAAATAGTCATACCGTCAAAGGGGCTGAAATATTTCGAATTGAAAAATGACCTAAAATCTAACGGCTATAGTCCCAAAAGATTACGGTCCCCCCCAAAACTAAAATTCATATATCATTTGCGTGCATAATCCAACCCTTCCAATGGGTGGCCCCCACCATAAAAATCACATTTTACATAATTCAGCCTCATCCACTCATCAAATGGGCCACACCGTAGAAAAAATTTTCTACCCGATGATACGTAACAAAATACAAGTATAGTCACTAGATGAGTTTAGACGGGTTGGATTTCCCATGTAAATGGACAGTTGGAAGTTATTGGCTCGATGGACTGTAAATTTTGGTCCGACCGGTTGGACACGAAAATAAAATACGTCAAGACGTGTAGGAGCGATCATCTTGACTTTACTACCGTGCTTTTCATTTTGATTAAATTCTCAACTGTACTAATAAACACCGTTGAAGTTGACAGAGATTTAAATTCCATGGAGTCATTTGATACTCTGTCAGACTATGATAAATGATACGTTGGCACTCGCATTTATATACGTGACGTATACTTAAACCGTCCAAATGATGGAGTCCACCATAGATAAGTCATAAAACTAAAATAGTATCAATTAATGGTTGTGATCTCAAATTTATTAAAATAAGTTTGTGGAACGTGAACCGTTCATTATTCTTCCCACTCACCGTCCATTATATATCGACTAAGCGACCAGCCCAGGTCTTGATTCTGTTTGTTTTTATATATAAAAACTTCTAAAGTGGGGCCCACTTTCGGAATGGTTCAATTTGAGATACACATCGATCGGGTGTACAATTTCTGTGCTGCACATTCATTGATCACACTCTGCCAGAGTATGAAAGTTCTTCTCCAAGTCTTGAAGTCCCATTAACATGCACAGTTGAGATGGATAGAGCAAGCGGAATCGTCCATAGCACCTGTTTTACGCAGCTGCGTTAAACACCCGTGTTTCTGGGCCACTATATTATATATTTTAATCCACACCGTGCATCAGGTGTGAACTGTTATTTGATTCTTGGATACAACAAAATCATCCGGATAAAATAGTCGTATGGGCCACACCAACCCGAAAAGTAACACTATTAAAACCTCTAAATTCATGTGGTGTGGCCAGCCTGATTTTTAGATCTGGATTCTGTAGATTCACTTTAAGCTGGTGAGTTACACTGATTAACGGATTTGATGAAAGATGCACACTACACACAAAAAACCTATGGTTGGAATCCTATACCCATCGTTCCGCTTGTGTGGCCAATATGAGTTGTATATCTGATTGATTTTTTTCCCAATGATCTTTAATAGAGGACAGAATCTGATGGACGGACCAGATTAGATGGATAGATAGAGAAGAGATTGTCTCTTCATTCACGTGTATTCCATGTTCGGTTCTTCACTTATTGTGCCACGTATACCAAACATAACATGAGAAAGCCATCCACCTAAAAAAGAGCATTCAAATAACAAGAATCTACTAAGATCTTTTATCTAATCCTACTACAAGTTAAACACAGGTCATCAATCCAAAGAAAATCCTCCCCCATTTCCTTTTTTTTCCTAGAATACCAACCCATACAAAAGGAAATCTTGTTTTCCTCCATCCCCCACCTTTCATGTATCAGCACTTTCACCCTATACAAAATAGTAAAAATTACACTTACACCTCCCACTCTACTAGCCTATTTACACCATCATGGCTCCATTTCATCCTATGATCTCTCCTTTACTATTCTATTTCTCTTTCCACTCTTCACAAGATAAAGTCTAGTGGGCCTTCAATACAAGATCATCATATAAGTGCAGTTTTTTTTTTTTTTTTTTCTTTTCTTTTCTTTTCTTTTATAATCAATCCTTGCAACATAGGAGGCTTAGGTTGGGCTTAAACAAGGTCGATGGATTTTGGTTTGGGGGGTGCATGAATTTACAATTTGGGCATGAAGGTGATGACTTGCAAAGCATGACCAACATGTGACAACGCATACATACGGCCGCGACCATCTCCTGATGATCGGCATCGAATGACACCCAAGAGAGGGAACGGGAGAGGCTGCTTGAATTTGTAGTCCTCGGCGGGCTAGAATTCTTACTCGAGTCGCCGGAATCATGTGGGCTATTGGGATGGTGCTTCATCTGATTCTCTTTGTCATTTGCATGGGCTTCTATTGACTCACTTGGGAGATTGAGCTTGAGTTCTAGGCTCATGGGGTGCAAGTCCTGGGGCTCAGGGCTATCTCTTGGATCCCTGCAGGTTCTCTTTTGGGTCCTTGTGTTGTAGAAGTGGATCTTTCCTGACTGCATGGGAAAATTAAATAAATATCAGGTCATCAATTCTAAGAGGTTTGCTCAAATACATTCCAAGGTATTGCAATGAGATGTGCTACGATATTAGTCCTTAATTAATATGGGTCATCTTCCAATGATCCAGATCGCTTATATAATAGATTTCACATTGTTTGATGGAAAGTCAATGGATAAAAGCTCTCAATTGGATTATTTCAACCTTAGATAATTTCACTAATTTATTTTTAACATAAGTGATCACTTCAATGGATAAAAGCTCTCAATTGGATTATTTCAACCTTACATAATTTCACTAATTTTTTTCTAACATAAATGATCACTAAAACTTTTGCATGATCAAAGGGTTGAAATATCCCGTCTTAAGCCTATCAACTAAACTATGTAGGTCATTGAAAAGAATCCAAATCTAATGGATATAATCCTGATATATTTGTAATATGTCGGGATGTATTGGAGCAAATCGCATATTCTAGTATGCCTATTGTCTAAGTATGATTAACTATAGAGTTTTGATGGGATCGAGTGCATTAATACTAATATAATAACAACTCGATAAAATAAAATAAAATTGAAATCCTATATAATATAAAGTTGAAAATAAATTTATCTCATTGTAATTAACATGAACTCACTATTATATATTAGAGATCAAGATTTCAAATACATAATCACTAGATATAAACTAATTCCCAGAGCTCTACGAAGTAAAGACTTTGTTTTAACCTGGAGGTCGAGGCATCTTTGCCACTCCAAAGGCAAAGGTGTTTCAAGATGAAGCTCGATATCTAGCATCGTCTTCGATTCTTTTGTTGGATCTTCTTCTCTTTCTCTATCGTCCCACTTTCGCTTCTTCGACGTGTATTCGGTGTCCGCGAATGGCTTTCTCTCCCTTAGAGAGATAGAACTTTGAAAGGAAACCATGAATTTGAATTCAAGATCCTTCTCTCTCTCTCTCTCTCTCTCTCTCTCTTTCTATAGAGTCATTTGTGATCTATAAAATGGTGAATTTATGCTGGCTTTATAGGCTAAAATCGAGCTAAAATTGCAGGTACAGAACTGCAAGCGAGAATCTAATGAAGCAACTTTAAAAAGACATTGAAAGGCCCACCTCCCTATCACATGCTAATCCTTACTTGGCTCAGCTGGCTATTTGGCTGGCCCAAAACCAAAATGAGTAGCTCTAACTCACACCCTATGCGTAAATACGCACCCCCCCCCCCCCCCCCCATCTTCTTACATGGCCACTTATGGACCGATAGCAACCCTTCTCCAACTTTGATGTGTCCTTTGCACGATTTTCGTATGGTTCTTCCGTGTTAACTCCACGGGGAGTCATTTCATACCTTGAATGTTTCATGACGTGCACACTAGTTTTGTACACGTGCATGCTTGGATTCAATCTAAACAGTCCAAATCATGGGACCCACTTTGATTGTAGATACTGGATGATCCTAACCTCTATGTAATGAACATTGGTTTTGTTGAATTCTGGCCTTTGACTGTTTTTCATCTTAACCGTAGATTGGATGTCTGGAAATCGCACGGTTGGGCTGTCAGTCAATGTAATCTTTGGTTTACTGTCCAGCTAAAGTGTGGCCCACTGTTTGGACGGTTTGATTGGGTTACATGCATGCCACGTATATGATTTTGCATGCTTGCGTATCAGAGAGACTTGCGACGCATCATGACTCGTGTTCAAAGTAACGTCATGTCGTAACACTGTTACACTGGCTGTTGGTACTTTCAGGCTGAGGATTTATAGGTTCTTGTACATCTTCATATATAGAGATAATCTGTATGTAGGGCTCTTTATTGGATGATCCAAACCGTTGATACGATGGAGGACACGTCTGATTAGGATATGGGAGGAAAATTTTGAGATTTAAATATCCCAAAACTTATATATTTGAGATGTTTCTTTTGGGCTAGAGCTGTTGACGTACATTGTTTCTTAGCCGTCTATTTGTTGGGCACCATCTGAAGGGTTAGGATCATCCAATGTATGCCATTTTGGAATTAGTCCCTCAGCCAGAATAAGATTGATTAGATCATCAGTTACTACAGCTACTCCATGGGCCCCACATGTAGAAAATCCCGTGCAGCGAACTGTTGGATGTTAAGGGCCCTGTAACCGTCTTTCGGAATACCGCCCTTCATTGCCGTTATAGCGGAGAAGGTTCATACATAACATAACAGCCTTAAGTAACGGAATACAGTGGCATTTCAAAATAAAATGTATTATTTTCGAATAAGGAACTTAGTTTGCGGATGTGGGGCCATGATTGTTCAATCCAAGCCATTGATTTGACAGGCCCTGTCATCGATGGACCACTTCGAGATTATCCTCTTTAATTAGTTGACTCTAAACCTTCCAATTGTTGGCACATAAATGCATGCATGAACAAACCACAATCAGAGGAAAGACCAAAGATTCAATGGCTAGGATCTTCCAATTTAAGAGGGAATAGTCCATCCATGACGGTATACATCAGATTAATGGTTTGGATGACAAACCATAGGCCTCTCATCTACAAACTAAGCTAGGAATTATGAAAGAATAGATAAAAATACAAAAAATTACTGCCTTTTTAATAAAATTACAACTTAAAAGAATTTAAACTGATATTAGACGTCACGCTGATTAATTTGGTTACACCCAAACTCCATTTTGGGACTACTTCAATTATAGAAATGGTTTGGTGAATGAAAATCAAACCGGGTGCGTATGGAGGTTTTGATAGAATGCAGGGCCCACCGGCCATAGACGTTTCTTGTGTACTCTTCGAATTGTTTCCTACGTGGCCCACCTATGTCATGAATCTTTTTTTGGAGGAGTTAGCATAGACAAGAGCAGGTGAATGTCCTATGCAGGAGTGAATGCGTCCACCCTTAAACAATAATCCATCCAAATTAATAGGTTTATGCTGGGGTGACTGTGATGAATAGCTTTTGTCCACGTTGTCTATCTATCTTAAAAATTAATATTTTAGGGTATGAACCAGATAATGAGGCAGATCTAAGGGCTTCTTTGGGAGCCTGGATTCGGAAACCCTGTTGTGTTTGCACCTTGGATTTAGAATCCCTGTATTCCAAAAGTAGTCATTCATAGCATACTTATAGGGATTTTAATTTAATTATAAAATTAACTTTAATATATCTAATTAGTGCATGTATATAATATTTCATACCATGGTTGTAATAAGTCTATTGAAATATATATTTTGCCTGAAAATGATAAAATTATAAGTCTTAGATGGGCCACCAGCACATATGAATGACTAACCAATGATTTTTAATTGTTAAATTACAAAAACAATATTTAGACGACTCAGATCATCATATTAAAGTAATTATAGTGATAAAATTGATAATTTGAATGTTTTAGGATATCATCAGTGGGCTATGTGCCCAATAGATTAATAGCCTAGATTAATAACCCTTCGTTTTCATCAGTGGGCTATGTGCCCAATAGATTAATAGCCTAGATTAATAACCCTTCAAAGGATTTTAGGTATAATCCAAGCTTTCACTTTGGATTTTAAATCTATCTTTGAAGGGTTTTGTTTTGAAACCCCAGTTACTTTATGTTTCCAAACGTCCCTAGGTTTTTAAATCCTCACAATTCCCCTCAACTCTCACAAATTTGTAGTGCAGAATAACCTCTAAATGGCTCACCATTTAAATCTTCTCAGGAGTTGTGGAAATTTTGATTAAGTTGATCTTTGTGCCCTCTTCTTCCAAATCTACTTGAACTTATGGGCATGATGACAAAAAATAAAAAATAAAAAATCCCAATAATTTCTATGAAGGTTTCAATGGTAGGCGTCATTATCACAACTGCATCCTGTCTCGTGGACCATTTGAGAATTAGATTTGCCTCATTTTAGTTTTTTTTAGTTTTTGTGTAATATATTAAAATAATATGAAAAATGAGTAAACAACATAGATATACATCATGGTGGACCCCAAATAGCTGTATCTGGATTGATTTCCATTGAAGTGGGGGCGGGATGCAATCTACCTCCATCTGATGCACATCTTGGTGGGCCACACCGCACAACATTATCCAATGCAAATGTTTTCATTGTAATTATAGTGCAAACGGCTGCTGTTGGCCCCACGGTGACGAGTGAATGACATACACTTCATCCATCTTGCACCTCATCCCTCATGCAGCCATGTGCTTAAAATCAAGTCATTCCATAACTCAGGTGGTCCATAAAATAAAAAGAACAATTGGAAGGGGAATGCTCATCATCAATTTTTATTCACCCAATTCAAGTTTTGAAATGCCATGATTTTTAAGATGTGCTATCATATAGTACTGATGTTTAATATCAATAGATAGGATGCCAAATCCACAACTTGGTGGGCCCTTTGCAAGAATTAAGAGTGGGTGCATCTCAACTATCCCTACTCTATGGCCCACCTCAGTCATTGAATGGCCTAATTTTCAGGCAGTGCCTTGAATGGCATGCAAGACAGTCAGAATGGATGTCATTAACACGTCATGGTCTACAATGTAATTCAATGCGCATGAACGTACATTTATTGATTTTTGTTACATGTTATGTTCATGGTATGCAAATGGCCCAAATTAATCACACGTGTACCATTCAATGGTGGCGATCATGGCCCGGCATGGTAAGCAGGTCCCATATTTTATCAAAACCTAGGTGTATATATGAGCTCCAAAAGTAGGTTTGCTATAATACTAATTTCTCGCATTAAGATATTATGGGATCATATGACTATTGATCCAACGAAAGTATTATAAAGTGCTAAATTATTTCGATATGAAAGATTTTGAGACCAATCTTATAAATGTTGTGGATCACCCAACATAATCCAGAATCTGGCTGATATTGTCTCGACATATATACTATCCCAACACATGGGGATATTGTATTTATTCCAGCGAGCTTCTCTCTGGACAATTCAAGCTTAAGGAGTGTTTTTGATGCCATCCATGTTTTGTTTTCCATTAATTTCCAAGTGACATGCTGCAATGCTCCTAAGAAAATGGCGTGATGCTTGACTGCCTTTGGCACGTGTTAAAAATCTAAACCATTCATCAGAATCCTCGTGATGTAAAACTAATTCAAGTGAAATTTTAGGCCTGCTGGTATTTGGTACGTTCCTGTCCAGAAAAAGAAATGCATTAAAGTAGTTTTCCCAGCCTGGATGGAAATTCGTCCAGTCAGGGGCTCTGTGGAGCCCACCGTGATGTATGGATTTTATCCATGCTGTTCATCCATTTTTTCCAGATGATTTAAGGGTAGGATCTTAAGATTTATGTAGATCCATATCTTAAATTGACAACACCAAAGGAAGGAGCAGTGATAATGACACCCACCGTTGAAACATTCTTAGGGCCCACCATGTTATTTATTATCCATCCAACCTGTTCATAAGGTCCAAAAAACCTGGATAAACGGAAATCACAAATATCAGCTTTATCCAAAACTTCCGTGGCCCTTCAGAAGCTTTCAGTTTTAGGCGATCAATACCCATTGCCTTTTGTGGTGTGGTCCATTTGAGATTTTTATCTTACTCATTCCTTGCATTACTTACCAAAATATTCTGTAGAAACGGATGAACAGACTGGATGAAACCTATACTTTATGGTGGGCCTCACAGAGCCCCTGCCTGTATCAATTCTGTCCAGGCGGGGGCAGGACGGAATCAGCTTCCATGCCCCCTCATGCTTTTTTTATTTTTATTTTCACGTCTCCGTTCCTCCGTTAAGTAGCGGCAAGATCCGTTTGTATTGACTGCTGAAAATTCTAAAACAGTAGCAGCCGTTTTGCTGTATGAGATCAGAAGCCGATTTTATAACCATGTCAGGAGGAAGCGCTTAAGCCGGGAGCCGAGCCGATCCAAGCCAGTCGAGTCATGGACGGTGAAGTTCATAAAGGAGGTCTACTAGCCCCACACGGACCTTTTCAACACGCACATTTACACACGGCCCATGTGACCACATTTCAAGTTCGTGGGACACAAGTGTATAAAGTGGCACCGACTGAGAGGATGAGTAGATGAAAATCCACCATGATCCAATCATCAGGTGGGCCACACGTATAGAGAAGGTAAAAAGGACTTACCAACGGTTCATATTTAATGTGTACCTATGTCCTTCCTAATTAGTGGATGAGCTTGATTCCTTTTTCAAGTCTAAATACATTTAAGATCCACCAACTTCTCCGATCAGATGTTTAATACACTTCTGTTATGGCACGTGTGATTCATGTAAATGTGCGTGTAGAGATGGATGCGTTTTAGGCCAGCTATCCACGTCATAAAGAGAGACCAACAACATAAGAGGTTAGGTATAATACAGCCCTACGTATTGATGTAGGATACATCGGCACTGTAGCCGTTGGATTTGGAGTCATATTCAGTAATCCAAACCTTCTGCATGATGGGGATTACCATCGATTGGACATAATCGATAATAGAACTCTTTTATTAGAATATTCTAATACGTTGACAATTAAATCAGTTCATATGAACCTGAAATGTATAATCATCCATTGATTTTCAGCCATTTGAGCCGTTGATCAAAACCTTACGGTCTTCCAATTTTAAGATTTTCCAGACGATCGCCTCATCTATGTATCTCACCAAATCAACAGCTTGGATTACCAAACATGAACCCACAATCCAACGGCTACAGCTTGGACGTATGCTACATTAATATATGGAGATGTATTCTAGCAAACCTCGCTCCAGGAATGAATGACGAACCGGGTGTAGTACAAGGGTAAAGCATTGAATTCATTGAAGTCAGTGGGACTCCACACTAGATGAATACGTAATCACAACCGCCAAATCAATGGGTGGCCCAAAATTCGTGGACTACACAAATTGGGAATTCAGTGGGCCCCACTTCGGTCTTCAAATGATATATCAAAGTAATGAACAGAAATGTTCCCTCATTCCACGATCGAAAATCCAACGGTTGGTTGGTCAGGCTAGTTGTGGGCCAACTAAAGTGGGGTCCACATGATGGGACGTTTTGTGTGGGCCCGCGTACCTTATATTTGAGGTGGTCAGTTGGACTACGGAAACCGAGTCGGGTCTGAGTCATTAAATAGGGAGTCTGTATACAGTTGAAGGAAGCTTGAATGCCATCGCTCTTTCATAACTCCAACTTCCGCATTTGGGTCACCCAAAGAACTAATGCTTTAAAGCACCCAACACCCTTAAATCCTCAATTAAAACATCCACATCATGGTGGACGATATTTAATAACTCGCCCCTTTTATGGCCTATGCTCTATTGTACTGCTTCACCACCACTTTACTCCCACGTGTCATGCATGTAAGGCAATCCGGATTGGAAGTGGATTGATGTATGTGTTATATCCACACCGTCCATCCATTCTATGAGACCATTGGAAACCTTTCGGGGGCCATGGAAGTTTTGAATCAAGATGATATTTGTGTTTTCTCTGGTATGGGTGACCTTACGAACATGTTGGATGACAGCATTATGGTGGGCCCCAGGAAGGTTTCAATGGTTGGCATCATTGTCTCCACTGCTTGGGTTATGTGGTCTGATCCACTTGAGCTTCAGATCTGCCTCTTTTTGGACCATGCCCTAAAATGATCTTATAAAATAGATGGACGGTTTGGATATAACACATACATTACGGTTGGCCCCACAGAACTTAGTGACGTCATCACACCACCCAGGTCATTGGTGTTGGCAGAAAATCATGGCTAGTTGGATTTGGACCGTTCATTTGATAGGCACCGATTGGATGCGTCGGGATGGTGGGCCATAGTGTTTGGGCAGTTTGGATCAGAGCGCATGGTGGCCACCTCACTTGAGCTACAGATGAGACACCACACCTTAACAGTGCTGATGAATGATCATTTTAGTTTTCTAGCCTTTTATTAAAGGCCGTTGACACCCGAGAAATCATACGGTGAAGATTGTGTGGGAATGTCACGCACAGGCATCCGTCCACGGTACAATTGGCAAAAGGGATTGTGGATCGTTACCTTCCATCTACTGGGCCTTTCCTGGATGGACTACAGATCAAAGTAGTCCTTGAGCTGATCTTCGTAGCCGTTATTCTTATCAGATGATTGTTGACCGTTGAGAGATTATCGCTTCTTCCCATCCATTTAAAATCACCGATCAGGTGCCTAGGATAGTTTGATCAGTATGGATCTTGAGGTGTTGTCCATCCACAGTAGATGGACGGCCCCGATCTTCCTGTAACACGTGTAGGGTGGGAGGTAGTTTCTCATTGTAGTATATCTATCTGGGTATCGAAAGTACCGAAATGGTCACGGAAATATCCAAATATGCCATCCAATGCTTTTTCCCCTTCCTTTTTTTTTAAAGGAGTTTTACTAAGAGCTTACTAATAAAATGTAATTTACAATCAAGTACCTTTTCAAGAAAGCTACATTATATATCCGTATAATAATCATTTCACTGCCTTCTATTACATTTCTTTAATGGTCTGGTTGAATCTAGGTGTGATTATATGGGTTGGCTGCTTGGGTGGGTCTCACAACATTGTTTATATAAAATTCACTGTAATAACCTATTGTGTCACCCATGTGATTAGAAACAATATACATGATACAACAATCTCCCTCCAAACTATTTTTCTTAATATATAGCACACTTGAATCATGGATGGGCTAGAATTTTAAGCCTATTGGCCTAAATTTTTGTGTGACTTTTTAATGGTCAGAGTGGATTTCATATAATCATTATGGTAGGCTTTATAAAAATTAGGGGCAGATGTTTCTCTCTTCCTGATTTTTTTTTTTTTTTTTTTTGGTGTAGCCCACTTGAATCATGAGTTAGCTTGATATTCTAAATTTGGGACTAAATAGGAATTATGCATTTAATGGTTAGACTAGATTTTGCAAACACATTACAATGGGCTTAATCTTTATTTTGACAGCTCATTGTGATGTTTTAGTAAGATCTACATTGACCATTGAATATTTAACGCATTTTAAGTCGATATGCAAAAAATAAGGTTGACCTATGATTTTGGTGAGCCAAAGAGAGATGCTTGCCTTTATTTTTAAGGCACCCACCATGATAGTTATATAAAATACACTTAACAAAAAATTTAGACACGTTGCCTAAAATCTATACTCATCCATGATTCAATTGGGGCCCACTTTTGGCAGTCTTTTGGAAGATCCTTACTGTTCATTTGCTTTGAGTGATGGTGCAAGGCCATGGGTCAAAATATGGGATGGATCCAAGTTGTAGGTAGGCCACAAGTTGTAGGAATGTGGGAGAGGAGGTTTAACGTAAAACTTCTAAACGTTGTTTAAAAGAGACTTGTTTCCTCCTATTTTGATTCCGTACGTTAGTTTCAGTTGGTAGTAAAATCAGGTGGGTCTCACCCCAATGTTATTGTGGAAGTCCATTCAGTTCATTAGTTAGGCCGGGTGATGTTCATATATTAGTTGGGCCAAGTAGTATAATGAATAAGAAAAAACATATTACAAATTAAAGACACAAAATAAAAGACGTGTCATAAATAGTGTGAATTATAAAGTAATAGTAAATGTTAATTATAGTGTATAGTAGATCATTATACATTAGATATTTATTGTTTGTAAATATCAATGATATTATGAGAAATAAATATAATATTACATTCATATGAGGAAATTACTATATACAAATATAATATAGTAATATGATTTTAATAATTTATTTTTTAAGTAGGAGTATAAGTTATTAATACATATAACAATAAATATTATGTAGAAATTAAATAATAAGTTTATAATTATTTAAAAGTTTAATGTTATTAATTATTATTAATGAGCAATTTATATATTAAAATATAAACATATTATTATTTTGTACATTATCAATAGTATATTTAATGAAGTAATATATATTAAAGTTTATTTTTATTATATTTTACATATAATGTATTATATACTATAAATATGTTTGTGTATATTATTTATATTGTTATTTAGTTTACATGGTAATTTATTTGTTTATAATAGTAAAAATAATAATATAAAAGTTGTTAATAAATAATTTATTACATAATAATATATAAAACGTATCTATAATACATTTTTTACATAATTATATTTAAAGTATCAATATTATAATAGTGCAAAAGTATTGCAATTTTTGATAATACTATATATATTAACTGTAAACCTCGTATCCTGGACCGTACCGTTCCATAGACTTCCGCGGTCTTACCGGTCGAATTCCGGCAACCTTCGACCATTAACCAATATTTGCGTGCGACCCTGATTCGTATGCCGTCAACCCGTATCGACTCAACCCAAGACCTTTACCATAGCGACCGCGCCGTCGCTGCGGTTCCGATGCCGCGACTTACGCGCCGAGGCGATACCCTAGTCAAGAGATGTGGGCCAACATTCGTTGCGAAAAAAACGCCGCGCGTTTCGAAATCTAAGAGAATCTCTACGAGGTGTCATATCAATCCCATCATTCCATCAATCCCATCACATGTCAAGTACATGTCAAGTACACATCACCTTTCACTCATTCCCAAGCAACTACAAAAGTCAAGAATCTCTTACAAGCCCATACCTCTCTTACACCAAAAGCCCTCAAAGTCAAAAAGTTCTTACACCACCCATGCTTTTCTTACACAAATGGTCACAAAAGTCAAGATTTTCTTACACCCACACTCACCACATCCATCACCCATCTCTCTCTCCCTTTACAACTCTCTCTCTCTCTTTCTCATTTTTAAACTCAAAAAAATCTAAGGAGAGAACTTCCATACGTATGAGAATTCTCCAAGCCTCTCCCTCTCTTTCAAAACTTCAAGTGTGACCCACTTTCCTACCCCATGATCTCTCATCCTAACCATTCATTCCTCATCTCCTCCATTGAAATCAAAGCTAAGGTGCTAAGGAACTCATTGGAGCAAGAAGATCGAACGGTTGTGCGCACGACTAACCTGAGATCAGGAGTTTACCACGTTGAGTCAGACTATCCAAATTTAGGTATGGGACTGGTTTGGATAGAGGTTCTTTGTGGTAGACTCCGTAGCCTGCGATACTACATACTATCATCCCTACATCACACTCCAGCATGGTCATTCCATTAGCACCATATACTGTATATTCCATTACATCTTCAGCGTGTGGCATTATGGGTTGTTATGTTTCTGTATTCCTGTGACTTAGATGAGAGTGATGATATTTGTTAGCTCTTTCAAATTGTTTATTACATTATATCCTTGTCATTCGACATTTGATTATCTATAACTCATCATTTGCATAGCTGTCCTATATTGCGTATTCTGATATTGATTAACTTATGAACTTGTTCATACTTCCGCTTATTCTGTTATCGCATGATTATAATCTTGTCAGTATTTCTGTTTACGCTGATAATTCTTGCTCTTATTAGTGTTTCTGTTTATTCAGTCATTATATAGTTTATGGATTAATAGCTTTCTGGTTTTGTATGATTAGGATATTGTATTGAATACTTGACACTTATCTCGTGCACACACTTACACCACCCTCTAAGCTTTCTATAAGCTTATGCACGATAGATGCGTGCAGGTGATGTTAGGTTGCAGCAGCATTGAGTTTGGAGCGTGCAGCTGTTTTCTGGAGCTTTGATTTTGACATATATATTTCTCTTTCAGCATCGTATTCAAATGATTATATTAGTAGATATGTGATGATGATGTTGCCTTTATGATTTGGGTAAACTTGTTGTTATGCTTATTACTAGTTAAATGTATAAAAAAATATCCTCCTTGTAGGATCATAGGATCGGAAATCTGGCATATGAATACTAGGAGCAGAGAATGGGGTACTACGGAGGCTGTCGGCATCAGATTCGGCGATCGAAATTCCTGTGAATCCAATTTCCGAGTTTAGGGTGTGACATTAACAATGTAATCATTATATATATATATATATATATATATATATATATATATATATATATATATATATATATATATATACATATAAAGTTACTAACATCAAAGTATGGTGTATTATATATCATATATAAAGTTATCATCATTATTATATGTAGTGATGGCATAAAGTATATTACTTTTTTTATATAGATTTTACAAAATATAATTATTAAGAACATTTTAATAATATATGAATTATGACTGTATGTGTATAGTATATATAAAATATTATAATTTTTGAAAATGTTTGGAGGGAAAGTGTTCCCCCTTATAGTGTTGTCAATTGAGCAGTCTCTATGTCTCGCTGGGGCACTGATTTTTTGATCTTTTTAATTTTTAATTTTTATTTTATTTTATAACACACACATCCTCACACACTCACATCGTAGTGGGTTCGAGTATCCATACTCGAAACATTGATTGAGTGTTGAAACTCCTGAGAGTCTACCATTGGAGCAAGAGGATCCTTACTCTACTGGAGCCCTTGACTGGGTGTTGAAACTCCAGTAAGTTTACCACCGGTGGTAGAAACTCTTGATTTTTTTATCCTTGGCCTAACATGAGTGAACTAATGGTTGAGGTGAATTTCAGATAAGTATCATGGTGGGGCTCACAGCGAAGCATTGTTGAGATGAATGACCATGACTTAATGTCGTGGAATGAAAATTATATTGATTAATGAGGAAATTCCTCTTGTATTGATTGATGATGAAACTTATGGCAAACCTTCTTAAAAAAGACACCAGCACCTAAATACTATAACAATTAGGTATTTTTTTGGCAAAATTTCTTTTTCTATTGTCTCTCTTTTCCACAGGTGGGACCATGGTTTACTGAACGGAACATTGATATGATGGGACTGGCCATGCACCAAAAGTCTCCCAGATAGACCGTTTCTTTGTTGGCACTTATTGAATGGTTTAAGATTTTGTCAATTTGAGAAGTCTTGAGTTCATCGAACAACTAAATTTGGGCCCACAATATCAACGGTGTAGATCACTTAACATGGGTCCCACCTGTATAATCTGAAAACCTGAATGGAATTGTATTATGTTCTGCCAGAGCATTGTTAAATGTTAAAACAGTGTTGCCAAAGAGAGTTGCACGACCGCCCATATACCTAATCAATGCGTATTGTCATCATAAATATTTCCGAAAGTTGAGAATAATAGAAAATCCAACAGCATGCGATGGATGATACACAAGCACTTGGTAATTATACCACTGGTATACATTAACTCAAGATAACCGTCCAAATTGCGTGTCCTCGAGTATTCAAGTCTTCATGCAAAAGGCTAGATTGTTTGCACTATCCTAACCTCCCTCGTTGTTTAGCATTTATTCTTTTGAATTGGAAGTTTGACAATTTTTCATCTCAACCATCCACTAAATGTCCACCTATCACTCATTTGGGAAACCAAATCAGTATAAACACTCGAGCCATCTAAATTGATAGTCGCAATTTTAGGCCAATGATTTGGAGAGTTTAATTTATAAGTTTCATCTATGATTTTGGGCCTGTTTGGAATGTAGGATTATGTAGTATGGAAATTGAATTTGGTCCAATGCACATTACATCTTATTTTAAAATTAATAAAAATGAGTGAATTAATGTAGGTATTTGATATTTCAGTTCTAACAAAAAATGTAACTAGATTTCTGATAGATTTCAAAATACACTAAATCTATAAGCCTTATATTGATGCATGTGTTTTATCCATGATGGGACTTTTGTCCCGTGCTCAACCAGTCTTGAGCCCTATACAACCGGTCGAGGGCTGGTACACGACTAGTCATGGAGTCGAGTCCTGACTCGACTTAAAGTCTAACGACTTTGTATTATTTTTCTCCGGGGTGCTCGACTGGTCGAAGGTGGTTCTTAAACGGTCGAAGGTGGCGCTCGACCAGTTGTGGCATCGTCTTGATCGGTCCTGGTTACACAGATTCGTTCCGAGATTTTGTGGATTACGAAAATCTAAGTCCTTTTGTAACTGGGATGGAGAAAGGAGTTTTCTAAAACTATAAATAAGGGTTCCTATGTTTTTTCTAAGGACATGAAAAACACAAGAGGGCTATCAAAGGTGTGAGAGAGAGAGAGACATGAAGGGTGTATAAAGGGAGGTTATGCTCGTGAATGCTATTTTACTGTGTAATTTATATCTCAGCGATGTTGCATCCTCGTAATTGGTGAGATCTCTCCGTTTTTCTTTTATTCTCTCATTATTTATCCACTCCTGTGTCACGCCCCAAACTCGAAAACCGGGCTCACAAAATTTTCGATCACCGAATCCGGCGCCGACAGCCTCCGTAGAACCTCATTCTCGGCTCCTAGCTCCCATTCGCCAGGTTCCGATCCTGGGATGCTACGAGGAGGATTTTCAATGTCAATTTGATTCGTAATAAGCATAACCAAAGCCATAACTCACAAACAACAACCAAGTACTCCATTACATTTCCACTATGATCAAAAACTTTACAAGTACAATGAGCATAAAGGAAAATACAATGGTAAAGAACAAAAACTCCAAAACGCTCTGCAACGTGCTCCTGCCTCAGCGCTGTTGTGATCCAACGTCACCTGCACGCAACGGTCGTGCATAAGCTTACAGAAAGCTTAGAGGGTGGTGAAAGTGTGTGTGCAAGGTAGTAATATGAACATGCAATGTCGGAGTAATGAGGAATATGCAGATGGATCCATAATATCATGAGCCGTACCAAGGCTACGTGATGCAAGACATGAATGGTATCGGCCATCCCAAGGCCATGCTATGCACAATGCAACTCAAGCATACAAGTCCTCATCTATGTCCACACATCAATACAGCTCAAATATGAAATATCACCGGGGTCTAGTATACTCTAAACCAGATTGCCGCCACATCGCGTGCAATAAGGTAAGTGGAAAAGACCTCACTATCCGTCTGCCAATATCGGGCGCGACTCGTCGATAGCGGACCCATTCCTCAAGCTGGTCAAACTCAGCCTAGTATTGCCCCCTACTCTCAGGCGGGTAAGGCCGCACCTCCTCCCAACCGACCACGACACAGTGGAGAGCGTAACCGTTTGGTAATCGGCACTCAACGCTCATCTACCCACTCGGTTTAGACGTTGGAGCAACCTCTTGGTACCATAAGGGTTTAGGGACTTTCACCCAGGGATATCTATAGTACCCCATGTAGAACAAGATTTTCGATATCCAATCCTGCCAACCACGATGCGTCTGTGGAGGCTACGGCCCTGATGTCGCTAGGGCGTACAATATCCATGTCATATAAATGCGATATGCATGATTCACGCTATCCAGTCATGCATCAAATCCTACGCATATCGTGCGCTCATGTAGGGCAACACCGCCTAATCGGGAGCCCATAAACAACCTGTCCGAAGGCAAATGTTATGATCAGACAATTCTCATGTCAAGCATACATATGATGCGTATGATCATGAGTCATGGAACTGTACTAAACATGTTATAATAAAATGAACTATCTTACAATGCAGATGGACCTGGACGGCCTATACACAATAAGTACGGGCCTAACAATGGGCCCTAAGGAGAGTCGTAATGTGGACATCCAACCAGCATTATACTCGCAATGTGGACGTCAAACCAACATTGCATCCCAGGTACGATCTTCTTAAACATCGCTACATAATCGGTATTGGGATTACACATTACAATGGACCTTAGGTTCATCCCATTAGACTTTTCATATATATGTCAAATGGGCCATATCCTATGGGCCTTTTTATTCATCAGATGGGCCACATAAATGGGTCACACCAATGGGTCTTATGTGCATTGCAATGGGTCAAAACCCGTGGGCCTTGGATTGCATCAAATAAGCTTAGTCTCATGAGTCTAATATGTGACCAATGGGCCACACCAATTGGGTCCCACATGTAGATCAAGTGGGCCTCAACCCATAGACCTAACATGAGTCAAATGGGCTTAAACCCCTAGGCTTTAATCAAATAAAATGGGCCTAACTCATGGGTTTCAAATGAATCCAATGGGCCTAATCCCATGGACCCTTTTTATAATCAAATGGGTTTAGTCCCATGGGCCTTACAATATATCAAATGGCCTACATCCATGGGCTTAAAAATGCATCAAATGGGTCCAATTTCATGGGCCTTAAATTACATTGAATGGCCCCATTCCATGGGCCTAAGATCCACATCAAAGTGGCCCCAATGAACTGCTATAACTACGTTAAGATGGGCCTCAAAACAGGCCAAGGTGGGGTCCACTTGGACTATGGATCTGGCTCATCTTTTCCTGTGCCGTACAATAATCTCACAAATGGTTGAACTGCATGGATACAACACATAATATGGCTGCTAAATATAATAACAAAAATAACTGCTGATGTGCAGATTTTACTACAGCAGAGGTGGGTCCCAGGTAGGGCCCACCCTTCTTAGCTACTTATGATATTAGATTATGATATAATACTATAATATAATATGTAATATTATATCATATATTAATATAACATTATATACTATATTATTTTAAAAAAAAATGCAACGTCCAGGCCCTGGACGGCCTGGACATGCACATGCATCAAGGGAGGCCCCACACGTACACACACCCACAAGCATGCACACGTACACACACCCAGAAGCATGCACACGTACACACACCCAGTGGGGTCCACCGTCCGTTGGATTGTGGACGTACGACACATATATACGGTGGGTACCACCGTCCACCCGGACGGTGGGCGTAGAACACGCACATCACTGTGGGTCCCATGTGGGGCCCACCCTGTAATGTTAGATGCCATCCGACCCGTTCATAAGGTCGCTCGGACCTGGATGAAGGGACAACATAAATTTCAGTTTGATCCAACACTTCTGTGGGCCCCAAAAGATTTTCAATGGTACGTATATGATTCCACTGTTTCCTGTGATGTGGGCCGCCTGCGTTCTGGATCAAGCTGAAATTTGGAGGGGGTCCACCTGAGGATGGGACCCACCTCATGGAAGGCTTAGATGGCATACAAACATCAAGGTGGGGCCCACGGCTGGAGCCGCGGGTCCCTTGCTGGACGCCCGCCCATACGCGGGTGCTGCTACTGCAGCACCTGTCAGAAGCAAGAGGCAAGGCCTCTTGCAATTTTTGGGCAAAAATCATTTTTTTGGGGATTTTCGGAGGTGGGGTCCACATCACCTAAATCCACTCCATCCATTGGTTTCCCTGGCCCAAGACGAGCCCAAAGAGTCTAAAGTTTAAATTTTTTTTATGATAGAAAATGAAATAAATAAGAAAAAGGATCATTTAATGGTAGTGATACATTCTTTGATGCTATGACCCACCAGGTCTTCCAATCAGCCCCAAACTTCTACCCAACGGCTAAAATACTCTAGGTAAGAGGATGGACGGCTTGGATTGTTTAAATACATCACGGTGGGGCCTAAGCAAGTGGACCACTAAAAGCTTCTTTTCTTCTTTCCCTTTTCTCTTTCTTTTTGAAACGTCCAGCCTCCCAAATGCTGGACGATTTGCTTTCCTTAAAAAAAATAGTTTGTGGTGGGCCCTGATGAAATGGGTCACCACTGATGGGTGATGTGTGTACAACGCATATGGTGGGCCCCAATTGAATAAATCTTGAACAAAATAATGTCTCTGGGTGGGGTCCATTCAAGTGGGCCACACAACCCCATTGCATAAAATAAAATAAAATAAAATAAAATAAACAAAAAGGGAGAGAGACATGGAGAGTGAGACACGGCTTGTGATGGAGCGCTCCGCCACTATGAGCCCTCCCTTAAATGAAATCATACAATAAACGAATCCCTTTGAACATGGGACCATCCAAAAATATAAATCAACGGTGGAGATCCATTCCCCACCGATATGGACGGTCTAGATGACCTTTCTAAATGAAATAAACATCATGATGGGGTCCATGGAGAATGGTCCTATTATGGAATGATCATGATGATCCAAGTGGTCCATCGGCCACAACTTAGGGTCCCAAGTAAGATCCACACCATTGATCGGTGAGTCTCACTTGGCCCATCATAAGAACAAGAAGGAAACTACCCTAAAAAGGCACCCACCGTCCGATCTTCTTGCTCCAAGGAGTTCCTTGACACCTTAGCTTGGATTTCAATGGTTAAGATGAGGAATGGAGGGTTGAGATGGGAGATGATAGGGTAGGAAAGTGGACCACACTTGGAGCTTGGAAATTTTGGATAACTCCATACGTATGGGCTCTTTATTGCTTGGGATTGAGATGAGAAAATGAGAAAGAGAGAGAGTGATGTAGAGAGAGATGGATGGATGGATGAATGATGATTGTGTAAGAAAGTATTGACTTTTGAGGCTTTTGTGTAAGAGAGGTATGGGAGGTGTAAGAAAAGCTTGACTTTTGGGCTTTTTGTGTAAGAGAGGTATGGTTTTGGGAGACTTTTGTGATTGCTTGGGAAAAGGAAATAAAGTGATGTGTACTTGACATGTGATGGCTTGATGGATTGATTGATTGATGGAATTGATGTGATTGATGTGACACATCGTAGAAATTCTCTTGAGTTTTGCAACGCGTGGCATTTTCTCGCACCGAACGTTGGCCCACATCTCTTGACCAGGGTATCGCCTCGGCGCGCGAGTCGCGGTATCGGAACCGCGTCGACGGCGCGGTCGCTATGATATTGGTCTCGGGTTGAGTCGACTCGGATTGTCGGTATATGAATCAGGGTCGCGCGTCGATATCAGTTAAGGGTTAAAGGTCGCTGGAATTCGACCGGTAAAACCGCGGAAGTCTACGGAAAGGTACGGACCAAGATACGGGTCTTATAGCCTGTGTGAGTGAAGAAGGTTGTAACGTTCTACTTCATAGTGGATTGTTGATCTGAACGAGGTCTCGTGGCTTTTACCTCTATAAGGGTTTTCCACGTAAAAATCTCTTGTGTAATGTGCGGTTGATGCTTTGATTTACTTCATTACTTTATTATTCTATAATTTTAGTTTGTTCTGAAAGGCTAAATCCAAAGGTTTTGTGCAAGGCCCCCATCAGTCCACACCATACATTCACATGTGTCATTTATATGTGACACTTGAGTTACATACGTGTATGGGTGACCAGCATCGGTTGTGAAATTTAATCCATTGATTACACTTCTAGTGCCCACAAAACATTGGTTTCACATAAAACAGTATTTTTCACATAAAAAGAATTTGATCCCAAACGTTAGATTTGGTGGTCAATGCCATAAATATAATCATTATGTAATAATAATTTAATTCCATTTAATGCAATTCATAATCACCTAATCCCACTTTCTAGGACTCATATCATCAATGTCATTCTATGTAACACCCTGGATTTTTATCAACCTGGTGTTAGGCGTCCTTAGGCAATGGGTCAACCATAACACCTTGGTAACCTCTTAGAACTCAATCCCAAAGCCAGAGAAATCATTTAGAACCTAATTCTTTAGAAATTTAGCGTGAATTAGCCAGCGCTACACTAGATTTCCTGCAAAATTAGCACCAACCACTTTAAATACGATCTGTAAGACCCAAAATCTCTAGAAATTGTTAACGCTACGTTACCCTAAAATTTAGGATCCAACTCTAAACCCAGTTGCTCCCGGGAATACTTTGTAACTTTGTATTGGTTTTATACCGCGCATCGAGAGTCCGATAACTACGAACTTAGACCATTACGACCGTCTAGTTGGACTTGACAATCACCTAGAAAATCAAGCCTAACCGATGTCCTGAGACCATTTTATTGAGCCTGGAGTAAATAGGGTAGGAAAATGAAAATTTTTAGAAAATTAATTTTATTTTTATGAAATCTGGAATGGTTCACTTGCGCAATATTTCTAAGCGTTCTGACCGTTAGAATTTGACCCAAATTTACTCTCGGATTAGGATAGGTGACCCTTACATGTCATAGTACTTGTAGCTCTAATCGAGTTCCCGTAAGCGTTGAACTGAAACTGGTCCGTCACGGTCGATCTGTAAATCCAACTAAAATGAAAAC
The DNA here is from genome assembly GCA_037074715.1 of Magnolia kwangsiensis. Classification (NCBI taxonomy): domain Eukaryota; kingdom Viridiplantae; phylum Streptophyta; class Magnoliopsida; order Magnoliales; family Magnoliaceae; genus Magnolia; species Magnolia kwangsiensis. Next base: position 7,894,183 of record CM073575.1, on the reverse strand, counting down.
TTAGCTTGACCTAGATCTAATATTAGAGAGCTTAAGTCAGATCGCATTTAGCAACAGGACCTCCAGAAATGCTCCGTTGGATCGAAACAGACCCGATTTGGTTATAACCTAAGTATACCTTGGCCTTAAGTTTATTTTTGTCAAGTTTAGGCTTATAAATAGGGCTTAAAACCCTCATTCCAAATTCCATACGAATTTCAAACCCTAGCCAAAATCAAGAGAGAGAAAAGAGAGAGAAAGTGAGGGAGAAGTTGGAGTTTTCTTTCAGGGATTCCTTCCAGTCTCTCTGCATGTTTCATCCATCCTTCTGCATCGCTATTCTGGCGATTCCAACTCCGTTCTTAGGTAAGAAATCCTAACTCTAACCTATTTTGAAGCCTAGAATAGTTCCAATGATGTAATAGCTAATCTATTTCATGCCTTAGGTAGCGTATCCGCCGTTGACGAAGACTTATAGTCTGAATCATATCTATTTCACATTCTCTGGTTTAAGGTGCGGACTACATACGTTTAGGTTATAGTTTCCAAGACTTTCGATGTTAAGTAATGATTTATTCTTGCTTAGGATGTTATTTCACATATATAAAGTGTTGTCTGTTTCATTTTTCAATTATACGTTAATTATGTTGAATATATTGTATTCCTTATATTTGTAGAAAATACCGTATACGTATAGAATTTGGATTTGTGCTTAACATGATTATTTGCTGTGAACATATGCTTGTTACATGTGTGACAACTCCTTAGCAAAAGGACTTGTCCTAAATCATGCCACGACCAAAATACGCTTTATACGTTAAAGGGTGTAGCCCACGTGTTTGGAAAAATGTGTAAATGAATACGGAACCCGGATTCATGCACGCCACGATTATCCGTCGTGGGTAGATGCAAGTGTTATATGGGGAAACTCCCAAGTGAAAGGATTTGGCTTAATGCAAGTATAATCAACATATACATGTATAATAAAGTATGTATTCTAAGTGTCTGTAAAAATGATTGAATGAGTATGGAATTCGCTTTCATGCTCGCCATGACTAACTGTCATGGATATATGATTGTTGTATAGGCGATAACCTTTTGACGAAAGGATTTGCCCTAATACGTATATTAATGAATACACAATATGTATGATGAAATGTATAGACTAAGTCTATGTAAAAGTGTCTGAATGAGTTAGTAGTTAGTAAAAATGTGATTGCTAAGGTTGTTGAGATATGAATCTCAATCATAATACTTGAGTATATGATTTCCTCCATGCATTGTGTAACTTAGATTATTTGTATTAACTGTGCATATGATTTCCTCCATGAATTGGTTAACTTAGATAAATCATGTTAAAGGTATATACGATTTCTTCCATTTACTATATTTACATTTAAGTTATACTTCATGAATGTCCACATGATAGTAGGATATGCCTCATATGCCTGTTTTCGAATTTGTATGTGATTGGGCTGTGATACAGTCCAGGTAATCGGTAAGCGTACTCCAAATGGTGGTTGAGGTTGTTCGCCACGTAGGATGAGTTTAACGAATCTGAGTCGTGCTTGGGATGTTCGGCAGTGGTTATGTCATACGGAGTGCTTATGCATTCCATGTCGTTCAATTCAACGTACGCTTGGCCTGGTTAAGCTTATCAACTAACCCGATTGACCTATGTTTGTTCACCATGTTTGGTCACTACTGCTTGAACCTAAGGTACCAAACTTACCAATGAAAAGCCCCTCTAACCTTGGTAGCTCGATCCGCTAAGACTCATGAGCCGATTATGGTGGTATGGGACACTATATTCGTGTTGTCGGCCTACATTGATTGGTGACGAGCCCTTCGTAGTGACCAGTGAGCACCTATACTCGTGAGCAGATTATGGTGGTATGGGATACTATATTCTTGTTGTCGGCCTACATTGATTGGTGACGAGCCCTTTGTAGTGACCTCGAGTATATCCTGATAGTGCATAAGGGCGACGAGTCTTGTTGCAGTATGTGGGATATAACTAGGCCTGTATTGATAAGGTGATGGGGGAGAGGAGCAACGATTGCGGGCAACAGCCCTTGCAGTGACCTAGAACAGTAATATCGTATGAGATTATCTCGAACTGACAACCCGAGAATGGATCACCGTTTGGGTAATGATATAAGGGAGGTATCTTAGCTTTTCAATCCTACTGTATGAAAATGACTAATAAGAACTTGATAATCATGCTCATGTCATCGCATTGTATGTGCTAACGGTGTTGGTGATAGAGCACTGAGGAAGTGAGTCATGTCGCGATCGTTAGATGTTGTCGCAGAGGGAATTGTGGTGAGGGCATGCATCATTCTTCATATCATCCTTGCCTTAACAAGAGTATCTAGGACCTATTTGATTGTACTGCCTTATCATTACTGCTTGATTGGATTGATAACATGTTAATCTTTGCTGTATATAGCTTCCACTGAGTTTATCACTCACTCTCACGTTACGAGACGGTATTAGCCACACCAACCAGTCCCTGTTTTAGTTTCGGATGGCGACGATGCTTGCGAGGCAGAGTCGGTCTTTCTTGATGATGTTAAGGAGGATTTTTCCTATATACAGGTTCTAATCGACGGATTTACAAGGTTACTGATTAGATGCCAATACACTTGGTATTTCGCCTTTTATTTAAACAATCATGTATATTATTTTTGTTCATTTTTGGAGTATACATGTATATATTTAACCTGGTAACGTGTTCACACTCTGGAGACTTATAACAATCTATATATGTTATATATACTATCACAGTCTTCCGCTCGCATAATTTAACCGTCTCTGGAGTATGATATGTTGTTTTGGCTTAATCTCACTCATGTTTAATACACTAACATAGATAACATTCAATCATAAGCATTTATATTGTATAAGTGATGTTCTGAAACTCGAGAGTGGAGTTTATACTCGACCCCCGATTTTCGAGATGTTACATTCTATCTCTAAAAATATGCAGTTAATACATAGGTATGATTTCTTTGAAATTGGGTGTATGAGGATCCCGCACGGTTCTATAGTGTGCCTAGCATTTAGTAAGTGCATTTGAATTATGCACGCGCACTTAATAAGCGTTATTAGATACATTGCGATGATATAGTATGATTACTCAGGTTGACAAGCATGGATATTATAATCACGTTAAGTAGGTAAAATAATTGCCTGTAAAATAAAAATTTATTTATTTATTTTTTAATTGTTGCACTCCCATATTATACACGTGCACATGATTGTTCTCATTAGTATTAAATTAAGTATGCCTAGCAAAATGCCTTACTATGCGCAACTCGTATATGCATGTGTCTAATATGCACCGTTGTCAACAAGTTAGACAAAGATAAGGCCTATATTAACTAAACCAGGCTAATGGGCTCTGTCTTCGGGTAGGCATCTTTTTTTTTGAAAGACCTGGATCTCAATTAAATCTACTTGTAGGTTATCCTCAGATCTTTGGGCCCGTTTGGTGGGACGGATTAAGAGGAGTTAGGAGGGATGGGATCGTAAAATCCCGGGATATGCCAAATGAGCCAAACAGACTCGGTGAACTTATCCCTGGATATAGCAAACCCATGGATCTTAAACCAATCCACTAACATCACAATCATTACTTTAAAATTAATCCTATCCTTCCTAATCCCGTTTAATTGTGTCTAGGGCATATTTGGTTGAATTGATTGAAAGGTAAAATCCCAAGATATGCTAGGCATGCCAAACAGACTCAGTGAACTTGTTCTTTGATATAGCAATCCCTTGGATCTTAAACCAATCCACTGACACCATCATCATTACCTTAAAATCCATCCCATCCCTCCTAATCTCATAGGACCCGTCCGGCCAAACAGGCCCTTAAAATCTAAGGCTATATTGCTAGTTGGGATAAGTATAAATAAAAGCATTTACGTGATTGCGCCCACCGAGTGGATTAAATTGCACACACACATGATACATTATCTCAACTTTTGGAATGATCATTTGGATTTGACATGGCCTGAACTGACTTGATTTTAAGTGGCTGCAAAATGATGGACCGGACTGAACCTGGCTATACCAAATTTTAATCCGGTCGAGATAAACGTGAAACCAAAACCTGAGAGGATTTGACCACAAGTCTGAAGAAAGGATGGCGTTGGCGTTGGCGTTGGCGGCTCTCCATCTGTTTTATCCTCTATTTTAGAGCATATCAAATCTCAAGTGGACCACATCATATGAAACAGTGTATTAAATGTCTACTGTTCAAAGCTTGGAAAGACGTGTAAGCTTTGGATCAAGCTGATTTTTGTGTTTTACTTTCCTCCACGTCTGTATAACATTATAAACAAGATGTATGACAAATCAACATCACCCTCACAGCTTTAGTAAAGTTTCAATGGTGGACATCATTAATTATTTTAAATGTTCCTATGGTGTGGTTTACTTGTGGACTGAATATGCTTCAATACTGGGCTCAAGGCATAAAATGAATTGACAAACAAAAATGGATGGCATGGATAAGACAGTTATATGGATGGGTAGATAGAGTTTAGTCAATACACTTATGGGGTGTTTGGTGCATGAACTTATGTGATGAATTGTCAGAGGTTAATAATTATGGATGTTAGGAATTTTCGGTGTATTAGATATAACACACCAAATTTCGTCTACTTGCTTGGATGTATGGTACTGCGCACTGATACAGGGATATCACGTGGTTAGAGAGTTTTTGGAAGCAGCTTGCATGAATTACTGCTGCAGACTACAGTGGTGTTTTTACCTCAACAATTTATATGGGTCACACCATGATGTTTGTGTTATATCTACACTGTCCACCGTCAGCTCTTTTGGTGAGATCAATTTAACTCATGAGTAAATAAAAAGTGAGGTAGATCCAAAGCTCAAGTGAACCACGCCAAAACAATTAGTGGGAACAATGATTCTTACCGTTGAAATCTGAATAGGAACAACACTATATTTATTTGTCATCACTGCCTTAATACGTTTTCAAAGACGAATATCAGATTGATCCAAACATTATGTGAGCCTTAATACGTTTTCAATGGTAAACGTTCGATCCCCGCTGCCTTTCGTGGCGTGTCTCTCATGCAATCCACTTTCGAGGTCATGGTCAAACAATTGCAGAACGGATGATCTAGGTATCTTCTTTCGCACCAATCAATGGATGGTTGAAATAAAATGTATTCAACGGTCCAAATTCAACCAATCTAATTTCATGGCCTATGCTCCGTCTAAAACGGGTCAAAGATTCCGACGGTTTGTATTGAGATATGCGTGCGCCTCATGCATGGTCAAACCACGTGCATCCGTTTGGATAGCCGGTAGTAAGTTAATGTAGGTGGAAGCTATGTGGGGTCCACCGTGATGTACGGATGACATCCAGACGGTTCATCAGTTTTTTCATCTCATGTTAGGACACAACTCCCAAAAATGAGGTAGATCATAACTCGAGTGGGCCACACGACAGAAAAATGAGGATGAAAATGCCTACCCTTGAAACCTTCCTGAAGCAACAGAATTTTTGAATCAAGATAATGTTTTGTTAATCTTAAGTATAAATAACCTTATGAACAGTTTAGATGTCATATAAACATCATGGTGGGCCCATGGAAGTTTTCAACTTTCCATCGGCACTTTCCTATCACATGGCCACTCAAGTTATATATCTATCTCATTTGTCGCCCCATGCCCTAACATAAGCTGAGAAATCTGATGAATGGTGTGGATGTCACACGAATATCTCGGTGGGCCCCACTTAGCTTCTGCCCAAAGGAAGGTCCCTTGGGTGGAGGGCCTCCTAATGTCACGGGGTAAACATGGGGACGGGGATCTCTGCGAAAGCCTTTGCGGGACGTTACTGCTTGGGAATCCAGGTGGGGCCTACTGTAATGTTTGTGAAAAATTGTTCCCGTGCATCCGTGTTGTGTTGTGAGTTTATTTTAGGACATATTGCTAAAAATGAACCGTATCAAAAAAATCAAGTGAGCCGTATTAAAGGGAGCTGTGGTTAGAGGAATTTCTTCCGTTGAAAGCTTCTTAAGTCTAATAGTGATGTTTAGATGCCATCTATACTATTAATAATGCATTTATATTAGGATGAACTGAAAACAAAAATATTAGCATGAATCGAAACTTCTGTGCCCTTGCGAATATTACAACCGTGGATGTTTCGCTTTAGATACCGTTCATTTTTTACGACATGTTCTAACATGAACTCGGGACGGGAGGACTTTTCACAAACATAACAGTGCCCCCACCTAGGGTCCAGCGCGGAACTTCCTGCGAAAGGCTTTCTCAGAAAATCCGGATCCTGAACGTTGGTGCAACAATCCGTAGCATTATCAATGTATGCAAACTTTCCATGCACCAAGTTGTATTTTGCTTAGTGAGCATCCACTTTACAAATCTGGATCGTTCATTAGGTCCAGTCCATTTTATATAAGTTTTCATGAAAGGACTATACTAAACAGATGATCAAAATGTAAAATCAGTAGCACGAAAAATGAATGGATAAGATCGTTCAGAGAAGAAAGTTCCAGTTCTGAATGTTCAGGACCGTCTGATTGCTGTGATTTTTGAATACTGGTGGGAGAAGAGTATAATAAACATAACGTACGGTTGAAATAGGCGATACCAATGCTAACTAGTCCAAATGCAACTGTGCGCATGGGAAGGCTCGGATACACTGACTAACCCAACTTGAATACTGTTAATCTGGAAGGAGCACGTTCTTTTACCCACCAAAATTGATAATTTCACCCGTATTATTGTAATTTGTTCATATTTTTTGATAGATAAGCCCAATTTTTAAACTTTTGAACCCTTCATCTTTCCTTTGTGCAACCGCAAAGATGTATATGTTTTATCCACCCCCATACTTCCATTTTTCAGCTCATTTTTGGGCACTAGGTAAAAAATGAGGCAGGTTCAAATCTAAGGTGGACCACACCAGAGGAAACAGTTTTGATTGAATGCCCAGCATTAAAAACTTCGTAGGCCCATGGTAGATCTTGAATCACCACTGTTTCCTATGGTGTGGTCCACCTGAGAGTTGGATCTGCCTCATTTTTTGGAAAATACCCTAAAATGAGTTGAAAAGCATAGATGGACGGCGTGGATAAAGTACATACACCGTAGCGGGGCCACAGAGCTTTACACCACCGACCAGTACGGCCGTTCGTGCTATATGCAACACCACGCAATCCAAGTCAACTCATTTCTATAATTTTTGTGATTATCGTGATTATTCACCACCATTTTGCGTAAAGGCGGTGAGTTGTCCTTGTCCACCACCGTGTGGCATACATGTACGGAAATTTAGACAAAATTAGTTCTTGGGCCCACCGCAGATGGAGCTTCCCCATACAAGCTGTATTAATTAAGTGATCTCAACCATCTGATTTTACGGACGCGGAATTCCTGCGCCAGGAAACTAGGTGGGGCCCCTGTGATGTTTGTTTGAAATCCACTCCGTCCATCCGTTTTCTGAGATCATTTTAGGATATATAGCCAAAAATGAGTCTGATCTAATACTCAAGTGGGCCGAAAAAGTAAGGTTTGAACGTCCACAGTTGAAATATTTGCGGGGGCCACAGAAGTTTTGAATCTGGCTAATAATTTTGTTTTCACTTTATCCGATTAGGAATGACTTTATGAACGGTATGGATGGAATGTAAACATCACTGTCCATGCCAGGGAAGTTTCAACGGTAGGAATTTCCCTGCCCATCTTTTCCTTTAGTACGGCCCACTTAAGTCTCGTATACTACGCAATTTTAATTTAGACACTTAAAATGGGCTCACAAAATGTATGGACGGGGTGGATTTCTCACAAACATCACAGTGGGCCCCACCTAAGTTTCCATCACAGACACTTCCTGTTAAAGGCCGCATCCTGATTTTACTTATTGAATTTAAATTGGCGGCTATCTTAGCTTTAGCCTTTCATTTAATAGCCATTAATTGAATGATTAGGATATCCAACTTAATTCGATTTTCTAGCCATGAAAGGTTTCATCTATTTAATGGCCATTAATTTGGGTGGTTAGGATTGTTTAGCCATTCTGATTTTGCTTCATGTACATGCAAGTTGAAAGGTTACCACTGGGAAAGTAAACCTAATCCAATGATAAAAGCATACAGATGCATAAATGCATCATTCATAGCTGAATTTGGAGATGTTGGGTTAGGTTCATGATAAAAGCTTCTTTAACTATTAAATGAATCAACGATCAAACCACTTGAAGCGACCTAACATTACCTACCCCAAGCATGGCCTTTAAATTAGTTAGGCTTCAACGGTTCCGAATAAAACCAATTCAAACTACTTGGATAAGGATAAACCGTTGGAAGTTAAGTTCAAATAAATTTTTTACTTCCTTCGATCATGAGAATTAACTATAACAACGTGTGTATTTCCCATCATCGAACAATCTAATAGGAATATTAGCATGGGTTTCAAAATGGACTTTTGGAAATCAAAATCTAAGATGTTTATGGATTCCCAGCAATTTTCTTGAAATGGTGTGAGAAACAATAGACATCAACTTTTCATGGTCTATCATGCAATGAATGAGTGCTGGCACCTAAGACTTGAAACTAAAAGCCTACTTAAATAAAAGCATGTTGATGTTCTGTATGATGGCCGAATCCGCTATAAACACTTTTAGAAAAAGGTTCTCGTAACTCGTATTTATATATCTGCTCTCTTTTCCATCAAACATGAGGCCACACGTGTTAACGAATGCTCGTATTAAATTAAACGTGTGGTTAAAATATTGCAGCCATGCTAGAGTCACACTCGACCCTAGTTCAATTGAATGCTTGCGAGCCCATACCTAATTAAGATCGAATTCATGAAGATCGGCCACTTTCACAGCCACCAATTGTTATAGACAAGCAAATAATTTAAAATGGGGTGTTTGTCATTTTAAATAAAAACTTTTTGTATTACAAGAAGTTTTTTTTTTTTTTCCGACCATGATTGCAAGCCTTCTATTTCTCAGTAATGTAATAATAATTGAAAAAGATTGAAATTAAAGGCTGATAATATCGATTCTATTGATTCATATTTGAAGCTCAATACAATCAGTAGCTAAATAAATAAGCAAAGAAGTAAATAAAATATAAATAGTTGCAATTGCCTATAATGACAAACAATCAAAGAAAATGAATAATAGGATGTGACTAAGGTGTGATCTTCCCAGTAAGGATTCAATTGAACGAGGATTCAGCAACGATAAGTCGTGGATATTTATATTATCTTAGGCATATTGCAGAGATGATGCTAAATCGTAGTGATCTAAAATTATTCTATTCTTTGGACATTTTGAGGCATGGCTAAACATAATTGGAGAAATCTAAAGGTAAACTAAGATAAGCAATGTTATGTTGTATAGAAAGATTGTCTTTAGTATGGAGTCTTAGGCTTTTCATTGCGTGCTTTTTATATATAATAGGAGTCGACAAACCCTTCCAAATTTCCATGCTGGTGTTGGATCCTTGATGGTTACGAAACCCTTGAAGGCTTACAGTATGAAACCGTTTTTAGATTTCCTTCTCAACATGATTATAGAAATTTTCTTCCATTTTAAGAAGAATATGCTTCTTGAACTTTCATAATTGTCATGAGAGCACCGATCACCTCTGGGAAGATGCTCCATTTTAGCATGATTGTTTGAGACAGTCTTATCGACTATATTCAGATTGTGATACGATCCCTATCTTGATGTGTCTTTATATATTTGTCGAGCACAATATTTCGATATTTGTCAAGCACAATATTTCGAATACATGTGCCACTTATGTTAGGGATACGTGTCACTCATCCTAGTATCTTATTTGTAAACATATCTACAAATTTATGTCATTTTACTTTTGACAGATGACATGACACTGAAGGATATAAGGCGAAAGATATACTTGATATGCAAGTAGAATTTCATCCATCATCTGCGTGTAGTGCGGACATGTGGCAGCTTCTTATTGGTCCTTGTAGATGCATCAAGACGGGTGCAAATAATGTGTATAAAGGATATTAACATGTTCATAAAAGTCATTAACATGCGCAGAAAATTATTCACCTAATAAGTGTTATTTAACCATTTGTATGGGATTTACCATGTTGTTTGTATGCCATCTAATTTGCATATCAAGCAAGCCCCAATATACTCATTTGATTGTTTGATTGCCTTATTCTCGGGGCATCCTATTTTTAATGGTAGGGCAATCATTTTAATATGTCAAAATCCATATGTAAGCCATAACGAGCTCCACAAGTATGATAAACTTTGTCCGTGGATAATGCACCCATATAAATGGATAAATAATCTTATTAGCTCAAGTGAGTCTCATTGTGACAATTACGTGAAATCTACCCCAACCACCAAGTCTATCACCCATCGTTAGGCCTTGATCCCAAAACTCAACTCTATCCATGATTCAAATGGGTCATGTGATTAGAATCAATGTGCAGTGTGTATAGAGCAATGCTTAACCCCTTTTGGTGTGGCCCACCTGAATCACAAATGGGCCTAATTCCCCAATGCCCAAATTTTGGGGTGGCATCTAATGGTTGGAGTGAATTTCATATAATCATTATAGTGAGTCCTATAAAATTCAAGGGTGTATTCTCTCCCTGCTATTTCCTTTGGCGTGGTCCACCTAAATCACGGGTTAGCTTGATTTTTTAAGCATGGAACTAACATTGGATTACCCATCTACTAATTGGAGTAGATTTCACATACATATCATAGTGGGCCTCATAAAAAATCAAGGTGTTATACCTCTCCCACCTATTCCCATAAAAACAAATAGTTCTCCTATATATATATATATATATATATATATATATATAGAGAGAGAGAGAGAGAGAGAGAGAGAGAGAGAGAGAGAGAGAGAGAGAGAGAGAGAGAGAGAGAGTCGTCCACCCTTGATTTTTAATGGGCTCACTGTGTTAATCATATGAAATTCACTTCAACTATTAGATTGCTGCACCAATATTTAGGCTAGATGCAAAAATATCAGGCACAAATGTGATTTAGGTGGCTAGGCTAAGGGAAACAGTTTGGAGAGTGAATAGCCCTACCCTTGTTTTTAATAATGTGGTACACTTGAATCTAAGATGGAGCTGAGTTTTGAGCCTTGGCCTATCAGGGGATGATGCACCCATTGGTCAGGGTGAATTTCACATACACATCAGGTTGGAGCCTACCCGAGCCACCAGCTTGAGCAACTATTAAGAAATTTAATGAAAGTGTTCTTATGATAATTGCTTGTATTTATTAGTTCATCGAATTTTATTTTTAAAAAAAAATTAAATCAAAGTCCCATTTATTTAATATGGTTGGTTGGGAGATAAAATAGACATTTAAGGGTGCTTTTTAGAATGTTTGAACATTTATCAACTTTTCCCTTGTTCCACATAGAAAAGTAATTATGATGACCTCTCTCTCTCGCTCTTCCAATACTTTCTTTTATTTAAAAGTAATCCAACATTTAAAATGTCTTTTATTTTACTGAATCGAAACATGCCCTTGAAAAGCTGTTAAATGTAAAATCTGAAGGAGTGTGTGTATATAAAAGGGGAGAGAGAGAGGGAGAGATCTTGCAGTTTGATTATCTATCCATTAGTATTTTCATAGAAACTACCCTCCAAACCAAATAATAGAAGTCATGTTGGAATGTTGGATTATACTCATTCCTATAAAGGAATCTATTCTCGTCCGTCTATGATGACTTTAATGGAAGGTGTCTGCAAGGTGGTACCCACTTTATAATTGGGTTTTATTTAGCATAGGCACGCCTCAGGAACAACAGAGCATGGCCCCACGATTTGAAGTAAAGATCGGAAGTAGAACATTTGTTGTGGGTCCCACGTCTCCATGAATATCCATAGGTGGCACTTGGAATAGCGCGACTTGGCTGCGACCCTGGAAACAGCTATGTGGGTGAGACCCTGAACGTAGGGGTCCACCTCCATGTATGCATGATATATCCACCCGGTTCATCTGTTTTTGCAGATTTTTTAAGCCATCAACCCAAAACTCGAGCAGATACAAATTTCAGGTGGAATCCCAAGGGACGAAGCAGTTCATTTGGGTTGGATCTGGGTCTTTGTGTGGGCTAAGGGTACCGTCGTGCTAAAGATTACGAGTATATTCGCACCTATAGGTTTTTCGTAAATTTTTAATCAGGGATACGTTTGTTCTGGTGGTCGCCTCAGTTGGGTTCAAACCTAATGGAAATATTTGAAATGGTGCTTTAAGCACCTAACCGTGGTCTATATATAGACATATTCATTTTTCTAATAATTCATTCAAGCCAATAATATTTTTCTCAGTTTCTTCAAAAATTCATTTTTAGTTCAGTGTTGTTTTGTCAACTGAGATTATTATCGAGTCAACTCACTTTAGTTAAGTTCTACATGCAGGTTCAAGCCCGTGTGGCTCCTATAGTCAGGTTCTACCCCACATTGTTAATTTTAGGCCACAACTAGGTCGTGCTAGGTTGCGCCGTGGAAGGAATATTGAAGGGCGGATGCAATTTGTCTGGTGACCCAAACACCAACTAAGTAGCTGGTGTCAAAGCTTTCCAGGCCTCACCATGATGTGTGTCTCATTCATGCTGTCTATCCATTTTTTACCTCATTCTATGGCATCAACCCAAATATGAGGCAGATAAAAATCTCCAATGGACCACAACATAGGAAACAATGGGGAGAATGATGCCCAAAATTAAAATTTTCCTAGGGCCTAAAGTGATGTTTATTTGTCATCCCACCTGTTGAAAAGGTCACACAGACCTTAATGAAAGAAAAACACTAGTATCAACTGGATCTGTCCCCAAGAACTTTTCAATGGTGTGGTCCACTTGTGCTTTAGAACTATCTCATTCTTTAGCTCATACCCTAAAATGAGCTGAAAAAATAAATGAATGACATGGATAAAACTCATACATCATAGTGATGCCCATAGAGCTTTGACACCAGCTAGCTGGCTGGTGTCGGGGTCACCAACCTAATCACATCCACAGAGGCTAGTGAAATGGTCAACCAGTCTTGATGTGGCCCACCATATTGTATATTATATGTAAATCTACTATGTCTATCATCTGGGAAGCCTTATATGAATCGTACATACAAAGTTGACGTGATATAGTGTGCTTGAGTTTTGGATTACCTTAATTTTGTATATTTACTTCATCTAAGTGAGTTATGCCTGATTAGTGGGCTTGATTAAAGATACATACCATGGTAGCCCCACACACAAATCTATGGTTAACATGTCATCCCCATTGCTCCCTTTGGTATGGTCCACATGAGTTGTTGATTTAGTTCCTTTTTTATCTCGGGGCCGAGAATCAAGGATGGAACAGTGGTGGACGAGCGAATTTTAAATATACAATACAAATAAGGTCATCTAAAGTAGGACTAAGATGCGACACAAATAAGGTATTTCTATCATTTTAACTTACCGGGAGGATCTTTACCGTTGAAACATTGTCTTCGAAGATGGCACAAATAAAAATGCTGCACACCCTGATGTATATGACTACATCCATCACGTCCATCCATATTGAAAGCTCATTTTAGAACATGATCCAAAAAATGGAGCAGTTCCAAATCCCCTATGGACCATAGTACTGGAAACATTTATGATTGATCATTAAAAACTTATTATGGGCCACAAAAGCTTTGGATCAAATAAATATTATAATGGAATCTATAAAGTTTTTAAATATTATAGTGGTCTCTTAATCTAGGTGCTTGTGACCTTATCAATAGGACGGCAAATAAATATTATACTAGAATCTATGAAGTTTTTAATGGTGAGGATTCAATCACGATGATTTCCTATGGCAGGTTCCCCTTAAGATTTGCGTTAGCTTCATTTTTTGGAACACCTAATCTGCTCCTAACCACTTGAGACATTTACATCATTTTGAGCACCACAATCAAAGGTCCAACCCACCTCGATGAATCCAAGGTCTCACGTAATCCGCTCCTATAAATAATCAAATAATTTGAATTCTCAGGTAGGCCATTAAAATATAAGTAATTCATATTATTACTTTTTTCATGGGGATTGTGTGATAATCCTGTCATCACGAACCTCCCTAATGACTTAATGTGATAAAATTTGATTCGGCTACTAAAAATATAGCCCATATAAAGCTAATTTGAAAGTAGTTACTTTGAAAACATTACTCAACGGGCTCATCTCTGACAGCAGCATTTGGGCCACCTGTCAATCCACGTCCCTATAGATGTGAAATGAGTCATGACCATCTAAACGGTGTGGCTCACCTGCTGGGAAAACTTGTCTCACAAATGTCGCATTCTAACATGTGAACCCGATGGGGATGTATCCAGTTATCGTACACGTGTGGAATTAGCAAAGTCTCATTGGGCCCATTGTGATTTATCTGACTACATCCACGCCGTCTATCTGTATTGAAAGCTAATTTTAGGGCATGATCTTAAAAAAATGAAGCAGATCCAATTCTCAAGTGGTCCATAATACAAGAAAGAGTGGTAATTGACCATTAAAAACTTACCATGGGCTACAAAAGTTTTGGATCAAGCTGATATTTGTGTGGTATATTCATCCATATCTTTGTGATCTTATCCATAGATTGGATGGAAAATAAACAATCCGATGGCCCCATGAAGTTTTTAATAGTGGGGATTCAATCGCTACTGTTTCCTGTGGTATGGTCCATGTAAGATTTGTATCTAATTCAATTTTAAGATTATGCACTAAAATGAGCTTTCAAAATAGTTGGACGATGTTGATTTAAGTCTTATATATCACTATGAGCCCCATAGTCAGGAGTCAATGGATCCAGCGTCTCACCTGATCCGCTCCATCTAGCCTGCTGCTCTGGCTATGAGAGCGTACAGTACTTTCCTATCTTCATATTGTACAAGTGGGCCCACATCAGTTAAGCTAGACGTTGGTACGATGGGACCATCCATGGATGGTGCTCCGCTTCATAGCTCCCCGGTTCGAGGGATCTTTACTAAAGATGGAAGAGTGTCTAATCTTTCATTAGTAAAATTGGAACACTTGGCATGGTTCTCTCCCAACCGTTGCTTTGTTAGATACTTACTTAAAGGTTTACTGTCATGACCCAGATTTCGGGTACCTAGCGTATACTTTGGACTCGAGATCCATGTCATGACCTGTATACTAAGTGTACTTAAACTATTAATTTTTTTATCAAAATCTTATATACCCAGTAGCTTTACCGTAGATTTACATTCCATTCATACTAAGAAGCATCTCATAGATAAGAAATAACCATTTATTTCAAATAACCAATCATAAATATAGTTAAGGACCTTCCCATTTAAGGTCTTATGAAATGAAATAAACATGTCTAACAATTTGAAAGAATTAATTAACAATATAAGAAAATCAAATATAATTAAAGAAAAAAATCATGTCTACTCTAAGGCAGTAACTTCTTCCTCTATCTAGTAGAGCCACGTGTCCCTTAAATCCTCATCTGGCTCGACCACGTATTCCTATTCTTAAGCCACCAGCTCACCCTCATTCATATCTGTATGGTTTTTCCATCAATAAAAAA
Organism: Magnolia kwangsiensis; assembly: GCA_037074715.1. NCBI lineage: Eukaryota > Viridiplantae > Streptophyta > Magnoliopsida > Magnoliales > Magnoliaceae > Magnolia > Magnolia kwangsiensis. The sequence continues at coordinate 7,878,590 of CM073575.1, read as the reverse complement.
AATAAGCTGGTCAGGCTTAGTGAGAATTACTGGAATGGTTCATTACATCAAATTATAATAGAATATTCAATAATAATACACATATAAATTTTTTTTTTAAAAATGCAAATGCAATACATTAATGCATCAAGTGGGAATCCGTCCACTTGCTTGAGTTGGAAACCCGTCAACCCGCATCTGCCCCTTTGCAAGCTTCTACCATTTGGTGGGCATAGGCAATACCCGCAATTACTCCTTGAGTATGCTTTCACTAATACAGTGGGCTTTTGGTAACGATTCGACCAGGATATACCATCCAAGAAGGTCCCCCAAGAATTCAGCACGTGTTGTGCATGTAATTGATAGATGCACCATGTAATCATAAATCATTTATTATATAAGTTATTTCGATTATTACATTTGAATCAACATAATCTAACATATTAATCGAATCATATCATTATTAATACAAAAATCATAGTCCTTTAAATCAACTAAGAATACATGACAATTAAATCATAATAATTAAATCATGTCAATTAAATCATGGCAATTAAATCAGGATAATAATACAACACATCAAACAATCCATCTATTTTAACTTGATGGATGGAAAACACATCAGATCACTCACCTTGTTTGGTGAAGATGATTCCGTGAACCAAAAGTTTGAATTGAATTAGGACTTCCTAAAATCACATAAATAAGAATTTTCTTTAAATCTTACGATTGCACATAATGAATAAAACGTATGATTTATTATTTATCATTTATTCAGGTTGATATTGCCCATCCAATAGTCTTATCTATCTAGAATTTAAGATTTTAATTTATTTTAATCTTAAGAAAGTAATGAATGGTGATGATTTAATCACACATTTCAAAATATGTCATATAATTCTCTGTGAAAAATTGTATCTTGTATAGAGAATTATTCTTCCATCTTTTTTTCTTCAATTTCGTTAGATTAAGGAAGAAGATTGATAGATATATGGCTAGTACAGTCTATTAAGGTGTCGAATCGATTTGAATCTTAAAAATATTATAAAATAAATTCTTATGACACCCATTAACAGTACAGATTATACTAATTGTTATCCATCATTAAAAAAATATCATAATCTATATATTAGCCTTAAAGTCATGCACATACTTAAAATCTCACATTCTATACTTTAGCAAGTCATGTGCATACCTTTTTACATGAATTAATTAAAACTACAAAATGGATGTTTGATTGATTCAATCCATCCAATGTGTAGATCATGCTAAATTACATATTGTATAAATAAAATAAGAAAAAATAATATAAAATTACTTACCTCAATAAGTGGATTTCAAAGAAATTCCTCCCTCCCACTTTTCCTTCCGTAATTTCTTTTTTTTTTTCTACAAGTTATTCATTGGTTCTTCCAGTTTTAATTGAACTTTTCTTACTGTTACGTTTTTTTTTCTTCGAGTTATCCATTGGTTATTCCAGTCTTAATAAAACTCTTCTTACGTTTTTTATTTTTTATTTTTTTAAAGAAGGAAGGTTGGTTGGGAAACTATGAGATACTAGGAATTTTGTTTAACGAGATAAGAGGAAAGACGACGAGATCGGTAGATCTCCTTCCCACTTAAAGTTTAAAACTTAAAATTTAAAATTTAAATTTTATTTAAAAAAATACGGGTGTTACATTTACTATTTTTAAGTATAGAAGGTTTTTGGTGTATGATCCATCTACAGTGAGACTTTAGTATCAACCGTTTCAATCACGGAACAATGCGTCCCAATTGCAAAAACTAAAAAACATGCATCGCACAATCTCTTAATCGAGCATTGTAAATGTCCTTGGTTGGACAATCTAATATTTCGGCCATTCCATTTATGGAAGCCCCACAGATACAAAAACAGACATGGATTAGATAATGAGGCCTTAGTTACCTTTATAAGATGGAATCTCAATCATTCGCTTGCCACAAACAAGAAAATTATACTTTCCTACGTCTTGATTGGTCCACATCATTACTAACATTGTCAACATTGCTATATTAAATGCAGTGTACACCCTGATCCATAGCTCCAATGGTAAACTGAGTGAAAGATACCTCGTTTTAACACTAAGGTCTTGGTATGCCCTAGTGGGGGTGGCAAACTGTAACGTTATGGATTTTCAATGTTTTGGATTTATAAAAAATTTTAATTTTTTTAATGTAATTAACTTATATTATTACTTACTGACCATTAACACTCAATGTTAGTTTATACATGAGTGATAGTAGTAAAGAACCACACAAGTTCAATCAATCAATCATAGGAAGTCAACGAATCCACCCAATCACTTGAACATCAAGTTTAACCCCATGATTTACTCACATCGGGCCCAAATCTAACCGACGCGTCGCTAACTAATCAAGATAATCATAACTAAATTAAATATCTAACCGATGCTGAGTCAGATAAGGCCCGGATCTTGACTAATAGATCAAATCAACCCCGTTACTCTTTTAGCGTAAAACTGACAGTTTAAAGTAATCATAACCAAATCTCTACTTTCGCTAATTATAAATAGGTCACACTATGAACATAGTTAATCCAAACCCTAATCATTGTCCATGTGAAATCTCAATACCTAATTCATTCAAGAAATATTCCAATTTTTTGAACAAGCTCTAGACTGCTCGTTGGTGGGCCACTAGTTCCAAAACTATAAAATAATATCCGTCTTACTGGGCTTGACGTCCATCGCGGGAGTCAGACCTGGGTACTGTCCAGAACCACTCAACTTGAGCCAAAGGACGGGTGCATGATAAGTGCAAATACCCTAAAGGAAGAAGCTGAAACTTAAATGAATTGGGTCATTCACTCTTATGCAAAGTTAAGGATTTTGAGCCATCAATTTATGACCAAAATTTACACGTAGAGTAAGGATATTTTCCTACTCATATCCGTACAGCCGCGGCCCCGATCGACCATCGGTGACTGTTGAGCAGACTTCTAATCATATCTGTCGATCGGTGCATCCAAATGGCGGCTGAACATGTCCATACATAAATCATTGTTAAGGCTAACTATCCTATGCTGTATATTAATATGTACACCCCATAGTGGACCCTGGAGGCTAAAAAATCCCTCCCACAGGGCTAGTATAGTAAAAACCCAACCCTTGGGGCCATTTATACCAAATCTGGCATTATAAAAGGGCTTTATTTGGGCACCCCCTCTCCCCATACGAATTTACCCTAGAAGAAAGAAAGGGAGAGAGAGAGAGAGAGAGAGAGAGTTTGGAAGTATGAGGGTTTGTGCACCTTCACCCTCTCATCTCCCCTATAGCAACAACGTCCTTCATTGGTGTCGATTTGGCGATGATTAAAGGTAAGTATGAAGCTATGTTTGTAGGTTTAGGTCTTGAGTTAAATTACTTCCAATTCTTACAAGCTTATATGCTTATTTAGGCATTTTAACAATGATTTCTTAACACCATAACCTTATGGGCGCCGTGAATGGAGTGGTTCGTCACAAGGTGCAGACTATTATCTTTAGGTGACAGATTACCAATTCTAGGATGAACTTAATGATTTTGGATGCTAGATTGATATGCATGTATAGATTTTAGGAGATTTTATCTAGGAACCTGTTTGATGTGTATGCCTGACATGCATGCAAAGATAAATTGATGTTTGATCAATCTGAAATGTATTTAAGCTCAAGAATTTTATTGCATGTTTACCCTTGCATTTGATTTTCAGCATGATTTTCTATGTTTTGTATGTCTGCATTCCTTGCATTGTGAATGACATATGAAATTTTTGTCTCTTAGAAAAAACTCAAATCCATGTACCTACATGTTTAATTCTTGCTGCTAGGGGTAGTTTGTATTTATTTTGATATTCTAAAAATTATGTCTTGACTGCTTGTGTATTATATTCTATGAATATTTGATAAGAAATCATGACTATTTTAATATGTTAAGAATTGAAACTCAGCCCCATGTGGGTCGTCTCGAGACTAGACTGACCAATTTGGACGAATTCGTATGTATGACAATAGTGGGACTACATGGGTTGCTTTCACCCGATGTCGTGCAAAATGTGCTCACCTCAATTTTAGGCGGTTGGGTCCACCAACTATCCAACCATGTTTGTTAACCATGTTTGCTCACGCCTATTTGGAACCTGGAACACCTCTCACCCACTGACGCCCATTGACAACAGCTAGAAATTGATCCACAGTCTCGTGAGTCAGACATGGTGAAATGGGACACTGTGTCCTACCTGTTGGCCTACGCTGGGGCAACTAGCCTCCCTATGGTGGCCGCGAGCGATCCCGCTTCCCAGCACTTCCCATGTGTTTGCAATTGGGGGTGGGGACTCCGATGGGATCAAGGATTGTGGAGTCTTGACTTGGTACGTTGAGGGGTCCTGGCCTCGTAAATGGATGAGGGCATTGATATCGTCGAGGTGTATCAGTTTTTTCAATCTACTAGATGAACGGAATTAACTAAATACTCAGCTAACATTATCCATGCATCTCATTAGCTAAGATTTAGCAACTTGACAGTTGTGGTCGCAATAAGGAAGTGTTGGTCATGCGCGACCGTGAGATGAAGTCGCTTGCGGGAGTGTTATGGGTGAGGTCATACATCATACCATAATTCAAGCATACGCATTTAACAAAATTAGTTAGAGACGTATGAATTTATGATTTTTATTAAATTCATCATGGAATTGTTATTTGATGTAACTTATGGCTAATAACATTCACTGAGTTAGCTACTCACTCCCACTCTGGGGCGGTGTTTTAAAACACCAACTACATATTTTACCAGATGCAGGTGAGGTGGAGCTCGACGAGTCAAGCGGTATGAGCACGGATGAGGAAGAGGAGCTTCTTACTTCTAGCTTATGGGCGGATCACCGTATACTGTGTAGGTTGATTATAGGTTGTTGAGCTATAGATCTAGCGTACCATTTCTTTTGGACATTTATTTTATAAATTTTTTTGAACGACACTTTGTGCGACCCATTTGATATTTTTGTAAACTTGTGTTTCTTTGCCGCATTTATTTCAGTAGATTAGTTGTGGTTGTGGTTTATGTTCTAGCCGATTTCTATATTTCTTATTTAAATTGATTTATGTACAAATTACCATAATTAGGATACAAGCGACACCCAAAAATTTAGAGGCCAAGTTCCTACACGGCCCCTGAAAACCTGAGGTGTTACACTAACACTAAAGTGTGAACTAATTAATAGTGGGGTGTACTAACTAGCTAACAGATATATATATATATATATATATATATTAATTGCAGTGTGATTATGTGACTAATTATATTGCAACAAACAGAATTTTTCAACTTGTGGCAAGCAGAGGATGTGAATTTGGCAAGATGTGATTTTTGGAGCTGTATAATGCCAGAAATGGGCCAAGGAATTTTAGGATTTTTTGGCTAAGTATGCACTTGGCCCATCTCTAACAGTGTATGCACCACTAATTATATCGCCATTTCATTTATGGGAGCCTCACATGATAGTTCCATCCGACAATAAAACATTTTGACCAATTCGATTTATGGGAGTCCCACATGATACACAAAAGGATGCAGAATCGGCAGTGAGGCCTTCACCACCCTCATCTATGGTGTAGTGATACGGCAAGATGTGATTTGTGGGGCTGTATATTGTTAGAGATGGGCCAGGGTTTTTATAGCTTAGTACATGCTTAGCCCATCTCTAACAATGCCCCACCAATCATACTGGTCATTCCATTTATGGGAGCCGCACATGATATCCTTGGTCGAAGAATCTAAAAATTCGGCGGAGTCCATTTATGGGAGCCCCACATGATACACAATCGGATGTATATTAGGTAATGAGTTCCTCACCACCCTCATCCGTCCTATAATGACCTGATGAGATGTGACTGGTGGGATTTGGCCCAAACTTTTTAAGGTTTTTTGGTTGAGTAGGTACTTGCCGATCTCTAACTGTGTATATGCCCCACCAACCATACTATCCATTCCATTTATGGGAGCTCAGAGCCTGAGAGCCTCACCTGATAACCTTGGTTGGACAATCTAACATTTCGGCGTATTCCATTTATGGGCGCCCCATAAGATGCAAAAACGGACATGGATAGAGTAGTGAAGCCCTCACCACCCTCATCGATGTAGTGACATGGCGAGATGTGATTGGTGGGGTTATAATATTATTATTAGAGATAGGCCATGCCCATACTTTTTAAGGATTTTTTGGCTGAGTACATGGTCGGCCATCGATAACAATGCATGCCCTTCCGATGGTATGGGTTATTGCATTCATAAGAGCCCCACATGATAACCCCGGTTGGACAATCTAACATTTCGGCCTATGTCATTTATGGGAGCCCCACGTGATATACAAACGGACGCCAATTAGGTAGTGAGGCCATTACTATCCTCATCCGTGGTATGGTGACGTGGTGAGATGTGATTGGTGGGGTTGTATACTGTCAGAGATGGGCCTAAGCTGTTTAAGTATTTTTTGGCTGAGTACTCGTGCAACCCTTCTCTAAAAGTAGACGCTCCATCAATCATATCTCACCACACACCATTGGGAGTGGTGAGGGCCTATCTCATCTATGTCCATGGATATTTTACACACACATCAGTGTTGTATGCGTATGTGTATCTGAGTATGGGACACTGATTGAGTACTAGATTGCTTGCCCCCAATTAGGAACCAAGGGGCTTTGAGGAGCCATCATGATGTATGGGTTTTATCTCACTCTTCATTCATTTTGCTATATCATTTTAGGATATAAACCCAAAAATGAAGCACATTCAAGTCTCAAGTGGACCACAAATTGGGCGTTAAACACCCATTGAAAACTTTTTTGGGCGGAAAAGTTTTGGTTGAAGCTCATATTTGTGTTTTCCTTCATCCAAGTCTATGTGACCTTATGAATAGGTTGGACGGCAATTGACCATCACAGTGGGCCTTAGGAATGTTTCAAGGGTGAGTGTCATTATCACCACGACTACCGTGGTGTGGTCCGCTTAAGCATTAGATCTGCCCAAGTTGTATCCACTCTGCCTCCCCCTATGGGGGGCCAGCCAACCTCAAAACGGATACTATTGTGGACTAAGACTGTATTGTGATGTGAGGCTCACCACGGTGGATGTGTTTTATTTGTACTGTTTTAATAGTGCATTAACATATATAATTGCCCATGTTACACTTGGCTGAGGCATACAGCTAGATGGTTGTGATGGAGTTTATCTCATCACCTATTTATATTATGTTTATATAATTGCTCCTAATACATTTTTTCTATTTTATCCATTTACTCATGTAGAGTGGTTGATATATATTGTCACTTTCTTTTAGGGTTTGGTAGATGGAAAATCTCATAAATATGAAGTTCCGATGTGTACAGTGATTTCTCTTAGTTTTCTTTTTTTAAAATGTATTAGTACAATCCACTTACGCTTTGGATATACTTGTATATTTTTGGGCTTATAACCTAAAATGAATGGGCAAGACTGATGAAATTTGTTGATAAAACACACTCATCCTGGTGGCCCAATAGAGTCAAGTTACCATGGCCTATCCACATGGTAATCCAAGTCTTACGTTCTTGAGTTATTGAGTTATAAAGAGTGTGGATGGTTTGTGTTGAAGGCAAAGGAAAATTTAGTGTCATTGCTTCTCATTCGTGCACGTTATCACTAATGATGCAGCTGATAAAACACACTGTTTTTCTACCTCACGAATGGATTGCATACTACATAACCCAACTTTTACAGTGTAGAACTTTTCTAAGCCTCACTGTAATTTATGTCTTCCTAGGGTCCACTATGAGGTTTATTTACCTTCTAACTTCTTCGTAAGGTCACACAACCATAGATGAAGGAAAAATGCATATCAAATCATCTGATCAGAGCCTTTTAAGGCCCTAAGAACTTTTCAACATAACGTAAACAATTCCTACTGATTCTTGTAGGAGTCCGGATCCTCTGTTATCAGGTCAACAGAGAATTCCTGATACCCTAATCTTCATTGGTCCACATCACCACTCACAAAAAAAAATAAAAAAGTAAAAAACAGCTTCGGACACCAAACCATTAGGGTAACACGAATTCTCTGTGGACCTGATAACAGAGGATCCCGACTCTTCTTGTAGTGTGGCCCATTTAAGCCATCGATCTATCTCGTGAATGGTTTCATATCATAAAAGGTATGAAAAAATGGATGGACGGTGTGGATCTAATACATGATGGGCCCATATAAGTTCCATAAGTCGAACACTTCCCGTTTTCTTCTCCCTCTCACAAGCGATGGAATTTCCTGACGCATGAAATTTAGTGTTCCCCACAATGATGTATTTATTATATCCACACGGCCCATTCATTTTTTGCATATCATTATACAATAAAAGCCTAAAAACAAGGCATATCCAAAGCTCAAGTAGAACACACCACATGGAATGGTAGGAATCAACACTACTTTTAAAAACATCTTTAGGCCACAGAAGGCTCAAATCAAGTTGATATTTGTGTTTTACTTTCATTGGTATAGGTGACCTTATGAATAGGTTAGATGACGAATAAGCCTCACGGTTTCAACAGTGATTTGTTCAATCCTCAGTGTTTTATGTGGTGTGGTTTAATTGGGCTTTGGATGTAAGTCATTTTTTAGCTATTTGGAAAATTTGATAGTTGTCGTTGATCTGACACAAATGTTGTAATTGAGTTCAAAAAAGTTCTACACATTAAAAGTTAAGTAATAAAACACGCTATCTATCATAATTGAGTTCAAAAAAGTTCTACACATTAAAAGTCAAGTAATGAAGCACGCAATCTACTCGAAAGAAGTCCTTACTCATCGGCCAATAAAGGTAGGCTCATAAGAATTTCAACACATGGCAATGGGCTCGAGTACCATTGTCTCTATAGTGTGAGTGTGTAGTTGTGCGTGTGTGAGTGGCCTGGCCCAACTTAGCTGTGAATCTGACTATCTTTATCTATCCCGATAGTCTAGAATCCAGTATAGAACATGAAAGAAGCTGATACACGATCTGATGGCCCCAGAGCGCTTGGGTTTGTAAAACAGGTGTGTACAAGATTCCGGTCCATTAAAGCAGCGAGGAACTGGAGGTCGTTGGTCTTGGGTTCGAGTCCTACCTGCCTCCATTAACTGCCCTTGAATTCCCTTAAATGCCGAATTCAAGGTATTTGATCCTTCTGGCAGACTCTTGATGACTCATGTCCATCCACTCAGAAACTGTACACGTGGTACGCATGTCACTCAATCAAGCCGTTCGATTAATGCTACGAGACTCTAGATGGATCACAAATCACAAAATTACCTTTTATTACTGATTTGTTTTTTGAAATTCAGAAATTGTTGAAGTGTAATTCTTGTTTTCCAATCCATTTAAGTGGGTCTCGCGATTTGGACGGTTGGATTGGATCACATGCATGCCCGCTTATGCAATTTATAATTGCATGGAGATGAAGCTTCGCACGTTCCCAGAATATCAGAGACGTAGGAACGATTCGATACAACCGGGCCCCGTCTTTGCGCGCGTGTTTTCATTTCTGACAAGTGGGCCCCATGGTATGGTAACTCTCATTGGTCCGTCGCGTCGATGGATCATGCACCAACAACTCGCGTATTGAAAATTTCAGCGACCACCGTCTGTACTCCTTTTAATTTGAACGCTGAGTTTTCACCTTTGACCTGTCTTATTTCTCATCGAAACCGTCCATTTTCACTAAAAAATAAAAAAATATTTAGGACATAACAGTCCTGTCGGAGTAAGTTTTCGTTCATCCACCGTTCATTGTTGGATGCAACATATCAATGGCTTGGATTATCGAAAAATGGATCCATTAATCAGAGTTTAAATCCCGTGTATACTATCGAAACACGCGTGCTCGTATCATACGATTCCTCTCTCCGTATCTCTCTCATCAACCCTCTTTAACTCGAGCGCCAGTTAACGGCCACCCCCCGACCGCATGACAGAAGCTATGTGGGGCAACCGTGATGTCTGTGCGAAATCCATACCGTCCATCAATTTCTCCGGATCATTTTAGGCATAATGCCAAAAATAATTTAGATCGATAACCCAAGTGGACTACAATACAGGAAACAGTGCGGATGAAACGCTTAACGTCAAAAACCTTGTGGAAGAACAGAAGTTTTAAATCAGACTTATATTTATGGTTCGGTTCATCCCAGTTAGATTGACCTTATGAACGGTTTGGATGCCATATAAAACATCATATGAGTCCCGTGCTAGTTTCAATGGTGGGCATTTCCATCTCCAGTATTTCTAGTAGTGTGGTCCTTTTGAGTCTAGGATCTATCTTATTTTTGGGATGATATAATAATATGATCTGGAAAAACCGATGGATGGGATGGATTTCTCACGGACATCTCTGTGGATCCTACCTAACTTCCGACCTTGTGTAGGGTTCTCAAGTAACCCGCGGCCAACTCTGCTTTCCTGTTCGGAAGGGCGGAAAACTTTCGTACTCTGGCAACTATGATGCATGATACGCAGGCACTAAGAAATCGTACACGTGTCATAAAGTCATATAAATTAAACTTACCTAATTATAGGTCCCACTTTAGATGTATAAGAAACCAAAGATTACACTTGCTTGATCATGTAACTAATAGATTTGTGGAAACTCATTGGAAATTGAAATGAAAAATATCCATGGGGGCAAACAACTGTCCGCAAATAAGAGGTTAGGCTTATTCAACATAGGCGGTTCAAATTGAGTTAACGTGTGCCACGTGTATAACTTATAAGCACCTGTGTATCAAGTTATACGACTTCAGACTTCAGAGTATCAAAGAAGTACCTCGCAGGAATATCATTGAAGACCCTCTAAATGTAAGAATAAATATCTTAAGCTACTTCAACCTTAAAAGACATTAAAATTGAGTTAATGTGTGCCACGTGTATAACTTATAAGCACCTGTGTATCAAGTCATACGACTTCAGACTTCAGAGTATCAAAGAAGTACCTCGTAGGAATATCATTGAAGACTCTCCAAATGTAAGAATAAATATCTTAAGCTACTCCAACCTTAAAAGACATTAATCGCATATGCTCCTGAAAACGACATCTAGGTAGGTACTTCTCCCTTCAATAAAAGAGTCTCGTACCCACACGCACACGGAAAAACTTGATAGGAGGAGTAACGAGTCCTCAACCATCCAAATACGCATGTCCACTCGCACCTCTACGACTGGCATGAATGGCGTATACTTCCAGAATACTCACATGGGTTTGTGGTTGGGTCCACAAAAGTGGGCCCCACGTGATTGGGTTCGGTCTAGGGTGTCTGCAGACCTAGTTAAGGTGAGCCAAGCTCTATCCAAGCTCGGCCTACATTGTAGGTTTAGGCGGAGGTTTGGTCCGGAAGGAGTGACAGAGCGACAGAGATGGAGGCGTGATTTGGAGGAGCAACATAAAACGTAAATAAGGATTTTTTTTTTTTTTTTTTCATATTGTATGTTACAAAAGAGCTATTGTAAATCATAGTGGGCTGGGACGGGCTAGAATTGGGTTAGCTTGGTAGACCGTGTAGGGCTAGACTTGGGCTGGTTTGGTAGACTGTTGTATACGGTTCAAACCCAGCCGAATGAAAAACGAGCCTGAATTTTAAGGGCTCAGCCCCACCCTTAGGCCTGATACTACAGTCCAAGCTTGGCCTGAAAGTCAATAGGCAGTCCTAAATTTAGACATCCAATCTAGTTGTTGATAAAAATTGAAAAATAAAATGAAAAAAGATAAAAAGAGCCTAATTTATAACTTATGTGGACACATGACAAGAGGCACTTGAGAGCATATGCCCATTTCAGGTTTCTACATCAGGTGTGTTGTATGAATGTCCTCAATTTGTATAGGAATAAGGGAGGTCGATTGACCGAATAAGTTGCTTGACTGATCGAGTGAATACTACATTAGATAGATTGGTTTATAGACTATTTTGAACAGATTCAATTGATCAACCTTAGAAGTTCGAGTGATCGACAAAATTTTAAAAATTTATATAAAATTTATGAACACTTTTGAATATATTTGATTAATCGAACATGAATGTTTGATTAATCAATGTTTAGGTCGACGGTGCACACAATTTTACATAATTATGAGATTTATTTTCTATTTTAAATATTACATATATATACTATATATATGGTTGTAATTGCATACCTATGAGAGAACAATGATGGCTAAATCAATTCTAGGGTTTAAAAGTGAGAAAACTAGAATTTCAGCATTTGTAATTGATTCCATCTCTTATGATTTCTTTTCACAGTAAATTTACTTGTCCCTTGCGTCCCCATTTTGACTGCTCTATTAGGGCAGATTTTAATGATGAATATTCGATCACATCTGTTTCCTGTGATGTGGTTCAATTGAGATTTGAATCTACTTCATTTTTAGTATCATACCATAAAATAAGCTGTCAAAACAGATAGACAGCATGAATATAAGTCACATACATCATAGTGGGCCCCACATTCAAGGATTCACAGAAGTAGCACCCGGTGAAGACACTGACCAAAATTTAGGCCATTTGAAAACGCAGTTGGGCCCATGAAGTTGCTGTTACGTTTTCAAGCAACCCAAGGTGAATATTTCCAATATTTAGGAAATATGCGTTATACATACAACCACTGTTTTTAGACAAATGTACACCATTTGGCATGCAATTCAAAGTATAATCTAGTGTACTTTTTTTTTATACAAGTGAAAGACGGCCCAGATGAGTGGGCCTGCAAGATCCGACGGCCTATATGATCTTGGGACGTTTGTATATCTAAAGATAAATGATAAATGTTTAGTCCACAGGCCCATATCCATAAACTTGGCTGATAAATGCTGACCGAATTCCACGTGAAATGGTACTTGAATGTTTGCTAAGCCCATCCGTCAATAGAACGCATATATAACAATTTCTTGACCAGTTCCATGTAAACAGGACCATTGGATATTGTCATTTTCAACCGTCCAACAAACACCCACGAATTGTGTAGTAAAATAATATAAACAGTTCGATTTGATTGAATTGAATGCCACGTATTCAATTTCTATGTGTCAGTGTATCATCCATTTTACTCTGCCAGAGTATTAAATTTCTTCTGAATCGAAAAAAATAAAATAAAATCACAAACCTCGTTACTGTTTTCCTTCTGTTGCTAGTGAGCATTAATCCTATCTCGCCACCCACTAGTGCCCACGTGTTGAAAATTCAGGTAATTTGAACCATTCATATTCTCTTCATTACTACCACTGATATTGAGAGTTCAAATACGAGCCGGTGAGAACTCTTTGGTTTTTACGGTAATGCGTCTATCGATAAATAGTGATTACAAAAATGATCCGGTCAGCTTAAGTATCTTAACTTTCCCTGTTTTGTACAGTTCCCAAAATGAACGGTTCCGATCATCGCACCACTTAATATGTGGACCGCAGTGGGTAGAGAGACATTGTTTGTGGAAAGTTACAAGGTAGGTTTGTGCCAGGGGTTATAAGACATGGCAACTCGGACCAACTGGTTCGGTCCTTGTTGAGTCGTGACTGAATTGGAGATGCGACTCGTGGTGCGAACTGGCTCAGTCCTTTTGAGTTCAGGTCCACTCGAACGAGTCGCATCAGACTCATCCGAGTCTTGACACCATGCTTGGGCCCAGATCTGTTGGCCCAGCAGCTTGAAATTTCGGACCGATTAGTAATCTGGTTGGACCCTTGTCATGGTCAATGGCCAATCCGGTCCCAGTCGACCTCACCAGATTGCTACCATGATAATAATCATTTACAAGAATAGGTGTATGCTGGAATCGGGTCTAACAACCATCAAATCAATCCGATTCAGGACCAGAAGATTCGATCTGTCGGCTTGGGCTGACCCATGCCTGTGAAATTGAAGGCATGGATCTATTTACAAGAAACAACAACAAAAAAAAAAAAAAAAAAAGAAAGAAAGAAAGGAAACCCAGTTTGTAAACTATCTGTACCATTTTATCAGTGCATATAGACATCAGTATAGACGTCCAATCAATGGGCCACTGCTTGGGTGGGCCATAGCAACCCTTATAATCACCATGATTTCTGAACTATGGTTATGAGTGTGGCGGCCCATCAAATGGATGGTCCATATAGATGAGTGTGTGCATCAATGGGATAATATCAAGTAAAATATGAACTTTAAGTATTAAAATAGTATATTGAATCTATAGAAATTACTAGATGATTGTGGTAATTATACATTTTATATTTTAACTGTGAAGAATGGCCCAAGCCTGGCCCATCACCCCCAAATATCAAGCATTGGTCCTGACCCATAAGCATCATGGTTTTAAGACTAGGAGGAGTTTGTGACTCGTATCAGTTGACTCAAACTCGGTAGCACCCAATACAGTTAGATACCCTAAGATCACCCGGACTAGCACTAACCAACCCTAAGGGGTCAATTTGGAACCTTAGATTTGTGGGGATTTGAGGGGATTTCAAATCCCCTTGTATGTTTGGAACCATAAAGTAACTTTGGGGTTTCGAATCCCCTCAGATAGGAGGTTTGAAATCAACCATAATAGCTTGGATTACATATAAAATCTTTCTAAGAGTGGTATGTGTAACATTTGTGTCACTAGACCATTAATCTATTGGGCCCATTGATGATATTCCAAAGGCCAAAACAATTAGATTATCAATTGCATCACTATAATTACTTTCATACATGATCCGTGCCGTCCAAACATTATCTATGTAAGTCAACGATTAAAATCATTGGTTAGTCACTCTTATCGTGCTTTTGGTCCTTCTAAGACTTGAAATTTCATCATTTTTAGGCAAAGTATATATTTCAAAGGGCTTGTTGCAACCCTCTTGTCAAACATTACATATATACACTAATTAAATATATTAAAATAGATTTAGTAATTAAATTCAAACTCCTAAAAATATACTATGCATAGCTATTTTTAGATTAGAGGTAATTCTAAATTCCTGGTGCTAAACACAATGGGAGGATTCCCCTAAGGATTCCAAACCCATGCTCCCAAACAGTCCCTATGCAAGATCAGGGGAGTAAATGGGCTGTGCCGAGTCTTGTACAAGCCCAGGCCGTGGACTAAGTACGCGGGTCCAAGCACATTTTGAGCCATTAGATCAGAATCTCGGCCCAAGACCTCCTGGTCTGGTGGATCAATACACATCCAAACAGGGGAAAAGTAAGTCAGGCTGTGGCCGAATGTTTTGTTGGGAAAAGTAAGGCTGTACACGTGTAAATGATACTGGATGACGCAATCCACTTCCTTGGTATATTTGCTCGCAAGCTGATGGACAAGGGTCCACACGTATCGGAAACTTCTGACTCTGGATCTGAAGGAAAATTCGTGATAAATCACTTTTCGTCGTGGAAGCTTCTCCGAAGATTCTCATGTTTTATACGTTTTTCTCTCGTGGGAAATATAGCAGTGATGGCTGCCGCAAAAGGAAAATCCGATTGCGTACCTTAGACAGTAAGCTTTTATCGTACCGGGTAAACTCTATTAGCCAACCATGAATGTATTGTGTATCCATGCCATTCATCCGTTTTTACAGATGATTTTAAGAGTTGATCTCAAAATTGAACTGTATCCAAAGCTCAAGTGGACCACACCACAGGATGAATTGGAAATAATATTTTCACCGTTGAAACCTTTCTAGGGCCCACAGTGATGTTTATTGTCATCCAACCTATTCATAACATTACAGAGACATGGATGAAGGGAAAACACAAAAATCAGCTTGATCCAAAACTTCTGTGGCCCCAAACACTAAACATTCAATTCACACTTTTTCCTGCGGTATGGCTCAGTTTATCTTTGGATATATTTAGTGTTTGGCATCAAGCCTTAAAATTATCCGTTAAAATGGATGGACGGAGCGGATAAAATTTATAAATCACACTGGCCCACAGAGTTTATTCAGTACGTAGTCTGCTTACTTACCGGATGTGCTTTTGTAGGGCTGCAAATATGAAAAAAAAAATAATAATAAAAAAATTAAAATTAAAAGTTTGAAAAAAAAAAACAAGGGGTGAAGTCAAGAATTGTGGGGCCCAGATAGTAGGTGCATCACATCCCAACTCGTCCAGCACCCACAACGATGATCAACCAAACCGGCATAGTAAATATTCTCTCTAGAGAAGCTGAACATATGATACCCACTCATAATTCCTGTCTGTAACACCACGGGTCACACCATGATGACCATGTGACATCCAATTCATTCATTTATTTTGGCATGCCATACTATATGTTAGAGTATGACTCAAAAAATAAAGTAGATCCAAGAAAGTGGGCCACACCACCGAAAACATTGGGGATTCAATGATCACCTTATTGAAACCTTCATAGGAAAATTGTTATTCTTATGTGTGTTTACCAAAGATGCACTAATTCACATAAACAATTCTAGGGTTTGTGGGCCTCAGACGTCGGACTCCGGTTGTTTGTTTTTAGGCCGGTTTTGTTTTAGTAATTGTTTTCTTCTCTTGTATTTATGCTTGTAGTATGTCTTATTCTTTTAATAAAATATCATCTTTCAAAAAACAAAAAAAGAAAAAAACCATTGTAAAAACTAGTTATTGATAATGAATTTTGCAATTGTTAGAAGCAACACTAAACAAGCCCTTACTCAAGGGGCCTACCTATAGAATCCATTGGTACTCTTCGATGTGATGATTAAACTCTCTTAACGTTTATAAACATCTCAAAACCGGTCAGGGCTAGACCAGAGTGCAACCTATTAAATGGGTTTATTTTCGAGCCTGAACCCCACTCAGGGCTGTGGCAATCAAAACAGAGATTTCAATAGGCCCACCCTCCAAGCCCTACACGTTATAATTCAGAAGATGGAATTAACCCAAACCCAAGCTTGGCCCATTGATATACGTAACCATACAAATGACTCCGGTTGGAAATGGGCCAGTACGGGCTTTACTGAATCCTTTCCAGCTCAAGCATGTTAACCAAGAAACTGAGACCACACCCATCCCATCCTGAAAAGGGTTTGCACTGGACTAGGCCGTCCATCCAAACACTCAGCATGTAAGTGGGATCCAAAAAGGCCCGTTTCTGATAAATATATAGAAATTATTTAACCCATTTATAGCCCAATGAATTACTGTATGGACCTAGAGTCCAGCCCATGGACTTAGATCTCAGCCCAGATCTGCCCAAACCAGGCTGCTTTGGGCTGGTCTAGACAACTCCAGCCCATACACCCTACCCACTAGCCAATAAGCTCTTTGCATCCTACCCCCGCCTGGACGGACTTTGTCCAGGCAAGGGATCCGTGGGAACCACCATGATATATGGGTTTTATGCTCCATCCATTTTTCCCTATCATTCTAGGATATGGGCCCAAAAATGAGATAGATTCATGGTTCAAGTGGACCACACAGTAAGGATTGAACAAGGTTGGATAGCAAATAAATATCATGATAGGCCCAAGGAAGGTTTCAATAGTGGATGTCATTATCATTGTCGCTTCCAATGTTGTGGTCTAACTGGGCCTTGAATCTACCTCATTTTTTGTTATGTGGATGATAGATCACGGGTGGACTACGCTCACATGTGTTTTTAGGGATGTGTAGGTTTGTCGTTATCATTGAGTGGAGTTGCCACTAGTCAATTACTCTGATTTCCCGATTAGCTAGACCTTATAAAAACATTATGCTCGTGAATCTTAAGATTCTCGATCCTAAGATGGCTCATTGATCTGTGACCAAAGATTCGAGATAAGGGGCTACAATTACAAAGATGGAAGGTGTTAAGCACTCGCTATGCCCGCATGACCATAAAGCCTCTACTTTACAGGACTAAACAGACTATCAAGGATTGAGATTACTTATTGTGCATAGATGATGCAAGGTGTGTGTAATACCATGTTAATGTAACATTGTTGATAAGCAATAGCCCAGGTTAGATAAATCTACCTTGACTCACCTACTTGGCGAAGCAATCAACCCGAGCTTTTGATGGGCAAATTCTGATATCTCAGTAAGCCACATAGCATACCTTCAAGTTGACTAGGTATGTAAATACAACATATGTAATGTAATGGGGGTTTAAAAGGGGAAAGATATTACTCTTTGCTAATGCTTGTTTGAGAGAAACTTATTAGAGTTGGGCGGAAAGGTGAACGGTTTCTGTCTCAAAGGTCAGTTGAGTAGCCTAGATTGGAGCTTGGATTGCTCAAGCTACTAAAAGTGGTGCTAGGCTAGGTTGGGTTAGACTTCTCTCCATCCACTCTTCACTTCTCCCTGGTAGAAGGATGACTTAAAGGTTGTGGAAGTCTGAAAGGTTGGGAGTAATCTTAGGAATTCTGTTTTTGGATGGATTAGAATGGAAGAGGAATGAAGATTTATAACCTTTTGGCTCAATTTTTTAGTGATTATTAGGAAGTCTACATAGAAAAAGGTTTCAAGGATTGAAATTTGATATTACCACGTGGCCTAATCTAATTGGTTGAATTAGGTGGGCAAAGGGGAGAACAACGGAGTATTTTTTCCTGTCCATATGCTTGCCCCCCTTCCCGACGAACCTCACTTGTAATCCATCCACTCCTCTACCAAAATAAGAGATGTGCCACATTGCGGACGACACCATGGGCGCTGCCCACGGTATAAAATTCCCCTTACTTTTGTAAGGCCGACAGGTGTGCCCTAAAATAATATAGAAAAATGAATGGACGGAGTGGATAAAACCCATACATGACGGTGGGCCCCACAGAGAACGAATCCGTCCGGGCGGGGCCGGGACGCAATGCGCTTCTGTTCTTTTGTAACCCGATTCACTGGTCACTCGGGTCCGTAGACCCGCGGCCGGACACGATATCAGGACATATTTGGCATTTCAGAAGATTCAAGGGGTAGTGTCAGTCCACCGGCTTTCAATTGAAGAGGTGGGCTGCGCTTTCCGGTCTTATTTCGGTTACTCGTTTTCTCCCTCCTCCCTATAAATACTCTCTTTTTCTCGATTTTCATTTCAGATCTGTTTTTCCTGCAGAAAACAGAGAGAGGGGAGAGAGAGAAATCCATGGCTACTGTATCTCCTCTCGCTAAATACAAGCTCGTCTTCTTGGGTGATCAATCCGTCGGCAAAACCAGCATCATCACCCGGTTCATGTACGATAAATTCGATACCACATACCAGGTATCCATCTCTACCCAAAAATCCCCGTTCTCTCCATTCGATTCGGTCAAGATCCAATCACGTTTCGATCCAATTCGAACTTTCGGAAGGTGTTTTCTGGTTCCGTGTCCGATCCTTCGTCATTTTGGTATTTACTTGCTGTTTGGCCGCCGGATCTTGAAATTCTGGCCCGGATTTTGATGAATGAGGGTTTGGATCTTATTTTGAGACTCATGGTGTTTGGAGAATTCGGCCGTTTCTTTCTACATAATTTAATGCAATTCATTTAGTTTTCGATTTAGAATTCAAAGATTTTTATGTCAATTTGGAATTTCTGGTTTTAATGGTTTTCGATTGGGATCAATTTGTGGGAGATCGCCGTGTTTGAATGAAATTCAAAATATTGGCAATCAGAAAAAAAAAAAAAAAAAGTTCCATTTTCTGTCATGTTGGTAGCTAAACCATTGGTGGCCTAACAAAGACTTTTGGGTTTTATCCTGATGCCCTATATTGCTTTAGTCTGCATTTGGATGCACAACGAATCAAATCATTGATACTCATCTTAATCAAGATGAAATGATCAAAGCCAATGATGGTTTCTAGTATATGTTACAAAGGAATCACCTTCAATCGCTGTTATATTTCTTTCGAGTCCAATTGGAAGTAACATAATAGAAAATATAGAGCCCAAACCCTCATGGGTGCTAAGGAAGGATATCATAACTTGGTTATTCCTACTTTATTAGACTAATGATATAATTCAATTTGATAGCGCATCCAAACACATCAGCACATTTGCTGTGAGCCAATTGTTGTGATAAACCACTATAAGTGGAACTTGTGACAAAAATAAACAGGGCATCCATGTGCCATATGGGATTTGATCACTAAAGTACTCAGTAATCTGTTATGATTTTTTGAAAGAGGTCAGATCCATTACGGAGTTGTCAAAGCTTAACGTACAATGTGAAACTAAGTGTGTCTAGGTGCATCTAATTGTGGTCTAAGGGTGTTTAAGTGCATCTAAGTACATTGCACTTGGATAAACTTAGACATACTCACAAATTGAATTTAGACACACTTATAGGTTTAGCTTAATGTACAGAGCTTTGTATTGGATCCAGCCTTTTTTTGAATTTGGTCAGAATGATGATGGACTTTGTACCTTTCAAAAAAAAATAATGGTGGACTTTGTGGTCCTAGCTTTTTTTACCGTATGGGCCCTTTGTACATTTTTATATGCCATATATTGAGTGCAAGTTTTTGTTTGGCCCACCTAAAGCTAACCATGCAATCTATTTTTCTTTTAATAGTTATTTGTGCTGTTATCGGCACAAGCTATTCTCACACTTTGTTTGCTCTATGAACTGCAGGCTACAATAGGCATTGATTTCCTGTCAAAGACTATGTACCTTGAAGATCGGACAGTTCGTTTGCAGCTTTGGTAGGATATCTTTCTTTCCTATTAGTCTACAATTGCAGCCACATTTCCAAGCTCCCTCATTTAGTTTCCCAGTTGCATGAAAAGCTATTGTCTATGCGCCAAAACTCATGGGAAATGAGAGCTTTGGCGCGGAGTAGAAATGAGAAGACAGTGATGCCAACAAAATGTGGGTCCAATGCCGCAAAAATATGGTTGAGTAATTTCAATCGAACCCCTAGGGAGGCTTGTTCCTAAGAAACAATTTTTGGAAATTAACGACCTTTTCATTTGTTTCTCGAAGAATTTCCCCACTTCTCTTGAAGTGATAGCCCTCTCTCTGGCAGTGAAAAATGGAGAAAACACAACACTCCTTTTATAGACTGGGGACCGGCAATGAGAGCACAAAATTCCCACAAGCGCATTGGAATAGATTATTACATAGGTTGATTATACAATCAAGCACTATCTAATAGTCTATTACATAGGTTGATTACAATCAACGAGTTTTTTTGATGGCTTAGAATTTGACCATATTTTGTTTATCCTCTATAATAACATTTGGTTTGCATGATGGATGTAATTGCATTTCATAGCATGCCTCTTCTTGTTGTCATTTTACAGCTGTGTAATTTTCTGAAATGTGATATTCTAAATTTACAGGGATACTGCTGGGCAGGAGAGATTTAGAAGTCTCATTCCAAGCTACATTAGAGATTCTTCTGTTGCAGTAATCGTTTATGATGTTGCTAGTGAGTAACATTTCTGTTGGATAAATTTCTGTAATTTATTCTCAAATCCATTCTCTCATGCAGTAAACAAGAGAAGTTGAAAATGCAGAATGCATAGATGACACCTAGAATATCAACCTTGTGGGATAATCTTGTTCTGCACGTGGTTCTTAATCTTGATAAGGATTTTCTGTCATTAAGTATGCTGTCATTGCAGATCCACTTCTAATCATAGGGCTGTCAATTGGTACCTAGACATGTGGGTACCCGAGGGACTCAACCTGTGTCGCAATGGGTCTGTATTAATTTTTTTACCTATAAATTGGGTCGGGTCAGGTCTGGGACATCAGACCTGGTTAAAAATCAAATCAGCTTAGGTCTAAGGTACCCAGTACCATAGTGGTTTACGGAGATTTGGACAGTCAATATTGACATGCTTGTAAGCTAGAGTAGTTGTGCATGTGTGAGACTTATCGACTATTTCTCATGTTTCGTATGGTACACTCACATCCACCCCATGTGTCATACGTTTATGTCTATACAGACCTGTAAATCCTGCACTCCACTGTTGAAATGGCATCAAATTCAACCAGACCATCTTTACTGTCAGATTCTGCCCATGGGATTTGGACCATTGATTTTATTTATTTTTTTAACTATCCATTTGATCGCCACAAACACCACTCTAAGGAACACCTGATAGGTGTGCCTTTTGGGTAATGTCCCATCAAGGTGGGTCCAACAATTTTTACAGTTTGGATTGATGTATTGGCACATGCAAAGGCATGTGCATGAGCAGGGCTATACACACTTGTGCCATATGCGTGTTTCTTCACTGAACCTTCCAATAAAAATAAAAAATTAAAAATAAAAAACTTTCCTTCTCAATAAATACCGATGCGTCTTCTTTTCTCCTGACCATGTTACCCATTGCCTGTTACTATGAAGCTTTGGGAAAGAGTGATTAAGCAAAGACTAAGGCGCGAGAGGAATGTATCAGAAAATCAGTCTAGTTTCATGCCAAGGAGGTCTACCACTGAAGCTATTTTCCTACTTACACAATTGATGGAAAAATATAGGGAAGGGAGGAAGGATCTCAACACGGTCTTTATTGACTTACAGAATGCTTGCAATAGGATCTCTAGAGTTTTGATCTGGTAGGTGTTGGGAGAGAAAAGAGTTTCAAGGATATATTGATATGATTAAAAGACGAAGGAGGGCATAAACAAAAAATAATAATAATAATAACACACAGATCCATAGCTCAAGTGGTAGACTAAGTGAAGATAACTTCATTTCAAATGGGGTGTGTACTAACGTGTTAAGCCAAAAAAAAAAAAAAAGGCTAGATTTATGGAGAGTTGCTTTAGAATCTAAAGGATTTAAAATTAATCGGACTAAAGCAGAGTATACGGAGTGGTCATTGGATGAGTGTAGCTGAAATGAGAATATGATAAGTGGCAAGACAAACATGTTCATTAGACAAGTGTAGCTGAAATGAAATGGTGATAAGTGGCAAGACAAACATGTTCATTAGTCAAGTGTAGCTGAAATGAAATGGTGATAAGTGGCAAGACAATGCGTCTGAGGGCACTTAGGGCCTTCCCCCTTTTGGAGCCTTCAACTTGTACCAACTCAGCCCTTCTAACTAGCGTAGTTCTTGGTCTCCATTGCACATGACCAAACCATCTAATCCTACTTTCCCTCATCTTATTACCTATTGACGCTACTCCTGAGTAGAAATATCTCAACATCTCCTTTCAGCTTCAATCGTCCAGTTTAATAAAATAGTTCAATGAAATGACACACACACACACATTTATCTAGATGAATTTTGTATGCAAATGTGGCCACTTATTCAAATTTATTTATATATCAAATTCTACTCAGAAAAAGAATGAGTTCCATTCTGCAGCTGACCTTCCCCATCTTGATTTAATGCAGACCGGCAATCATTTTTAAACACTTCCAAGTGGATTGAGGAAGTACGCGCTGAACGTGGAAGTGATGTCATTATCGTCCTAGTTGGTAACAAAACTGATCTCGTGGACAAAAGGTGAGGACTGATAAAGACCAGAAAGATTCCTCTTTTTCCATTTTAATCGCTCGAATGATTTCGTTCATGCATATTTTGTGTGTGCCCACTAATTCCTTTAGTAATCTTTTTATCGGAAATGATATTGGTCTATAACCTCTGGGATTCACAGCCTATTCCAGTCCTGCATATTTTGTACATACCTGTTAGTTCTTTTAGCATTCCTTTTTTTAAAATCAGAAATTATGATATTGGTGGTCTAGTAGAAAGCCTTTGAGATCTGTGTTTTGTGAGAGCAGGGTGATATCTCATGCAGCCCCGCATATGTGGCTTTGCAAACTGCAACATCAAAAAAGGAAAATAGTCTGGGAATGCCGTTGTGTGTGCCCTGTTTGAAATGCACCGTCGTTTTTCATTTCCATGTTCATTTTGCTAGCATAGTCTCTGTTGATATCTCACTCCAAAATTTAGCATATGGGATTATTGATGGATGGAAATCTTTAAAGATATTTGCGCACACACACAAACACATTATTTTGTGTACCATTCAAAAAGAAAAGGAGAAAAATGAGCATCTTAAAAACCATTTACTGGCAGCATACATGCATTTCCTAACAATGCATACATTAACTTCTACATGTGCATTCACCAGAGCACATGAGCATGTGCATGCTTATGCAGAAATTCATATCCCACCACTTTGGTTTTACTGCATTAACTCATTGTGATGTCCTAACTTTTATTTCAACTGATATGAACTATCATGACCTTAGAATCATATAATTTTATGGAATTTCCCATCAAAATATTCCTAAGGCGGATGTGGAATGTAATCCATTCTGTCAAATTCGATATCGATGGTTATCTCAATCCATGAACTTGAGTCGTTTATCCAACCATTGAATATAAAACTATGGTTCTTTTCCAAAATTATCCTGTCCCCTTTTGGTTATCAAACAGGCAAGTTTCAATAGAGGAAGGAGATTCAAAGTCACGGGAATTTGGTGTCATGTTTATAGAAACCAGTGCTAAAGGTGGATTCAATATCAAGGTGAAACGAGTTTTTCTTCTTTCCACAGGCTTTTCGTCAGTGTTGTTCTATTACTGACATCGAATAGCATTTCTAACATTGGTAAAAATGCAGCCGCTGTTCCGTAAGATAGCTGCTGCCTTACCAGGTATGGAGACCCTCTCTTCAACAAAGCAGGATGACATGGTTGATGTGAGCTTGAAGCCCCAAGTGGATTCATCACGTTCAGAGCAGCAATCCGGAGGCTGTGCTTGCTAGTGATGAAGGAGATAAGGAGACTTTACTGTAGCTGTTCTAGATGAGAAATGGCATTTGGCAGATCCAAAGCGTGGGGGGGAAATGGCTGACTGATCTTCTGAGGCATTGTTCTTGCGGCTTCTCATAATTTGATTGTTGTGATTACTGATTAGGTTATTCTTTTTAGGTTATATTATGAATCATTCTACTCTTTCCTGTTATCTGTTCTTCTGTTCTCACCATCTCTTTTCTTGTTTATCTTTTCTGTCAGTTTGATGATCAGTGCCACATGCTTCTTCTTTTTATTTTTTTTTAATTCATTAGTATATTTCTGTTCTTGGGATTCTTTTATGTGTGGGGAATGACCAGAGGCACCAAAAAAGTTTTTATCCGAAGAATTCATTTTCATTTAAAGAGGGAAGGTACTTTAGGTAGAGACTCTCATTAACCTAGGGAATTCGTATCTCTGTTCTAGAGATGACAATTGGACCAAAAAGATTCTTTAAAAATATATATATATATATATATACAATTTTTGATCGGATGATAATGACCATTTTAATCACAAGGGCTTTTGCCATTGACTGAGGACTGTTACTGTAGCTATTTAACAGTTCATGTCCAAGACATTGATTGGCTGGTTAGGATCATTAGGCCAGAATGGATTTTGGTTTACATTGTTTTTGGTCAATCCAACAGGGATCCCACCTGATGAGAGGAAATCATGCTGGCATCATGTGTGTTGGACTCAGTGACATGGTTCTAAACTTCCATAGGATTCTACTGGTAGTGCAATTCAGCAGTTGTGGACTTGTGTAGAACCATCCTTACCATGGAAACTGCGGCAGGCCCTACCATGAATGAAGATCATCACCCCTTGGCAAAAATCAGTATTACCCACTCTCACTACGTGGGCCGCACCTGTATGTTGAGTCACACCATTGGTTTTTCATTGATTCTTACACTGCCCCAGTTAATGGGCCGCACCTGTAGCCCAGCTGAGAAGATCACATCCAAAATGCATGTGTTTCCTGCCAATGCGTCAGTTGGGTAGAGCATTCGACTTGCTCTGGTAAGTAGCCAATGGGCCAGGAATAGACCTACACAACCCAATTTGAATAGAGCCCGCCCAACTATCCGTGGCCCAAACAAAAATGGTCGAGTCTAAGACAAGAAGCCCCCCGTTAACAACCTAAGTGCTGGTGGCTCTGCATCCTTGTGATGCAATCCTTCTTTTATTTTTATTTTTATTTTTAAAGGAATTGGTTCCAATATCACTGAAACACTAGACTTAGGGATCAGTTGCCGGGTGTTGCCAGCATAATGGAAGTTTCCATCACTTTGTGAGGTGTATCACGGCTACATATTCCTACATAATGCATTCTAATATGTTAACCTTCGACTCCATCTAAGAAGAATGTTAGAATACATTCCCTTTAAGCAGTCCTGCCAGCATTATCTGATATGAATGGAACGCAGGGCAGAGCCACTTGTCTGGTCTTTTTAGCAGGTGAAGTTTTCTTGACCAGAGTAGGATGCTCAAGGAAAATAGACATCTGGCCCGACATCAGCCCCCATCCAAAGTCACAACGCAGCCTTTATGGTAGAAGCCGTCTACTGTTAAGACCTTTAGAGGCTGTTTGATGACTAGAATTCAAGGTCTATCAAAACTATTAAAAAGTATATATATTTTTAGGGAATATTTATTTGACACACAAAATTTATATATTCATTAGACAATTGTTACCTGGTATCCCGTGCTAAAGATTTAAAATTGGGGATGAAATTAATAATTATTCGGAATATTCTTTAAAAACAATGTGGCCCAATCTCTATGATGCTTATCATGATGTATGTGTTTTAGGAAAGTTATCTGCCCGTTTTGCTTGCTAACCTTCTTGAGGCCCACCTTAATGTTTCTTTGCCATCCAAATTGTTCATAAGGTCACCCATAATTGGACGAAGGGAAAACACAAAAATCAGCTTGCTTGAAAACTTGTATGAAAACATGCTTTTTTTTCCCGGGAATCCCCATCGTTAACAGGCCCTTAGACAAGTCAGCTCAACTAAATCTATTTCCAACATCTAATTAAATGAGATTGATTAGTACAAATTGCACACCTAGACAGTTGATCTTCCATTAATCAATATGACTTTTGATATGATCCATATCTTCAATCTGAATTATTGGATTGTTGCGTTTATATAGTAAAAATAAATTTAAAAATAAAAGTTCATTTTTAATAAGTAAATAAATATATTGATAACGAAAACTTTTTATAGAAAGAATGTATATCCAATCGGTAAGAGAATGGATTTTTCCTTTTGCACCGTCTGTGTCTCCCCTTAAGGTTTTAGCACTGCTTGAGAGTGATTGCGATATGGTTGTACATGTGGTATGTATGCAACATATCACTCGTGTGGCAACAGTTAGGATGATCAGGACCTATGGTACGTGTGACTATAGTGTTATATAAAAGCCATGTCCTTTCATGAAATAAAATTGTTTACTGTAATTGGATATGGATGTATTGAAAAGGCACATGAGTATCTCTTCAGGAGTAACTCAATAATCCTTAATTTGCTATAAATCATGGATGCTATAATTTAGAAGTGATTCTTTTTAATTTTCAGATAAAATTATCCATTGTGCAGTACTTTTGAGAGTTTGTAATGTATTAAAGTTATATATGTGCCGCAATGAGAGATTTATTCCATACTTAAATATGTAAATTTCTGTGTTGAAATTTAAATTGATAGTTCATTATATCCTCGGGATAATTTGCATATTTTCTTTATTTTCAGTTGTAGGAATCTTTAAAAAATAAAAAATAAAAAACAAAAAACAAAAAACAAAAAAACAACAACTTGAGAATTTGACCATTCAAGTCAAGCTTTGAACCCCATAAATCTGATTGTCTCGTTGTCTTCTTTCTCTATCCTCCATTATATGCTATATTAAATTTTTTTTGTCTTCTCTCTATCCTCTATTATATACTATATTAAAATTTTCCAACATGAATAATTTAGATTTTTAATACAAATGAATGACAACATTTTTAATTAAAATGGTGAATGGACTAATTTGATGGCCCAAATGTTGATTGATCCGACAGTGGAACAACTTTGCCTTCTCCCATTGAATGATGGAATAGCCCTGCATCAACACAACCACAGGAATACTTTGCTATTGGTGAAAATACCACACCATCTGAATTTCCACACGTGCCTCTTGACATGGGCCCACATATCTACGCTTCCACACAATTGATTACAGGTTGGAAATAAGAGGTTTTGTTAATTCCATGTGCATGTGGGAGTCATTCACCCCACATGCAGGCACATCTGTCACAATCTGACACGTCTAAAATCCGAGCTGAACGCGGCACCACCGTGAAGTATGTAGTCTATCCACGCCGTCCATCCGTTTTTGCATATAATTGAAGGCATTGAACTCAAAATTGAAGAATATACAAAGATCAAGAGAATCATACTACAGGAAACAGTGGGAATAGTGATTTTCACTGTTGAAACCTTGTTAGGCCGCACAATAAATTTTATTTGTCATCCAACCTGTTCAAAAAATTTAAAATAAGCTTATCCAAAACTTCTGAAACCCTCAAGAATTTTTCAACGGTAAACGTTCAATTCACACTATTTCCTGTGGTGTGGCCAATTTAAGCGTAGGATATGCTTCATTTTTGGGGTGGAACTGGAGAATTATCCCATAAAATGGGCGAACGAAGTGGATAAAATACATAAATCATGGTGAACCTCACAAATTTTACTCAGTACGATTAACGTACTGAGTTACTCAGTACGCGATGAAAACGGATTGGCTGCTACTCCTGATACCAGCCCGTGGCTGGTGGTTGGTGCTCTGTGGGCCCAACCATGATGTATGTGTTTCATCCATTCCGTTCATCCATTTTTACAGATCATTTTATATTTTGATATAAAAAATGAGAGGTATATAAATCTCAGGTGGACCATACACATGAAAACAATAGTGATTGAATATCCATCATTAAAATCCTCCCAAGGCCCACTGTACTGTTTATTTGACATCCAATATGTTGATTAGGTCATACGGTCCAAGATGAAGGGAAAAAACGAAAATCAGCTTGATCCAAAACTTTTATGACCCCAAAATGCTTTTTAATGGTCGACGCTCATTCAATACTGTTTCCTTTAATGTGGTCCATTAAGATTAGGATATAATTATTTTTTGGCCTTATAACGTAAAATGATCTGTAAAAATAGATGGATGGCATGGATGAAACACATACATCATGGTGGAACCCATAGAATACTGACCACCAGCAATTGGCTAGTGTCAGGGAGTAGCGAATCCGTCTCCGTATGCGATCCGCTTCTGTCTAGTGGAAGCGGATTGGTATTGAGTAAGTCAGTACCTGAGCTTACTCTAAGCGTACTGAGTAAACTTTGTGGGTCCACGGTTATTTATTTATTTTATCCACTCCATTAATACATTTAAAAAAATAATTTTAAATTTTCATACTAAAATCGAAGCATATCAAAACCTCAAGTGGACCACACCATGGGAAACAGTATGATTGAACCTTTACCATTGAAAAATTCATAGAGGCCATGGAAGTTTTGGATCAAGATGATGTTTTTGTTTTCTCTTCATCTATGTCTTTGTGACCTTAATAACAGGTTTGATGACAAATAAACATCATTGTAGGTCTCAAGAAAGTTTCAAGGGTTGAAATCATTATTCCACACTGTTTCCTGTGGTATGGTCCTCTCAAGCTTTGGATTTACTTAAAATTTTGAATCAACCCTAAAATTAGCGGGAAAAATGTCTGGACGGTGTGGATAAACCACATACATTCACGGTAGGCCCAACTGAGTAACTCAGTACGCAATCCGATTTCCCATCTAGAACGGCATTGGACGCACCTGATCCACTGCGAAAGGAAAAGCGTTACCTGCGCATGTTCATATGCATGCATACGGCGCGTTTTCAACGGCTCTGGTCTGTGTGCGTCCTATCCGCATCCAACGAGCTTTGCACAAAGTGATCTACACTTTCTATATTTTCTGTCATAACATATAAAACAAATGAACGGCTAGGAAAAACAAAAATAAAATAAAATAAAATAAAATAAAAAATTCTAAGACCTATACACGTGTTTCATATTAGCACGTGTTCTCAAATTTGGATTTCTATGGCTCCATGTGGATTTAGCAAAACTGCCGTGGAGAAAAAATGAGAAACGAAATGAACTTAAATGTACTAAAGGCACCGCCAAGGTGCTCGGTTCTGCACTGGGATAGTCTGTAACAACTCTTTTAAAACAACCTAGCTCTATGGGGCCACGTTGCTGGACACGTGAAATCCACTCCGTCCATCACGTCAGAAACCTTATATTCACTGAAAATACAAGAAGATCAGCCCGATAAAAAAAATCAAATGGGTCACAACCAATGTGAACAATCTAAAACTGTGCGTAAAACCTTTCATCCCCTTGTGAGTCACACCTCATGAACGGGTTTGATGAAATATACTTGCAATGGTGGCCCCACACAAAAACATATGGCCAGCGTCCTATTTCCGTTGTTCCATGTGGTGTGCCCCACCTGAATTATCTATCTGGCTGATTTTTTTTCCAAAAGCCTAGAATTGAGGAGCACAACTGATGGACGGAGTGGATTTCACACAGACAACCTTGTGGGCCCACCCGTGCTTTGTGCGCTGCATAAAACATAGGTGGTGTGAAGGATTCGGTCCCGTTCTTCTCTCTTAATTACCTGAGGCTGAGAAAGAGACATATGGATATAAATAAATGTTCGGCATGTATAGCTACAGAAATTGATGGTACAGCCTCACGTAGGCCACACGATCATCGTGTGGTCCATTCAATATCTACGTGGCTGAAACCCGATTTCTCAATACCATCTCTTTTGTCTACTTCTCTTCAAAAAATGCAAGAGCAGGGGGTCTAGTCCAACTCAGGCTACCCTTGCCAACGTGGCACGTTCATGCAAGATCCGCTCCATTCATCTACCCCGAACCATCTTGTTATTGTTGCAATCCAAATATTAGATCGGGCCGTTCATCGTATGGACCACATCTGTATGAAAAAAATGGACAGTGAAAAAACAATCAACCAAGGTTCCAAAATCAACACACATGTAGCCTACTCAATAACCATCGATCTGATCAGATTTTTGGAATTTGATACATATCAAGAAGAGTCCTCTTGATGAACGGACTGGATTTTATACACACACGCCGCATTGACAGGTTTTAAGGGCATCAGGTAGGGACTGTGGCCATATCATACTCCATCTGTCCACTCATTAACACGAACATGATATTGAAATTACTTACGAGGAATTAAACAGACCATCCAACCGTCCATTTACTTCATCTCCATTCACAGCCACACACTCACCTCTCACATTTATTCAACCAATGGTCCACCACCCCTTCCTTGCTCTTCTTCTCCTTCATTTGCGTTCTTAAGGTGTACCATGTCATGTCATCGTAGCTAGGGAGGGAGAACCACCATGAGATCTTTCGAAGTATCTCGGCCGCGAAACACTGGCACTGATTTCGATGACGTGGGCCACACCCATGATCAACGGATAGTAATCCCAACCAAGCTCGTATCGATCGCAGAGTCCTTCGAAAAGAAGGAAAGATCACGGTAATGAAATCACAACCCTTGATAAACATCACCCTTTTTAAATATTCTTAGCAGTTAGATGTTATACACCTTTATTCAGTGTATATTCGATGTCACTAGAGAATAATGGGCGGTGAATGATTGCTTAATACCGAATAACGGTATATACACTTTATCAACCTTTCTTATTTCCGTGAGGAATCTTACCCTTTTTGGTGGTTTCTGAATTGCAGGTTTGTCACTTCACAAATTCCAACGGATTTAACGGTCCAAGTACATGACATCACCTTTTATGTTCATAAGGTAAGAACCCAGACACAAATTCTGCTCGCTCCTTGTGGCCCACCACCTGATGATATGAACCGTTCATCTGGAAGTTCCTATGGTGTGTGGTCATCATGGAAATGAACTCACTAAAAGATCACTGCGGTTCATTTGAAGGCAGTCTTCTCCACATGAACGGTCTGGATCATTGCATAGTTCGTTGGCCTTCTCACCTTCTCCGTTTGGACCGGCAACCAAACATGGCCGGATTTTGCTTCTTGAAAGTATAGAATCGGCTCGTCGGCCTGATCTGATATTTGCTTGAAATGATGCATTCAAAGGAGGTTTGATAGAATACATTCGGATGTATTGATGTAGAATACGCCAGGACTTTAGCCTTTAGATTTTGGTTCACCTATCAATGATCCAAGCCGTTGATATAATAATCCTCGCCTTAACAATAGATGGAAAAAATAAAAACAAAAAAATATATTATATTAAAATATTTTAATTCTTTGATCATTGCTAGGGTTCTAAATGGGTGAGATAATGCAATATATGTATTCGACATCCGACATCTGACTCGATGGCCTGTTTGGATACCACCAAATAAGATACTTTTTCTACTTGCCAGCAGTAGATAAGTAACTTATTTGAGATAAATAAGTTTAATTTATGGTCAATCATAAGTAGCTTTTTTGTCTGTTACTTAATTACTTCAGTCAAATAAATAGAAACCAAGATAAGCTACTTAAGACCTAAATAACTTATCTAAAGTTACTTCCTATCCAAACATCCCCGAATAGTATGTATGTATATACAGATTCAAACATTATCTTAAGAAATTGGATATAAATCCGATAGTTGGAGTATTGGGCATCGGCCAATTCCTAATAAAATTAGTAAAAATAATTCAAAGCAGATAAAATTATTTTTAACAAAGTTATATAACTAATAAACTAGGAAATTAATAGCTACTTCGTGTGTGTGTGTGTGTGTGTATAAATCTAAGATATGTTCAATTACCAAAACAAAAAAAAACAAAACTTGCCTTCTAGAAAGAAAAGTTATAGAAAAATAACAACTTCAATGACAGACTAAAAGCTTAAGAAATAAAGATAATTCTTGACTTAAGATATGGTTAATTACCAAAAAATACAAGATTTCCAAAAAGAATAGTTATAGTCAACTATTTATAGTTCCATGTCAACCTCATTATCCATGTTAATGTCAATGAACACTAAAATCGGGTAATTTGGCAAGGGGGGATATGGACCAGTACTTAGAGGTTCGGTATAAGTGATTAAAGATCTCTTTAGAAGGAATTGAGTTGACTCCAGTAAAAGTCTTGTATCCGATTCTGGATTTCTTGGGTCGAATATGCCGAGGAATTTTTAAACAGATATACATTGGCAACCAACCATACTCATTGGGCTCTCTTCCATTGAAAATGGGACTTCATTTGGCTCGTGAACCCACCATAGCCAGCTGGCTAGTGTCAAAGCTCTATGGCCCTACTTTGATGGATGTGTTTTGTCCACGTGGTCTATTCATTTTCCCAGCTCATTTTAGGGAAGCGGATCTAGTGGATTACAGAATAAGAAACAATGGGGATTGAATGCTTCCGAAGCTCACTGCAATGTTTATTAGCCATCCAACCTGTCCATATATAAAGGAAAAACACAAATTAAATATCATCTTTATACAAAACTTGTTTATATGTCCCCTAGTAAGTTTTCAACTACATGCATTCAATCCCTGCTGAGCTATATATTTGCTTATTTTTGGGCTCATGCCTTGAAAAGAGCTGGAAAATGGATACAAGGCCCAGATAAAACACATACATCATGGTAGGGCCCATGGAGCTTTGACACCAACTCACTGGCCGGTGATGGGTTCACCAGCCAAACCACGTCCATAAATATGGACGTTCTCCGTGACATTTGAATAATGAAAGGGCATCCCAAACCGCTGGTATGGTTCATCATGTAGGCCGTTTGGATCATTGAAAAGGAGCCCAGTCCAATGGATAAAATCGCCACCTATCGCATTCTAACACGTGGAATGTATTCAATCACCTCCATTAGTAGACACGTGCCAGCCTGGCGCTTGTGTAGGGAATCCTATCCATACGTCAAGTAAGACCCAACTTCATCAGATAAAGTAGGCTATTCAGCTATCAGGTAAGTAGGGTAGAAATGGATGGAAAAAAAAAAACGTACGATTTAACAGCCCAAAATTGTCCCTGATCATCTATTGTGTCTGATGTAGAGCGGGTCGCGGACAATTTCATGGCTAAGATGGATCAGAAAAGGCACGGTCGGCGACAGAAGTGATCCGGACCATCGGACCTTAGATCGGGCGTATCTCACAATTTGGAATGAGTTATCCGACGTAAAATATATGATTTTGGGGTAGAACGAGCTACTTTAGCCAACCAACCCCGCTATGCCGGGTTGCGCAGCCCGGATTTGCGAAAAACCCCCTGATCGACGGTCGTTTCCTCGTTTTAATTTTGTTTTTACTATAAATAATAAGTTTTAGTTTGAGTATAACTTTTCATCCGTTGGGCTTTAAGAGTTGTGTCCAACATGAAAAGTGCTTAGGATAATTAGAAGAACGGTTTGTTGAAGCCAAATAGGACACTTACTATTTTTGGCCGAAAACCTTGCGCACTAGTAGACATCGTGACCGTCTATAAAGTTTACTATTTATAGTAAGTTGCGAATTCTAGGAGTTTTAGTTGTAGTATGAGTCTGATTTCTTTCATGTTGCTTGGTTCCCTTATTTAAAGGGGTGTAAACTCATTTTTAATTATTCATCAATCAATTTCGAATTTATTAGAATTATTTCTATTTTCCTGCTTTCTTTCCTCGTGGATTCGAGAAGTCTCTGTGAGGAGTCCAGAGAAGCTCCGTGGATTCGGAGTAGTTATCCTTGAGGAAGACGGTAATTGACCTCATCACGTTCATCCCTGCGTCAATTTGGTATCAGAGAGAGGTTTTCCCTCGGGCCGATGGCAAACAACGAAGGTATGAATCAAAATCCTGTGGACGATGATCCAGGGATTCGTTATCTTTCGGAAAGAATGGAAGCTTTCCATCGGGAGAGTCAGTTGACCATGCAAGGGCTGTAGGCAACTCTCGACTGTCTTGCGGATGCGCTACTTCCGCCCCGAGCCCTAGGCGGTGCTCCACCACCTATGGTCGCGCCACCACCCGTGGTTGCTGTACGACGTGACCCTGATTATCGCAGAGCACTACCAGCGGTAAATCGTAGGGCTACACCAGATGATTCTAGTTCCAGCGACGAGGACATTAATGAGGGTTTTGATCGACGACCAGTCCATGGAGGCGATCGTCTAGATCGTGCTGAAAGAGACTATCGAGGTAAGGCTGAACTTCCTAGTTTTAACGGTTTATTACGTATCGAAGATTTTCTCGATTGGCTAGCCGAAGTAGAGAGATATTTCGATTATATGGATGTGTCAGACCATAAAAGGGTGAAGTTGGTAGCGTTTAAATTGAAATCTGGTGCTTCTGCATGGTGGGAACAATTGCAACTCTCACGAGCTCGCCAAAACAAGGCGCCCATCGCATCATGGCCTCGGATGAGACGTCTTCTTCGTTCACGATTTCTCCCCAGTGATTATGAGCAGATATTATTCCAGCAATACCAGAATTACCGACAAGGAAATCGAACTGTTACAGATTACACTGAAGAATTCCAGCGGTTGGCTACACGAAACGATTTGTCAGAATCTGAGTCACAGAAAGTGGCACGATTTATAGGTGGGTTGCGACCGGTAATTCAGGATCGAGTTCAGATGTACCCATTCGGGACCATAGATGAAGCAGTTCAATTGGCAGGAAGGGCAGAAACGCAGCTTGCAAGAGCTCCTGCTCGTCCCTATCCTTCAAATCGACCCCCTATAACAGGTCCCACACAGGATCCAGTGCTGGCTCGAGGAAAAGATCCGGTAGGAGAACGTCCTCAACCTCCTCCACCCGCGAACCGTGATACGGGGAGCGGACCATCCAGACCTCAACGGGCAGTACCCACAACAGCGGGCCCTAGTAGGATTCCGAACCCTTATGCTCGGCCAAGGCCGAACAATTGTTACCGCTGTGGCCAACCAGGCTACTTATCAAACACTTGTCCTCAACGTCCGGCAGCGCACTTGACTATAAACGAAGGGGGCACTAAAGATGAGGCCGTGGAAGAGGATCATGGCTTTGATGAATATGATCAAACCACTGAAGAAATAGCAGGTGGCGATGAAGTGACGGGCGAAGATCGTGGCGAATCTCTCGTTGTGAGGCGACTATTGTATACCCCACGAAAGGAATTACATCCACAGCGGCACAATATATTTTGTACTCGGTGCACTGTCAGCGGAAAAGTCTGTGATGTGATCATAGACAGTGGTAGCAGCGAGAACATCGTCTCAAGAGTGATGGTGGATAAGTTGCAGCTACCAACGACGAAACATCCTTCCCCGTACTCAATAGGCTGGATAAAAAAAGTGAACGAGACCAAGGTAACTGAACAATGCACTATCTCGTTTTCAATTGGTAAACATTATAAGGATCAGATACTTTGTGACGTGGTTGACATGGAAGCCTGCCATATGCTACTCGGTCGACCCTGGCAGTCGGACCGTGATGCGACCCATCGAGGGCGAGACAATGTCTACATATTCGTTAAGGATAGTCGAAATATAATCCTTGCCCCTATGGCACCAGAGAACCACCCTGAAGCCTCTAAAGTGGAGGGGAGTTCTCTCTTGACCATTCGGGATTTCATAGAGGAGTCCAAGGAAACCGGCGAGGTATATGCCGTAGTGGTGAAGGGCGAGAAGGAGGAACCCTTAAACATCCCTCCAAGCTTAAGACTGTTACTAAACGAATTCAAAGAAGTCTGGCCTGAAGATTTACCTGATGGATTGCCCCCCATGAGAGACATCCAACATCACATAGACCAAGTCCCTGGGGCTAGCCTGCCCAATCGCCCTCATTATCTGATGAGTCCGAAGGAGTGTGAGATACTTCAGGAGCAAGTGGAGGAATTGATCCGTAAGGGTCTATTGAGAGAGAGCATGAGCCCATGTGCTGTACCAGCATTATTAACGCCAAAAAAAGATGGAAGTTGGCGCATGTGTGTCGACAACCGAGCAATTAACAAAATTACTATTAAATATCGGTTTCCAATACCACGGTTGGACGACATGCTCGATATGTTAGAAGGGGCTAAAGTGTTCTCTAAACTCGATCTAAAGAGTGGGTACCATCAGATTCGTATTCGACCCGGCGATGAATGGAAAACGGCATTCAAGACAAAGGAAGGGTTATATGAGTGGCTAGTCATGCCTTTCGGCCTATCGAACGCACCAAGTACCTTTATGCGTTTGATGAATCAAGTTCTAAAACCGTTCATTGGCCGATTTGTGGTAGTATATTTTGATGACATATTGATATATAGCCAGGATGAGGCGGAGCATAAGAAACATCTCAGGCAGGTGCTGCAGGTCCTATAAGATAACAAGTTGTACCTCAACTTAAAAAAGTGTAGTTTTTTAACTAACAGCCTGTTGTTTTTAGGATTTGTTGTAACGTCCACAGAAATTCGGGTGGACGATGAAAAGGTGCGAACTATTAGGGAATGGCCGATCCCAACAAACATTCATGAGGTGAGGAGTTTTCACGGATTGGCGACTTTCTATCGTCGATTTGTGCGAGATTTTAGCACCATAGTCGCGCCAATAACGAACTGCATGAAAAAAGGGCCGTTCCAGTGGACGATAAAGCTGATAAGAGCTTTCATGAGATCAAGCATCGTTTGTCTACAACACCGATCTTGGTGCTTCCTAATTTTGATAAATTATTTGAGGTGGAGTGTGACGCTTCATATGTCGGAATAGGAGGAGTATTATCACAGGAAGGCAGGCCGGTAGCCTTCTATAGCGAGAAGCTCAGTGAAGCCCGAAAGAAGTGGTCGACTTACGAGCTTGAGTTGTACGCAGTTGTTCAGGCGTTGCGACATTGGCGGCATTATCTGATTCAGAGGGAGTTTGTTCTATACACCGACCATCAGGCATTAAAGTTTATTAATAGTCAGACTAACGTGAATCGTGTGCATGCTAGATGGGTTGCGTTTTTACAGAAATTTACGTTTGTTCTGAAGCATAAGTCAGGTCAGCAGAATAAGGTGGCTGATGCACTTAGCCGTCGTGCGTCACTACTTGTTACGGTGAGCAATGAGGTGGTCGGCTTTGACTGTCTCAAGGAGCTATATGCCGAGGATGAAGACTTCAAAGATTCCTGATTGAAGTGCCAAGAAGGTCACCCCATTGACTTTCATATACAGGATGGTTTTCTCTTCAAAGGGAATCGATTGTGCATCCCCCGAAGTTCTCTAAAGGAGCAGATTATTCAGGAACTACATGGAGGTGGCCTCGGTGGACACCTTGGGCGAGACAAGACGCGAACTCTTGTGGAAGAGCGGTATTACTGGCCGCAATTAGTACGTGAGTGGGAAGAGCCGTACAACGTTGTCATACTTGTCAGACCTCTAAGGGACAATCTCAGAATACGGGCCTCTACACCCCGTTACCTGTGCTTGACGGTCCTTGGGAGGATTTATCAATGGACTTCATACTTGGTCTTCCACGAACTCAACGCGGCATGGATTCAGTGTTCGTAGTGGTCGATCGTTTCTCCAAGATGGCGCACTTTATCCCATGCAAGAAAACCCTTGATGCAACACATGTGGCGAATTTATTCTTCAGGGAGGTCGTACGGCTACACGGGGTCCCTAAGACCATTACTTCTGATCGTGACACGAAGTTCATTAGCCACTTTTGGCGGACTTTGTGGACTCGATTCGATACACGACTTCAATTCAGCAGTGCTTACCACCCACAGACTGATGGGCAGACCGAAGTTGTGAATCGCACTTTGGGAAACCTCCTTCGATGTATTTCAGGAGAGAAACCGAAGCAGTGGGATTTGGCCTTGTCTCAAGCGGAGTTTGCATTCAACAACATGGTGAACCGCTCGACAGGAAAATCTCCGTTCCAGGTTATTTACGGACGAGTACCTCGCCACACACTAGACTTGGTCCCTCTGCCCAAGCTCCCAGGCATGAGTATTGCAGCAGAACATATGGCAGACAGGATCATGGGTATTCATGCGGAGGTGCAGACTAAGCTACATGCCTCGAACGAAAAGTACAAGGAACAAGCGGACAAGCATCGTCGACAAAAGGTGTTCGAGGTGGGCGACCAGGTAATGGTCCATTTGCGAAAAGAAAGATTTCCGACCGGAATGTACAACAAGCTGAAGAATAAGAAGATTGGACCGGTACCGATCATCCGAAAGATCAATGACAATGCTTATGTTGTTGATCTTCCAGATGACATGGCGATCTCACGGACTTTCAACGTTGCGGACCTGACCGAGTATCATGAACCAGCGCGGGAGGAGAACTCGAGGACGAGTTCTTTTCAAGTGGAGGAGACTGATGTCGAGCGGGTCGCGGACAATTTCATGGCTAAGATGGATCAGAAAAGGCACGGTCGGCGACAGAAGTGATCCGGACCATCGGACCTTAGATCGGGCGTATCTCACAATCCGGAATGAGTTATCCGACGTAAAATATATGATTTTGGGGTAGAACGAGCTACTTTAGCCAACCAACCCTGCTACGCCGGGTTGCGCAGCCCGGATTTGCGAAAAACCCCCTGATCGACGGTCGTTTCCTCGTTTTAATTTTGTTTTTACTATAAATAGTAAGTTTTAGTTTGAGTATAACTTTTCATCCGTTGGGCTTTAGGAGTTGTGTCCAACATGAAAAGTGCTTAGGATAATTAGGAGAACGGTTTGTTGAAGCCAAATAGGACACTTACTATTTTTGGCCGAAAACCTTGCGCACTAGTAGACATCGTGACCGTCTATAAATAGTAAGTTTACTATTTATAGTAAGTTGTGAATTCTAGGAGTTTTAGTTGTAGTATGAGTCTGATTTCTTTCATGTTGCTTGGTTCCCCTATTTAAATGGGTGTAAACTCGTTTTTAATTATTCATCAATCAATTTCGAATTTATTAGAATTATTTCTATTTTCCTGCTTTCTTTCCTCGTGGATTCGAGAAGTCTCTATGAGGAGTCCAGAGAAGCTCCGTGGATTCGGAGTAGTTATCCTTGAGGAAGACGGTGATCGACCTCATCACGTTCATCCCTGCGTCAGTGTCCCACCTAATAAACGGCTCAGATTTATCACAAACCTCTGTAATGCAAATGGTAATTCTCTTGTTTTCATGTAAACGCAGTATCCATTGTTCTCGAGATGTGGCTACTTGAGTCGACTCAGTCTCCAACCTTCAGACTCAAACTACGGCCATGATCTCAAGATAGACAACTTCCCTGGCGGACCGGACACCTTCGAGACTGTTCTCAAGTTCTGCTACGGCCTTCCGATCGATCTGACACCAGCGAACGTCGCATTCCTTCGGTGCGCATCTGAGTTCCTGGAGATGAACGAAGATCTCGAAGAAGGCAACCTGATCTCGAAGACAGAGGCGTTCCTCACCTTCGCCGTCCTCTCCTCCTGGAGAGACTCGATCACCGTCCTCAGATCATGCGAGCCGTTATCACCTTGGGCTGAGAACCTCCAGATCGTCAGACGCTGCAGCGACTCTATCGCATGGAAGGCTTCTAGGGACAGCTCGACGCACGGAGGGGTGGGCCATGACGAACAATGGTGGTTTGATGACGTGTCCACTCTCAGGATCGATTATTTCGTGAGGGTGGTGACTACAATCAAAGCGAAAGGAGTGGGCCCAGGGACGATCGGCGCGTGTATCATGTGTTATGCTGAAAAATGGTTGCCTGGATTGGATGGAGAATGTGATGGGCATCGGGTGGGGCATGGGAGTGAACGGCATCAGTTGCAGTTGAGTATCTTGAGTGGGAGAGGATGTAACAACCACATCCATAA
This sequence comes from Magnolia kwangsiensis, assembly GCA_037074715.1. Taxonomy (NCBI): domain Eukaryota; kingdom Viridiplantae; phylum Streptophyta; class Magnoliopsida; order Magnoliales; family Magnoliaceae; genus Magnolia; species Magnolia kwangsiensis. Next base: position 7,838,060 of record CM073575.1, on the reverse strand, counting down.
CAACAGCAGCAGCAGCAGTAACAACAACCACAACAAAGACCAAAGGACAATGATAGAGAGCTTGGTGAGTATACTTCCACCTCATAGAGAGGCTGTTTCATGTGGATTCTTGCTATGGATGTTGAAAATGGCTATAGTATACTCGGCAACGCCGGCACTGATAACGGAACTGGAGAAAAGGGTGGGGATGGTATTGGAGGATGCTACTGTCAGTGACCTTATGATACCCAATTACATCAACGGTGATGGAGGACTTCTCAGGAAGTGAGTGTCCCATCGCTAACATCATCATCATCATCATCATCTAGGAGAGGATCTGGGGAAACGGATTGGCTACTGCCACTAGCTAATGGCTAGTGGCCGGTGCTCTGTGGGCCCCAACATGCTGTATGTGTCTCATCCATGCCGTCCATCCATTTTTACAGATAAATTTATAGTACGGACCCAAAACTGAGGTAGATCAAAATCTCAAGTGGGTCACACAGTGTTGATCGAACTCTCACCATTAAAAACTTCTTGGGGCTACAAAAGTTTTGGATCAAGCTGATATTTGATTTTTACCTCCATCCAGGTCTGCATGACCTAATCTACTGGTTGGATGCCAAATAAACATTACAGTGGGCCCTAGGAGGTTTTTAATGGTAGAAATTCAATGAACTGCTGTTTTCCCATGGTGTGGTCCACCAGATTTTTTGAGCTACCTCGTTTATGGGATAAAATATTAAAATGATGTGTAAAAATAGATAGACGGTGGGATAAAATTCATAGATCATGGTGGGGTCCACAGAGCACTGAGCACTAGCAACTGCCTAATGGCATCCAGGATGTGGTGCTTGACGCTTACCTGTTTGGCCAGGCAGATCCCACGGTATTAGGAGGGATGGGATCGGCAATATCCTGAAATAGGCATGACGAGCCAAACAGATCCGGTGAACTTGTCCTGGGATATGAGCAATCCCATGGATCTTAAGACAATCCACTTACACCACCATCATTACCTTAAAATTGATCCTATTCGTTGGTTGGATGGATTGAAAGGTACAATCCCGGGATATACAGGGCGTGCCAAACAGACCTAGTGAACTTGTCCTGGGATATAAGCAATCCCATGGATCTTAAGACAATCCACTGACACCGCCGTCATTACCTTAAAATTGATCCCATCCCTCCTCATACCATGGGATCTGCCCGCCCAAACAGGCCTTATAGATCATGATCTACGCGGTCCTGCCTACCATAGGACGCGGGTTGCCTGCGAACCCGACCGCAGGACGTTTATGCGGTCAGAAGCTAGGTGGGTCCCACCTTGATGTTTATGAGAAATCCAACCTGTGCATCCGTTTTTCTAGATACAAAAATGAGAGGATAGAAAACTCAAATGGGTCACACGACAGGAAAAGTGGGTAGGAAAATGCCTACCATTGGAACATCTCCGGGTCCACTGTGATGTTTATATGTCATCTAAACCGTTCATAAGGTCATTCCCACTGGGATGAACTTAAAACACAAAATAATTAGCCTGATGCAAAAATTCGGTGGCCTCACGAATTTTTCGACGGTGGATATTCAATCTCCACTATTTCCTGTCTAGTAGCCCAGTTGATTTGTGGATCTGCCTCATTTTTGAGTTCATCTCCTAACATAAACTAGAAAAATGAATGGACTGGGTAGATTTCACACAAACATCACGGTAGGTCCCACCTAGCTTCCGACCGCAGTCCCTGTCAATCCGAGTCCTCTGACGATTCTTGCCCCGATTGGTGGATTTTTTTTTTTTTCTTTTTTCTTCTCCCACTGTATATCGACCTCTGGTTGAAATTTCTCACCACCCATTTGTAATCATGGGAAATCCTTCAATTGACGGCTAAGATCATCTTACTGGCATGATCCATTCGGTCCTGCCTAGTGTGGACCACACCCAGAAAAGTTAACAACGGTCAGATGATTCCAGCCCGACTGGAGGATTTTCTTTTTCTTGGAATTTCTAACCATCATCGGAAGTCCTTCAATCCACGGCTTGGATCATCTTACCAGCATGCTTTTCGTGGCACCGCCCAGCAAATTAACTGTCCTGATATGATACATCCGGGCCACATATAAGTGATAGCCAAGGATACTTTCTCCTTTCTCCTCTTCTTCTTCATCATCATCATCATATCATATATATATATATATATATATATATATATATCTTCTCTTCTAAACCACTATTTAACGGTGATGATGACGGTGTCGATCAAAAAAAAAAGTTCTTCATCATCATCGTCAGGTGAAGACTGTAGCGTGCACGACGTGGACGTGGTACAAAGGATAGTGGAATATTTCCTTATGCACGATCAGCAGCAGAAATGCGCGAATATCACAGTGGGGAAGCTGTTAGATGGCTACTTAGCGGAGATTGCGACGGACTCAAATCTGTCCATCGCCAAATTTCAACGGCTTGCCGAAACTCTGCCCCAGAACGCCCGAACCTGCGATGATGGTCTTTATAGAGCCATCGACACCTACCTCAAGGTTACTTCCCTTTTTCTCCTTTTTTCTTTATATTCGTTACACCCCAATGTGGTACGTCTGCGTCATTTCCAGCCATTCATCAGGTGGGGCTCATCGTGTAAATCAGGCTGGTTGCATAATTAAGAAGAAATGGACAATTGCCCACATTTGACGTACGGTTGTGGCCCACCTGCTGACCAGATTAGTCTTATTTTCCGGACCTTGGCTCATAATGGTGGGACCCACTTGATGTTTGATCGGGAGTTTTTATTTGGTGGGCCTCATTTGGATGGGCTATGTCTGGAAATAGCACATTCATGAGATACCATAGTCCTTAGTTTCTGTTTTTCTTCACTAGGGTCGCTTCAAAGGGAAACTGTTCAGATGGCTATCATTATTAGATCTATGTGTATCTTCAACCAGTTTCCATCCATATTATGGCCCACTAGATGGACAGTCGAGATTCACAACTGGACCTGCCACGTATAATGTAACGAGATGGATGTACGGTGTTCTGGATGGTCCGGCACCGTGTTATCTCCCCGCGCAACGCGGAGTGCACATGCACATTAAATGTATGGGCCATCTGACAGAGAGTGAGTTTTCGCCAACTACGTCTTTCTGTTGGAGCAGACTCCTCTGCAGTAACGGTTTTACGTAGCACGTAAAGCGCCCAAGCTCTTTGGGGCCCACCATGTTGTACATTTTAAATCCACTCCGTCCATCTGGTAAGCTTCTTGATTTTAAACCTTAGAGAAAAAAATCTGTAACATCGCAACTCATCTGGGCCAGGGGATGGGATGCCGTTCATAGGTTTGTGTGTGGACCACAGCCCCTGAACTTATAGGTTTTAGGCGTAATTTTATATTGTTACTCTTTGTGAGACCCATTTTTATTTTAATGGCTATGATCTTTTATATGTACGGAGAACGTAAGGTTATCGGCTCATGGACTGAGCGAATTTCACATCAACAGCATGCTTCAGAGGAGATATCAAGTGCTACTTTTCATTTCCCTATTAGTCCACGAAAGCCCGATCCGGAGGACGCGGCTTATATACTGACAGGTTGAGTAGCGAGTCGCCTACTGAAGTGACGCCACTAAGTTCTGTAGCCTCACTCCGATGCATGTGTTATATCCACACCGTCATCCATTTGAGATATGACTTTAGATCATTAGCTAAACAATGAAATAAATAAAAATCTGTAAGGCATGAGCCAAAGAATGAGATAGATAAAAAATCTATAAGGACTACTGCAGAAAACAACAGTGGAGAGACTGATTCCTAAGGTTGAAAATATCCTAAGGCCCACCGTAATGTTATTTGAAATCTAACCCTTTTAAAAGTTAAAAAAGATAACAAAAAAAGTAAAATACAGACATCAGATTGATCTAAAATTTTGTGACATTTAGAAGTTTTTAATGGTGGACATCACTATCCCACTATTTCTATACTGCGGTCTATTGGGGCTTTGGATTTAACTCGTTCTGTGATATTGTCCTAAAATGATCTCTCCAAGTGAATGGAAGGTATATATACAAAATACACATCACAGTGGGGCCTATGCAACTTAGTGACATCACTTCAGTAGCAACTCTCGCTACTCAACCTATCAGTATCTAATACGCGCCCGATCCGGACGGGTTGAATGAAAATTGAACACCATGTTCGGCCCCATACACAAGCCTACGGTTCCTTATGGGGTGGCCCACCTGAGTTTTCGTTCATTCTAAATTTTGGCAGAAATTTTTGACATCGAGGAGGGCACCTGATGGACGGAGTGGATTTCACGGAGATTATTGTTGTAAGAATAAATCAGGCGTTGTGGAGGATTCGGGTCGCTGACCAATAGCTTGCCTTCGGTGGTGACGAGAAATTCTAAGATACGTGGCCCATCTTAGCATATAATACACATGTTCCCGAATCTGACAAGTAGGGCCATGGTTGAGTAATCAATAACGAGGACCGACATTAGAACCTTTTTAAGTCGAATGTGGAAGGTTATTCTGCGAGCTAGGATAACATCTAATTCCTCTGTCAGCACATGTCATGTCATATGGTTGTATGACAAGGTGGACCATGGATCCTTCAATGAATTGTGTACCGAGTTGTATAAGTTCATATCCACTTTAGGTGGTGAAATGATGCGTGAGATCCCATCTATGTTATAGAAGGGCCGAGTATGTACTCGCTGGAAAACCTGAACATAGATTTCGTGGTATGCCCAACACCACGTAGCTACGTGGTGTGAGGACTCTGTAAGGCCCACCATGATGTATGTATTTTGTCCGTGTTGTCCATCTATTTTGACAGCTCATTGTAATGCATGAGTTCAAAATTGAAGTATGATCAAAGCTCAAGTGGACCACACAAGGGAAAACAGTGGGAATTAAATGCCTAAGGTTGAAATTTTCTCAGGGCCACATGGCGTATACACTGGATCTCGCGGTCTTTTCACCACGTGGCTATATTGTGTTGGGTTCAAAAACCTTTAAAAAGGCCGGGGCCCATCTCCGAATATCGGCCATCATTCCCCACTGAGGTGGGTGGCCAATCTTCGGCCCTGAGGCAGGGCTAACAATCTAGCAAGTGAGATTTTGGATTGCCTCATTTTTAGGACAATGCCCTAAAATAAGCTGTCATATCAGATGGACGGCGTAGATATACAACATATACATCGAGGTGGGCCCCAGCTCAAGGCTTCACCCACTAAACTGTTACCCCTGCCTGACCGAGCCAATTGGCGTCTCTGAAAAGAATAAGCAGAGATAAAAGGGGTCTGAATTCCAGGCCTCGAACTGTGGGGGGCACTATGATGCGTATCTGCTATCCAAACCGTCCATCAGATGTAAACCATTTTAGGCCCCGAGCCCAAAAATAGCCTAATGCAAAGTTCAGGTGGACCGACCCACAAGGAACTACACGAGCAATGTGGAGATGCCCAACGTGTTGTCTCTATGTGCCATCCAATCCATTCTTCAGACGTGATCGTACATCGGGATGAAGGGACATCCCAAAAATTAGGCCATTCGATAACTCGGTGGGCCACACCACGTGACTTTAGAGGTTTTGTAGGTGTATTTATTACATTGTTTCCTGTGGTGTGGCCCATCTTAGTTTTGGGTTGGCCTGCTTTTTTGGATGTACCGTTAACATGAGACGGCTTCCCTGTTTAGTAGCTATGATTGTTCAGCAGTCGAAGGATGAACCACTAACTTAAAATGAGAAATGAACGCACGCAACCCATGCACGTGAACTTCACACACAACAGCACCCCAGGTGACCTTCATGGTGGGACCCACCTTCGCACGAGTTGGACGTCCCGCACGCTGGATGGGTTAGCACATGTGCACGGGCCTGCATTGTGAGATTCTCATACATGAGTTGCATGTGATGATTTCGTATCTCAAGCACGCATTTATGTAAACATGACAAACATATACATTCTTCGTGATCAGACACATCCATCACTGACGGAGCACGAACGGCGGAGATTGTGTAGAGTAATGGATTGCGAGAAGCTGTCGATTGATGCATGCTTGCATGCGGCCCAGAATGAGAGATTGCCTCTGAGAATCGTTGTACAGGTAAGAATTTACTTTTAGGGAGTTATCTGATACTCTGCCAGAATATGATGCTTCATACACAGCCACTCAGAGATTCTACATTTCTTATACAGTCTTGGATTAAACCGACTCAACTGTAGAACCCACCGTCGCTACATTACATTCACAAAATCAGATCGGTTGAGAAATCCTAGCCTCGGATTTGGGGACAGTTGTTTGTTGAAACAGGATCGATGGATATTTTCCACTTTGAACCGTCCAATAAATGTCCATCAATTCCTTAGTCAGATAATCATATAGCATGTTTTTTTCATGATACGTCTAAATTGAAACACGTAATTTGGACAATTTGATTGGTATTGATTGTATGCTGCGTATGTAATTCTAAGTAATTTTAAAGTGCTAGTGTATCATCCATGTCACTCTACCGGAGTATCAAAGTTTTTCACTTAATTTTTAAATTGGGTTTTTGACATATGCGAATACAACCCACCCTTTTTAGCTATTAGCTAAAAACCCTTGAAAAACAGAATTCCTAGCATCGCAGCTAGCTGTCGGGGAGATGCATCACGCAATTAGTGGCGTGTACGATCCACTGTGGTGTGTGAATGGCATCGAACCAATCCCGAAATGTAAACCCGCCATTGACGTGGGCCACCTCAAATCAGGCCGATGCAATCATCATGTGGGCCACCTGATGATTCATCAGTCTAATTTTTTAGCGTCTATTTTTATGTTGGGACAACCCTGGTAATGGGGGTTGGATACGCATAGACCCCATGGGCCCCACTACATTCTCTTTGCTAATTCCGTTTTTAACCGTCCACTAAATGTAATCAAATAACTACAACTTTTAGTACATGATACATCCAAACACATAATTCAGAAAGCTATGAAATTTATAAGTGCATGCGTATCATCTGTCACACCCTGCCAGAGTATCAAATTTCTGTCGTGTGAGATGTTACAGCTAGTTGGGTGAGATTCTATGTTACCAATATGCTTCCTAAAACACCCTTGTGGATTGCTATAACAGGCCACCCGTCCCGCTTTGGACCGGACATGGCCGTATTGGCTTGGGCCCACCAGAATGGCCCAATCAAATTTTGGGCTGATCTTGGCCTTAGCCTTGCCTGGCACAGCTCGATCTATTCTACATGTATGATGCTCCAATCTTGAATTAGTTAACACATGCATCTTGCATGTAGACATTGGTATTCATTTCCCTATGTCTATTCATTTTTGCATGTGTGGTCCACCTGATAAAGAGAAATTAGAATTTCCTAAATTTTCATGCGTGGGCAAACACAATTTTCCAGGATTGGGCTTTGACCTACTATGCTAGGCCTGTTCTTGGGTTGGGCCGGGCAAGGGCCTTGGGTCATCTTGATGGGCCTCTCCCGGCCCGGCCCATTTCCATAATTGATTATATTGAGCTTGAGAATTACCATGATGCCCCTGACACTTGCAGAGGGAATACACATACGGGCACGTATTAGCAATCTCTTGGCTCTGTTTCTCCAATCCCCGAATCTAACAGGACGAGAATCAGCAGGTACTGTTTACGGAGCAAGTGAAGATGAGGGTTGCAATCAAAGGCAAGGATCCGATCCCGAGCGAAGCCTTCTCGGAGCAGGAGAGTTCCAGATCATCCACCAAGAAAGAGATCAAGAGCCTCAAGGCCGAGATCGAGAAGATGAAGGGGATGCTGTCGGAGCTGCAACGGGACTATGTGGAACTGCAGCAGGAGTTCGACAAGCTCATCAGCCAAAAGAGCGTTAAAGGATGGAGCTCCAGGTGGAAGAAGATCAAGAACACCACGTCATTCCTCTATGGGAAGATAGACGGTGATGAGAATCTAGAGATCCAACCCAAGCAGAGGGGACCATGCTGCCGAACACGGCGTTCGTCCATCTCCTGATAGGGAGATTTGGACGTCCGTCGTCTTCTGTGAATACAAACGGCTTCTATTGACTGACAGGCCAGTTTCTTTACGATGCTTGTAGAATAAGCTTATTCTACACTCTGGTGTGTGGGGCCCACTGCAATGTGTTCGCGACATCCACTCCATCTCATGTTCTCCTTGTAACCGAAAAATCTCGCTGATCCACAACTAAGGCAGGCCACCTGAAATCATGCCTAAAACCTCTACGATCTCATCATGGTATGGCCCACGCAAGTTTCGGAATCGCATGAACTTTGGTGCGTTCATCCATCCAGGTAGGGAGAATCTTCTCAACGGATTGGATGGAATATGTAGAACACATTGGGCCCCACATTCGGCCTGGAAGGTTCTAATGGTCAGCATCCCATTCCAACTGTTCCCTGTGGGTGCGACCCACCTCTATTTCGGCCCGGTTCTATTATCGGCATAATGGGTAAAGCTGAAAGAGGCACCTTATGGACAGATTGGATGTGGCATCTACCTTACGGTGGGCCCCACGCAATGTGTGTAGAATAAACTTATTCCACAAACGTGGTAGAGGAACCGGCCTCTCTACTCTAATGGGGGAAAATGTGATGCACGTGGGGAACACACACGGGTGTGCCACCTTTGGGCCGTGCATCCATTGGGCCCCACTGTGAAGATGGCGAGGCAAAATTTCAGGCCTTTTATCGGCCGGCGTCCCCGATTTTTGGATCGGCCCGAGTTGGTGACCCCACCAGATGCATTGCAAGTAGTAAGAAAGCAGAGAGATTTGCAGGTAGAATTAGCGAGCCCTGTGGCTGTTTTCTTCACGAATTTTCGCCCAAGGTGGAGTGTGCATTTGCTTAGTAGTTGGGTTTGCCTTTTAATATATATATATATATATATATATATATATATATATATATACAGATTTGAGAGGTAATTCATGTATGCTTGATTTAGATAGTATCCACTTTGTAGTTCGATGTGAACATAAAAGTTGTGGGAAATAGTTTAAAGACAAAAACTTTGATACTCTTGGTAGAGTGTGGCGGATGATACACAGGCCACTAAAGATTACTTAAAAATTGAATACATAGTATCCAAGTAATTCAAATTAAACTGTCTAAATAACGGGTCCTAGTTTAGAGTGTATCAAAATTACGCTTATTTGAGGAGGTTTGCTAGAATACATATCTGCAGGGACTCAAGATCCTTTGAATCTTCTGTCGTATTTCAATCATCAATCAAAACTCTTTACATAAGATGGGCCTAACCTTGTACGAGGATGTAGAAAAAATAACAAATATTTGAAATTTGAATATTTTTGACCTTATATGATCAGGGGCTCTACATAATGGGACTGCTAATGTATGCAAGCGCTTACATGTGTAGGCGCATCATGGAGCCATCCATGCGCAGCATGCGTGAAGGGGAACAAATACAATATGGCTGATCGGCTCACCAGGTTAACCTACTGTGGATGAAATGGTCCAGAATAAAGGTAGGGTAGGCAATACAGACAATAAGATTTCTGAGGATAATGGATGCCATCAGCCATGCACTGTATTTTTCTTGACATTCCCAGCAACTCATCAGAATCATAGTTCTAAAACTCACTGCCTTGACTCAAAATTCAACCAAGGAGATCTTGAGCAAGTCACTGGGAAACTCAGTACTAGGTGTGACTCTGCCTGTATTCAGAGAGAGTCGTTGAGTAGAATCATAGTCACTCGCTGGGAAACTTGGATAGGACTGGATTGGAAGAGAGTCATCAAGTAGAATTGACTTGACTCGCTGTGACCTTATGACCGTCAAAATCAGCTGATAGCAATCAAAACCATAGGAATCATTGAATAATAGTAGTAGCAATAGTAGAGGGGGGGAAGGAGAGGGAGAAACCATTCTCCATTTAAATGTCATGAAAAACAGTGCCTAGTTGTTTAATATTGCAAAAAATATACTGCATAATATTATTACGAGATTTTCAAAATCTGGGAAATCTTTAAAATATTGTTTTTGTCTCACGAAAATAGTAAAAATAAATAAATTATAAATATACAATAAATATTTTAAATAATTTTATTTTCAGCAATATTTCCCTGATAATATCCCAAGAAAAACCTCCAATTTTGAAAATCTACCAAGTTCCGTTAACAGTTTTGTCATTATGCAAACAACCCTACAATCCCTACTACATATAAAAAGGGAAGAATACAGATTCGCAAGGGCAAAAGTCTTCATGCAAGCCAAATCAAGGAGATGAGAAGGGTTTAAAAGTAAATGGAGGGGCATTTATGTAATTAAGAGGTCACTCCATTTTTTCTGCCAAGATTATCTATTTTTAAAATAGAGGACACCTTTGACAGCACTGACTGAGCTTTGGCGTAACAGCACAAGGGTTGATACACATGCACAGAGAAATTATACATTTGGCATATGATTAACTTAAATTAAACCATTCAACTTTTTTATTCATAATAAGCCAAATTATTATACTGAATTTTTTTTCAGTAAGTTAATTATTGTACTGATTTGATTATCTAAATAGCAAATTGGTGGGCTTTTAAGGATGGTTCAATTCTAAAGGTCCTATGGTCTGAATTTACCATACATCTGTCCAATAATCAGAGGTTAGGTTTGCTCAAGCATTATTATTTTTAGAAAATGACCCATTCACATCAGTTTTTTTCCAATTTCAACCGCTATAGGCGACATGTACAGGTTCTCAATGCATGAGTATCAAGTGTCATATTCTAATAGTAGAATCAAGTTCAAAAGAAAAAAGAGGCTGGCCTCATTTCCTCTGGATGCCGTTTTCCTCAGGAGGCGTATTTCTTGATGAAGACAAATTCAATGTTTTGCACATCAAGATCAGTTTGCATAGAAGAGGCCAAGTTATTTTTTCAGCTCTAAACATGCAAAGACCTTGCAAGGGAAGGTGAGCAATGAATGAGAAATCCTACTTAGGTGCCCAACCAAACTAGGAATTGCAACCAACCATTGCACCAACGAAACGACAATAAAAAACGGTCACCATAAAGTGAGAATTGGGTTTTTTCCATCAAAGGGAAAAGACCTTATGGTTGCCCACAGCTCTGCTTTTCTTTTATTCCCTGAACAATTGAAAGATAAACCTAGCTAAAGATATCAGCTGTATGGACCTGAGATATGCACATAAGTGGGGCATCGGGTGCACAGCACAACCTGATATATGAATCTTACAAAAATTCTTACAATGGAGGGTAAGAAAATGACCCAAGGTTTAGAGAGAGAGAGAGAGAGACCCCTAGGTCCTAGCTTTACACCCCCCAAGGCTCCAGGCAAAGGAACTAAGGAGTGTTGAAACTAATCAATTGCCAAAGTTGACATGACTGAGAAAACCAAATGCAAGGTATGTGAATAAAGATCGTGAAAGATCGTGAAAATCTTTGTTTCATGCCATCACGAAGCTTACGTGTGACTTGTTTGGAGTGTTTGAGAAAAGGAATCCTTTCAAGAAACAAGCCAGGGAGATCAGCAGATTCAGGTCAAGAAGGCGAACTGATTCCATTGGACAAGAATAAGGGTGGGACTCATCCCCATGCCCAATGAGCAGTAAAATAGTAGGCTATAAGAGGGTCTGCAAAGTGCAAAATCAGTATATAAACATGGACAGAACATTGGAGAAGTGCAATGCACGTCTTGTTGCCAAATCATACTATCAAGGGTTAGGCATTGACAATGAAAAGATATTCAGTTTCTCTGAGAATATGTTGATCATTAAATCAGTTATTGCTCTAACCAGTAACAAAAGGTGGGCATTACATCAAATGGACATCATAGACAATTAAGGCGGGAAGTTGAAAGAAGCCGGTGCATGAGCCACCACTTTATCACAACAAACAAGGCTTTGGATAAGAACAACGGGCTCTATAGCAAAGGTCAGGGTATGGTTTCATGAAAAACAAGGCTTCACAACAAACAAGCCATCTACTAAACAAGGCCCCCATGGGCTCTACAGCAAGGATCAAGAGCATGGTTTGAAGTCTCTATTGTACCCTCGAAGAAGGCCTTAGATGCAATTAAATAAATTATTTTATCTTCATTTAGAACTCTTATAGGTAATATCAACATTCTTCTAGTATGTTTTGTCGGGACGCGGATATAATGGAGATCATGAGGTTTTCATTCAGAGATGTGAGCTTCTATGGACTGCTTTCTCTCCCTTCCCGTTCCCAGTCAACACCAAGGCACTCCCAAGCCAAACTATTTCCCCTTGTGGGTGTTATTGCAGAAAGATGTCCAAAAAGGCCCCTTCAAAATATTGATTGGTATAGAAGTAGATGTAAATGTAAAATTAGTGAAACTCACACCAGAAGTATGCTCTTGATTAGCCGCCTAAGATTGGATATGAAAAGGCAAAGCTTTGTTACCTGCCACATCGCCGTCATCGTCGTCATCATCTTATCCCAACTAATTGAGGCCGGTTGCATGAATCCTATTCCCCATTCCACCCTATCAAGGACCATTTGGTCCATATCCTATGTTTTAGGCATTAGATGGTTTGGCCAACAAAGACAGAGAATTGGTAAATGACTGAGTTGGTTCAAGTCGAAGGGTAGCAAGGCGAAGGTCCAAAATGACCTCATCTTATTACCTATTGGTACTTTACCTAATTTCGCTTTAATGTATTCATTTGTAATTCTATCATTCCTCGTCCTACCACCTGTCCATCTCAAGTTCCCAACATCCTCATTTCAGACTGCACAACATTCTGTACCACTAAGAAGAGCTGATCTTATCACTATCCTATAAAATCTACCTTTAATTTGATTGGCATACGACAATCACCATTGTTGTCATGATCACATGATTTACCATTCAAATCATACAATTCAAATAGCATTGTGTACATGCCAATAGGAATCGCAACAACAAATCACAAATATACAACAATCATATGATTACTGTATTCAATCTTACGAATAGTATGGTAATTGTAGACTGCATCGAGGGCGCCCAAATTACATTATTAAAATTTAAAAAAAAAAAATCAATTTTATTTTCAGTTTTATGCATTTTTATTTCTTGTTTTTTACTTTTATGCTTTTTTTCTTGTTTTTTACCTTTTTGCTTTTAAAACATGTAAAAGGCCCTCCCTTGTTAATAATAATCATTTTCGCCTTTTGAGAGAGAGTTAAAGAGGGAAGAGGGAGAGATTTGGGGAATTTGATATTTAAAAGCCTCACAATAAAGAAATCAAAATATCTAATTTTCTCAGTCAAAACAATCAAATGCTGCTTTTTCCAATGTGATTCTACAATCTTACACTTAACAAAGGTAGAAAGAACATAAATTATTGAAAGTTCTTATATGTTTTCAAGGTAAATGTCTTGAAAGACAGAATATAAAGGAAGACAACAATTCTTTAACACTAGTCACTAACACCATATGTTAACCGTATACAAGTTCTCAATTGCCAATACCCGGATATGTATTAGTACTTTTCTTAGTGCATGTTGACAGAAAATGGATGATTCATGAGTTTTAAATTTTTCCTGCTTCATTTTATTTCTTCAGATTTTTTTTGCTGTTTAAGAATATCAGTGAAAAAACTTATGATTCACGATAGATTTGCGATTAAATACAATTCAACCCCTATAATACTTAATAATACAGTAACAATTTTGACAACATCGGCAATCACATAAATTCCCGAGGTCCTCCACTTTATCCACCCAGCTCTAATTCTATGAGAAACATCCTTCTCAAGCTCTCTACTCTCATGAATTATTGAAAGTGTTACCTCCCACATAAATTTAAAAAAATAAAATACAATATTTTGAAGACATGGAGGTCTCTCTTTTATTTTTATTTGTATTTTTTTAGTTTTGATATACTTTAGGGATTCATGCCGTTAAAAAACAGAAATAAAGAAAAAAGAAAAAAAATCCATTAGTGATTCATAAAAACAATAAGAAAAAAGAGGAGGGTGGTCTCCCTGACAATTCTAAGTAACAAGGTGCTTGCAATGCTAAAACTTCAGTAAGTTTGGGCAAGTACTTCAATAATTCAAGTGTGCTAGTTCATGCAGTAACCCAAAATACATCATAGGAAGCCATGAAATGAAGAGGCAGATATACGGGATCATAATATATTAAAAAATGAAACTAGTGATCAAGAAAATGAAGAAATAAAACAAGCTATGTCAATGCCAAAAGAGGTAGAGATGAAAACAATTGAAAATCTAACACATCATACCTTACATTTCATGCTGTGTAGTTAAAGGCACTAGGAGCAACTGCCCCTGTAGCGCCCAAAATGCCTGGGCATGCCTAGGCACACACCTAGAGATTCCAAGCACAAATTTTATTTTTTTACATAGTAAATATTAATATTTAATTATTTAGAAATATAAGCTGTTTTTCAATATTCAAAGTCAATACCATTCAATTCCACTTAGCCCAAAACTACATATCCTCAATTTTTCACAAATTCTTTAATTCTAAATCCTAATTTTCCTATTTCCCCAAACCCTAACCATAAATTTCCTACTTTTCCTTAATCTCCAAATCACCAATGCAAAACCAGATTTTTGCCAAGATCCTTATATTTGCCAAACTGTAATCCAATTTTTCAAAATCCCCAAATCCTCTAACTTAAATTTTCCAATTACCCCAAATCCCCAATTCACCTTAAATCTCTTGTATGGTACCAATAAAAGCTCAAATTGATTTCAAGAAGTCCCATGTGATAACCTTAACACGCTATTTGAGAAAGAAATCAAGAAGAAAAGAAATTAGAGAAGTTGTTGAAATTTGGGGGAAGAATATCTCAACCTTTAATCTCAAAGCAATGAGAAAAGTTGTTGAAATAGAGCTTAAAAGCCCTTTTTTTGTTATTTGCACCCTTATCGGGTGGTGAAACACTATTAAAAAAATGTACTGTAGGCACGCCTTGGTGACAAAGACATGCACAAGGTAAATGCATCGCCAGGGTCCAAGCAAGGCACAAAATTCCCAAAATGCCTAGGCATGTGCCTGGGTGGCCTTTAATTACACTGGTTTCATGAAAGTAAAAAGAGATAGCTGGATCAAGTGCTAGAGGCTAGAGCAGAATAAAATGTTGTAGGCCTGGCTTATAGCTACTACTGGCTGAAGAAGTCACATATTCCGGTATGTTCTATTTGATCTAGGCATACAGACTTGAACAAGAAAGTGGATCGTGAAAATTGAAGTGTTGTGTGTGTGTGTGTTAAAACCTAGTGTGTCATAGTTCATAAGCAGTTGGAACGCATCAAACTCAATTGCTATGTTGCTAGAAAGCACATAGAGAATGACATGATTAAACTGATGTACTTTCCAACAACAGAATGAGTGACTGGAATCTTCCCTAAAGGCATCACAAAGCTTCAACATCAATATCTTCATCTCACCAAATGGCTTTATGATCAAACACATCTCAGCTCCAGGTGGGGAGCATGGTGCCGTAAAGGTTGTTACATAAAGGTAACAATGGCAACCACTACATGTTATGGGGTCGTAAAGGCCGGAAAAAAATGACCCGTAAAAGCCATAACAGCCCATTACGCCCCTCGTAAAGGTCGTAAAAGCTCCGTAACAGTCCATCATTACCTGGCCGATACAAATTTTTCGGGCTTTTTTTCAGAGAGAGAGAGAGAGAGAGAGAGAGAGAGAGAGAGACTGTAACAGCCATTATGGTCCCCGTAACGGCCGTTTCACCCCATATGGTAAAGGTAATGGTGGTAGCCATTACGGCCACCGTTGCCATTACTGAATACCTTGGTGGTGAGTGGGTATACAGAAGTTAGTTTACTGATTTCATATATTCAACAACGGTATTTATCTCTACTAAGCAAACCCTAAGGGGGTGTTTAGTTGCTGGTTGTACATTTCTCAGCTTGGTAAATCCCCGGTTTTTGTGAAAAAACGTGTTTAGTTCACACTTTTTGGTTGGTTTTTATATTCCCCAGGAATTCCATTCCCCAACTTCTTCTAAAAAACTCACCCCACCTATAAGAATGAAAAACTAGGGAATTAGAATGGAATTTTAGACTTTTCCCTAGATTCCCTAGAAAACCTGGCGTATCGATCAAACAAAATTTAATCATTCCCCAAGAAATACTAGGCCAACTTAAACATTCACCAGGAAATGTAAAAACCAGGGAATAAATTACCCATAAACAAAACAGGCACTCAGTGTGCAAGTGTTGCAATGTCAAGTGAATTCTAATCTAATTTAGAGTCTTTTACTTCTTTCACTTGTCCATGAAAGTATGAAAAAAGCAAGAGTGGCAATTCATAGGACAAAACCACTGCCACTTCAATGCCCAAAAGTTGCCACATTAGCATCCAATTCTTTCAATTGAGAGTGTCTGAAAAATGTTAAGATAGTGAGGTTTCCAACAGGCAACATCACAATCACCAGGCATCACCAGGCAATAGAACCCACCAAAAAGCAGTCTCAGTTTGGAAGCATTGTGGAGTAAGCTTCCAAGCACTACTGAATAATCTTTCCATGACGAATTACAGCATCCCAATATATCAGAACATGCTCCACTTTCCAAATGCATCCATATGTATACGTGCCCATGGTTCACTGATCCAGACCTTGATCAGTTGGGACCCACCTTAGATGTGGAACTCCTCATTATTTCTGAGATTGAAAGATCCTAAACCATAAATTGTTGGTTTAAGGAAAGGCAGTTCTGAAAATAAATATACACCAAATTCAAAAAATGAAGCCAATGGTTGGATGGCTAGGGTCTCTCTCAATCGGGAAAATTCTTGTGGGCTATCCACCATGGGACAAATCAAATTGGCTGGATAAGCCAAAAGAGTGCCTACTTGTGTAAATGGGCCACATCAGCACCCTAAAATGTCTCTCTTTCAATAGCATCTAGTTCCTTGAATAACGTATGCCTACGACAAAATTCACTGGTACATACCTCCATTCACAAAAAATAAAGCCCTAAAAAAAATCTCCAAATCCACATTTCCATCCAAACAAACTCAAATAAAAAACACAAACCGGCAAAATCCAAAGACAATATTTCAGATTTCCTTACACCTAAATGTGTCTAAATTCACAATTCCAAACGCAAATATGCAGAATCCAAATACAAGATTTCAAAATTCCCTAAAAATGCAAGAACTCAAAAATTACCTCCAAGACCGCATGCTACTCCATGGGAACTTACTCTTCCCGGCAGCAATGTCAGCCGCAGCAGCTCTAGCTGCAGCAGCAGCCCTCCGATCTTCTCTCGCAGGCGGCTGCTTCCCAGGCCTAACCCTGCTGCCATCATCCCCACCGTCGAGCCAATGCGATCTGATCTCACGGTCCTCGACGACACTCGACTTGGACTGTTTGCTGACGTTCCGCCGCTCCTCTTCGATCAAACGGATCGGGTAGAGATCGGGAGAGATGGAGAGTGGGCTTTTGAGGGTGACGTAAGCCTTTTTATAGTCGGGTTTGGCGATCAAGATCCCGCCACGTTTCTTCTTCTTGCCTTCCATGTTCAGGGTTCGGACCTTCTCGACGTCGAAGCCATAAAGGGACTCAAGAACCCTCTTAATTTCGATCTTGCCATTGAGAGAGTGGAAAGAAAGAAATTAGAGGAAGATGAAAAAGAAAAAAGAGGGAATTTGGAAGGGTGGTTTTGGAAATACCTTTGAAGCGGAGGGGATAGTTTTGAGAGCGATTTCTTTGATGTTTTGGAAAGAAGATGGCATCAGTAGTTTTATGGGGAGATTCGCGAAGTGGATTACTCTTCTTCCCAATCTGCTTCCCATCTTTTCTTCTTCTTCTTCTTCTATGCAAATGCGGTTTCTGCGAGGGTTTTGGGGTTTGGGATGAAAGGAGCGGACGGGAGCGGATTGGCTGGTGTACCACACACCACCGATCTGGCTAGTGTGCTGACGTCACCAAATTATATGGGTCCCATCATAAGGTATGTGTCATATCCCAACCGTACTTTCATTTTGCGATCTGGTCGTAAGGCTTGACCCAAAAAATAAGAGACATCCAAAAGATCAAGCGGAGAATCGAACGTTTTAAAATCCTTTGAGGGCCTGTTTCGCCCGACAGATTGGATGGGTTTAGGTGGATTGGTGCAAGATCTGTATGTCCTGGGATTGCTATATCCCGTCTGTTTAGCACGCCCGGTCAATCCTAGGATTAAACTTTCCAATCCCCCGGACCACTCATGTCTCTAACAATTTTGAAGAGATTTGGGTGAATTAGATGGGATTTAAAGGTAATGGCAGTGATGTCAGTGAATTGTCTCATAGATTCTTATCTTCCAACATCAGGATCCCGTGTGTGTTTGACACGTCTCACAATCTTAAGATCTATCTTTCAATCCTTTTTAATCCATTCAATCCTATCCAAGCTGGCCGGCCAAACAGGCCCTTAAGGTTATGGAAGCTAGCGGTAGCACGTGCCCTTGCACGACATCTGCCCACGCTAACTAGATTGGTGGTGTGTGATACATCAGCCAATTCGCTGCCCTCATATGGGCCCGTGAGAAAAAGGCAGGAATTTAGAAACTACTGTTAAAATATTTATATAGTCACAAAAGTTTTATTTTAACCAAAGGTTTTTTTTTTTTTTTCATCCCAGTGGCAATATCCTTATAAGCAGCTTAGATGTATATTAAAAATTAAAAAAATTTGAGATTGGAAAGTTTTAAGAATTGGTTTTTTTTTGTTCAAATTTTTTCTTTTGTATAACCTATTTAAGTCTTGGATCTTGTTTTTATAACAAATTCTAAAATGAGCTCACGAAATGGAGAGGCCACGCAGAGCAAGGAATGACACCTACTAGCCTTTCCATCAAGTTACTACATTGGGAACTTAGCTAGGCCATTGTGATGTTTGTAAGAAATTTATGTATCCATTTTATGAGCTTATTTTAGGAGATGAAGAGGAAGTTAATCAAGATTCGGGATACAAATAAGCTAAAAACGTGAGGATTAAACACCCACAATTGAAGTATTCGTGAGGCTACATAAGTTTTGAATCAAGTTAATATTTATGTTTTAAATCCGTTCCAATAAGAATGATGTTAAGAATGGTATTTATGACATGTTGACACGAATGGTATCTATGACATGTTGACACAGGGATGAATGTGATGAGGTTGATTACTGTTTTCCTCAAAGATAACTACTCCGAATTCACAGAACTTCTCTAGACTCCTCACAGAAACTTCTCGAATTCACAAAAAAAGAAAGCAGGAAAATAAAAATAAATTCTAATAAAATTTGAAATTAATTGATGAATGAATAAAAACGAATTCACAACCCTTTAAATAAGGATACCAAGCAATAGAAAAGAAATTGAAATCAAGCTATAACTAAAACCCTAGAATCTGCGACTTACTATAAATAGTAAACTTACTATTTATAGACGGTCGTGATGTCTACTAGTGCACAAGGTTTTCGGCCAAAAATAGTAATTGTCCTATTTTGCTTCACCAAACCGTTCTCTTAATTATCCTAAGCACTTTTCATGTTGGACACAACTCCTAAAGCCTAACAGATGAAGAGTTATAAGTAAACTAAAACTTACTATTTATAGTAAAAACGAAATTAAAACTAGGGGTGGGCATCGAGCCGAGGTGGGACAAGCTCAGCTTGGCTTGTGCATGATGTACTCGAGTTCGAGCTTAAGCTCGAGCTTGGACTCGAGCTCAACATTAAAGCTTGGCTTGTTTGCCAAAGCTGTCAAGTCGAGTTCGAGTCGAGATAGTAGTTCAAGTCGAGTCAAATTTACCTCGAGTCGAGCTCGAACTTGTTGGGTAAAAGAATAATGGATTTTGTTTTTGATCCTTCTCTATTGATGAAAAATTCAAAAATCTTAAAAGAATCAAAGCAAAATTCGATGAAAAAATCAAACAAAGCTTTAAATCGAATGAGGAAACCTGGTGGTGGTGGTCTAAGCGGGCGTGCTACTGGCAATGAGTAGAGAAAGAGAATAAAGGGAAAGGGAAAGGGGGTGCATGCGGTCGGGTAGAGACTCTAGGGTTTATTTGTTTTATTTTTTTTAAAAGTTAAAACTTAAAACTTATATTAATATAATATATATAATATTTAATATTTAATATATTTATTAATCGAGCTCAAGTTCGAGCTTCGAGTCGAGTCGAATTGAAATGCTCCCTGGTCGAACTTGACTTGAATTCAACTCGAGTTTTAAATAATTAGCTTGGCTCAACTTGAATCAGCCATTCAAGCCGAGTCAATCCGAGCTGACTCGAGCCGAGTCAAGCGAGTTTTTTGAGCTAGCTCGACTCATGAACAGCCCTAATTAAAATGGGAAAACAACCATCGATCAGGGGTTTTTTTGCAAATCTGGGCTGCACAACCCGGCATAGCCAGGTTTGTTGGCTAAAGTAGCTCGTTTTACCCAAAAATCATATACTTTACGTCAAATAACTCATTCCGGATTGTGAGATACGTTCGATCTAAGGTCCAATGGTCCGGATCATTTTGTCGTCTACCAGGCCTTTTCTGATCCATCTTGGCCATGAAACTGTCCCCGACCCGCTCTACATCACATGTAAACAATATTATCCAACTCTGGGAGGTTTCAACGGTAGGAATTTCTCAGACTACATTTTCCTCTAGTGTGGCCCGCTCGAGTCTTAGATCCTACTAAATTTTCGTCTAAAGTCTTAAAATGGGCTCACAAAACGGATGAACGAGGTAGATTTCTCATAAACATCACAACATGCCCCATCTACATTTCCAGAACTTCCTACCAAAGGCTTTAGTAGGAAATCCTCATCCCTTATTTGTGTCTCATCCACATTATTCATATGTTTGGCTAGCTTATTTAAAAGCATGAATCTAGAATTAAAACATATCCAAAGTCCAAAGACAAATTACATACTAGTAATTAGGAAATAATTGGCGACTTAGCCCAGCCGGTAGGCATAGATTTCAATCCCTAGCCCTGCCTTTAGCTAAGCTTAGTGGCCCAAACTCTAGTCCCTCGTGCGGTCACTACGCAAGCCGGGCAGCCCATCCCATTGTCACCCTTGTGCGTGGTCCACCATGTTGTATATATTTTTAAAAAAGAAAAAAATTCCACGTCGTCCATTAAATGAGAACCATTATATGGACCATATGTACATAAACAACCTTTATTAAAATTTCATTGAAGCCACACAAGGCTTACAACGTATAATTATTCTCAAAATTGCTTAGTTCACATGGGGGGAGGGGGGGCTAACCGCTTGTATCAAACTGATTTATTACATCTTCCTCTACATCATGGCGGGCAACACGTGATTAACGGATTTGATGAAAGATACATACCATGGTATCCCCACACGCAAATATATGGTTGGCATCTCATTCCAATGGTTCGATGTGGTGTGGCCCATCAGAGTTGTAGGTCTAGTATATTTTTTTATCGTAAACTTTATATACAAGGATATAACCAGATAGGTGGACTGGATTTTACATATACAATACGGTAGGCCCCACAGACTGCTAGTGTTGTAGAGGATTCCAATTCAACTTAGTGCACTGGTGTGGCAGAACCAACGAGTTGATCGGCCTGAATATCGTACCAGCTGGTGCTGATAGCGTGGATCACCTTTTGGACGGATAGGATATTCTACATGCATGACACATTGGCGGGAGAGAATATATGTATCGTAACTTATGATACAGCCGCTGTAGCTGATCATTTCAATCCGAAAATTCGGCAAAAATCCAGGCATTTCAGTAATTTAGAAACCATCCCTTCCCTTTTATTCATCTCCCGCTTCTTCTTCACTCCATTTCACACACACACACACAGACTAATGGAGTCTGCAGTTCTATCTATTCCCATCTTCTCCTCCAAAACCCTAAACTATAATCCAAACTCTCTTCATCGCAATCACTTCAAACCTTCTCTCAATCAAACCCTCACCAAATCCAGCATCAGAAGCATCGTGTCCAGCAATTCTCATCGCTCAAGGGAATTCTTCTCGATGTCATTCGCTGCAATTCTACCTGAAAACCCGTCCGCCACGGCCCTGATTTCACGCCAATTAGCATCCGCCTCAAGCTCTGCCAGAGCATCTGCTTCTGGCGGAAGCGGGGAGTCGAAACCCGTTTCAGATTCTTCTGCCAACGAGATAATCCTCGATGTTGCTGTAACTCATAATCGTTCTAGTCTTCTATTTCTGGAGATCTGTTTCTTATTTCTTTTTTCTTTTTTAATTTGATTTAATTGATCTTGTGTATCTAATTTAATAATTTCTTGTAGGGAATGATGTGTGATGGATGTGTAAAAAGTGTTACCCGAATACTGGAAAGTCAAGTAAGCATTTTAATATATATATATATATATATATATATATATATATATATATATATATATATATATATATATATATATATATATATATATATATATATATTGTAATTAGATATTTGTACTACTTTTTTTTCCTCCATTTCGTGAAATTCTATGTTAACTAAGCTGAAGCTATTCATGCGTTGAAAGATTGAAGAGATGATTTGTAGGACAAGTTAGTGTGGCACACATGTGAGGTGCAGTGCCAATCTGCGGGTGGGGGCCATGGTGTCGAAAATACCAAAATGGTTCACTTCGGGCATAAGTTTACATTGGATATTGCTTGTAACCACCTTTTTTTCACTTCCTGTGTGGCCCACCTTATAAATGGAGTGCCTCACCTGATGTACAAGCTGGTTCTCATATCCATTTCATATGAATTGCCTTGTCAATGTGTACTTGCATAAATCACCCCAGCACTACTAGCGATTAAAAAAAAAAAAGGATACCTCGACAACTTTCCCAAGTCTGTTTAACGGGTATTAGTGAATCACTTTATAGTAACAACTAACAAAGCATTATATATATATATATATATATATATATAGAGAGAGAGAGAGAGAGAGAGAGAGAGAGAGAGAGAGAGAGAGAGAGAGGCGTTTCGATGCATGTATGATTTGAATTGTGAATGTTTGGTTGATGTTGTTTGAGGCTTTCAGCATTCACTGCTGATCAATCTCCATAGCTGGAGTTTTTTCTTGTGGGAAACCATGGAGTGCTTCACACCCACCACCAACATGGATGCAAGGATTCCATATATGTAGGGCCATGATTTGGTGATTGAAATCATTCATCTGATGGATCCCCACGAAAATGACTAGCAAATATATGTACTTTAGAATTGCCCATTCCCTTGTAACGTAATATTTGCATTTTGCCAAGGAGTTTGTCTTTCAATCTTCTTCTCAATGTGGACCAGATACAACCTTGCATCTTCTACTCAGAGAACTAAAGTTCTGCATTTTGAGCCTGGGAAAGATCAGACTTATCTGGGTACCTCTTTGTAAGAGGAAAAAAACATGTCCAAATTTTTTACTGTCAACATATTTTCGTTTGTTTCTGATCCTCCATTTGTTCCCTGTTAAATTATTTTTCGAATAAGCTATTATGATTATTCGCAAAAGGAGAAACCTTAATTGATCTCTTCAACCATGGGACCATCCCAATAACTGTCATCCTGCTTTCTCCAGGCCCCTTCTGCTGTTTAGCAAGGAGTACCATTTCACGAGAATCCACTTTCTATATCCAAGGTCACTAACTCTTTCATGGAAACCACCTCCCGACGAGTTTGAAGTGACCCACCATAATAGTCATTCCAGATTTTTCTGTGTAGTTCGCCTCATTTTCAATTCATTAAAATCATTCAATTTATGATGACCTTAGTGCATGATCTGGTTTTTGCCTATGCTGGCAGATCTATTTACCGCCGCCAAATTGTTTCTCTTACCACCTAGGATGTGAACAGAAGGGTTCAATTGGTCCAAGTTTTAAGTCCCAACTTACATAATCTCTTATTAGGAAATGGGATCACTTGTGGCTATATAGATTTTGTGCAAGAAACTTTGATGTATGAGGTAGAGCACTCTTTCAAAAAAAGAAAATTTTATGAGTTAGAGCCATACTAATCTGAGGAGGTTTTTGTTGTTTTTTGTGTAGATTTTTGTTAAGCATGTCTATTTTCTTCTTTTTTACCCTTCTCATATTTTTCCTTCTTTTGCGATTTGTTTGTAGTTCTTCAAGTTCCTTGTGTGCGAAGTTGCAAGCATCCTTGATCTACATGCTGCACTTTCATTCACCTTTGGAGATGGATATTGCTCTTGTTTTTGTTGTTACTTTACACTGTCATCTGTGTGTGCACCATCTACAACGTTGGAAATATACATTTCACTGTCTCCTTTCTCTTTTGCATGTTCTGACAACACATTAATGATCTTTTGTTAGGGTGTTATTAGTTAATGATCTCTAATTGTTTCCCCGTGCAAAGTTTTCATAATTGTTATTGTATCACAAATCGTAGTAGGGCCTGAATCGAATCGTATTAGTTATTGTATCGCAAGTCATAGTAGGGCCTGAATCGAATCGTATAACAAATCATATCATAAATCATTAGATTTATTTTTTTTCTTAAAATCAGAAAAACTGCATAAATTAGTAATAAATTAGAAGGAAAAAAAAAAAAAAAAACACATCCATTATTCATTTTCCATCAATACGCAACAAGAAAGTAACATATCTGAACATTATTGATCAAGGACCTATGACTAACTGGATGGACTTCAAAATAATGTTCTCCTCAAAGCATAAACGGTCACATCTTTTAAAGAGACAAAGTGCAAGTTCCTAACAAGGCCTTCAAAAAATCTTTTATAAGTTTTCATTATTAATATATAAAGAATCAAATAAAGCTTTGAGACCTTTCAAAAAAAGGGGAAAAATCAAATAAATCTTTGAGTTTAAAGTCAATAATGAAACTCTAGAAAAACACAATTTGAATTCAAGGTATGTTGAAAAAATAAATAACATAAGTATATGTTTTAAGGTGAAGTCAAATCTAAACACCATTACTACAATAAATATAGGTAAGTATGATTGCAGTCGTCCATTAAAGATTCTCAATAGTTCATAGATCAATTTGGTGTTTCGACCAGTCAAGGGGTAAGAAATTATATAATTAACAAAAAAACTCCACAATTTACAGTTAAAGATAAGATCCATCATTTTATCTCTTATAAAGAATAAAATAAAACAATTGATATGTTTTAAAAGATTCTTTAAGCCCCAACATTTTAAGAACATGAAATGGAAGCCACTAAATTTTAAAAAGAAAAGAAGAAAAATTATTTGAATTGTAAATCAACATTCGATGCATGATGGAGGTAGGGAGGGGTGCTTTTTCTATGTCATTGATGAAGCTTTCCTGTATATGTGAGCCTTAAGAGACTGGGCCAAAAGAGTAAGATTGAATTCTGTTGGGCAGCCACTTGTTGAAACTTTGTCAACCTACTATTTAAGAGCCAACCCCAAATTGTTGGGACTTGGGAGCAAGGCTAAGATGACTGTGATGATGACGATGATGATCAGCAAAGCTTACTTCAGTTTGCTGCATTTTTTTGCAATATATGACACCAATGGTGTAATATATTATATATGTGTGTGAACAGCCTCAGGTATCCTCTGCCAGAGTCAATCTTGCAACAGAAACAGCAGTTGTATGTGCCACACCTGAAGCCCAGGTTACACAGAACTGGCAACAACAAGTAGGAGAGACACTTGCAAACCACTTGACCAATTGTGGATTTAAGTCCAACCTTCGAGGTAAGCATTTCCTAATTGAATATCATTTGATTGTTTTCTTCTGTTCTTCACCTAGGAGAGTAACCCATTTGACATCACTGTTTCCTACTTGCAAATTTTAATCTTATGACTTCTGAATCAGAACAGAAGATATTGTACATATCAGGTCTGTAAACTATGCAAAGCATATTAATTTAGAGTCTCATCAGAAGATGGATTCTGTTTTTTTCTTCTTTTGTTTCTTTTTTGGAAGGTAAGTAGCAATTTTATTAAGTCAGGAAAAAAAAAAAAAAAACTAGGATCAAACACGAAGTAGACACATCTTGGCTAGAAAAAACAACCAAGTTAATCCCTGAGATGAGAAATATTGTGGGCTGATGATCAAAACTGCAAGTCCATAAACTTTAAAGTCTTCTTCTTGTGAGCATTTGATAAGGGCTGAATGATAAAGCTTCAGATCTTTGATGGAAGAGACAGCATGGAGTAGGGGTGCCCTGAGATCTTAGAAAAAACAACCAAGTTAAGCCCCTGAGATGATCAAAGATTGTGGGCTGATGATCAAAACGGCAGGTCCATAAACTTTGGAGTCTTCTTCTTGTGAGCATTTGATATGGGCTGAATGATAAAGCTTCAGATCTTTGATGGAAGAGACAGCATAGAGTAGGGGTGCAACTTGGGGGGGTTGGGTTGAGGATCAACCTGAGCCCAACCCAACCTCAAGAGGACCCAACCCAACGTAACCCAAACCCCACCTGAAGTCCTCTATACTTGACCCAACGCAACCACCTGACCCAAATACATGTGATCATTCCTAACCCAACTTGACCTGACCCGAAAATTTTCAACCCACAGTCAAATCTGGTTGGCATTCTCCAACCCAAACCCAACCCAAGGACCTTGACAACCCAACCCAAACTCGGGTTGGGTCAATCAGGTTTGGGTTGACCCAAACCGAAGTTGCAGCCCTGGGTTAGACTCTACATCCATGGGGTTTTCCAAAGAGTAGATGAAGGGAGCTGAATTTGGACAGCAGTCTTGCTGTCTGAAACTTTGAGCAAAAGATCTTGGGTCCCAACCTCAGAAACTTTGACAAGCCTAACTTGAGAGTGGTGAACAAGCAGCAAAGGGGAGGAGGGATGGAGTGGAAGAGGGGAATTACCTTGTGGGTCCGCAATCCAAACAATAGGTTTGGATGATCTAATTTTAAAGGGAAACAAGTGAACATGTCTAAATCATTATTATTTATGGGGACGGATTTTTTTTTTTTTTTTTGTTGAGGGGCACGAGGATCATATGATTTTAACTAGATTTAAGGTTTTAGACAGGTATCCTTTTTCTTTTAATTTTCTTGTTTTTAAGAGTAATTTTTTACTGATGCATTGAATGCCTTCGAACATACATTGTGTTGGTTAACAACTGAACAGGTCCATTAGCCACTTTATAGAAACTGAATTTTGATGACAGTCCTCTTTGGTAATTTGGGTGTTTCTGGAGTGGGGGGGAGTTCTTTCAAATGATGAGTGTAGATTTAAATGTTCTCCAATTCTGTGGCTCTCATGGACTCGAATAAATCAGAACCATGCATTTTTCTTGAGGTGTTCTGAAGCTTTTAATTTTCTTTTGTGGGTCAGTTGATATTTGAGGATACTGGATGCTGTTAGTTGGACTTCCTCTTATGAAACTGCACCAATGGAAGCTCCACGTAATCTTTTTGCCAAAATCATTTGCTTGCATGCCCTTTGGGGACCTTCATGTTATAGTTCGACTGGGGGCCAGCACTTGGTGGGACCCTACCGGCAAGCTGTGTAAATGTGAGCCTCTGCCATCGCAGGTTCCAAGAGCCTGGGTTAAAGTGGAAGTTTGATGTCCAATGGGCAGCTGACCATAGAACTTTTGCCCATCGACTATTCAAAGTGGGTACCAAGTTGTAGAGAAGGGGCTATATGATGTGATGATGATGATGTATCCTATTCTCTCATAAATACCCTTTGCAAAAGTTGCAGTGGCCAGAGGGTCACTCGCTGTTGACCAATCTTTGCCTCTTCCTTGAGTTTTGAATACTACTTCTCTTAATAAAGTTTTCATTATCATCTATCTTAACATTAATACACGCATGCATTTGAGGACTGCCAACGTCCCAGCTTCATGGGGATGTTATTAATGCCCCTGAAGCTTTTAAATGACATGTTGGAAGCGAATCATTGATCTCGCTTGTCCATTCATCCTAACTCTATTAGCAAGCCATAATGCGAAAATGACATTGTTTAATGATCTTAACCATCTGATCAATTGCCTAAAAAATGGATACAAGAAGGAGCAGAGATAAAAAAGGTCCAATCTTCATCTGGAAACATCTATTCAATTGCCCCCTAATCTATGCCTTGTTAAAAAAGGACAGTCCTAACACAATGACCAACATTCATCAGGTTATGATCATCTGATCATTGTGATTTTTGTATCATGGTTCTTCGATAGTGGTATGTAATGAATGGACAGTCTGGATCAATGATTCTGTCTACGTGTCATTAATATATCAGCATTTCCTGTGTAGCAAGTAATTAAACTATGATCCGTTGTTCTTGCAATGATTTATTTGAAGCTCGGTAATTGGCAGGTTGAAGATGATACAAACTGAAGGAGACAATCATTTGTAAGAATTCCTGCGTTGGACATCGGAACTTCATTAATAAATGGATTGTATATTGAATGTCCCATATTCATTGTGATCTGTATTCAACATCAAGTTAAAAGTTCTTTTTTCTTTGGATCAATTGTTCTTGTTTGAGTTAGTTTTCTAACTGGAAATTTCATGATGTGAAGACAAATGTATCCGATTCAATCATCATCACCATCTAAGCCTTATGCCAACTAATTGGGTCAGCTACACGAATCCTGGCCTGCCGTTCTACTCTGTCACAGGCCATATCCTCAATATCATTGTGCAATTTTTTGTCGCTGAAGGTGACTGCTGATGTTTCATTGCCATTTAAAGCATCATCATCATCATCATCATATGAGCCTTATCCTTAACTAATTGAGGCCTGCTCCGCCATTCCATTCTATTAAAGACCATGTCCTCGGTTAATCAGAGGTCAGAAAATAATTTCTCACTGCCTGCATCCATGTGAACCAATCCACTCCTAACCATTGTAGTTCTTGGTCTTTGTTGCAAGTCACCAAACTATGTAAGTCTACTTTTCCTCATCTTGGTATCTATTGGTGCTACATCTATGTTTCCCTCAAATGTATTCATATCTAATTCTATCTTTCCTCACCTAGCCACTCATCCATTTCAGCTCCCCTTATACCATGAACACGTTGTTCCTTGACCACCCAATAAAGTATGGCTAGTCCTATATTTGCCCTATAAATCCTCGTCTTCAGTTTGATTTGTGCAGCGATTGCTTGAAAGATTCCAATGGCACATCTCCAGTTCTATGAGCAACACCCTTCTATGGCCAACTTTTTAAACACAAGATATGAAAAGCCACCTCAATAAGCATAAAAACCCCACCCCACCTGCTAGCTACGCGCTAAGAACCACAAGCCCTCCACTCTACCACAAGAGATCAAGTGTAACCAAAAAAACCCACTAGGTTGCCCAGCTTTTCCCTAAAGCACTTGTGATTTTTTTCCTTCCAAATGGCCCACAATCCAGCTAATAAAAATATTCTCCATTCTTGCAAGACTTTCCTTCCCAAACCCATGCCATTGCTGGAGAGAAAAATAAAAAATAAAAATTGGTCATTTTGGATCATGGCCTACTACAGTAATGTAGTGTAAAACTCACATCATTACATCTTACCTTTGATTGGACATTCTTAACCATCAAATCATGGTTATCATTTGGAATCAGTAATGTAGTGTTAAACTCATATCACTACATCTTACCTTTGATTGGATACTGTTAACCATCAAATCTTGGTTATCCTTTGGAATCACCGCAAGACATGTACGGATGTCAATGGACTGAGCTCGGGCCTGCCAAAATCGAGATTTTGAATAGGCTTGGCCCCACAGCCCAGCCTGAAAAAGTTCAAAATCCAAGCTGAGGTCAACACCAAGTGCAGCCTGTTGACAGCCCTAATGACATGGATCCGTAGAGGTGTGTTGACATGGCATACTCTCATGGGGCCCACCATGATGTATGTATTATATTCACACTGTTCATCTGTCATGCATGATCATTTTATGGAATGAGACAATAAATAAATAAAATGAGCAGATTCAAAGTGGAAATGGACCACACCACATAAAGCAGTGGGGATTGCACACTTGCCATTGAAAACTTCCTAAGATCCACAAAAATGTTGAATCAAGCTAATATATGTGTTTTCCCTTCATCTGGTTTGTTTGACCTTATAAACAAGTTGGATGGCAAATAAACATCCTAGAGGGCGCTAGGAAGGTTTCAACTGTGAGTGTCATTATCTCCTATTCTTTTTTGTTGTGGGGTTCACTTGAGCTTTGGATCTTCCTCATTTTTAGTGACATGCCCTAAAATGATATTGCAAAATGGATAAATGGTGTGAATATAACACATGTTGATGAAATTACATTAAAGTATATTTAATAAGGAAAAGTACTTTACACGTTGAAAGTGTAGCTATTGAGCGGTATTACATATGACCACTCTGTTTTGCTTCCAACTATGATAGATAATCATTACTTATTTACCACACATTAAGACATTACTGCTGTAATTGGTAATCTAAGCAGGCCCTAAACTAATTCTGGGTTTGTGCTCTCATGGTTGCTAAAATTGCATTCCATGCATAATACTGCGAATTTTAAAGCCTTTTTTTTTTTTTTTACACACCACCACACACTCACGCCATGGTGGGATTTCACCACTTATGGGTACTTGAACCCTCAACCAGGTGTTGAAACTCCTAAGAGTATACCACCAGAGTAAGGACCCTAAGAATTTTAAAGCCTTTTGATTGTAAGCATCCCTCCGTAGTTTTCACTTTGCATTTACCTCCTTTTTCATCTCATCGATCAAAATTATATCATTTGCAAATAACATACATGGACCTCTTCCATATTTTAAAATAATAATAATTAAAAAAAAAAAATTGTATTGCCTTGATGCCGACCTAGTGGCAAGTGTACACCCACAACCATCCAATATTTACATCAAACGGTTATCTCAGATTATTATTTTTATTCTTTACACCCAATAAAAATTGAGGGAAAATACTCCATAACCAAATTTAATACTCTGAAAGATTAAAGATTTTACTCAAACAAGGCCCAGATGACACCATTTCATAAAAGGTTGCAGCCATCCACATGTAATACAGTCAGGGTTATCCATTTCAGAAAAGGTGGGCCCTGTCATAGATGGGGTGTAGATGAGATGGTCAAAAGAGAGTCCTCACACTACAGCCTGGGTATTGGAACTTGTTGGGCACAGCTGGTTCAAAACTTAGACCTGGCTAGGTCTTGGCCTGGCCCATTTCAATTTTTTTATTTTTTATTTTTCAGAAGGCAAGTAAAATAGTCTTATTTCTTTCAAAAGGGCAGGCAACCACACCATTTCACCTTATTTGTCATGTTGCAGACCACAGGCCATTTTATCTTCAACCTTCAACTTGATAGCCACGAAATGGATGGTTAGATAGTACAAATTTGAGTTATGCTCCATCCATAATTGAGTCTGACAATTCGCGTGATCGAGATTGATTTACATGCGTATCACGTGTGCATTTCTGGAGCCACCACTACTTTTCTTTTTCTTTTAATCTTCCTTTGCTAGATACCAGAACCACCACATGAAAAATGATAGTTCAACTCAAAGAATGAAACGGATACCTCCAAATCCCCATTCACCATAGTCCTAGAAGGCACAAGATGCCTGAGTCAACCCAACTCAGTGAGATTTCAAGTTGAGTCACTGAAAAAACTTGGTCCTGGCTTTAATAAGACTCGTTGAGCTGACCTGCAAACCCACTCAATTGACACAACTCAGCAACGACTCGAATCCAAGTTACTAGCGTGAGTGAGGCTTTTCTTTTGTAAAAGTAAGAACATGTCTAGCAGATGAACAAAGGCTTAAAGCAATATGGTCTGTGAATCAAGTTGTGTACTTGTAGGCATTTTTATATTACTTAAAACTATTATTAGAACTATAATTCTCAAAATAAGTAAATTACTAAAGGGTTTTGCTAAAATCCTGACCTCCACGGATAAGGTCCCCTAAGGTTTTAAATGACACATGTGATGACCTATTGTCAATTTGAACTGTTAGTTCATTTTTACTAAGATGAGCAAGCCATGGTGCAAAAAATCATGCTAATTGGACAATCCTAAACATCCGATCAAAGGCATGAAAATTGGACAGCCAAGATTGAGTCTAAGCATCATCTTATAGATCTCGCTTCACGTTGCTTTTATGATTCCAAAGTAGCACTTTGTTGTGATGATACTAACCGTGTGATTTATGGCTCATAAATTACAGATGGTCATGACAAATCCCCCCATTCAAATGTCTAGTATCATCTGATCGGTGTGATTCTTGCACCGCGGCTTGCTCCCAATGGTACTATTTAGAGAGAGAGAGAGAGAGAGAGAGAGAGAGAGATGCCTATCTTTAGGCAATCTCTTTTGCTGTATTCAAAAGTGATAACATGATATTACAAACAACAGCTTCCAACCCCATGCAATTACAAATCAGTAGTATGCTACTTAATGGAGGAAAAAACAATATCGAATGGGGTCAAGATCAAAATAGATTCTGCCTTGAAGGTTTAGGCCACTCAGGATTCCTTATTCTTAACTCTGTAAGGGTATTTCTGGTATATGGATATGCTGCTAACCACAAGCGGCAGAGCCAAGAGACAGTAGAAAGATGGCGGCCTGCCGTCGAAAACAAATTGCAGCAAGGCAGTTACCAGTAATGCAGAAACAATAACAAAACCCTGAAAGATATACATGAGAGAATTAGACTAGAAGTAGGAAGAGCAATGATAATAAATAATTGCATACTCTCGATGCTGGAGCTTGACTAACCTTCCGGACACCACCAGCATGGGTTGTGACAAGTCCAACAAGAATCCCACCAATAGAATTGCTTAAAACTGGTATCTGAGGCAAAAGAAGTGAGAGAGAGAGAGAGAGACAGAGAGAGAGAGAGAGATTAGCAGAAATATATGAAGGAACTCAGTGCATGAAATCCATAGATGGCACCAATATCAGGTGTCTTAATATCAGGAGAAATTAATTGGTCCATGTATTATTTTAACACAAGGAGGAAATGTAGGACCATTGTTATGGGCTCCCTGGTGAACCCAGTACATGATACAGGTACGTTGTACACCTTATGCTACTTGATAAAAAGGAACTAGAATGATGTGGTAGAATGGTTTTGTATTATGAGAATGATTGCTTAAAACCGGACGTATGGATGAAATTTTTTATGCCTTCAGAATTTTCTATTCCCAATTTTGCTATTGGAAAATGGGTTGTGGGTGAAAGTTAACCTGCAGCCAGCAATTTGGGGTTGGCATTTAAATGGTAGATGGACAAAAGTTTATGATTTGCTGCCCACCAGATCTCAACCTTACTCTTTTGCCTGGGCTTTTAGAACTAGCCAGTGGCTCACATTGATTCCTGTCGCATGCTCACACAGCCCCATCTGGTATTGACCCAGCCCCACTATTATATGCACAAGTTAGAAAAGTAGGGTCATTGAGGTGCAGTTGCCAGGCAAGCCACTACTCATGAAGTTCCATATCAAGGTGGTGAGCGGAAGAGTCTGAAGGCTATA
The DNA here is from genome assembly GCA_037074715.1 of Magnolia kwangsiensis. Taxonomy (NCBI): domain Eukaryota; kingdom Viridiplantae; phylum Streptophyta; class Magnoliopsida; order Magnoliales; family Magnoliaceae; genus Magnolia; species Magnolia kwangsiensis. The sequence goes on along the minus strand of CM073575.1, from coordinate 7,804,669 downwards.
CATTTGCTGATCGAGATCAAGCCATTAGAGCTGCAGTTGTGCAGTTGTAGATGTATTCCCAAATGCACAACAAAAGGTTCTACAAGTGCCATATACTACTAAAAGTTCCTGAGAGGCTCGGACATTTGCATGGCAATAGTTCTACATTCAAGAGATCTATGTATGCATAAGATGAAGACAGTAGAAGAGTTTGAAAAGCTATGAACACAGGCAGTGGAGCAATAAGGACTTAAAAATGTCAATTGGTTTCACAGGATATACAGCCTTCTTCACTGAACACTAGTCTTACTTTTCATAGCTTTGAAAATGTTGAAGAAGGTCATTTCAGTATCGGATTACCAAACAATGTGTAACCATCTTCCCCTAATTTTGCCACATGCCAATCTTTCACTACTTCCTCACATCCCATCACAAAATCAAGAAGTGACAAGGATGATTGGAAGATGCACATACCTATCAATTAATGCATTAATGCCTTCTCTTTCTGTAAGTTGAAATTCTGCAGAGAAGGTTGTCTTGAGGATTACAGAGAGCTGCATGTGAGAAGACTATATGTACAGTGAAGCCAATCAATAGTTTCAAGTCCATATTCGATGCAGGACAATTAACTACTTGCTCTAAAAGCTCGAACTGATGGAGCATGGCGAATCGATCCCTTTATCACATAGCCCAGGCCCCACATCCCATGGGTTAAAACCTCGGCTGAACTCCCCTCATGGGCCCCACATCACATGGGTTTCACCTCACATGAGCCACCCGCCTTACACGGGCCGCCTACCTCGAGTGTACCCATGCATCCCACAAGCGACCCCACTCGAGCCCGGTGTGAAAATGCTCATGCATTAATATTGCTTTACTATACATGCACATAGTCATTCAAACTCTTCTACCAAGTTCAAGCTATGTACACCTGTTCCAGTCACTTTTGAATGTAGAGCCAACGCGATACCAATGTCCCAACCTCTTCAAATTCCTTTCATAGTATGTATCACATGTAGAACCAGTGCTATGTATTTAGGAATACATCCAAGTTAAGGGAACAGATATCTACACCCACCACAATGATTTGCATGTACTCATTTTCCACTTTTCTTTTTAAAAATTGATGTAGCACACTTTTCATATTATTTCAAATCCAAAGCAGGAAGATGTTTTTATTCTAATCAATCAAGGCAGGAGTGAAGCGGCTCCCATCCCAATAACCAAACAACTAGAACAAAAAAATCCAAAGCTGTAGCATCAGCCTGACAACTTAGCAGCGAACTTAGCAGCAACTCTCATATTTGTAGGTTTCCAGGCCTCTAATGTGCTCAAGCCTAACAAACTGCTGAATCAGAACCAAGAAGCTATAGATGCATGGCCTTGGCCAGACTCACAATTCCAGTTCAAGGATCCACAAGATTGGCTCAACTCAACTTGACTCAAAACCTATACTTCAATGAATATTCATTTCTAAGTCACAAGTTATAACCAAGGGATGATAACATAGCCCACCTACCAGCTTAAAGTAACTGGACAATTGGAGTGACAGTGATGCAAGACATGAAAATTAAATATAATATGCGAGATTTCAGGCTTAAGATCATGTTAGTTCAAAAATAATTACACATTCTATATCCCACATGAAAGTCCAAACATTCAATTAAGGGGAATCTATGCGGGTTCAGGCCTACACGTGATAGGGCTGGATCAATAAAAATTATGAACCAAACGATACTCAAAGATAAGAAATAATCATCCACACATGCATAGTAATTAGTTCATAATCCAAGGGATTCAGAAATTCAAATTCGAAAAACCCTAGGGTGAGAAAAGGGGCATAAGATTGGAGATTTGAATAATTTAGTATTAGGTTTAGGAATTTTGGGTGAAAGCGGAGTAAAAGAGAGGAGAGAGATGAACCAGAGAAATACCGCACGCGTGGACAACAACAATGGCCCAAACGCACGTGTGTATGATCCCAGCCGCACGTGTGTGAGACCCAGTATTCAGAAAAAGGCCACCTTGGCCCTGGTCGGCCAGGGATGAAATTCAAAACACCAAATCTCAACTCGATTTGATATATTGTTTGTGCGTGGTGCTCCGTCGAAGTTTCAGCCATCCTGTATGGCCAAATTCTAAAATTTTGTTGTGGAGAGGAGAATTGCTGTAATAGATTATTGATTCGAAGTGCAGATGATGGGGTGAGATGAGAAGATATGATCGAAGATGAGCAGTAGGGATGGCGATGGATGGGGCAAATCGGGATAGATGTGGCTTTGCACCATGGTAGTTAACCCTTCGATGAAGGGAGGGGCTTCGCACCCAATTAGGTTTTACAACTGAGAGAGTAGGAAAATGCATAATTTTTATTAATCTTCAATGAATGAAAAAAAAGCTACAAGGGGTGTCTATTTATAAGAAAACCCTATACCCCAAAACTCGCACCATGCGTACAACCTATTACTTGGCGATGAAGTAAATTAAAATAAAAATCAATCAAAGAAATCTAAAGCGTTCATGATGTTCTAAATAATATAAATAAACAAAACCTAAAATATGAAATCAATCCGACTAGTGGGCCACGATCATGAGATCCCACGATGGACTTTTCTTGGCTATCGGGTCCACTTTTGAATCAAAATTCCGTCTTCTAATTAGGAGGCCCTCCCTGGACATCGTCATCGATCCAAATCGACGGTGGGGCCCTCCTTCTGGCATACGTGCGTAAGGAGCCCGGCGTGCACAGGATGTCCCCATCAATTCTCCCCGACTGTGAAGATTTCGTCACTGGCAAAATAAAACTCTTGAACCGCTTCAGGATGTAAGGGTCAAGTCTTTGAAGCTCCTCCTCAGTGAGCCACATATTAGCTGAAGCTAGACTGACTTCCACTTGACCAAGAACTTCTGAAACCTACCGTCCGACGTTGAAACTATCTGATGGTCCAGGATATCCTCTACTTCTCTGGATGTGTGAAGGTTAGGTATATTAGGTAGTGGTTGGGAAGAAATGTCAGGAAGAGTAAGTATGAGAGGTAGAAGCTGAAAAAATGGGTCAGGACTGGTAGGTATGAGAGGTAAAGGCTGAAAAAATGGGTCGGGATGGGTAGGAATGGGACGTAGAGGCTGAAAAAATGGGTCGGGAGGGGGCCATGGATCAAGAGAAAGGTCTGGAGAATCAGGATAGTTAGTCGAAAGGCTGGACAATGACCCCTTGAAATGCAACTAGATCCTCCACATTGAATGTGAAACTAATTCTCATGGAGGGTGAAAGATTTGCCACATACGCATTGAGACCGTTTCGTTTTATAATTTTGAATGGTTCAGCGCTATACATGTGTAATTTTCAAACGGCTCCCTGAGGGTACCGCTTTGGCCTAATGCGGATCCTGACAGAGTCCCTTACATTAAATTCCTTGAAACATTTATGTTGGTCTGCAGAAAGTGAGTAATGTTCATTACTAGTCATGATCTTCTACCTGATTTCTTGATGCCGTGAATAAATGTGATGCGCAAAACACTCTGCAGGCTCTGACGGCCTATGGGACAGGAACATAGGGACAAGATCAATAGGTTTCTTAGGTTTATAACCAGTAACGACTTCATAAGGACTGGGACCTGTGGACCTATTGACAGAAATATTAAACGCAAACTCGGCTATGGGTATTATAGTGTCCCCATGTTCAAGTGTGCTCTATATCCCTCCTAGGGAGAGACTCATTTAGTAGATCATCAGGAACAACATCGCGAAACTCATCCACTAACAAAATGGCCTCAGTGGGTAACTCTACACTAGCCTCTGGTGCATTCTATCTAGCCACAAGGCCGCACATGTTATATCCCTCAAAATAATAATCTTGATGTCCCTCATGGGGTGGGGGTATGGGTGCACGCCCATGATTGATTCCTTGTCCACCTCCATTAATTGGTCTATCTTCATGGCCACCAGCCTGAGATTGGTCATCTTCCCTAAAGGTGGGGTTTGTCCTGAGGGAGACCTCTATTTGGTCAAGGCGTTAATCTATGCTTCGTTCCAAGCACTTACCCCAATACTCGATCTCCTGGGACAGCTTGTTTAGTGACTCTAGCAGTTGTTCCATGTTTAGTGTAGGGTGCAAGCCAAAACCATAACCCGTACATGTGGGCGTACAACTTGCTAACTCCACCTAAGGACTTTCTACAATGACTATATGGGACTAAATGATCCTATGAGACTATATGATGGGACTATGCAATGTTATTTCAGCAATATAGCTAATAAAATAAGGGACTATGGACTCCTAAAAGCTACATGTGATGGACTAGATGCATGGCGGACTCAAACAAACTAACTCTAAACAAATAATGTATTCTCATATAAGAACCTTAAGCTCTGATACCAAATTTGATGCAGGACATGAAAATTAAATATGATATGCGAGATTTCAGGCTTAAGATTACGTTAGTTCAGAAACAATTACACGAATTTCATATCCCAGATGAAAGTCCAAACATTCAATTAAGGGAAATCTATGCAGGTCCGGGACTACACATGATAGGGCTGGATTAATAAAAATTATGAACTAAACGATACTCAAAGATAAGAAATAATCACCCACACATGCATAGCAATTAGTCTATAATCCAAGGATTCAGAAATTCCAATTCGGGGAACCCTAGGGTAAGAAAATGGGCATAAAATTGGAGATTTAAGTAATTTAGGATTAGGTTTAGGGATTTTGGGTGAAAGCAGAGTGAAAGAGAGGAGAGACGAACCAGAGAAGCACCGCACGCGTGGACAACAACAATGGCCCAGGCGCACGTGCATGTGATCCCAACCACACGTGTGTGGGGCCCACTATTCAGAAAAATGCCACCTTGGCCCTGGTCGGCCGGGGATGGACTCCAAAACCCCCAAATCTTAGCTCGATCCGATGTACAGTTTGTGCGTGGTATTTCGTCAAAGTTTCGGCCCTCCTATAAGGCTAGATTCTGAAATTCTAATGTAGGGAGAAAAACTGTTGCAATAGATGATTGATTCGAAGTGTAGATGATGGGGTGAAATGAGAAGAAAGGATGGTAGAAGATGGGTAGTAGAGATGGCGATGGATAGGGTGAATCAGGATAGATGTGGCTTCGCACCACGGTAGTTAACCCTTCAATGAAGGGAGGACTTCACACCCGATTAGGCTTCACAACTCAGAGAGTAGAAAAACGCACAAATTTTATTAATCTTTAATTAATGAAAAAAAGCTACATGGGGTGCCTATTTATAAGAAAACCCTATGCCCTAAAACTCGCACCATGTGCGCAACCTATTACTTGACGATAAAGTAAACTAAAATAAAAATCAATCAAAGAAATCTAAAGTATTCATGATGTTCTAAATAATATAAATAAGCAAAACCTATAATATGAAATCAATCCGACTAGTGGGCCATGATCATGAGATCCCACGATGGGCTTCTCTTTGCTATTGGGTCTACTCTCTTGAACCAAAACTCCGTCTTCTAACTAGGAGGCCCTCCCTGGACATCGTCATCGATTCAGATCGATGATGGGGCCCTCCTTCTGGTGTACGTGCATAAGGGGGCTGGCGTGTGAGGGATGTCCCCATCAGACAGGTGAATTGATTTTGCAAGTTTTAAATTAACCTATGAGAAGCAAGCATATCATGCGGCTAAACATGAAGAGAACGCAAACCAAAGAGACATTACACTTGAAATTGAGTTTCAAGTGTAAGTCGCATACACATGAAATCACTTCTTTTGCTCAAGATTTCAAATGCACTAAAAAGTTGAGTGATTTACAGCTTGTAACTCGCTTACAAGTGAAATTTTAAGTCCAAACAGCACTTGTAACTAGGTGTTCCGTAATGGTAACAGTGGCCGTAACGGCTGTTACAGTCTCTCTTTTTTTAAAATTGAAAAAACCTCCAAAAACTTATATCTGCCCCATAATATTGATTAAAAAGTATGAAAAACCTATATATGTCCCATAATAGACCATTACGGGGCTATTATGGACTTAATAGGGGATGTAACCTGTCGTTAACGGCAATTACAAGTCATTTTTTTTCAATAATGGCTGTTACGGCCGTTACGACCTTGTAACGTGTAACGATTGCCATTATTATCTTTACGTAACGGCCTTTACGGTACACCATGCTATAAGTGGGTTACCTGTAAACCCTTGACAACTAATAAAACTTATAGGCATCCAAATGACCCCTAAATGCACCGAAAATTTGAGAAATTATAGGATCCTTAGTCTAAGCATGTAGTGTCCTCAGCTGTTGAACTCCTACAAATCGAGGCCATACCATGGCAAGCAGTTGGTGCAACCTGCTTATCGAGTTAATGAGATCTCAACAACCAAATAGCAATAAATGAACAAGAGTACACCCACAAGAATAATGGAGTAGAGAGGGAAATTAATTTTATCAATATCAAACTACTTCTATTACAAAACTTTAAAAACTCACAGGTAAAAATTTTTAGAATGCTTACCTCTTATACCCATTGTTGTCAAATGCGATCGCATATGCGCATACTAATGGCATATGCGATCCTGGCAAGTACGCCATGGCATACTTTTATATGCGACCAATATGCAATCACATATGCAAGTACGCGATTGCATACTGCATATGTGATCACATAAGCGAGTATGCGATCGCATATTTCCCAATAGCTAGAGTGGAAGAAATTTTTTTATTTTTTATTTTCAATTTGGAGAACTTTTTCCCATAAATAGGCACTCATCCCCTCCATTTTCACTATTCTTACTCCAAAGGTCTAAATCTCTTACTCTCTCTCTTACTCTAATCTCTCTACAATTATTTCAAGTATGTTCATTTTTTGTATTTTATAAGTTGTGCTTACTTTTTGTAAATTAAGTTATAAGTCATAACTTGTAAGTTGTTTCAAGTTATCCATTTATCAGTAAAATTTCTTTATTCGAAGTTTTTAATAATTAATTATCTGTTAATGTAGCTTGTTGATTGTTTTGTTAAAATTTATATAATATAATATAAGTAATTCAATATATAACTTAATGAAACGCTAAAACTATAATAAAATAAGTAAAATAACCCAATCCAATCATGTGTACTAATTAGGCAAGTTTTTCCTTTTTTTTAGAATTTTTTCAATTTTTCAATTTTTTATTATTTTACAAAATATATGTGTGCCATGGCATATGCGATTGTGCAATCGCATATGCAAACAGCACATGCTAATCACATGCGATCGCATATGCAATTTGACAACACTGCTTATACCAGACCTTAAATAAATCTTTAAGGAGAATCCTAAGTCCCAACTAAGATATTGATTTCAAATCAATCATAGTTGATTTCAAATCAATTTAATATTCCTAAGATGGTAAAGCCTAATAAAAGTAAAAGCAAATGTAGAAAATAATCCTCAAAATCTTCAATCATATCTTTAAATCGGCCCCCATATCATCAATCACATCCACACACCCCCCCCCCCCAAATACCTCCCGTAAATAGTAAATTGATATTTAGGCCCTGAATCTATAAATAAACAGCCCAAAATCCGCATATGTCGGGCCCCAAGTGGGTTGTGAGCCTGCATCAATGCTGATCCAGACCTTTGATTTAATATACCCCACAAATGGACCAAGCCCAACAGCGCTCCCCAGTGGGAGAACAGTAAACCCATCAATCTGCAGCCTGCAGATAGACAGCTAAGAAAGATCTAGAGCGGCAATCTAAATTCAACAGAAAATGCCAATTTTGGGTTGGTGGGTCTTCCTAATTTTGCTATATTTGGGGCATGGTCCATCCACCGTGCATCCCATCATAGCAACGGTCTCAAAGACTGAACCACAGGCCCCACTTGTACAAATTCAAGGCTCAAAGATGCTATGCATTTTTTTACACACTAAATGTCCCTAGGCCAAGGATCAAATAGTATTTCAAGGAGAAAATCAGATAGAGGAGACAATTACCACAGTCAATGCGGTCCAACCATGAAAAAACCCATGCTGTCTGATGACTTCTCCATCAGGAGACTTAGACATACTTGCCAATAAGCACAGGCTTCCAACTATAGACATTTCCACAGTCATTAAGTATGAGCTGTGTTTCTTCACCTGCACCAAAAGGAAACAATATATAAAGGATAGAAGAAAATTGAGAAAATGGAGGAATGTTAAGGAGTCTAACCTGAGAAGCCCACTGACATAGAGAAGAAGCCAGACCAGAGAGCACAGAAGCAACTAAAACAGGAATGATTCCATGAAAGAGAACATGATCTGGGTTAGTGCCACTAGAACCCCTGCCAGAACCTTCTCCAAAGCTTAGAAGTATGGCAGCAATTATTAGTAAGCATAGGGCCCCCATTTGTTTAACTGATTGCTTCTGCCTGCAGATTGCACCCAGAAAAAATATAGGCAAGTGACTGTCAGAGAACTTGGTAATTCTCTGAAATTACCTGCAAGTGCATAGCCATTAAAAAGGCCTAGCATCAGCCTAGCCAGCAGAAATGCTCAACTCAGAAAATATACGAAAAGCTTTCTCCTGCCTTTCGAACCAATAGGAAATAATTGAAAAGTTAGACGTAAGACAGTGATTTACTATCTGGAATGGGCCTAGGAAAATAACCGGTGATTAATAACCACTGCATTCAGAGAGTAAAATGGAGAGAAAAATTCAATCTAGAATACATCTGTTAGTATAAACTATAAAGTGAGCCAGGAGTAAACAAAAAACATTGAAACTTCTAAAACACTCTTACCTGTATCAAGACCAATGGACCAAGTCTATGGTTCTTATACTGTTTCCCCTCAGCTAGAAGCAAGATTCTCAAAACTTAGTTTTAGTGTGCAATTCAACAACAAGTGAAACCAACCAGCCAGACAGTGACTCATCCCAAAGCTTACATGTTTCTGTTGAACTGAGTTTTAAAATCTTCTACAAGAGGACTATACAGATCACTGCCAATATTGAACCTAGAATTAGAGAAGGAATCTGGGTACCCACCAAAAAAGGACATATTACACACTACTTGATACAACATAATGTCAACATGCAATGAGGTTGTGCCCAATCAAACATATATGTATTGACATCATCTTGCAAGGAGGTAGCGCACTCTAGTCAGTCAATAACTTGCCTCCTAGAACTGCAAAATGCTTACCAATGATCTAGAGCAATGAATCAAGGAACATTCCCACATCTAGCACCAGATTGTGCAGGCGGGAAACCTTCACGCCTGGCCCTGAATCTGTATCTAGGACCAAAACCAAAGATCCTAATTTCGAGAAACATTTCTCTAAATTCTGCTTCTTTTTTCCACTTCTTTTCCTCAATTCCCTGTCTATTTTATTTTCATCAGCTTCTTTGGAATTTTTACCAGCTCAGCTCAGTTGTCGTGTTTCCATTGAATCAGCTGAATCAAACAAAGAAACGAGAAGATAAATTTCTGAGCAGATCCCCATGTTTCCATTGAATCAGCTGAATCAAACATGGAAATAAGGAGAAACTTCTGAGTTGATTTGAGTTTTGAACACTGCCTTCAATTATAAAGCATCTGGTCCTCTTTCATATTGTAGAGTTCATCTATGATCATCATCTCATCATATGAAGTCTCTTTATCGGTACATGATAGCTTCTTTTTCAGTAAATGATAACTTTTTGAAATTCCATCATCGTTTGTATTGAGCATTGTGTTCTTGGCGTATGATTCAACACTGCTATGATAATTGCAATAATATTGATTTATTGTGTATACGCATAGTGATTAAACACTGGTACTTTGTGGATGCCAAGGCATACTGATACCTATGCAGTGTGCTGCTCCATAATCCATATATGAAGCAAAACACGCAGTCCCAGGTTTTCCCCTGATCACTGAGAACTGTGCTAAAGTTTTATATATATATATATATATATATATATATATCATGACAATCTAGCCAATGAAAACCATCACAAAAAATATTAAAACAATACATTTTTTTAAGGATAACAAATAATAAATATATAAATGTAAATCAGCAAGAGAGATATTTCTTCCGGAACAGTCAAGAATATAAATAGAAAGGCCAGATTACTGGCCAAATCAGCAAAAAGAACATACCCCAGCATAAGATACGTAAAAAATGCTGTGAACAGCAATTTTGTCTGGTTGAGCATCGAGAAAGTAAGTGAATCTAGATTTTTGTATGAAATCTGCAACAAGCTATTCTGCAGAGCATAAATAGCAGCTGGAAGACCTGATGCAGTCAAAGAACCAACTAATGTCCACTCTTTGTACAGTCTCCCCAAACTACCCTCTTTTGCTAAGAGAATAAGGGCAAAAATAACCTGTCAAACAGACATTGACATCACATATTTTGTCGTGGAGGTCAAAAAAATGGAAAAAAGCATATCTGGTAAGGGGCATTACCTTTGCTACCTCGCATGCCAGAACAGATGAAGTCACAATAACTTCTCGCCTGTAGGAGAATATCACAAAAGTATGTCAAAGGCTAGCTTCATGTAGGCTCACCCATCTATTATGCATCCATAAACAGGTGTCTATATTTATGCAGGGGGGGGTGCATATACACCAATACAAGCTTTCACTTATCATCACGAACAAAAATATAATTATAAACTCAAGAGTCTGCTTATCAACATGTTAGAATATTTAAAGCACAACAAACCCAGAAGAACCACCAAGTGTTGATTTTACCGCTGTCTTAATGATTAGCCCAGACCCACAGGATCTGGTAGAGAATAATAGTTGCATGGAAACAGATATAAAATACACTGATCAATTATCTACTCACGTCATCAACAATTATGCATGGCCATCTCGCCAAATTGAGTTCCAGGAAGTCTCGCAGTACGCTCGAAATATGGGTTGTGTAACGGCCACGTTCCCCTCCTCTTTTGTTGGGCTCCCTTTATGTCTTGGGGCGCCCCCAAAAATTGCATGGGATAAGGTGATTAATCACGTCGAATCCTATCTCGCCAAATGGAAGTGTCGATTTCTCTCGAGAGGCGGCCGGCTTACTCTCATAAAGGCAGCCCTGTCCAATCTTCCTGTGCATCTTATGTCCCTTTTCAGATGTCCAGCTAGCATTATGAAGATGATTAATAAGCTGCGGCGGGAGTTCTTTTGGAATGGAAAAACCGACAAAAGGAAATTCCATCTTGTCAAGTGGAAGCAAGCATGCTATAGCTTTAATGAAGGGGGTGTAGGTATAAGGGATCTCAAGGCGATGAATGGCGCTCTCTTAGGCAAGTGGATATGGAGGCTTGGAACTGAAAATGATAACCTATGGAATCGGATAATCAAATTTAAATATGGTACATCCATAGGAGGCTGGTGGTCTAAGCCCTCTTCTACCTACAAGGCTTCAGCTATTTAGAGGGGAATCCTGTCTATGCAACAGCAGGTGCTTAAGGGGATTGGTTTTATCCCAGGGAAGGGTGATCGCGTCCAATTTTGAGAAGACATCTGGTTGAGAGATGTCCCTCTGAAAGAGGAGTTCCCTCAGATATTCCAGCTAGCTCCTACCAAAGATATCATGATCAACAGTTGCATTACAGCTTCTGGTGGAGAGACAGTCTGGAACGTGGATTGCAGAAGACATCTTCAAGATTGGGAGGCCTCCGAATATGTCCAGCTTCTTCAAAAACTTCAAAGCGCCAATCTGGACAGTTTAGCTGCTGATCACATCATGTGGAGGTGGGATAAATCTGGGATTTTCTCCGTCAAGTCGTTATATAGGCAGCTGTCCTCGCCTCCCACTACGATCTTTCCCCCGTCTTCCCTCGTCTGAAAACATGGGGCTCCCCCAAAAATTCTGGTTTTCGGCTGGTTGGTGGGCAGAAAAAAAATCTTGACGATCGACAATTTGAAAAAAGGGGGATACCTATAGTCAATGGATGCTTGTGTTGTATAAGGAAGAGGAAACAATCGACCACCTCCTTCTCCACTGTCCGTTCATTACTTCTATTTGGTCTGATTTTCTGCAACACTTTAGGATAAGTTGGGGCAATCCGGGTTCAGTTGATGTTCTTTACACGTGGTACATGTCAGTCTAGGCAAGGTGTTGAAGCGGTTGTGGAGAATGTCGATTTTGGCTATTTGGTGGGTAGTGTGGACAGAGAGAAACAGCAGACGCTTCAAAAACATCTCAAACCCTTTGGACAAGGTTATATCAAACCCCAAATGTTTGCTCATTCAGTGGGCAGCGGCTGACAACAGATTCAAGGAATCTGATTTTTTCTTTCTTTCAGCGTTGTAAGGTCCGCCTTCTCGAAAGGACCCTTTTTCTATCTTTCTTTTGCTGTTGTTTTCTTCTTTTCCTTTCTTCTTCTTCTCCCCTTTCCCCTTTTTGTTTTCTCTTTCCCCTTTTTTGAATGAAATTTCAGTGATCTTTCAAAAAAATTTATGCATGGCCATGCGGATGCTTGGTAGGCGTCGAAGAACTACAATTGCATTCAATTGGTATAGAACCATCTCATTGTGATACTTTACATGAAGAACTTGGACAATACACATTTCACTAGTTTGGAGGGGGAGAATGGATCCAACAGTCATATCTCATGCCAAAGCCATGAAGCTGATTGTTGGACAAGTTTATCTGAGCATAGGAGGTGAGTGGCATCCTCTTGATTTCACCTTTGTCTATTTTGGGGTCCTATCCTCATTCTCTCACTCACCCACAATAATGCATCCACCATATTCCCAGATTCTGACAGATTAAGAATTCTCCTTGTCAAGTCAATTTGGTATGCTTTTGTGGGCAACCATATTATGTTTCATTATCAATATGCATGGAATTGCTCACTTGATAAATCCAGGTTAGAGGCTTTTCTTCAGTGTTATATATTTTACTTTGCAAGCAACTATTTGGGCATGCACTTTCCACTTCAGTCTGATGGTGGTACATGTGTGAGCCTCACTCCCTGCTTGGTTGCCTTTCCTACCTAATACAAGGGAACACCATGTGTGCAAGTTCCTCGTAATTAGCAATACATTTGGCAACTGGCCTTGCTATTCTTTGAAGCAAACAAACTACTTGAGCATGCAGCTTACTTTTTTTCTTCTAATGATGGAACTGTGTGCACTTTGGTGCCAACATGGGTGCCTGTGTTTTTAGTTAACTCTTTTTTTTCTTCTTCTTTTTCTTTTTGGATGTTAATCGATCTTTAGGAATGACAAAGGAAAACTAGATTTTGAACTCTCTATGAGAAGGGAATTTAGTTCAAAGTCCAGGTTGTAGGTTCAATTCAGGGTCAATTTGGCAACCACCAAGGTTGCATGACAGATGGGACATCTGTCCTTGACATGCCAGTAATGTTTATCCTTATGTTGTTTGTCAAACACTGTAGCAATGGTGATGGATGGACATGCACATGTGGGCTTGTGCACATTGGCACGCCAACACATTACCATGTGTGGGGCGTGTGTAGGTTGATAGTGGCACATATGGGGTGCATGAAGAATGACAATGGCACATGTGGCACAAGTGAGATGCTTCAAGATGGATGGTGGCAATGGCACATGTGGTGCACTTGCACATTGGAACATGTGGAGCACTTGAGGATTCATGGTTGCACATGTGGAGCGATTTTTTTTAAGAGTAATGGCAATTTTATTCAAGAAAAAGAGATGCACCGAGATGGTGCAATAGCTACAACTGAAAAGAGAAAAAAAATTACAACCTTTCAAAACATCTATACAATTACTAGAGGCCCATTCTATTACATGAAACTTTGCCCTATTAGTGACCGACTCCTCCCTATCACTCTCGTTCTGAAAGCGCCTATAATTCCTCTTCCCCCAAATCAACCAAAGGGTAGCCAACAAACATAGCCTTCAAATGGACTTCACTTGCTTCCAAAGACCCACACCTTGCTATGTGATAAAGAGGTCACCAACTAAAGATGGCATAGACCGAGAAATATTAAAATTCCTAAGGAACTCTGGCCGCACCTAATGCACAAAAGGAGCACTGAATAAAGTGATCCACAGATTCAGCACTTGCCATACACCTGAGGCAATTATTAGGAATCACCATCAATCACTTTTGGGGATTCTCGATGGTCAAAACCCTACCCTTCCCATTAATCATCCAAAGGCCAAAATCTACAGGGAACTGTTACTGCAGATAAGGCTAATGATTATTTAGATTTCAGAGACTGTAGATTCTGCAAAATAATCATTAGCCTTATCTGCAGTAGCAGTTCCCTGGCAGAAGGTATGAGCTGACGGTTGTCTACTTGGGAAACAAACAAGACCCGTAAACATGGAATTTGATCTTTCAACAGTGCCGATGGAAATAATCATTACTTCTTCTATGTCGACACCTTGAATTTCCACCTATCCAAACAGGGTGTTAGGTTCACGTCAGAAAATAATTCAATTTTCCCAATGTACAATGCAGACCGTATCGACCAAGAATGACTAGTGGAAGTACATAGTGTTGCTTCTGTATCCTCTCTTCTTTCTTTCTACAGCCGCCTTCTTCTTCTGGCCGACTAAACTTCCTTGTAGGAGTTCTAGCTCTTCCTAAAGAAACCCTAATCATAGTTCTCACCCATTTGCAGAAAGTCTTCAATAAGCATGAAACTGCGGTTCCACGTACACGATATGGTGAGTTTGAGAAATATAGCAGATTGCAGCATTTGAAGAGATTGTGATGAGGAGATTTCAAGGGAGATGATGGATTTGGAGGAGTTTGAGTGGGCTATACCTGATGAAGCGCTTGGAGATGAGAGGCTGTACGCCGTACTGGAGGGTGAGGAGGGTGAGATAGAGCCATACCGTTCTGCTTGCAGTTTCGGGATTTGGAAGCAGCTTTCGTTTTGGGGAAACTGCCATTAATGGCAGGAAATAGAGTAAGCTAGGGTTTGAGAGAGCGAGGGGGGCAGAGATACTTGCAATGAATATAGCGGATGCTTTTTGAAGCTGCGGAGGCAAATGCACGTGGATCGGAATCGGCAACACTCGTAAAACACTATACCTCTTTGGGGAATCCGCTCCGTCCATCGGATTATAATCCACATGGGGATCTCTATCTTACCTGTATTTCGGTGATTCCAACCTTGGGAACGGATTTGATGAAAGATACGCATGACGGTGGACCTACACATGAACCTATGGTTGGTTTTCCATCTCACTGTTCTCTGTACCCCACTTGAGTTTTCGATGTGACTGATTTTTTTGGCCCATTGGCTGGAAAGCAGATTAGCTGTTACCCATGATACCTTAGGGTGTGTTTGGATCCCAGCCCAGAACCTACTGTAGTATTTTATTTTAAAATAATACATTAACTACGGTTTGAATTAGTGGGAATTAGTGGGAGCCACCTTGATGATGTGTAGTACATCCAGGCCGACCATTTTAGTATGTGTTCAAATAATTAAGTATGTCCAAATCTCAGGGGAGCTATACCACAGGAAATATTCAAAAGGGCTTCTCATAATATTTTAGTAATTTTTATTTGTAATCCAGCTACCTGCCAATAATGCCAAGATAACCTAGATGAAGGGAAAATACAAATATCATCTTAATCCCATACTTTTATGGCCGTGCAAAGTTTTTAATGGTCACTCATCGTTGTTTTTAGTGGTATAGTTCACCTAGGATTTAAATCCTCCTAAGGTTTGAGATCGCAACTTAAAACAATATGAAAAATAAATAAACAGTGTGGATATGCAATGAACACATTAAGGTGGGTCCTACACGGCAGTGTTACCCGAGTAACAGCTAATCTTATCCCCTTGTCTGACCGTAGTGATGAGGGCAAATTCAAAGCTTAAGTAGACCACACTAGAAAGTAGTGGGAATAATAATTCATACAGTTGAAACCTTCCTAATGCCTACCGTGATGTTTATTTACAATTCAACTTGTTCATAAGGTGATGCACACTAAGATGAAAGGCAAAAACAAATATCAACTTTATCGAAAACTTTTGAGCTACCAAGAAGTTTTGGATAATAGGACTCTTGGTCCCTATTGTTGTGGTATAGTCCACCTAAGCACTCATGCTTTAAAATGATCTTATAAAATGAATGAACATTATGATATAAGACATATCATGGTAAGACCCACGGAGTTAGTGACATCAACGCACCACTAAAGTCATTTGTACATGGCTGATGTAGAGCAAGTCGCGGACAGTTTCATGGCCAAGATGGATCAGAAAAGGCTCGGTTGACGACAAAAGTGATCTGGACCATCGGACCTTAGATTGTTCATATCTCACAATCCGAAATGAGTTATCGGGCGTAAAATATATGATTTTGGGGTAGAACGAGCTACTTTAGCTAACCAACCCGGCTATGCAAGGTTGCACAACCCGGATTTGTAAAATACCCATGAATCAACGGTCGTTTTTTTGTTTTAATTTCGTTTTTACTATAAATAGTAAGTTTTAGTTTGATTATAACTCTTCATCCGTCAGGCTTTAGGAATTGCACCCAACATGAAAAGAGCTTAGAATAATTAAGAGAATAGTTTGGTGAAGTCAAATAGGACACTTACTATTTTTTGCTGAAAACCTTGCGCACTAGTAAGCATCACAACCATCTATAAATAGTAAGTTTACTATTTATAGTAAGTCACGAATTCTAGGAGTTTTAGTTGTAGTTTGATCCTGATTTATTTCTCATTGCTTGGTACCCCTATTTAAAGGGTTGTGAACTCATTTTTATTAATTAATTAATCAATTTCGAATTTATTAGAATTTATTTCTATTTTCTGCTTTCTTTCCTCATGAATTCGAGAAGTCTTTGTGAGGAGTCCAGAGAAGCTCCGTAGATTTGGAGTAGTTATCCTCATCACGTTCATCCCTACGTCAATTGGTGTCAGAGCGATGATTCCCCTCGGGCCGATGACAAACAATGAAGGTATAAATCAAAATCCCGTGGATGATGATTTAGGGATTCGTTATATTTCAAAAAGAATGGAAGCTTTCCACCGGGAGAGTCAGTTGACCATGCAAGGGCTGCAGGTAACCCTTGACCGTCTTGCGGATGCGCTACTTTCGCCCCGAGCCCTAGGTGGTACTCCACCACCTATAGTTGCTCCACCACCCTGGTTGTTGTACGACGCAACCCCAACTTTCGTAGAGCACTACTGGTAGCAAACCGTAGTGCTACACCAGATGATTTAAATTCTAGAAACGAGGACCTTAATAAGGGTTTTGCCTGACAACCAATCCATGAAAGCGATCATCTATATCGTGCTAAAAGAGACTATAGAGGTAAGGCTGAATTTCATAGTTTTAATGGTATTTTACGTATAAAAGATTTTCTCAATTAGCTAGCCGAATTAGAAAGATATTTTGATTATATAGACGTGTCAAATCATAAAAGGATAAAAAATGGTAGCGTTTAAATTAAAATCTAGTGCTTCTGTATGGTGGGAACAATTACAACTCTCACGAGCCCATTAGAACAAAGCGCACATCTCATCGTGGCCACGGATGAGACGTCTTCTTCGATCACGATTTCTTCTCAGTGATTATGAGCAGATATTATTCCAGCAATATCAAAATTGTCAACAAGGAAATCGAACCGTCATAGACTATATTGAAGAATTCTAGTGGTTGGATACACGAAACGTTCTGTTAGAATCTGAGTTACAGAAGGTGGCACGATTTATAGGTGGGCTACGACCGACAATTCAAGACCGAGTTCAGATGTATCCAATCGGGACGGTGGATGAAACAGTTTAATTGGCGGGTAGGGCAGAAACATAACTTGCAAGAGCTCCTGCTCGTCTGTATCCTTTAACTCGACCCCCCATGACGGGTCCCAAGCAGGATCCAATGCTGGCATGAGGAAAAGATCCAGTAGGAAAACGTCCTCAACCTCCTACAACCATAAACCATAATATGTGGAGCGGCTCATCCAGACCTCAACTTACAGCACCCACAACAGCGAGTCCAAGTAGGATTCCAAATCCTTATGCTTGGTCAAGGTCGAATAATTGTTACCGCTGTGGCCAACCAGGTCACTTATCAAACACTTGTCCTCAGCATCTCGCAGCACACTTGACTATAAACGAAGGGGGCACTGAAGATGAGGTCGCAAAAGAAGACCATGTCTTTGACGAACATGAACAAACCGCTGAAGAAAATAACAGGTAGCGATGAAGTGACGAATGAGGATCGTGACGAATTTCTAGTTGTAAGACGATTATTGTATGACCCACGAAAGGAATTACATCCACAGCTACACAATATATTTCGTACTCGGTGCACTGTCAACGGAAAGGTCTATGATGTGATCATAGACAGTGGCAGTAGCATGAACATCGTCTTAAGAGTGACGGTGGACAAGTTGCAGCTACCAACGACAAAACATCCTTCCACATACTCAATTGGATGGATAAAAAAAGTGAATGAGACCAAGGTAACTGAACAATGCAATATCTCGTTTTCAATTAGCAAAAATTATAAGGATCAAATACTTTGTGACGTGGTCGACATGGAAGTTTATCATATGCTACTCTGTTGACTTTGGCAGTCAGACAGTGATGCGACCCATCAAGGACGAGATAATGTCTACATATTCGTCAAAATAGTTAAAAAATAATTCTTACTCCTATGGCACCAGAGAACCACTCTAAAGCTTCTAAAGTGGATGAGAGCTCCCTCTTGACCATTCGATCATGAAAGAATTCAAGAAAACTAGCGAGGTATACTCTATAGTGGTGAAGGGCGGGGAAGAGGAACCCTCAAACATTCGTCTAAGTTTAATATTATTTCTAAATGAATTCAAAGAAGTCTGGCCTGAGTATTTAGCCGATGGATTGCCCCTCATTAGAGATATCCAACATCACATAGACCTCGTCCCTGGGGCTAACCTGCCCAACCGCCCTCATTATCGGATAAGTCCGAAGGAGTGTGAGATACTTCAGGGGCAAGTTGAGGAATTGATCCGTAAGGGTCTCTTGAGAGAGAGCATGAGCCCATGTGCCATATCAGCATTATTAACTCTAAAAAAATGGAAGTTGGTGTATGTATGTCGACATCCGGGCAATCAACAAAATTACTATCAAATATCAGTTCCAAATATCATGGTTAGACGACATGCTCGATATGCTAAAAGGGAGAGCGGGTACCATCAGATTCGTATCCGACCATGTAATGAGTGGAAAATGGCATTCAAGACCAAGGAAGGATTGTATGAGTGACTGGTCATGCCCTTCGGCCTATCGAACACACCAAATACTTTTATGCGTTTGATAAATCAAATTCTAAAACTGTTCATTAGCCGATTTGTGGTAGTATACTTTGATGACATATTGATATATAGCTAGGATGAGGCGGAGCACAGGAAACATCTCAAGCAGGTGTTGCAGGTCCTATAAATTAATAAGTCGTACATACATCAACTTGAAGAAGTGTGGTTTTTTAATTGGTAGCCTATTATTTTTAGAATTTGTTGTAATATCCACAAGCATTTGTGTGGACAATGAAAATGTGCGAGCTATTAGGGAATAGTTGATCCCGACAAACATTCATGAGGTGAAGAGTTTTCACGGGTTGACGACTTTCTATCATCGATTTGTATGAGATTTTAGCACCATAGTCGCACCTATAACAAATTGAATGAAAAAAGGACCGTTCTAGTGGACTGATGAAGCTGACAAGAGCTTTCATGAGATCAAGCATTGTTTGTCTACAACACCGGTCTTGGCACTTCCTAGTTTCGACAAATTGTTTGAGGTCAAGTGTGACTCTTCATACGGCGAAATTGGAGGAGCGTTATCACGAGAAGGTAGGCCAGCAGCCTTCTACAGCGAGAAGCTTAGCGAAGCCCGAAAGAAGTGGTCGACTTATGAGCTTGAGTTGTACGCAGTTGTTCAGGTACTACAACATTAGCGGTATTATCTGATTCAAAGAGAGTTTGTTCTGTACACTAACCATCAAGCATTAAAGTTTATTAATAGTTAGACTAACGTGAATCGTGTGCATGTTAGATGGGTTGCGTTTTTACAGGAATTCACGTTTGTTCTGAAACACAAGTCAGGATAAAAAAATAAGGTGGCTGATGCACTTACACGTCGTGCATCACTACTTGTTATAATGAGTAATGAGGTGGTCGGCTTCATCTGTCTCAAGGAGCTGTATGCCGAAGATGAGGACTTCAAAGATTCTTTGATGAAGTGGGTGAACTTCATATACAAGATGATTTTCTCTTCAAAGGGAATCGATTGTGCATCCCCCAAAGTTTTCTGAGGGAGTAGATTATTCAAGAGTTACATGGAGGTGACTTCGATGGACACCTTGAGAGAGACAAGATGCGAGCTCTTGTGGAAGAGTGATATTATTGGCCGCAATTAATACCTGATGTGAGAAAAGTCGTACAACGTTGTCATGTTTGTCTGACCTCCAAGGGACAATCTCAGAATACGGTCCTTTACACCCTGTTACCTGTGTCTGACGATCCTTATGAAGATTTATCAACGGACTTCATGCTTAGTCTCCTATGAACACAACATAACATGGATTCAGTGTTCATTGTGGTAGATCGTTTCTTTAAGATGGCGCACTTTATCCCATGCAAGAAGACCCTTGATGCAACACACGTGACCAATCTATTCATCAGGGAGGTCATACGGCTACACGGGGTCCCCAAGACCATTACTTCTGATCGTGACACGAAGTTCATTAGCCACTTTTGGCAGACTTTGTGGACTCGATTTGATACACGACTTCAATTCAACATTGCTTACCACCCACAGACTGATGGGCAGACCGAAGTTGTGAATCGCATGTTGGGAAACCTCCTTCACTGTATTTCAAGAGAAAAAATCGAAGCAGTGAGATTTGATATTGTCTCAAGTAGAGTTTGCATTCAACAACATGGGAAACCGCTCGACAGAGAAATCACCGTTCTAGATTATCTACGAACAAGTGTCTCGCCACACACTTGACTTCGTCCTTCTGCCCAAGCACCCAGGTACGAGCATTGTAGCAGAACATATGACAGACAAGATCATGGGCATCCATGCAGAAGTGCAGACCAAGCTACATGCCTCGAATGAGAAGTACAAGGAACAAGCGGACAAGCACCAGCATAAAAAAGTGTTCGAGGTACGCAACCGCGTCGTGGTCCATCTGCGCAAAGAGAGATTTCTGACCGGAACGTACAATAAGTTGAAAAATAAGAAGATTGGATCTGTCACAATCATTCGAAAGATCAATGGCAACGCTTATGTTATTGATCTTCCTGATGACATGGCGATCTCACGGACTTTCAACGTCACAGACCTGACCGAGTATAATGAACCTGAGCAGGATGAGAACTCAAGGATAAGTTCTTTTGAAGTAGAGGGGACTGATGTAGAGCGGGTCGCGGATAGTTTCATGGCCAAGATAGATCAGAAAAGGCCCGGTCGACGACAGAAGTGATCCGGACCGTCGGACCTTAGATCGGGCGTATCTCACAATCCGGAATGAGTTATCGAGCGTAAAATATATGATTTTGGGGTAGAATAAGCTACTTTAGCTAGCCAGCCAGCCAACTCAGCTATGCCAGGTTACGCAACCCAGATTTACAAAATACCCCTGGAACGATAGTCATTCCCCTGTTTAAATTTCGTTTACTATAAATAGTAAGTTTTAGTTTGATTATAACTCTTCATTTGTCTGGCTTTAGGAGTTGCGCCCAATGTGAAAAAGGCTTAGAATAATTGGGAGAATGGTTTGGTGAAGCCAAATAGGACACTTACTATTTTTGGCCGAAAACCTTGCGCACCAGTAGACATCACGACCGTCTATAAATAATAAGTTTACTATTCATAATAAGTTGCGGATTCTAGGAGTTTTAGTTTTAGTTTGATTCTGATTTCTTTCCCATTGCTTGGTACACCTATTTAAAGGGTTGTGAACTCATTTTTATTAATCAATTAATCAATTTCAAATTTATTAGAATTTATTTCTATTTTCTGCTTTCTTTCCTCGTGGATTTGAGAAGTCTCTGTGAGGAGTCCAGAGAAGCTCCGTGGATTCAGAGTAATTATCCTCATCACGTTCATCCCTACATCAATGGTGCACCGAGCAATCCACTTCTAATTATTAAGGGTGCACATGGAACTGATAGAACCGATAAACTAGACTGAAACCGACCAAACTGCACAATTTGGTCCAGTTCTGAAGTGCACCGGCCTTGATCCCAGTTACGAAAGTCAAATGACTGATTAGTTCGGTTCTCAGTTTGGGGTTTTGGAGAATGGAACCAAATAATGAACTGGACCATATAGCCGAACTTAGAACCTGATCGTAGAACCAAATCGGGAATTGGACCATCCTGTTGTTGATTATTTATTTTAAAAAATATATAGAAAGTTTTTTTTTTTTTAAGAACCCTAATATCTCAATCTCAAGCACCTCACACCACCCAGCGCCCATTCTCATCTCTCTCTCTCTTTCTTAAGATAGCAACCACCCAACTCCCTTCCTCTCACTCATTACAACGATCTCTTATCTCTTATTCACGAAGAAACTAGAAAAAAGAAGGAAAAAAGAGAAGTAAAGGAATAAGAGGAAATATTTAAATGTAAGTGATTCTTTGTCCTTTTATTTTCTTTTTAGACTTGGGGGAATTAATTCCAGGGCCATCCACGCAATCCACATGTCCATCTGACTGAATTATCCCATTCGAAAAGGTTTATGGGTATTATCTATCCATGGTTGGAAACATCATAGATTTAGTTAAACACACCATGCCACCACATGTGCTAGTGTCACGTAGGCCAATGAGATCCAAGTCCAACATGTTCATCACGTGGGCCTGGCCATCTAGATCCTATGATCCAAAAACATGCTGGTTCGTGGCTTGATTATTGTGCCAATGATCTAAACAAAGAAACCCACTGGATGGATGGCTTAGATCTCACGCTTATATGTCCTGCTACCACATGGGATGGTTGTAAATGATATGCCCTACACACTCGTGTGGGCTTATAAAAGCTCGAATCATCGTATCAACAGTCCATGGTTTATTGATCGAGGTTGTCATTCTCTTGGGACACTAAGAGTATGATCTATTAATATTAAAAAACTTCAAGATTGGAATATTGTAGCCGTCTGCGTGATGTTTTTCCTCTTTGAGGACCGGTGTTGTAATTCTTTTATAATATCAAATAGAAAGGGTTTATGTTTATCCCATGGATGAAGAATTGGGCTAGATTATAAGAAGCCCAAAACCGTATGGATGAACCTGTTTTTATGGTCCGATTCTGTTTTCGATTTTCCTAGAACCATTAGGAATAGTTCGGTTCCAATTTCATCCTAGAACCGGGCCGAATCGGACCGTGTGCACCCCTGCTAATGATAGACTAGATTTAATACACAAATCTTCCAAAGAACAAGGGTGTTTCGCAGGGTGCATAAAATAGGTATTTCTTGCAAGGAGACTTGATTTAATGGCGGATTAACTGGTGTATAGTTACCACGTGACCAAATTGTATGGGGCCCGCCATAAAGTATGTGTTATATTCAAATTGTCTATCCATTTAACGAGATTGTTGTAGTAAGGCTTAATCCCAAAAATAAGATAGATCCAAAGATCAAGTGGACCACACTACAAAAAATAGTAGAGATTAAATGTCTACCATTGAAATGGTCTTAGAGTCACAAAAGTTTTGGATTAATTTGATATTTGTTTATTTTTCCTCATTTAGGTTTGTGTGACCTTATGAACACAATGGATGGAAAATAAACATTATGGTGGGCCGAATGACTGTTTTAACTGTGGCAATTATTGCCTCATTGTTATTTCTAGTGTGGTCCACTTCAGCTTTGGATATGAATCATTTTTAGGCTAATGCTCTAAATTAAATGATCTCGCCAAATAGATGGGCAACATGGATATGACAAATACATCATTGTGGGTTGATGTAACATTGATCTTCTTTCAAACACTCGGACATTACGGCCCCAAGGACCTCAAGCGGTGCTCTTCACAGGCCATGTACGCACACCCCTCAAGTCAGTGGTGTTCAGTACACTAGCCAATATGCTTCCAGCTAGGGATGTACACAATCCAAGCTAGCTTGAAAAGCTCACTTGACTCAGCTCGATCTAGCTCGACTTAAAGGATGACTCGAGGTGAGCGAAGCTTCATATAACCCAGCTCGTTTTGAAAATGAGC
The DNA here is from genome assembly GCA_037074715.1 of Magnolia kwangsiensis. Taxonomy (NCBI): domain Eukaryota; kingdom Viridiplantae; phylum Streptophyta; class Magnoliopsida; order Magnoliales; family Magnoliaceae; genus Magnolia; species Magnolia kwangsiensis. Next base: position 7,780,568 of record CM073575.1, on the reverse strand, counting down.
CGAGTTCAATTATAGTTGATCTTAACTCAACTTAAGCTCGAATCAGCTTGACTTGAATATATATTTTATTATTATTATTATATACGTGTATTAATACACACACACATATAGTTAAAACTTACACCCCAATCTAACCATATGTTCATTTCTTACACTTTCACTTCCTTACCTAACTCGTTGCGCACGAACTCCACAATCTCTCTCTCTCTCTCTCTCTCTCTCTCTCTCTCTCTCTCTCTCTCTCTCTCTCTCTGCATTAACAACAGGTACCTCTATGGCTTTATTTTATAATTAATTGAATATTTGATATGGAGTTGGGGCGGTGCGAGTTGGGTAACTTAGGTTAGGTGGCTAGGTTGAATTGGGAATGGGTTGGACTCAGCTTTATCTAGCTCGGCTTAAACGATGACTCAAAGTGAGTGAAGCTTCATATAACCCAACTTGTTTTGAACACGAGCCGAGTTTGATTATAGTTGATCTTGACTCGACTGGAGCTCGGCTCGGCTCAACTCGACTCGAATATATATATATATATATATATAATTTAAAAAAGGTTAAAACTTAAACCCCAATCTACCCATACGTCCATTTCTCATCCTCTCACTTCCTTACCCAACTTGTAACGCACGAATTCCACAATCACTCTCTCTTTCTCTCTCTCAGCATTAACAACAGGTACCTCTATGGCTTTATTTTATTTATATTTTTATAATATATATATTATTAGTTGAATATTTGATATGGAGTTGGGGCGACGTGGGTTGGGTAAATTAGGTCAGGTAGTTGGGTTGAATCGGGAGTGGTTTGGGTTGAGTTGCTGTGTCAAGTCAGGTGCAAGTTAGGTGCTAGGTTGGGTTAAGTTGGGAGTAGGCTCGACTCGACTCGAGGTAAGCTCGCCTTGATTTGATCCACTATCTTGCCTTGAGCTCGACTCAAAAGGTTTAACAAACAAGCCAATATCCAATGGTAAGCTCGAATTCGAGGAGAGCACGGACAAGTCCTGCCAATCTTGTCTCACTTGGACTCAACTCGACTCGACGGACAACCCCACTTCTAGTCATGACAGGGCGCGATTATTCACAACCCCAGGTTTAGGGTCACGATGTAGTAGTAATCTCAGTAAGACCGAGGTCGAATCCACATGGATTGATCTTGTGTGTTTTTAAAATTAACTAGAAGTAAAACTAGAAGAAGATGTAAAACTAATTATGCAGTTATTGAGAGATTAATTGTGAATTAAGCAATTAAAACTATGAATTTAAATGTGGGAACTAGGGTGTCGAGGATCTACTTGTAGTGATCAGGGAGCCCTCTTGCTTGATTTAAGTAACACAATTAGAATTTGAGTCATATCCTATCCAATTAGAAAATATATAAATAAAATCAAATTTGAACTTCCATTGACCTAATTCTTAATGAATGAGAACCATGATAATTGGCAGGGATTTCATCACTAAACCATGCCCAGGAGACAATAGCAGATAACAAGATTTACTAATCTCATAATCTCAAAGCAGGATAATTGTGAAGATTATGAAGGATTACATTACCCTACCATGCTCAAATGATGGTGGTGAACAACGGGACTTACTAATTTTACGATCTCGAATCAAGAAAGGAAGGTACTCAAAGCTATTGTAAATCTGCTATAATTTGAGTCACAATAAACCATTAAAAACTGTGAGCATTCCTTAAATATCAAATTAAAATCCATGAAGCTCAACATACACATGAATCAAAGCAATAGAAACATCTCATCATGCTATAAGCTTTACCTCCTGACCCTAGTTGGGAGGTTTAGTCAACCATAAATATGATTGGACCAAAGTCACTTAAGAAAAATATTAAAACAACTAAGAAAAAAGAAGAAAAACTCTTGGTGACGGCTTCTCCATCCTTTTACTTCACTTCTTAAACCCTATAAGATGCTTAGGAACATTCTAGGGAATCCTATTTATAGCCGTGGAACTCCAACTTTCATACTTAATTGAAAAACTCTAAAAATTACTTTAAATTTACGAAGTTTACTAAAACATACTTCACTCTACGCAGTTTTTCAAAATGGACTTTACTTTGCGCAATTTCACAAAATGATCCAAAGTTTCAGAATATACTTTTTTAAGACGATTTTATGATTCATTTTCTTCACTTCAAATATCTAATTCTCTTCATTCTTCACTTGGTTTTCTTGGATCTTTGGCATGTGAATTCTTTAATCTTAGTATCATAAGATCCATCCCCTGCCTTGGTGATTATTGAGCATGAAATTCATGCTTTTAATACCATTTTCAATCCAAGTTATTAAATTCACCTTACAACACAAGCATGAGTAAAATATATCATTAAGCATTATCGTGTTCATCAGACTAAGATACAATGGGGGATAATATACAATATTTAACCCTCAACACAATCCCTAACCAGTATTTTGCTAGTCCCGAGCAAAGTATGCGAAAAATATTTCGAAAAGCATGGGATAATTTTTATAAGCTTAGGTAAATTTTTTTTTTTAAAAAATCTATATAATAAAATTCTAAAATACATCAATGCTGTACATTTCTTTCTCATAAACTCTAGCATTCGGTAAACTCCATAATCAAGTTCAAAGCATTAATCCTCCAATTAAAATAATTTCAAATATTGAGTTCAATGGGTATATAATGAAGTCTGCACTTATCATAATCAAATGATCAATCCGTCACTTTCATGGTAACATTGATAATTAAAAGAGCATTCAGGACAACCAAAACTTAAATCGAAACTTGCCTTACAATTCATCTTTTAGTTTTTTTTTATTCTTCCAGCTTTTGATTTTTCCATCGATGGTTTTCACGCTATGTCAATTTTTTAAAGATCTTTAATAGGTGACATTTTCAATGACAACTGTTATTTTCAGCTAGGTATTTTTTTCAATTTCTATTCAATTCTTCACATTGAACATGATGGACAATTTCTATAAGTTAATTCCTTCCATGCTTAATAATCATTAAGTTAACAATTCAATATCAAACTGACACTTTAATACGTAAGCTGGATGTTTCATGTGAAATCATGACTCAATCAATGTTTAAAACTTCTAATCAATGATCAATGACTTAACTTAATTTTGAGGTCTCTCAAGTGACTAAAATTGAAAAGACATAAGATATCAACATTAAGTATCTTGTAATTCTAATTCATGAATTAACTTTAAGATCACTTAAATTTATAGAAATTTAAGAAAATTTTCTCAATTTTTTATAACTTCGTCCAAAGACTAAAAAAACAACTGATTAGCCTGCCTAATCCACACACCCCAACCAAAAATCTACATTGTCCTTAATGTGAAAGAGATAAGTATTTAATGCAAACGAGACAACAAAAAGAAAAAGAATGTGGTGGAAATGTAGTACCTGAATAATGAATTTTGAGTTTTTTTTTTCAAAAATATATCAATGTGGAGATGGGTTAACACAATAATTAAACCATCAGAAAGCAAACTTTCCTAAATAGCAAAAATAAACTATTTTAAACGGTGAAAAATAAACTATCCTAAATGGGGAAAAATAAATTATCATAATCCTAAATTCTTTGAAAGTAATAAACCTAACTAGAAAAATAAGAAAAAACTACTTAGTCATGTCGCAAGATTCTTCCTCCAGTCAATATCTTGATAAATTTCTCAGTAAGTTTCATAATAAGATCATTCAAAAGTCCTTTTTGCAATAGGCTTGGATGCCCTGGAGCATGATTTTTTAGATAAATTTGTGAACCTCAACATAAAGTTTCCTTTTAATTTCCTGAGGTGTCCAAAGTACATATGATTCACCTGAGTCAGAGAAAGTTTTAGAGTTAACACAACATAGTGAATTAGAGACTATAGGTAGATAAAATTTAAAATTAGGGTTTTATCGGTCAGTAACAACCACTGATGTATTGTTTTGCAAGACATCCATTATTTTTTTTATCATGGGATCATTTAAATCTGCAAAATATACCAAGCAATCTTTCAGAAAGTTAAGATAGTCAATTGAGAGAGGCTCATTTTCCACATTAAGGTCTATAATGATATGCCTAATGATTCATTGGTCTTCTCTTATAATAGAGGGAAACATGATCTATTGCTCTTTACCCTGGTGAGATTCAATTATTACCGGATACATCTTGCTCTGCCTTACATAGACAAATTGTGGATCAATAGGTACATTGATGTAAAGATTTTGTTTATTGCTACTACTCAGTAGAGGCACTATATTGTCAAGGGTTGACAACTCAGATAGCCTTAACTAGGTGGTTTCAAATTTTAGATTCTTATCGAGCGACTCGTCCATCTCCTTAGTCATATTATAATTTAAATCAAGAGAATGGTCTATACACGCCTCAAAAGAGTTGGAAGGGTCGATTGAAAGAGGCTCGTCCTCCACATTTAAATCAGGTGTGTCAGATGGGTGGAGTAAATCATTATGGTCGATAACTTCCTGTACCTCGTGATCACTTTCTTATATCATACTTGAGATCGATTCCAGGGAATTTTGGGTTGTAAACTCATAACTATTATCCCAATACTCACCATCTTCTAATTCAGTGTAGTTCACAAAGTGAGATGAGATCGCTTTCATCACATTTTATTTCTAGGTTGGGTTGAAGCTCGAGTAAAATGACATCTTCCTCCTCATTGAAGCCAAGTGTATCATGTGAGTGAAGTGTGTCAGTATCATTCTTGATCTTTACTTTGGACAGTCATCGAGATCGACTCTTTGAAAAATTGAACCATATGATCGTTAACACAATCCAACTATTCATTCTCAATTTCAATACTCTTCATAAGCAAGTTAGGATCACATTCCTCACATTGTGTTTCTAAATTAGATTGAGATTGTGATAACCTAACCTCTTAACCTCATCGATGCTTAATTCAATCGCTTCCAATGATTTCATCATGCCTACGACAAATTGGTTGAATTGTTCTTGTTATAGTTCATGAAATTCAAACATGAATCCTCTTGGATCGTTTCTGATTAGATTTCAAAAGTAGGGGATCCGAGAAAATAGTCACTGTAATTAATTGTTGGTTCATTTCTTCAATGTTAATGTTTCCACTAATCATAGTCATACAGGTCATAGGTGAGAGAGTCTGATGGTTGTTGGTACATATTATCACCTATAATATAATCTCTCATTATTTTATTCTTGTCTAATGGGTGATAATAGTTTTCACTCCCATAATTATGATAACCCCAATAATCACGTACTATTATCTTAATTTGTGGGGTGCAATTATTCTCCTGCCTATGATCGCTTAATGAGTTCTTAACTGGTGGAGCATTGTATTCTGGTTAGTTCTTGATGATGGTTTTAGAAAAATTTTGAGACATAGGTTGTTTCCTAACATAATCATCTAACAGCCTTTCACGATTTCTCGCATTTTCTAAAAGTAGCTTAACATACTGACGTTCACACTCTTACATATACATGGTGAAACCCTAATCCTAAACCTAATCATAAAATATAATAAAAGAAAAATCTTATAGCGATATGAAAAGTAAGTAGAGGAGAAGTTGGAAGGAGTTTACCGATTTGGAGAGTTTTATGTTAGGATTATACAGAACAAAAAATAATGTTAGTTTTTGAAAATAGATAAATAAAAATCTTAACCTAAAAACAAAACAAAAGGTTAGTTTTAAAATAATTAGTTTCTAAAAGCAAATTAGGAAAGTTTACAAATCTATAAATTTAAAAAAAAAAGAATTAGTTTTGAAAAAAAAAATTAGAAAAGTTTCTAAATCTAAAAATATAAAGAAAAGTTAGTTTCCAAAAACAAAATAAGAAAGTTTTTAAATCTATAAATAGAAAGAAAAGTTAGTTTCTTAAAACAAATTAAGAAAGTTTCTAAATACATAAATATAAAGAAAAGTTATTTTTAAAAAAATAATAAGAAAGTTTCCAAATTTGAAAATGAAAATAAAAGTTAGTTTCTAAAAAAGAACCAAGAAAGCAACCTAGTTTCTAAAAAAAAATAAAAATGAAAGTTTATAAAAATAAAAAGTAAGTTTTTAAAAACAGGAAAAGGAAAGAAATTTAGTTTTTAAAAATGGATTCAGAAAGTTTCCAAAAAATAAAAAATTAGTTTTTAAAAACAAATTAGAAAAGTTTCTATCATAAAACTAGAAATAAAATTAATTATTAAAAACAAAAAAGGAAAGCTTCTAAACTTATAAATAGAAAGCTAACTAAGTTTATGGAAAAACCCTAATCTAAAAATAAAAAGTAGAAAAATTATAATCTTAACATAATTCCCGTGCTTTTCTGAAATTAACTATAAGTATAACTAGAATAAGATGTAAAACTAATTCTGAAGTAACTGAAGAAATAATTGTGAATTATGCAATTAAAACTAAGAATTTAAAATTGGAAACTAGGGTGCCAAGTATCCACTTATAGTGATCAAGGAGCCCTCTTGCTCAATTCAAGTAACGCAAATATAATTGGAGTCTTATTCTATCCAATTAGAAAATATATCAATAAAATTAAATCTGAACTTTCATTGACCTAATTCTCAATGAAGAAGAATTATGATAATTGGTAGGGATTTCATCATCAAACCATGCTCAGGAGACAATGACAAACAACATGATTTACCAATCCCATAATCTCAAAGCAGAAGAATTATGAAGATTAAAAATAATTTCATCACTCTGCCATGCCCAAGGGACGATGGTGAACAACGAGACTTACTAATTTCACAATTTCAAATCAGGAAAAAAAGATACTTAAAAGCTATTATAGATCTATTATAATCTGAGTCACAATAAACCATTAAAAACTGAAAGTATTCCTTAAATATCAAATTAAACTCAATGGAGTTCAACATAAACATGAATCAAAGCAATGGAAACATTCCATCATACTACAAACTTCTTACCCAACCATGGACATGACTGAAGCAAAGTCTCTTAAGAAAAACACGAAAACAATTAAGAAAGAATTAAAAAAATTCTAGCGACGGCTTCTCTACCATTTTACTCCACTTCTTAAACACTTAAAGATGCTTAGGAACATCATAAGGAGTCCTATTTATAGTTATGAAAATCCAACTTTCGCACCTAGTTAAAAAACTCTAGAAACTGCCTCAAATTTATGCAGTTTGCTAAAATAGACTATACTTTGTGTAATTTCTAAAAATAGACTTCACTCTGCACAATTTCACAAAATGACTCAGAGTTTCGAAATATGCTTTTTCAGAATGATTTTAATATTCATTTTCTTCACTTAAAAGTTTTTATTCTCTTTATTTCTCACTTCGTTTTTAAAATATTTGGCATATGAATTCTTCAATCCTGGTCTCTTAAGATACATCATTTGCCTTGATGATTCTTGAGCATAAAATCCATGCTTTTAACACTCTCTTCAATTTAATCTCTTAAATTCACTTTGCAACATAAACATAAGTAAAACAAAACATTAAAAATTATCATGTTTATAAAATCAAGATATAAATGGGGGATAATATGTAATATTTAACCCTCCACAGCAGCTTCGGTGGAGGACACGGGTTTCTGGAAAAAGGCTTTCCCAAGAAGTTCCTATGCTGGGACGCTGGGTGAGGCCCATCGTGATGTTTGGGAGAAATCCATCCCATCCATCTATTTTGTAATACTATTTTAGGACATGGGGTAGATCCAAAACTCAGGTGTGCCACGTGAGAATTTTTTTAATGAGAATTTAGTGACCACCATTGAAATATTCATAAGGCCACAAAAGCTTGGTATCATACTTTTTTTTTTTTTTTTGTAATTTGACCTTATAAACAGTTTGATTGGGATATAAACATTGAGGTGACTACTATAAAGGTTTCAATGGTAGGAAACTATTTTCCCAAATTTTCCACTCATATGACTACTACAATTTTAATCCCCTCATTTTTTGTCACATATCCTAAAATGATCTCATAAAACCTATGTATAAGGTGGATTTCTCTCAAACATCAAGGTGGCCCCAACCAGCGTGACATTGCGATGACTTCTTGCTAAAGCCTTTGCACTCACCTTAGTCGCAAAAGCTTTACACTTGCTAGTATGCTAGTTGGGGCCCACCATGATGTTTGGAAGAAATCCACCACGTCCATATGCTTTGCTAGATCATTTTAGGACATGCAACAAAAAATGAGGTGGATCCATAACTAGAGTGTGCCATATAAGAGGAAACAAATGAGATTTAGTGACCACTATTGAAATATTCATGCGGCCACAAAAACTTCATATCATGCTAATTTTATTTTTTTTTGTGATTTCACTTCATCTCATGTGGGAACGACCTTATAAATGGTTTAGATGGGATATAAACGTTGAGGTGTATCCCGTAAGGGTGTCAATGGTGGGAAACTATTTCCCCAGTTTTCCCTCTCATATGGCCACTAGAATTTTAGATCCCTCTCATTTTTTGTCACACGTCTTGACATTATGGGTAAATTTCTTCCAAACATCACGTTGGCCCCGCGTAACCTCCCAGTGCACGAACTTTCGATGAAAAGCTTTTTTAAAAACATGCATCCTTTGATGATCATCAGATACACTGAGGTGGGTGGGATATATGCCCGTAAGCCATCACTGAGGTGGGTGTGGGATCTGTGACCATAGGCCATCGCGATGTATGTGTCTTATATCCACACTGTTGATCCATTTTAAAAACTCATTTCAAGGTATGATTAAAAAAAAAAAAAAAGTAAATTCAAATCTCCAATAGACCATGATACATAACTAGTGACATTCAACCATTTAAAACTTCTTGTGGGCTACAAAAGTTTTGAATAAACTGATATTTGTGTGGTCTTTTATTCATGTCTTTGTGACCTTGCCAACATGTTAGATGGTGGATGAACATTCCAGTGGGCCTTATGAAGTTTTTAATGGTGGCGATTCAATTACAATTGTTTCATATGGTATGGTCCACCTAAGATTTGTATCTACCTTATTTTTTTAGAGCATCCTCTAAAACAATCTGTCTAGATGGGTGTATGGTATGGATTTAACGCACATGCATTGAGGTGGACCCATAGTTAGGGGTAGTTTGACACCATGGATTTGGGAGGATTTCAAATCCCCTAGTAGTTTTTGCACCATAAAGTAACTTTGGATTTCAAATCTAGGGGTTTCAAATCCATGTAGAGAGCTTGAATTATATCTAAAGTCCTTTGAAGAGTTGCATGTGTAACATGTATGTCATCAGACTATTATACTATTGGGCACATGGCTCACTAATGGTGTCCTAAAACAATTGGATCATCAATTCATCACTATAGTTACTCTCATACAATGATTAAACCATCCAAACCTTGTCTATGTAAATCAATGGTAAAAAATTGTAAGTCACTCGGACATGATTTTGTGCTCGTGGGCCATCCGAGACTTGTAATTTAATCAGTTTTGGGCAAAGCATATATATTTAGTAGGCTCGTTATAGCTATTGTGTTAAACATTACATATGTTCACTAATCACAAATGTTAAAGTCAATTTAGTAATTAAATTCAAGCCCTTGTAAATATATCATACATAGATACTTTTGGATTAAAGTTGATTCCCAACCTAGGGTGCCAAACATAAATAGAGGATTTCAAATCCAGGGGGCTCTAGATCCACGCTCCCAACACAAGCCCTCAAGGATGCACCCACCCAAACTACGCTCGGTTTGATATGATGACATCCCATGTGCACATTAACATTGCCCATGGGATATAAAACACGTGTATCTGATTGTACCGCTGCACCCACTAGAATCCATGATTAAATCTTTAAAACTAAAAAAGATAACCAAGTTAGATGGCTATGGCTAAGGTATCCTTAGATAACTCAGGTGGCTTAGGAGACTCAAATCATGGGTAAGCTAAGTTAGGCCAGGTTAGACTCTCTCTCTCTCTCACCATCTCTCTCCTTTGTGGAGGGATGGCTAGATGGCTAAGGCTAAGGGATTTCAAGATGAGAAGGGACGGTTGAAATGTGAGTGGATCATTTCTAAATGTACTAGATGTTTAAATGAGAAGGAGAGGGGGTTATTTATAGTATTTAAACCCGATTTTTAAAATAATTGCTCGTAAACCCAGGGACAAATGATAGTTAAAGGGCAACGATAAAAGATTATCACATGACATCATCTCCTAAGATGAGGTGATAAAATGATAATTCTGAGTAATGAGATGGGTATCGAAGTAAATACACATTGACCACACACCTAGTGTCTAAAAAGGGAGATCCCATGTGATCGAGGGATGCCACCCCAAAGAGGAGGAGTGCCATGTGGGCGGTGGCAAGCTGGTTGCCGTCGGTCCCCACTCGAACTCCTGTAGGCAGCCTCTCCCAAGCATATGGAGGCTCTTATGTGAAGGATCCCTGGTATTGAGGTTTTGTCGTGCCAATCATAAATTTATGTGTGGGGCCACTACGGTGTTCATACTTCATCAAACCTGTTAATAGGGTGTAACATACCATGATGAATTGAAAATACAAAAAGTAAGCTTGGCCCAAATATTACGTGGGCCACACCATGTGAACTTAGAAGTTTTAAAAGAAAATTATATTTTCTCATTGGCATGGCTTATCATAGAATTTATCGAGTTGAAATTACACACACACACACATACATACGTATGATTACAATTATGTTTCCCATGCAATGGACACAGTGGATTTTGATACAGAACATGGGGTCCAAAGTGCTTGGGTGTTTTACGCAAATGTTATAGATGAGTTCATTCTAAAGGAGTTGTTTGGCACCATGAATTCAGGGGAATGCTGTGCACCATGAAGTAAACGTGGTTTCAAATCCCATAAAAAAATTAGGCACGAATTCCACCTTGAAAGCATGGATTACATTTAAAGTCATTTCAAAAGTTGCATGCGTAACATGTGTGTCACTAGATTATTAATCTATTAGCACATGGCCCATTAATACTATTCCAAAACAATTATATTATCAATTGCAGCATTATAATTACTTTAATGTGATGATTTGCATCATCCAAAGCTTGTCCATGTAAATAAATGGTTAAAAATCTTTGGTTGGTTAATGGGGTGTGATATTGTACTTGTGGTCTATCTGATACTTAGAATTTCAATGAACTTGTTATAACTGTTGATGTCAAAATCTGGTTGGCCCTCCCTCTACGTCGTCTTCACCTCAAGGTATCGCCCCTGGAACCTGCGTCAAGGAAACAGGCAAAGGTGACCCTGGCTAAGCCGGAGGACCCTACGATGCCTAAGTCAGGACAAGGGAATCGGGGTCTAAGTAGAGAGTAGGGGAGAGAACACCTCCTATTGCGTACCTGTAGGAAAAGTGTCGTGTGCCATTTATACTTACCTGTAGAATAGCCTGGGTCCGATAATTTCGGCACGATCACAGGGATTCCCGGATCATGGAGATACTGTCCGCAATCTATCGATCACGTAGCGTATCATGCGAGTAGTGTATATCTGCGAACGAAGTTATCGGCCACGATCAGTAATGGCAACTTCCGCATTTGGCGTATGCCATTACGCGCCTGCTCGGCTCAGCTCATTCGATCATGCGGCCTCTAAGTCGAGCGGTGTCTGACCCGACCCGTTAGGTCGGATCCATTGTGGTCGAGGATGCTAGCCGTGTCGAGCATACTATAATTAGGTCGTCCGATCGGAGTATAAGAACGGTTCCAAGCTTCTCCTCAAACAAGTTAGCCAGCTCGGATGGGTCGTGCCTTCTGCTCGTTATTGTGTGATGTTGGCAAATGGTCGGACGGGTAGTGCCTCGGACGTCATGGTCCCGAGTCGGCTCATACTGGCGATCGGACTGATACTTTATCATGGGCTCGGATTTCTCCATAACGGAAGCCCCTACTCTTCGAGTCTGCTCGCGAACTTGGAGAGTATCCATGCGAGAGATCTCCCGCTCATTTTGCATTGATGACGGAATTTGAATTATAAGCGTCACATCTCAAGATTACGTACGTGAGAGTCGCTTTGGTCAACGCGTGGCAATGATTGCGATTCCGAATCTCCTTATGACCTATGCGAGGTTGCCACGCAGGTCTGAGGAGGCGTGTACGTGACAGTTCCCATTGCTCGGGGTTCGCTTCGCATCTTAAAGCATGCCGTCCGATGTTAGAGCCATACCGTCAGTTGAGCATTCCCCCAACGAGGTATGGCCACGTGTGCTTGAGGATCGGCTCATGCCGATTCGACTGCGGCCATTATGGCCTGCCATTAATGCAGAGTTCCTTCGTTGCCTATATAAGGGATCTTGAATTTTCGTTTATTACTTTACATTGTAAACCAGAAGAGCGTACCGGAAGAGGTGATTTCCGACAGGGTTATTCCGTCCAAATTTGAAGTTTTCGATGGACGATTCCGACCGTTCTCCCTTTTTCGGTAGAAGGCGATTTTCGGTAATCGTTCGGTGAGTCCTTTCTGCCGATCCACGTCCTTCTTTTCCATAATGTCCTCTGACCTCGATATGGTGCCCGAATACGCTGAGGACTCCGAGCCGGGGAGTTCGGAATATGAAAGTGGAAGTGGAGCTTCCAAAGGCCCTTTCGAGACCACACCCCTATACCCCCCATCTCGGAGACAAAAAATGATGGGTGGTAAGACCAAGCAACCCAGCAAGAAGAAGGCCACACGAGCCAGTCGAGCCAGCACTACTGAGGCCGCTGAAATGCCCGCGAGTGGACGCACTGCGGAGGTTTTCCCGGGGGGTTCCGTTTTATCGGAATCCCAGATAGAATGGATCCGTTCGGAGTTTCAAATTCTGAACTCCGTCCGGATAAGGGCCCCTGAGCCTATGGACGTGGCCGATGCTCCTGCCGAGGGAGAAGTTATCTTCCTCTGTGCACTACAGTGCGGGCTTCGGCTCTCACTTCACCCCTTCATCAGGAAGGTCGCGGCCTACCTTGGGTTGGCTCTGGGGCAATTCGCTCCCAACACCTGGAGGGTGTTGATCTCTGCCTTCATTATCTGGTGACAAGTTGGGAACCCTGAGCTAACTCCGGAAGAGTTGTTAAGTCTGTACCTGGTCAAGCACGACAGTAATGACCCATGGTACTACTTCACAACCTAGGGCAGCAAGGGGTTGGGATTGGTGATGAACCTGCCAACTTCCAATAAATACTGGAAAAATAAGTGGTTCTGGGTAGCGAGTGAATGGGAGGCGTTAGCAGCTGAACTCGGAACCTTAACGACACGGGTTCCGACCCATTTCACTAAACAAGGTTGGATTTCATCTGATATCCGTATTACTGCCTTTGCTTTCATTTGTTTCAATTGAAGTAATGATTCTCCGCTTCCTTTTGCAGCTTTTCTGAAGGGGCCGCTGATCCTCGACCTGGCCCAGAAGAATCGCATTGCGAAGGCCAGAGCGCGGTCGGAGACGCTTCACTCCTAGACGAACCTGATAACAGCGAATAATCTTTATCGGTCCGGGCTTTGCAAGACACAACCCTTACCTACGTCCTTCAGTAAGTTATTCCAATCTTTCTGATGAGCTCAGTTTTGCCTACTTAGTCGCTGACACAGTCATTTATTTCGTAGGTATGGTCGAGGCGTCTAGAGCTTGGAAGAGGAAGTCGGCTCCGACAGCGGTGGAGAGTTGAAGGAAGCCCCCCGGGTGAAGGTCACTCGGAAGAAACAGGTCCCCCCTCATGAGGGGGAGTCTTCTGCTGCGCCGATCTCTGCAGCCCCCGCCCCAAGGCTCGCTGGCTCGGCTCTTGCGGCGCCTGCCCACCCACAGGCGTCGTGTGCAGCGCCGACCCCAGTGCGCCCTAGCGCGGTCATAGTTCCTCCGGTGGCCCCTCCCCCAGCACTAGTCCGTACAACTGTGGCTGGTACCTTGGTCGTCCCGAGCTCTACTCCTTCTGGCGCTCTAACCGTTCCAAGCTCTGCTCCTTCCACTGCTGTTCCCCCGCCACGGAGGCTCCTATCGCAGCCTCCGAGCCCCCCATTGTTATCCCTTCTTCCTCCAAGCTGAAGGAGGTCATTAGAATGACAGACAATATGTTATTTCCCCCCCCCCCCCCCCGAGGTTGGGGGAGATGCTCGCGCCGAGGGATAAAACTCCGTCGGTAGCAGGGTAGGGGCTCGGGAGGCTGTAGTCTCACCCCGGATGGGGACGAGCGGTGAGAGGTACGATCCGGGCTACCATATGTCCTGTTTGGCTCCGTGGGCAGCCAAGCACGCCCCCGAGGAGGATATAACTCAGAACATTGGCAGGTCGAAAGGCTCCTTTCTGAACGATTTTGCCGCCAAGCACGTCTCCAAGAGGTCCCTCTCTTTCCTTCGTATTGTTATTGTATATGTTTTCTTATATTCTGATCCTTGTTTCCTATTCAGGCTGTCCCGGTGTTGCTTTCAATTAGGGAGAGAGCGCGGGAGCATCAGAGGAGGGAGATGGAGTTTGAGGCTCTCAAGGTCGATAAGACGGCTTTACGAGATGAATCTGCCCTCTCGAAGTTCGAGCAGAGTAAGCTACGCCACAGCTTTCTGCCGAGAAGGCCAGAGTAAGTCGACTGCAGGGAGTTGTGGTCGACCCGGAGGCCAGAGAGCTGCAGCTACAGGAGAGGCCGGATAATCTCAAGGCCAGCGGCGATGCAGCGACCGCCAAGCTGACCCACTTCAGGGCTCACGCAGATTCCTTGACCGTGGAGACTACTCGGCTAGGTGAAGCCTTGGAACGCACCAAGGTCGAGGCGGCTGAAGAGCGAACCCGAGCCATCGCTCAGGCTGTGGAGGCTCAGCGGGTCAGAGATGAGGTTTCTCTGGCTGCAGCAGTTGCCGTTACAATTGAAGACTTCAAGACCTCCAAGGAGAGAGACGCTGAAGAAGTGACGTTTTATAACCGCGGCTTCGATGCTTGTATCGAGGCAGTCCTGGGTTTATACCCAGGCCTCGATCTTGATCCTCTTTTGCCTGAGGACCCTGAAGATGCTCCTGCCGAAGTCGCCCGCTCGGATCAAGCCCCCGACGCCTAAGCTCCTCCTTCCACATGAAGACATGTTTTATCATTTTTTCTCTTAAACTGTTAATATATTTTTTGCCCCTCCGAGGGGATTTAATAAGAAACATTTCTTTGGAATTGTGTTGACTCGTTCTGAGATGTTGCCAAGCCGACTTCTTTACGGGTCTGGCCTCTCCTTTATCGTTTAGTCGGTTCTTCGACCTCCATTGGCCCAAGTCTTAATTGGGTTCGATCTCTTAGGGTACTCGGCTCGTCACTTGTCTGGTGAGAATCTTTCATTTTGTCGTATGTCGAGCCGAGTACTCCATTGGAGAGTCGGGTCATTATTAGGCGTTTTCCCTCCAAAGGGATGCCTTGTCAATCCTTCGTAGGATTAGGTTCTGATCCCTTAAAGGATCAGACCATTAAATTCATGCTCGTATTGATAAGACAATTGAGTAGGCATCCGAAGTAGAATTAAACTTTTATTAAGAGCCTTAAAGGCTAGTCGCTCGAAGGCGTACACTTTATTATGAGCTTTAAAGGCTAGTTCATCATAAGTAGTAGATCTTCAGATACTCGGCGTTCCAAGGATGAGGGAGCTGATGGCCTTCGAGGTCCTCCAAGTGATACGAGCCCATTTTGACAGATTTGATCACACGATATGGTCATTCCCAGTTGGGTCTGAGTGCTCCTACTTTCGGTTCGGCTGTGTTTTGGAAGACCCGGCAAAGGACTAAGTCCCCTGGTCAGAAGCCCCTGACCTTGACCTTTGAGTTATAGAAATGCGCTACCTGCTAATGTCGAGCCGCCGCTCGGATCTTGGAACTATCTCTGAGTTCTTCAAGCAAATCCAGATTAGCGGCGATATGCTCGGAGTTTTGGTTTTCTTCGAAGTTCCTCACTCATGCCGTAGGAAGTCCGATTTCTACGAGCACCATCACCTCCGAGCCATAGGATAACGAAAATGGAGTTTCACCTGTTGAGGTCTGGGCTTTGGTCCTGTAAGCTCAGAAGACGAAGGGGTGCTCCTCGGCCCAGTTTCCCTTTGCTTTTTCCAGCTTTGTTTTGAGATGATGCTTGATGATCTATTTGACTGCTTCCACCTGTCCATTTGACTGCGGGTGCCGAGGCGATGAGTAAGTATTGATGATGTCAAGTCCCCGACATATATCACGGAACTTGTCATTGTCAACTTGTTGGCCGTTATCAGATACGATGGTCTGTGGGATTCCGAATCGGCATATGATATTTTCCCACACAAAATCATTTACTTTCTGCTTGGTGATCTTTGCGACAGGCTCGGCCTCGGCCCACTTGGTGAAGTAGTCGACTGTAACTATGACAAACTTGACTTGTCCCTTCCCTGTAGGTAAATGACTGATGATGTCGATCCCCCATTGAGCGAATGGTCACGGCACACTCATGAGAGTCATTTCTTCCGCCGGTTGTCTCAGTATGGCTGTAAAACGCTGACACTTATCGCATTTTTGAACAAAGTTCTTTGAGTCCTGCTTAAAAGTTGGCTAGAAATACCCTTGACGAAATATCTTCATGGTCAGGGTGCGACTGCCAGAATGGTTTTCGCAGATCACCTCATGAATCTCCCGAATCACGTAATCGGCCTCATCCGGTCGGAGGCATCTAAGGTAAGGCTTAGAATGCCCCTTCTTATACAATACTCCGTCCAATATGACGTACCGGGCCGCTCTGACCCTAAGTCGCTTCGCCTCAAGTTTGTCCGAGGAGATTTCGGCGAATGACAGATAATTGAAAATCGGGTCCATCCAACTTCGAATGGACTGGATAGGATTGACCTCCTCCGACTAACCAATGCTCGGATGCTCAATGAATTCGACAGGAACGAAACGCGGGATCTTTCCTTCAGAGGTCGAGGCGAGTTTTGCCATGACATCAGCCCATGAGTTCTCAGCTTCAGGGATCTGTTGGATGGTGCAACTCCAGAATTTTTTGATCAGCTTTTTCGCCTCTTCGAGGTAGGCGATCATTCTGACTTCTTTGGCTTCATACTCCGAAGAGATGTAGTTCACTACCAACTGCGAGTCGCAACGGACTTGTAGGGTCTGAACACCCAGGCTTGCGGCCAGCCTGAGTCCAGCTAACAATGCTTCATACTTGGCCTCGTTGTTAGAAGCTTTGAACTCGAGTCTGATTGTGTATTGGATTGTCGTTAAATCGGGTGCAACCAGAACGACACCGGCTCCTGCTTCTTTGACGTAGGATGACCCATCAACATAAAAGACCCATCCCGGATCTGACGCTGTCTCTTGGTCGCTCAACGGGACGGGCGGCGTCATCTCGACTTCCTTACTGATTTCTTCCTCACTCGGAGTCGTGAATTCGGCAATGAAGTCGGCTACAGCTTGACTCTTGATTGCTGCCCTAGGGCGGAATTGAATGTCAAACTCTCCGAGCTTCACAACCCATTTGGTCATGCGACTCGACACTTCGGGTCTCTAGAGGACCTGCCTTAGAGGAGAGTCGGTCAACACAATTATGGAATGAGCTTGGAAGTACGACCGTAATCTTCTGGTTGAGACGACGAGGTAGAGCGCCACTTTTTCCAAGGATTGGTATCTCGTTTCTGTCGGTACCATGGATTTACTCACATAGTACACGGGGTACTGCTTGCTTCCGACTTCTCTGATCAGAGCCGAGCTGACAGCCGAAGCCAAAACTGGGAGGTAGAGGAATAAGGGTTTTCCTTCTTCAGGCTTAGATAAGAGAGGTGGCGAACCCAAGTACTGTTTCAATTGCTGGAAGGCTTGTTCGCACTCCGGCGTCCATTTCGCCCTCTTATGGCCTTTCAGCTGCTGGAAGAAGGGAAGACACTTGTCTGTGGCCCTGGATATGAAACGTCCGAGAGCTGCCACTCTTCCCATGAGACGCTGTATCTCTTTAATGGTCCGAGGTGAATTTATGTCAAGGAGAACCTTGATCTTATTTGGGTTGGCCTCGATTCCTCGCTGACTAACTTGGAAGCCAAGGAACTTCCCTGACTCAACTCCGAATTCACACTTAGCGGAATTCAGTTTCATTTGATATTCTTGGAGGACATTGAACGTTTCTCCGAGGTCAATAAGGTGGTCGGAGGCTCTGATACTTTTTACTAGCATGTCGTCTACATACACCTTCATGGTGTGCCCAATCCGTTTGGCGAATATCTGATTCACCAGCCT
Source organism: Magnolia kwangsiensis (assembly GCA_037074715.1). NCBI lineage: Eukaryota > Viridiplantae > Streptophyta > Magnoliopsida > Magnoliales > Magnoliaceae > Magnolia > Magnolia kwangsiensis. The sequence continues at coordinate 7,762,436 of CM073575.1, read as the reverse complement.
TTGATATGTTACCCCAGCATTTTTCAGGCCGAATGGCATGACCCGGTAACAGTAGAGTCCTCTGTCTGTGACAAAGGTAGTCTTCTGCCTGTCTGAGGGATACATACCGATCTGGTTGTACCGGGAATAAGCGTCAAAATATGAGAGTAGCTCATATCCGGCCGTGCTGTCCACTAGTTGATCGATCCGAGGTAACGGGAAGCTGTCTTTGGGGCACGCCTTATTTAGATCGGAGTAGTCTACATATACCCGTCACTTCCCACTGGATTTCTTGACGAGCACAACATTCGCTATCCAATCAGGATAATATACTTCTTCTATGAAACTCGCATCGAGTACGACAGAGACCTTTTCGGCAATGGCTTCATATCGTTCGGCATTGAACGGTCTTCTTTTTTGCTTAACTGACTTATGATCTGGGTCCACATTCAACTTATGGACCAACACGTTAAGTGAGATCCGCATGTCTGCGTGCGACCATGCGAAGACGTCTCGGTTCTGCTTCAAAAAGGCTAATAACTCGTTCTTCCGCTCGGAATTCAATGATGATCCGAGTTGAACAGTTTTGCTCGGGTCTGATTCGTCGAGGGGGACTTTTTCTATATCTTCGACTGACAAGCTTCCTGTCGGTCCTTGGGGATCCAAGGCATCCACAACGAGCGCCTGTTTAGCAGCTCCCTTTCTTACCGCTATCGCATAACATCTTCGGGCCTCACGTTGGTCGCCTCGGAGATAACCAATTCCACTTTCAGCTGAAAACTTCATCATCAAATGGTACGTTGAGATGACCGCTCTCATCGCGTTGAGGGAGGGTCTGCCCAGGATCACATTGTGCACCGAAGGTACATTGATAATAAAAAAGTCCACTAGGAGTGTGACTTGATGTTGCCCTTCCCCCGCTATTACTGAGAGGGAGATGGCTCCTTCGGAGATTACTCTCTCTCCGACAAAATCGTGCAAGGGAGTCTTCACGGGTCGAACTTGAGACCGTATAATTCCTATCTTTTCGAATGCTTCAGAGTACATTACATCGGCCGAGCTTCCAGTGTCGACCAGAATGTGATACACCTTATGATTTTCTATAGTCATTGTGACCACTAGCGCGTCATCGTACGGATGCTGGATCCCGCGTGCGTCATCCTCCGTAAATGTCAGGCTGAACGGAGTGATTTGGAGTTCCTTACTGGGACGTTCCGCCAGGTGAATGTGGTGTTTCGGCTCGGATCTCCGGGAATGGGCTTTTCGAGCCCTGTTTGAATCCCCTCCCCCAGCTGAGCCCTCGAAGATGATACGAATTTCAGCGGGTTCTTCTGGGGGGTTGCTTGGCTGTTCCCACGGCCGTTCCTCTCTCCGAGCGGACTTCTCTTTTTTAGTGTAACGACATACATGTCCCTTGTAGATGAGGGACTCGATCTCGTCTTTCAGGTCTACGCAATCGTCCGTGTTGTGACCATGGTCACGGTGGAAGTAATAGAACTTCCGCTTGTCCCGGTGCTTTGGGTTAGCCCTCATGCAGATTGGCCAGTTGAGTAGCTTGTCTCCTCGGATATCCAGCAGAATTTGCTCGGCAGATGTGTTAAGAGGAGTATATGAATGAAATTTTCCTTCCGGCCTACGGCTCGGTCGACGATCGCGAGGAGCACGGTCATCCGTCCCTTTGATGTTTGGTTGAGAGTCTTCGTTCCTATGCCTCTTTTCTTTGTTTGTCGGGTCAGTAACTTGTGTACCTTTATCGGCGTTAGTGAACTCCTCGGCGTTGGTATACTTCTGAGCCTTCGCCATGAAGTCCGCTAGCGTTTTTGACGGATTCTTTCCGATGGAAAAAGGCGAACTTTCCTTCATTCAACTCGCTCAGAATGGCAGCAAGAGCCATCTTATCATCATAATCTTCAACATGCAATGCTTCTTCATTAAAATGGGCGATGTAGTCTTTCAACGACTCTTTCGAAGCCTGCTTGATGGTGAGCAAGTGAGTGTTAGGTTTCTGACTTCTGTTACCGCTTATGAACTGCGTAAGAAATAGCCGGCTTAGTTCTGCGAAAGAGCCCACGAAGTTTGGTTTGAACTGGCGATACCAAATCCGAGCGGACCCTATAAGGGTGATAGAAAACTCTCTACATATCATCGCGTCCGTTACAGTCTGGATCTGCATCCACGATCAGTAGGATTCTCGGTGTTCGGATGAGTCCCTAGATCCTGAATACTGGATGACAGGAGGCATCCAAAACCTCTGTGGCATTACCTCAGCCATGATGACAGGAGTGAAGGGAGGCTCGGTCTCTTCCATCATCGCTTGGATCGTGGCTGGAACTGTCGACTGTTGTTGCTTTTTCTCTAACATTAGGAACTGGTCTTTTAGTTCCGCAAATCGTGCCTCACATGGATCCCTATTTTTAGCGACGACCTCCGAGACATCCTCGATCTCCGGTGTTCTTCTTTCTCTACTCCGTTCTAATTGATGATGGAGATTCGTGGGCGGCAGAGCAAATGTGGCTGAATGAACGGTAGTAGGGACCTGAGTAGTGACATTCCGCGTGGATCCCTCGGCGTGTACCGCAGAAGCATTTTGACCTGAACGCGGCACCCCTGAGTACTGGGGAGCCTAGGTCTCACACTCCTCGGCATAGAGCAAGTCTCCACGAACAATCCCGCTAGCTCGAGAACGGGTTGCTCTTGAACCGGTTGTGACTCTTGCTCCCTCCGCTGCTTCATTCTGTTTATCTCGTCACGTAGGGCCTGGATCTCGTTCTGCATGACGCGATATTTACTTGACCAATTGCGCGAACGTTGGGAAGGTCCTGGCGCAGACTCGGCGTGAAGTGGTGATGATGACCGAGTCTACTCGTTTGGTACGAGTTCCACAACTGCAGCTTTCTTCTTCCTTACCATTGCTTAGGAAAATGAGAACCTGACTTTTAGTCTCAGGTTCCCACAGACGGCGCCGAAAAATGTTGTGCCAAGGAAACAGGCAAAGGTATCGCTCTACGTCGTCTTCACCTCAAGGTATCGCCCCTGAAACTTGCGCCAAGGAAATAGGCAAAGGTGACCCTGGCTAAGCCGGGGGACCCTCCGATGCCTAAGTCAGGACAAGAGAATCGGAGTCTAAGTAGAGAGTAGGGGAGAGAACACCTCCTATTACGTACTTGTAGGCAAAGTGCCGTGTGCCATTTATACTTGCCTGTAGAATGGCCTGGGTCCGATAATTTCGGCACGATCACAGGGATTCCTGGATCATGGAGATACTGCCTGCAATCTATTGATCACGCAACGTATCATGCGAGTAGTGCGTATCTGCGAGCGAAGTTATCGGCCACGATCAGTAATGACAATTTCCGCATTTGGCGCATGCCATTACGCGCCTGCTTGGCTCGGCTCATCCGATCATGCGGCCTCTAAGTCGAGCGGTGTCCGACCCGAACCGTTAGGTCGGATCCATTGTGGTCGAGGATGCTAGCCGTGTCGAGCATACTATATATAGGTCGTCCGATCGGATTATAAGAACCGTTTCGAGCTTCTCCTCAGACAAGTTGGCCGGCTCGGATGGATTGTGCCTCCTGCTCGTTATTGTGTGATGCTGGCAAAGGGTCGGACGAGTAGTGCCTCAGACGTCGTGGCTGCGAGTTGGCTCAGACTGACGCTCGGACTGACGCTCTACCATAGGCTCGGATTTCCCCATAACAATAACCATTGTGTTAAATATTATTACGTACACCAATTAAAGATAATAAAGCTAATTTAATAATTAAATTCAAACTTTTATAAATGCACTATGATAACTAATTTTAAATTATAAAGATTCTGTATATAAGATGCCAAACGCAACCGGTGGTTTCAAATCCAGGGATTCTAAATCTACGCTCCAAAACAGTCCTTGATACATACCTATCCATCCGTCTTTGGAAACGGATTGCCTATGGCACTGGAGCGCACAGAGACATTCCCGTGGCATGTGTGTGTTGGGCCACGGAGATGTCCTTGCGAGAGACACTCCCAACGTGTCTTGAAAGACCACAACAGGACATAAATCTAAAAATCAGGCAGATCAAAAAAATCAGGTGGGGCCACACCAAATAAAACAGTGGGGAATGAATGCCTGATTTTTAGAATCGTCTCCTATTGTGATCTCGTAAAACAGATGGACGGAGTGGATTTGTGACGGCAATCCGCTTCCTCCGTACACAGATCGAAAACTCTCAAGGGAAAGAGAAAAAGTTTGATATTTCGGTAGAGCTTGACAGATGGTACCCAGGCACTTATAAATGCATACGTGGCATACAAGTGACTGAAATAAACCGTCCAAATTACGGTTCTCAGCTTCGATGCTTCAGGAAACAAGAATCACTGCTTATCTAATTATTTGACTAACAGATTGGTGGACATTTATTGGACGGACAAAAATGAAAATACCCAGCGGTCGTATTTCAACAAACAAGTTTCCACGAACAAGGGGCTAGGATTGTTCAGCAAATCTGATTTTGAGACCGTGTCTTATCTACAGTGGGTTTCATAATTTAATCGGTTTAACTTGAGTCCGGTTTCTGGATATATTATAATTTCGGGATGCCTGCGTATCAAGCGTCGTACGCTGCACGAGCATCATCTAACTCTCCCTTTAAAAAACGACGTGTCCGCGGCGCTTCCTACCCCAAACCCTACCTATCCATTTATCTTCCCCCCACAGTACCAATTCCCAAACCCTAACCCTAGTTCTCTGAAAACCGAAATGTCGCATTTCGGAAGAACGGGTCCTCCCGACATCAGAGACACCTTCTCTCTTCTCGTCCTCAACATCACTTTCCGTAAATGCCTCTCTCTCTCTCTCTCTCTCTCTCTCTCTCTCTTCCCCCCCCCCACTCCTCTCCATCTGATCTGCCATCGTTCTATGTTGCAGGCACTACTGCAGATGATCTCTTCCCCCTTTTCGATAAGTACGGAAAAGTTGTCGACATCTTCATCCCCAGAGACCGAAGGTTTCGTCGGCAAATCTCTTTCTTTCAATTGAATTGAAATTTTCGTTTTTCGTTCTCTGATAAATATCGATCTCTTCTAAATACATGCAGGACTGGAGAATCGAGAGGATTTGCATTCGTTCGGTACAAGTACGCAGACGAGGCGCAGAAGGCTGTTGAGAAGCTCGATGGCATGTTCCAATAATTTCTGTTTTCTTTATTCCATTTCCGGTATATCATAAAAGATTTCAGTGATCCAGGCTGAGTTTGCTGGCAACGAATATCGTGAATTTTCATAACACTAGGCAACAAATTAGACTGATCAATCATGAAATATCGTGATATCTGTTGCAACCAAACGCAACCTGATGTAATCTTATTCTCATGATAATTTTTATTTCAGGAAGGACTGTCGATGGTAGAGATATTATGGTTCAGTTTGCGAAATATGGGCCCAATGCAGAACCTATGTATGTTCTCTCTCTCTCTCTCTCGATCTCTCCATTATGTTTGCAGAACCTATTTATGTTCTCTCTCTCTCTCTCTCGATCTCTCCATTATGTCTGTGTTTTAATTATATAAGCGGATTGATTTCAGTTAGGGGTCGTTTGGATGCCTGTAAATTAGGCTAGCTGTAAATGAAATTCCGGTAAATGATTTACAGGCAGTGTTTGAATGTTGAAAAATGCCTGTAAATCATTTACAGCTTTTAGTGGCAAATGAAATCCCTCTGAAAAGCTGTGATTTCATTTACAGGCAAAACATTTACAGCAAAACATTTGAACTTTTAGCTGCAAATGAAACCCCTCCAACAATTTACAGGCTATCCAAACACAGAACTATTTAAACAAATTACAGCTTAAAGCCAAACAGTACAGGCTGTAAATGATTTACACCTGCTAATCATTTATGCCTCGCAAAATTTATGCGCATCCAAACAAGCCCTTAGGGGTCGTTTGGATCCCTGTAAAATTGGTAAGTGGTAAATGAATTACAGGTGTTAATTGTTTACAGCCTGCCCTGTTTGGCTTTAAGCTGTAATCTGTTTAAAGGTAAATAGCTGTCTGTGTTTGGATAACCTGTAAATTATCTACAACCTGTAATTGGGTATTCAACCCCTCTGATGGAGCTTGGAGAGGTAAATTCCTATAAAATATTCAAATAACATGTACGGCTTCATTTAAGATGGGCCATTGGGTTGAGCTCATCTCAATAAAGCCCGGGGCTGATTCTTATGCTAAACCAAGCATTAGGTGGGCCACAAAAGCCCACTAATTCAAATGCCCATTTATGAAGTAGGCACAATAAAGCCTGGGGCCAACCTAGCACATACATATTCCAACTATGCAAAAGAATAAAATAGAAATAGGAAAAATGTCTGCAAACTACAATCACAACCAATGAACTCATTTTCGGCCTAGAAGTCAAGCATTTCCATCATTTTTTGAAAATTTACTGTATTGGCTTGGCATTATATAGAGATCACTCCTGCTCCAAAACAAAACAATAAAAAAATGACCTTGCAGGTTCAAAATGAAGTAAACTAATTCCAGTGAAGGTCACTACTACAAGCAACATGGAATCTTAAGATTTTAAAAGATTTTATAAAGTCAGGTTTATAGAAGAGAGCTGCAATGCTGAATGGAAGATTAAAAGAAAAAACTAACTGCAATACTCCCTTTGTAGAAGATTAAAAAAAAACTAGCTGTTAAACTGAATCCTATTTGCAGGTAAATGAAAATATGACTTATAAAGTCAGGTTTTCAATTTCAGGTAAAAGCTGTGAGTGGTTTACAGCCTGTAACTCATGTACACGCAATTTCAGTATTCAAACAAGCCCTGCAATTCATTTACATATATTTCGTTTGCCACATGCCCATTTTATAGGCATCCAAAAGATCCTTTAGTAAATCCTTAGTTGTAAAGGGTTTACAAGTAAACACTTTACAGGTAGGTGTTTTGATGGCAACATTTGCCGGCAGGTAAACTCTCACCATTTTTTCTAGGCAAATAGCCATGTTTCAAATTATTGGTAAAGTCTTTACAATTGAAAAGCCATGATGATTAGTCGAACATGATGAATGTAGCCCGCTGTGATGTGTACAGTACCAGTGTTTTAATAGTGTGTGCATTAGCTATAGTGCTATGCAGTGAACGTAACTAGCGTAAGTCGTGTAGTGTATGCTGTGTAGTGTAGCGTACGCTATGTGTTGTAGCATGTAGTGTACACTACAATGTTTTTCTGTCTTAAAGTGGTGACTTATTGTCCTCACGCGGCATAAAGTGCAGCTATCTAGACCATCGAAACCGTGGGTCCTATTGTGGATGGAGCATATCTTTAGAATCAAACCTATCAAACAGTTGTAACCAACTATACAGGTGTGCCAAATGTACTGATAATAGGGGTGGCAGTTGGTCGGGTTGGTTTTCGGGTCAACTGGCTCGACTCACTTCTAAGGCGGGTTTGGGCCAGAAGCTAAAGGGGTAGTGGGTTTGGTTCGGGTTAGGAAATTTGACCCATTTAAGTAAATGGGTTGGGCTCGGGCTGAATCCTACCCAACCTGACCTGCCCATATGGTTAGGCCAAATGAACTGGCCTGAACTAACCCAGAACCCAAGACAAATCAATAGGCAATAAGTAGACACACGCATAATATATGTATGTTTGTGTGTATCCTCTTTTTTGATCAGGCTGGTGTACCTTTGGCCCCAAATTCCCTTCTTAAACCAAAGTGATTGGTTTTAGTGAATTTTAAGCGGGTCAGGTCAGGTCGGGGCCACATGGTAATGGGCCGTAGGTTTGGATTTGGGCCAGAATTCTTGGCTCGTTTAGTAAATGGGTTAGGCTTGGGTTGACCATGACCAAGCCCAAACTCAACTTATCACCACCCTTAACAGGTGAAGAGTTGCAACCATTTTTAAATGGTTTAAAACTAACACTGGAACCTAGCCCTTACAAAAAAAAATCATTCAAACGAGGGTTCTGAAAAGCCCCAAGTTCTCACTATAATACACCTTAGGCCCCAAAAAATTCGTCTCCCAACTCATACAACTATTCCAAATGATATTTCAGAGGATTGATTAGCCCTATGAGAAGATACTTTGCGTAAATTGTTGTAGGGGTTGGATCCCAAACAAAGGAAAATATCAAGATCCCCCAATTGTGTCTGTACTATTGGGATTTGGGAGCTCAATATTTGATTTTTATGATTGATTTAAAGCTAAATATAGGTTACGTTTCATACTCTTAATCTTAGTTAATGATTTACATTTCATGTTGAATGATTGATTTAGGGTATTTTCTATCTTAGTTAATGATTTACATTTCATGTTGATTGTTAATGATTTACATTTCATGTTGAATGATTGATTTACGTTTCTTCTTCTTCTTTGCTTGTAAACCCTTTAGCACTTGAAATCCAAACAGAATAGTATGTAAACAACTTACACTTGAAACTCTTTTCAGGTGTGTAAAGTGTTTACAACCATCCAAATGGTCTCTAGTTTTTGTCTTTTAGTTTCATTGCATCTTCTTCTTCTTCTTCTTGGGCCTACTTTGCTGACCCCCGAAAAACAAGCCCTTTTTATGTGATTTGCCAATTTTGCCTTTTTATGTGATTTGCCAATTTTGGTGATTTACTGGCCTAAGAACTATGTGGTGTGAATACCTACTTTTTACACTGTGAACACTTTACAAGTCAGCCAAACACATAATCTGTTTGCTTGTAAACCCTTTAGCACTTGAAATCCAAACAGAATAGTATGTAAACAACTTACACTTGAAACTCTTTTCAGGTGTGTAAAGTGTTTACAACCATCCAAATGGTCTCTAGTTTTTGTCTTTTAGTTTCATTGCATCTGGTCTGAACATTTGATAATTCTCATTTGAGATTTAGGAAATTGATGTTTACACCCTGTACATATATGCCTTTTTTTCTAATTTTCTTGAAGTTCTTACACATAACTGGCTAGACGATGTCTCCCCTGTCACGCTCCAAACTCGAAAACTGGGCTCACAGAATTTCTGATCGCTGAATCAGGCGCTAACAGCCTCCGTAGTACCCCGTTCTTGGCTCCCAACACCCATATACCGGATTCCGATCATGGGATCCTACAAGGAGGATTTTTAATATAAATTTCTGTAAGGAGGCATAACCATAAGCATAACCAAGCCACAACAACAATAACACCACCAAATATCCACTATAATCAAAGGTGTTTGAGTACAATGCATGAAGGGAAATACAAGATAGATATCAAAAACTCTAAAAGCTTAGCTGCTCGCTCTTTCCTCAGTGCTGCTGTGTCCTAGCGTCACTTGCACACAACGGTCGTTCATAAGCTTATAGAAAGCTTAGAGGGTGGTAAACGTGTGCGCGCAATATATGTGCTAAGTATGCAATATCAGAGTAATGTGGAAAAAATGCTGATAAGTCCATGAATACTATCAGTCATATCAAGGCTATGCGATGCAAGGCCTACATGGCCAAATATCACATGCAAGATGCATCTTAAGCATGCCAGTCCTCTTCCGAATACACATATCAGTACAGTTCCTTTTTGGAATATCACCGGGATCTAGTGCACTCCACATTGGCTATCCCTCCCCCAGGCGCGCAACCAAGTGAGTGAAAGAGACCTCACTACCCGTTTAGCCAGTAGTCAGCCAATATCTACCCGGCTCGTCAGTAACAGACTCATTTTCGAGCTGGTCAAACTCAACCTAGCAGTGCCCCCTTCACCCGGGCGGGGAAGGTCACATCCCCTTCCAACAGACCACGACACAGTGAGAGATGCGACCTACTGATATTTGACACTCGGGCACTCATGTGTCCACTTGGGCTCGACGTTGGAGCAACCTATGGTACCATAAGGGTTTAGGGACTTTCACCCAGGGACATCCATAGCGCCCCAGTGCTAGAACCACATATTTTCGGCATCCAATCCTGGCATCCACGATATGCCTGTAGAGGGCACAACCCTGATGTCGCTAAGGCATACAGTGAATCATGTCACACAGATGCGAGATGCATGAGTCATACCATCCAGTCATGCATTAATCCTGCTCGTACCGCGTGCTCATGTGGCGCAACTTCATCTCACAGGGAGTTATAAAAACAACCAACCTAATGGCATATGTTATGATCAATCACTCCTCATAATAAGCATGCAAATGATGCATATGGGCATGTATCATGAGATTATGCTAGCATATTATCAGTATGTATATTAGCATGGTTAATAGATATAACATTAATCGGCTCAAATACATGACGGGTTCCGCAGAAGGACGACGTATCTAACACAAACATCAAGATAGGCCCTACGACGATGTACTCTCCTTCAAACAATGGATGGCCTAGATGGCATCAGGAATGGGCCTCATTGGTGAGCCTAATGGGCTTACAACAAAGGGAGTCAAGAGGTTGAGCCTATGTATAATAAGTGGGCTTCATGTTTTGGGCAATCCTACAAGGCATGGTGGGAGAACCACCAACTATGGGGGCTCAACAGTTTGGGTTAGCCCACTAAGGTGAGAGGGGTAATACTTATGGGGGCCCAATGATTTGGGATAGCCCAAATAGAGAACGAGAATAGGCCTAACAATGGGCCCTAGAGAGATTTACAACGTGGACATTTAACCACCATTGCCTCCTAGAGTGCGGCCCGTCATGAAATCTAACTTACAGTGGGGGCCCATGGCCCGTATACTAGCTAGGAAATGAATGAGCAGCATACATATTATCTCATACATCATGGTGGGCCTCAAGAAACGGCCCATGGTCTACATATATCAAGGTGGGCTATACGGGGCAGCTCATGGCCCAAAAAAGTGGATGGACAGGGTATATATAGCATATCCATCATGGTGGGCCTCTTGGGACAGCCCATATACTCTGGAAAATGGTTGGGCAAGGTGTACATCACATATATCATTGTGGGCCTACAAAACAGCCCTCAAAATCCAACATAATGGATGGGCAACACATGCTTAAAGTGGGCTCTAAGGCTAGATGTCCAGCCCATCTGGGCCTGCTGGACGTCCAAAAATCTAGATGGTTTAGTTCTCATTTATTCGGATGGGAGGTGGGCCTTACAAGGTTCTGATGGGGCCTATGATCTCAGAAAAATAGATGTATAGCGTGTATACATTACACTTCCAACCTGGTGGGTCTCACAACTTTACAATGACAATATCATGCAGCAAGTTGGGCCCTTGCTGGACGTCCAACCCTCCCAACTATCTGGACCTGCTGGGCGTTCAACAGATGGATTATCTGGGTGAAATATATACTTCATGATGGCCCATACATATCACAGTGGGCCCCACCAAGTGGACAACATGAATACAACACTTACATCAGGGTGGGGCCTGCTGCTGGACGGCCAGTCCAGTAGTGTCCCAGCCCTGCTGGACGTTCCAAGGGGTTGGACGGCCTGGACATACACATACACAAGGTGGGCCACAAAACAGTTGGATGAAGAGGATAAAACATATGCATCATAGCCAGTCCAGCAAATGGCTGGACGACCAGGCTGCTGGCCCAGTTCGGGCATTGGATCTGCCCCTGGATTGGGCCCAGGGCTTGCTGAATATGGAGAAATGGATGGACGGTGTGCATCCCTCACATGCATAGCAAGGCGGGGTCCACGTGAGTGGCCCACTGGCCCCAAAGATCAAGCTGATATTTATATTTTCCCTTCATTCAGGGTTGCTGGACGGTACCGGCATTTGGACTGTCCAGGCCTGCTGGGCCCAGTCTAGGGACGTCCTCCCATGGCTGGACGGTGTGGGTTCGAACATACATCAAGGTAGGGTCCATGTGTCAGTGGGCCACCTCACTCCCATCCGAATAATCAAGCTGAAATTGGGGATTTGCTCTATCCAGACGGTCTTGCATGATCAGTCAGTCATGCAGGCCCACAATGTCCAGCAGCACAGTCCATTTGCTGGACTGATGATGAATTTTATTAATCACGAGGCACAAAAAACAACAAACAAGAAAGAAAGAGGGGAGCAAGGATGCTGAGATAGTGACACAGCTAAACCCCTAAGAAATCCAAATTACAACCCTTGAGCTTGGGGTGGGAACAACCCATTCATAAACTAGCAATCTGATTCTAAGGGAAATACTTTCCATCGGTTTTTTGGTGTTATTGAAACACCTAGCATTCCTTTCCTCCCAAACTGCCCACCAAATAGTGAGCAAGGTCATTCTCCAAAGGATCTTTTTAATCTTTGGAAAACAAACACCATGCCAAGCAAGCAATGATTTACCGACTTTGGCATGCTGCACCAAATTTGGAAATAACCCAAGATGTTTGACCAAATTGGAATCAAAGAGGGACAATGCAAGAATAGGCGATCCAATGACTCCCCATCTTGCATGCACATGCAACAAATGTTCGGGATAATCATGGTCCTTTCCCTCAAGTTGTCAATAGTTACGAGGTCATTCTTTGAAGAATCTTTTTTATCTTTGGAAAACGGACACCATGCCAAGCAAGCAAGCAATGATTATTCGAGTTCAGCATGGTCCACCGGATTTGGAAATGGCCCAAAATGTTCTACCAAATCAGAATCAAAGAGGGATAATGCGAGAATAGGTGATCCACTGACTCCCCATCTTGCATGCACATGCAACAAATGTTCGGGATAATCATGATCCTTTTCCTCAAGCTGTCAATGGTTAGGACTTGGGACTATTTTCCTACTCACTAACCATCCGAAAGCAACAATTTTCGGTGGGATGGAATAGGACCAAACAAATCTAGTGAATAAATCCTCAATAGGATGACTTGATTTGCCCAGAAGTGGAAAAAAGATTCCACCGAGAAACGACTTGAACAGTCCGCTTTCCACACCCATTTGTCCGCTTTGGCTTCATTAGGGACGGGGACATGAATACTACAAGAGGGCGACATAGTCATCCACTTCCTCATCACGAAGGCAGTACCTGCAAGGGGGTCCCACTACCTCGCCTCTAGTGCGAGAGAAACGATTAGCTACTAAAAAATAAGTATTCGGCGCCAAGCTAAAGATGGAGGGAAACTCATTTTTTAAAGTGTGAGAGCCCGTTCACTAGTCCTCCCAAAAATTGATTTCTTCCCCGTTGCCTAAAGAGAACCCTAATCCTTGCAAGAAAGCCTCCCTAACTAATGATACTCCTCTCCACAAAGTTGAAGCCTTATAGAGCTAAGATTCTCTAGTTTCCCAACCCCCCATTGAAAGGTCGTGTTTGCAAATACCTGGCCTCCTCTGCAAACCTCCAAGGCCATTTCCTGAGTAGCGTAATAACCCCCTTCCCCTAGCAAACGGACTCAACATTTCACTTACGGAAACAGAAAGAGTGTTCGCCTAAGCTTCTCAATCAGGCATGTGAAGAGTGGCACGAAATGAGTTAGAAGGTTGGACAAGGTCGCTTTAATCAAAGTGATACGTTTGCCAAGAGAAAGATATCTTCTTCTCCATCTTGCTAATATTTGCTCCTCTTTCCACCACCTTATCGCACATGCTTTGCCAGTTTGCCCACACAAAATGGAAGACCCATGAAAAAGTCAGAAGCACACCAGTTGCACACCCAAAAATCTTGGCCAACTGTTCCACTTCCATAAGCTCCATCCGAACGCCATACCTCTTGCTTTCGGATAAATTTACCTTGAGGCCTGACACTACTTCAGAACATATAACAATGGTACACTAGTTTTCCATCATGATGGACAAAGCATAGCAAAGAAAGAAAGTTTTATCCGCATATTGAAGATGAGAAATGGGAGAGGGCATACCTTCACAACCAAGAAAGCTCGAACGAAACCTAAGCATACCATTTAACGCCTATGCCACCATTAGGAAAAGAAAATGAGATAGAGGGTTCCCTTGCTGAAGTCCTTGAGAGCTTATGAAGAAAACTTCGGGGAGCCATTAATGAGAATAGAAAAGCGGACTGAGCTTACTCATTCTCAAAACCATCGCCTCCATTTCAAACCTCATCCCAACCAAAGCATCATACATTCCTCTAATTGACATGATCGTATGCTTTCTCGATATCTAACTTGCCACCCCCCCCTTCTCTACCAATTAGGGCGCAATTGAAAATCTGTAGACCCAGGACAAAAGCACTTTGATTCGCAGAGATGATATTTCCAATAATATTTCGAAGCTGCATGGCTAGAACTTTTGCTAGAATTTTGTTGGGGCTACCTATAAGACTGATAGGATGGAAATCCTTCAAAGATTTTGCACCTGAGATTTTTGGGATGATGGCAATAAAGGAAGCACCAAGCTCTGACGATATACTGCCCCACTCAAAGAATTCAAACATGAAGTTTATGACATCGCCTTTGAACACCGCCCAAAATATATGAAAGAACGCTAGTGGGAACCTATCTGGACCTGACACTTTATCTCCTACTTGTGAATCAATTACCGCTTTTAACTCACAATCAAAAATCCGCAGACCCAGGACAAAAGCACTTTGATTAGCTGAGATGACGTTGCATGGGTCGACCTTTTGCTAAAATTTTGTAGGGGCCACCAATTAAGACTGATATGACGGAAATCCTTTAAATATTCTGCACCTGAGATTTTTGGGACTGATTGCAATAATGGAAACACCAAGCTTTGACGATATACGACCCCACTTAAAGAATTCAGACATGAAGTTTATGACTTCGCCTTTAATCACCGCCCAAAAATCTTAAAGAACACCAGTGGGAACCCATCTGGACCCGCAGCTTTATCTCTTTCTAGCGAATCAATTGCTGCTTTTACGTCTGCCTCCAAAAATGGGGACTCAAAAGAGGCAGCTTGGGATTCAGAGAAGCATTTGAAGTCGAGTTTGTCCAATTTAGGCCTTTCCCACTCCTCGTTCAATAAATTTCGTAGAACCGAGGTATTTCTTTTGCAATATTATCTGTCTTCAACACGCGACCCATTGATAAGCATGCTGATTTTGTTAATCGTAGCATGAACGCTCAACGATGCTCTTTTCGTCCACCCAGCACATAAATGTTAGTATTTCAAGTGTGCAACATCCAACCTGTGCATGGGTTGGCTCTACCATGAAGAACGCCTGGTGAAAAATCAAACTGATTCTCTCATCATGTGGGCCACACTATAGAAAATAATGGGAAACCACCAATCTGATCCAAAGTACACGTGGAACACTTGATGAGTGCATAAGTCTTGACTTTTGCACCGTGATCATTAGGTTGGATGTCATACGCACAAGCAGTGTTGTCAAAATCCTACGATTTACGATTTGGGTCAAATCTTAAGCAAAACGATTTGAATCCCCCGACCTTGAATCCCTTTTTTTGTATGATTCTTACAATTCTATGATTTGAATGCTACGATTTATGATTCAAATTATACCAGTAAACCTTACTAGTATCAATAAAGAAAAAGATTATGGATCCACGGATATGAGCCCAAATAAAAATGGATCTATGATTTAAAGTCCTTTTTAACAGCTAAAGGAGGGGTTACATTAGACAATTTTCGTATCTTAAGAAACCCAAAAATGACCCTTTTGCTGGAGGATTTGGATCGTAATTCCAGAGAAACGATCACAATTTTCAAAACACATAGGCGCAGTCCCCCAAATCACTTCCTCTCTTCCCTGAGACCATGTGCAACCTGGAGCGTCTGGTGAATTTATGTGCAGGTCCTGCCACTTATCTGGCCTGGGTGAAACAGAATTGTATTGGACGATATTTTGAAACATGGGATGCTGTTCTGGCTTTTCAATATATAAACTATACACGTCAGGTTATGTTCAGGATATCAGAATGCATCATATTGTTTGTGAATGTATCACATCAAATTCATTTAGGTGAACTTTTGTATCGTGATATGATTTTGAAAACAGGATCCATAATGCTTACTCTCAAAATAGCTGGGACATGGCTATGGTAGTGATGACGATAGTGATATAGCAACATTTCGGAAAATGTAATTTGCATCAGTCTTGCACCATATCCTTCAGAAAAAAAGGAAAAAAAAAATGGCTGGGACATGGCTATGGTAGTGATGACGATATTTGCATCAGTCTTGCACCATAATGCTTACTCTCAAAATAGCTGGGACATGGCTATGGTAGTGATGACGATAGTGATATAGCAACATTTCGGAAAATGTAATTTGCATCAGTCTTGCACCATATCCTTCAGAAAAAAAGGAAAAAAAAAATGGTCTTGCACTATCAATACGTTCCAATTCAAGTGCATTGTAATGGCATGTTTTGTCGATACATTACCCCCCAAATGATTTTAGTGAAGTTAAATGCGCCAAGTTTGATGATATCAAAATGCATTTTATTATACTGGGAAAGTAGCACGATATTCATGTGGCAGTATGATATATTCATATGATATTTTGAACCCTGATTATTAGGTGTCTACCATTTGTTAAACGGCTTCTTGCTTACAAGCACTGCAGATGTATATGTAATTTACTCTTCTTCTAATGTAATTATTATTGTATTACCACGCTGAGTATATTTCGGGATTATAACAAAGGGTGCCTGCAGTTCAAAGCTTTCTCATCAATATCAACATCTGCTTCATTGTTTTGGGGTCCATTTGGATGGTCAGTATGCCATAGTCTGGCATATGGTCAATCATCCACTGCCTGTTCCCAAATGGGTACACAGTGCTCTCTCACTTTGAGGTGGATGTCACAGCGACATGTCACCTTGACATGTATTTGGGAACAGAAGGTGGATGACTGACTTTACTCTAAAGATGGTCTGCAGCTTCTACAACTGAACCCTCTTTCATTTTCTGCTATTAGCAACAGTGTTTTCTTCTGTTTGTGCTTATTTCTTATGTGATTGTGGATTTTTCTTTCCTGATTGTTGTGTCTTGTTGATGGTCACATAACTCATCATCTTTTCCCAATTGCAGTAAGAAAGGGAGGGTAGTAGAAATGTTTCCAAAGACAAGAGGCAGGTCGAGAAGCCGCAGTCCTAGGCCGAGGTAAGGATCATTGAAAGCTTTTAGTAGCTGATTGTTGGTAAGAGTTAGTGGGCATGGGATTCAGATGCAGGGAGATGCATCGTTTAAGAAAAAAAGGCATGAGATGCAGTTCTTGTTTCTTTGCACATCTGAAATTCCAATTATGGTTGTTATTTTCTGCATTTATCCTTTGTTTCTGTTTGGTTTTGTTAAGGAAATTTTAAGATCTAATAAAATACATAGGTGCAGCGTGCTTTCACTAGAATGCATAGACAGTAGCATGACTCACTGTATGATTCATAATTGGTTGTGAATTGGCCTTGCTAGGGTTACGTGGAGATTGTGAATTCTAAAAGATGTGACAGTGTATGCTGCAGTTTTTAATAAACAGCGTTTCACTGTTTCTATAGTTTGTGTGCACCCTATAACATATAATCAAATTGTCTTCTCTTACACTGCACACGTCAATCTCATCATTATCTAAGCCTTATCACAATTAATTGGGATCAGTTACACGAATCGTTTTCCGCCATTCAACGTCGATCTAGTTTTCTAAGTAAAAATGATCTCAACTACTGTAATACTGGGTACATTATTCATTCCATTAACCTTTTTTTTTTTTAAAAAATAAATTAAAAAAGTTATTAACTGTTAACTTTCAACTGAGCATTTGTGTGCACACGTGTGCAGAACTGTTTTTTGTTACTAAATATTACACAATTTGTCCGTATTACAATTATATAGATTTTTTTATTTTTATTTTTTATTTCAGTAACAAATGTTACATTATGTACATGAATGTAATGCATCATGCGTGTCTGGTTAAATGTGATATTAGATTTGGTAGTTTTACAAGATGGTTGAATTTGATGAACATTGAGTTGTGAATCAAGCTTGATGCATGGCATGATCTTGTTTGTCGAACTAGGTGAATCAGTATAGTAAATTTTATTTTATTTTTTCTTTTTAAAAACTGAATGTACTTTCTTACACGTAAATTTGATGATAGATAGCATTACATGTTCAGGTACCGGGATGATTACAGGGGGAGAGATAATAGAAGGAGAAGTCGTAGTCGAAGCAGGGACAGGTATGATCGTGATAGGAACCGTGGGAGGGAAAGAGATCATCATCGTCGAAGCAGGAGCCGAAGTGCAAGTCCTGCTGACTACAAAGGCCGCAGCAAAGGCAGGGTGGATGATGAACCCAAGAAGAGCAGGAGCCGGTCGGTGGACAGGTATGTTGGTAATGTAGCTGGTGCTGTGTTTCTTATAATATTGTTGGACTCACTCCATTTTGTTTTATTTATATACTTGGCCGTATAGTGGATCTCCTGCTCGGCGCAGTCTCAGCCCTCGAAGGAGCCCATCTCCACGTAGGACACCTTCCCGTGATCGAAGTCCTGATAGGCGCAGTCCTGTTGAAGAACGAGCTTCTCCTCCAGCAAGTGTTTCACCAAGAGGACATCGGCGTGCTCATTCTCGAAGTCTGTCCCCACATAACTCAGATGGCGATGTATGTTTAGCATTCAACTTCCGTTCAAGTTTCTGATTTCCTTTTGCAACCAGGAATGATTTCCATTCATGTTATTTTCTGAAATTGACTTTTGTCCTTTCTGTCTCTCACTATCATTCTGTCTCTTTCATTTTCTAGGACTGATGGCTGTGTCTGGATTCCTTGTCTGGTGATGCCTGAAGGAAGATGCATCTCTGTTGGCTATGCAGGATGATTGCGTCGGTTTTGCATAATGCATGTTCTCATCAAGTACTTAAATGCTGCTTTTGGTAGGACTCCTTTTCAAGGTTAACTTCTTTTTGTAAACTCAATGCTTTCTACCTTGTGCTGATTGGTTGTTCGTAGAATCCTTGTACTTGAGATTCCGGAAGTTATATTAATAGGGAAGTTTAAGACAGACCTAGAGTATTTATTAAATGAGTTTTTGAAGTTTATGGATCTTTTATTGGATTCTAATTTTTATTTGGTCAGAAAGGCTTTTGACTTATGTTGGATCATATCCTGCGCTTTTATAGTTCTGTTCGAGAAAGAGTGATTGTGGCTGATAGGGGAGATGGTTGCAGAGGAATATGTCTTCCTTGCTGCTGATGATATTGTTGCTGATGCTGTTTATACTTCCTAGATGATGTTCATATTGATGCTGATTGCAAACGGGTGTCTTATCCACGCCCAAGTTCCTAGATTGAAAATATGTTGACCTTTTTATTGCCATTGTTACTTGATTGGTAAGTTTCATATTTACCTCTTCTGATGTTCTCCTATCCATTGGGAATCTGATTGCCATTGATTTTTAAATTGTAAGCCCTGATAGTAGTAGCTGTGCTGTGATGGCCAAAAAGATGATTGGAACGGGAACGTGACTTTACATGTAGCCGGTGCTGCCCATGTGCCAGATTTACCATCCACTTGTGCTGATGCTGCTGCAAAAGCTGAAACTTGGCATGCTGAGCTGGCCCTGCCATGTAAACGTGAGTTTGGGACTAGGTAACAGATGTCCAATTGCTTATTTGTCCAGTAGGTTGTTCAGTCAGACTGCACCTTCTCTTTAATGTAATCTTTATAGTCTGAGCTGTTAGGATTTCGACTCACATTGCATCATGTACTGGGATATGATAGCATTTGGGGTTGCGATTGTAGCTGTAAAGTGCAAAAGACAGTGAGGGCTAAGTGGATGTGATATAGCACTTGAGGTCGTGATTGTAGCTGTGGAGGAAAATACGAGAATGTCTAGTGTATATCCCACTTGTGGGCTGTGGCGGGCTGCTGCTTTCCATCATGGTTGCAGAGGTCAGGTTGAGCTTGGTGTTACTTTTGGTGCTGATGAGTGATTCCTGGTGTTACTTTTGGTGCTGATGAGTGATTCCTGGTCTTACTTTTGGTGCTGATGAGTGATTCCTGGTTTGGTTGGTGGATTGTTGTCTGCTGACCCTGACTCCAATGGATCTTCTTCCATTAGTACGTCCTTTTTTTTTTTTCTTGGCACTTTCTGTTCCTTCATCCTCGGTACCAAAATCGGAAAAATGGTAATGGGGTTGGATGCATTAAAAACATTGGATGGAAATATAATTTCCCTTTTGAATGTTATGCTTGTCTGAGTCAAAAGGATTTCCATGTGCATGTTAGGCTAGTGATAATGATGAGTATTGAATAGGATACCATGCTTGCGATGTTGTATCTAAATTGCTGAGGATCCATGATTGATAGCATGCCATTACTGGTCTCATAGCAACATCTATAATTTTATAAATTTCGACTGGATGGAATCTGGTTGTTGATTTCATCTTGGCTTCTTGTGAGAAACAATTTTCCAAATTCTAATTGCTGCATTGACAAGAGTCCTATGCTTTTATGCTGTTTTTCTGATATATTCTGAACTCTATGATTCTTTTTCATGTGATGATTCTTTTACTTGTATTTTCTGTTTTCTTTAAGTGGATGTGTTGATACATTATCTGCTAAGATCCACCGCTATTTTATTCCAGGCTTGGAAATTTCCATTACTGGGAAGTCTAGGATTGTTCCAATGTTGTTGGTCCTCGATGTGGGGTTTTTGGTTGGCTCAAAGCATGCACCAGAAATCATTGGAAGCTGGAAGTAATAGATGAAGACAATGCCATAGGATGAAATATTCTGGCTTCAAATTTTAATTGAAAATGAAAAAAGGAATGCCGCATGCATAGAGCCAGATGATAAGAGTTAGAACTGAAACATATCTTGTTTATTCCTCAAGTACGTTAATGTTCATGTCTGTGCATTTTGTGGTTTTTTCAGTGTAGTTATTTTTTCAAATAGTCGTTTCTGTTTATATACATGAGAATGGCCAAAAACTGCTGGCCAGATTGTCACCTTCAGACAATTGAACTTATACAATGCAACCATGATAATTCTTGCCTTGAATAGGAAAGATAGGATTCATGCAACTGACCAACACACCACTATGACAAACTTATCACTGGATGGATCCTTCCATCCTTCAAACAATCCCTCGAAATTCCTCTCCTTTTTTTTAAAATTTTTTTTTTTTCTTATTCATTTATATTCCATCCTTCCAAGTTCCACATGGTGTCACACACACACACACACACACACACACACGCACGCACGCTTGAAGAACTTGTCTCGCCTTGCAATCCTTCCTAGGACATCAGCGCCCGAAAAAGATATGCCTCACCATTACCCTTACCGAAAATCAGGCCATCTGCTCACTAGATGGTCCCCACCTGTACACTGAGTCAGACCACCTTTTGGCCATTGATTCCGATGGCTCATCCCATCTGATGAGTGGAATTGCATGATTTCAGTTTTAGGTTGATCTTCATGCTGCTCTCTACCATTTTAACGTCGTCATTCGCTACGCAAATGGCTTCTTGGTGGGAATGATGGTTCGAAATCTTCATCGTTAAAACTGTTTCATCGCAACTCTCGTCACTAGGGAGATGATATAATACTGTGGCATCGTTTAAACTGTTTCGTCGTACACGTGGCAGTTACCACTAAAATGACGGTGGAACATGCAGGGGGAAAAACCGTGGAAAAAGTAATGGATAGGATTTAGTATATCGGTGGACGTGTCCAGTGGAGGTATTGTCCTACCATTTCCGGCTCTACGGTATCATCACTCATCCTTGCCAATTGTCTCTAGATACACTAAAGGTGCTCCCTCCAGAGATAAATGGTCAGGATCTTCCTTTCTGGGAGACCTTTTTCGGTGTAGTCATCCAAGGTGGGGCATAGTACATGAATGGTCCGGATTCCCTTGCCGTCTCACGTGACAGAGGTGGAGAACAACTACGCTGTGTGTACTGCTCTGAGGATGTGCAGAACGTTCGTACAAGCGGGAACAGTGGTGGTTCATGGACCTAGACCGTTCACATCTTGGGACCCACGGTGGATGGATCATCTCCGAAAAATCTGGAGATCTTAGAAACGATTACCAGACCTCTTGGTGAATGTTGATAGTTGCCGTACTTGTCTTCTTTACTGTCCATTCGACGTCCACAAATTGACAGGTTTGGATCAGTAAAAAACTATGGACCTCAATTCTATTATCTGAAAGCCATGGTACGCTGTGCATATCCTCAGGTTGATGAGTATGGATCTGGCTCGCATCTTGGCCCAATATATGTATTTTCGTTTATAACAACTGGGGTCATAGGTTCCGTAATCCAGACCATTGGTCCGTTGTGTCCCACCGAAGATTGATTATGCCTGAAAATTTTCATCTATAGGGCGATCTTAAACGTTAGATTTGTTCTTCATACATGGGGGGATTCACCCGACCTATGGTCTGGATTAGGTCCCATGGGCCCAACTTGTCATGATTGAAAACCCTTTGTATGCTGTTGAATTTAGCGGCCACGTAGCATATAATTCTTCTTATTAGATGCCCTGGCAGCGTAGCACGCTTGATACGGAGGCACTAAGTAATTGTATACGTGGCATCCATTAGCTAAAAATTGGACGCGGATTAGCTACTGGCCGGTTGAGTAGCGAGGCTCGCTACTCAAGTGACGTCACCAAGTTATGTGGCCCCACTATGATTTTTGTTTCCATACATTTTGAGAGATCATTCTAACGCATGATACAAAGTATGAGGTAGATCCAAGGCTGGAGTGGACCCCACCACAGAAAACCGTGGAGAGAGTGACGCACACCGTTTAAACCTTCGGGAGGTCCACCATGATGTTTATTTGAGATCCAACCTTTTTTTTTTTTTTTTTTAACACACGCACACACACTCCCACACACTCACACCACACGCACACCGTGAGATTTCACCACCATGGGTACTCGATCCCTCGACCCGGTGTTTAAACTCCAGAGAGTCTACCACCCGGGTAAGAGTAAAGGCCCAGCCTGTACATGTGTTAAAGAAGACGTGAAAGAAGGAAAACACAAATGTAAGATAACTTTTGTGTCCCTTAGAACTTTTTAATGGTGGGCGTCACTCTCCCCACTGTTTTCTGTGGTGGGGTCTACTCGATCTTTGGATCTTACTCATTCTTTGGATTATGGCTTAATATGATCTCTCCAAATGAATGGACGGTGTGGATACAAAACATACATCATGATGGGGCCCACAGAAGTTGGTGACGTCACTTAACCTGTCAGTATCTAATCCGCACCCCTAAAAATTAAACCGGCTAACCTGTGAAAAACCACTTTCGCTGCGTAACGATCAAAGATTGGTTGAGAAATCTAACCTCTGAATCGGGGACACGTGCATATCGAAATAGAATCATTAGACTTTCAATTTTGTCCGTCCAATAAATCTCCATCAATCCGAAATTCAGATAATCAGATAGGCGTAATTTTTGGCTCAAGACACATCTAAACTGAGATCCACATTTTAGACAGTTTAATTTAAATTATTTATATGCCATGTATTCAATTTCGAAGCAATTTCAAGTGCCTGCGTTTCATCCATCACACTCTTACAGAGTATCTCACTTTGTCTTTCTTAAGGCGGGCGTTTGAACGGATAGCCCTTAAAAAGTCTCTCTTGGGCTTTCTTTCTTCTCACAGCTCAAAACTACAGAAAAATGCCTATAAACCGATGCAATTTCATCGCCAAATAGTCACCAAAAGACCGTTATCTGTATGGAATTCGCTGATTCAGGCCTCGACGAGAGATGGGCTCTTCACAGAATCTCTCCATCTCTACTGTTCGATGCTCAGAACTGGAATTCATGGCGATAATTTCACCTTCCCATTCATTGCAAAGGCCTGTGCCAAACTGAATTCCTTACGAGATGGCACGAAAATCCATGGACATGTGTTATTAATGGGCTTTCAACAGGATGTCTTTGTTCAAACCGCTTTGATTGATATGTATTCGAAATGCTCGAATTTAGCTGCTTCCCGCCAAGTGTTTGATGAAATGACTGTTAGGAGCTTGGTTACTTGGAATTCGATAATATCCACATACTGCAGAGAATTCCAGACTGATGAATCGTTTCGGCTTTTGAAACAGATGCAGGTTCTAGATTTAGAGCCGAATTCAAGCACGTTTGTGAGCCTTGCGTTGGGTTGCTGTGGATCAGTTTCGGTTCTTCGACAAGGTTTATCAATTCATGGTTGTGTATTTAAACTTGGCTGTGATTCGGATTTGCTTCTTTCTAATTCGATTATGAGTATGTATGTGAGGTTCAATATAGTCGACACTGCACGTTCCTTATTTGATTCAATGGAGGAAAAATCGAATGTCTCTTGGACGACGATCATGGGCGGGTATCTGAAGATTGGTGATTTCGGTGAAGTTTTCAATCTTTTCAACCAAATGCAACAAGAAAGAATTAGTTTGGATTCCATCACATTCGTAAACCTTGTTTCCTCTTGTGCCCAAATAGGAAGGTTGTCAATGGGTTCTTCTATTCACTCTCTTGTTATCAAAAGTGGCTGTGATCATGAAGATATTATCACAACTTCTCTTGTGAGCATGTATTCGAAATGTGGGGATATCATATCCGCTCGAAAAAAGTTTGATTCGATGCATGCCAAGAGTATATTCTTGTGGACATCAATGATTGGCGGTTATGTTCATGGTGGGCATGCCAATGAAGCTTTGAATCTCTTTGAGAATCTCTTGATGACAGGCGTTCAACCAAATGAAGTTACAATAACAACCGTACTTTCAGCTTGTGGGTATTTTGGTTCATTGGGCATAGGAAAAAGGGTCGAAGAGTATGTTAAGGCTAGCGGGTTTGAATATGATTTGCGAGTTCAGACCTCATTGATTCACATGTACTGCAAGTGCGGACGCATAGAAAGAGCAAATGAGATTTTCAATAGGGTTTCAAATAAAGATTTGGCAGTTTGGAGCTCCATGATAAATGCTTACGCAATTCATGGGAAGGGTGAAGAAGCTCTCACTCTCTTCGGGAAGATGCAAAGAGAAGAGGGGATTAAGCCGGATGCCGTTGTTTTCACCGGCGTGTTATCGGCTTGTAGCCATTCAGGATTGGTAGAAGAAGGATTGAAGTATTTTTGTAGCATGGAGAGGGATTTCAACGTCAAACCTAGTGTGGAACATTATTCATGCTTAGTTGATCTTCTTGGTCGGGCTGGCTGTTTTAGTTTGGCTTTAAAGACCATCCTAGAGATGCCCATTGAAGCACAGGCTCGAGCATGGGCCCCACTACTGAGTGCGTGCAGAACCCATCGTAAGATACGACTTGGGGAGTATGTGGCCAAGTGTCTGTTTGAGTCAGACCCTTCAAGCACTGCGAATTACATATTGATGGCTAATATGTATGCCTCTGTAGGGAAGTGGAAGGAGGCGGCAAAGATGAGAAGATGGATGAATGACCGAGGATTGGTGAAGGAACCTGGTTGGAGTAAGATTGAAGTTGATGGCCTGAGTCATGTTTTTCTTGTTGGTGACCAATCTCACCATCGATCCGTTGAGATTTATGAGAAGTTGGAGGAGTTGAATGGGAAGCTTAGAGAAGCTGGGTATGCTGCAGAAACGGATATGGTGATGCATGATTTAGAGACTGAAGAGAAGGAGAATGCACTGAAAGTTCATAGCGAAAGATTAGCTGTCGCATTTGGTTTGCTGGCTACTGAGACGGGAAGCAAGCTGACTATCATTAAAAACCTCCGGACGTGCTGCGATTGTCACTCCTATTTGAAATTTGTCTCGAGGGTCACTGGTAGGCATCTGATTGTGAGAGATGGCTACCGTTTCCACCACTTTGAGTGTGGGGTCTGCTCGTGCGGAGAGTTTTGGTAATGCGATCCTTTTCAAGGTACCAAGTACAGTTCTAATTTCTAGAACTCCCTGACTCGACTTGAAACTCAGCTGAATCAACTTGAATCAGCAAGATTTCGATCTGAGTGCCGGAAAGCTTGGCAACAGATGTGACTCGTTCCCCACTTGGAAAGACTCGTAATGTTGACCCAACGCCGACTCCCCATGATTCATACTGAGCCACTCACCTTATGAAAATGGTTCATTAAAAAGGAATAGAAGATGGATGAGGTTCAAACCCTGAACCTCTGCAAAAGGGTAGCAATGCTCTAAACCAAGCAAGATATGTGCTATGTTGCTATTTACTTTTCTGTTTTATATTGCTAAATACTAAATATAAGTATTTTGGGGGTGTTTGGCTGTACCAAATTTCATTAAATATCATTAAAACTTGCACCAAATCAGACTGATTAATCATGAAATGCCATGAAATTTCATGATATATGGTGCAGCCAAACTCACCTTTTTATGTATTTGTTATCTTTCCTGATATTTCATTTTATAATAATTATATTGGGTCGAGTTGGGTCGATTCTTTGAGTCGACTCAACCTGACCTGGTTGAACGTCATGTTGAGTTAGTTTTCAGGTTTTTGAACTAAATTGGTTCACCTGTTCATCGTGTGGGAGAATGAAGAAATCAGGTATTCATGTCTGGCAGACGAGCATCTGCAAATGCCAGATACAAGTGGACCCCACATGCCGATGTGGCCCAAATGCGCGATATCTGAACTGTTCATCTGATGGTACAATGATGAATTATCTGTTAGAAGACCATGAATTCTAGCATCCTTCTGCATTTATTATTATTTTTAAATAATGTTTGTCATCTATGTGGAATGTATTGTTATTTGGTATCAGCTGCACCCATTTCATATCTACTATGAGAGCTTCCAAATGGACCGTCATGATTTTCGGTGCTCACGGTGCTCAGGAAGTGGACTGGATGTTTTAGCTCGAAGAAGCAGAGTGGCATACCAGGAGTTGAGATGGAAGCGAATTTCCTACAACGCATTGTAGGGAGCACGTGCAACAAAGAAATCTTGTGGGGCCCACTGCGACATCAGACTGACATCGACTGTGTGCATCAGTTGCACCAGCTCACGTTAGGATGTGAGCCCAAAAATCGTGCAGGCTCAAAAATCAGATGGGCCACACCACAATAAACAGTGTGAATGGAGATGCCCAGCATCGAACACTTCCTGGGGTCCGTCCACCATAATGTCTATATGCTATCCAACCCCATCATAAGCCTCTTCCTAAGGTGAGCACCAACGAAAGGAAAACACAAATATCAGCCTGATCCAAAACTTTGGTGGGCCCGGAAAAGCTTCCAGTGCCGTCGCATCCCCGTCCTCACCGTTTCCTTTGGTGTTGATCACTTTACTTGGTCTGCTGGCTCACAAAATAACTTGGACGGTGTGGATCTGTTAAACGTGTTGCCAGGTGTAGTATGGTGAATCCAATGGGGAACTGTTAAATAGCGTCTTTAAACCTTCCATACGTTTTGGTAGCCCACTTCGGTGCCGTTTGGATTCTATTAAATAAGTAGCTATTTTAACGTAACTTAATAAGTTACTTTTCTTAAATAAGTTGGTTTGGGTATTAAACTTTAAAAAATTATTTTTTAGAAAAATTAACTTATTTTCATCGGCTTCCAAAAGTAACTTATTTCCTTTATTTTGACCAGTGTCACAACAACTTAGAAAATTATTTAGAGAATTTACTCTGTGTGGCTATAAACTCCTTATAAGAACATTAAGTTGGAAAATCATCTAATGAATAGGTAGATGATCTAGTGGCCCTATATGATGGAGGATTCACATCAAATGTCTTCCTCTAATGATGAATGACCCACATGCAAGGTAAGCCCCACGTGATGGGCTAGTCATCTTAAAGTTGGGCCCACATCAAACTTGGACTTCACATGATGGACAATTAATAATGGTGGGCCCCACATGATTGATGATCCACATCAAGGTGGGCCCCTCTTGATGGAAAATCCAGATCTAAGGTCAGCCTATGATGAGTGGCCCATATCCAAGGTGGGTTCCGCATGGTGGATGACCCACACTGGAGGTGAGCCCACATGATGGACTGTCCACATTAAAGTTGGGCTCCACATGATGGGCAGTGGATATTGAAGATGGGGCCCACGTGATGGACGACAACATCGATGGTGGGCCCCACACGGTGGATGACTAACATCAAAGGTGGTCCTTATCAAATGAATCGTGAACATTAAAGGTTGGGCCTTTATGATGAATGACCCACAATCAAGGTGGGCCTTGCATGATGGACGGTCCACATCAAAGGTGGGGTGCACGCAATAAACGATCCACATCAAAAGGTTAACACCACATGATAAATAATAGATGTGAGGGGGATCAAATAAACTTTAGGGACAATTACTTATAATGATAGAAACCAAATATACTCTTTTACTTTTTGAACGATAAGTATACTGTTTAACTAACATATTTATTTGCTGATTAAGTATAAATCAAGATAAGTTACTTATGTCATAATTAACTTATTTAAAGTAACTTATCATCCAAATGCCCCTTCCTGATTCAACCAGGCCATGTATCATCAGCCCGGGCCCGACTTAGCCCATACCAAAATAGTACTAGAATTACTCAGTCCACCCGCTCTTGTGAGATACATAAAGGGCTTCGCGGCAATTGCGCCAAGGTGGCACGAGTTTGTGAGATCAGTACATTTAATGAGGTGAGATCCACCATGAACATGCGGTGGCCCCAAATACGACACGATCAAGGCATCAGACAGGCAAACGTGTAGCTTGGATATTGACCGTTCGTCATTTCTCACACGTGAGATGTTGCGCCTCATGGGAGGGCGAGTACCGAAAAGAGTATTCGCTCAAGTTACACTTGCATCCTTCGAAGTTTGCGAATCGCGACTCAGAAATGGATTGATGACTCACCGTAGCGGATGCGACTCGTCCGAGTTGACTCAGACTCGTTCCTGTCCGATCCAGTCTGACAGCTGGAGCCTGGAGTATTGAGAATAAACAATAACTCGGCATGACTCGCCCGTCTCACCCTAGACTTGGACCGATTCATGACTCGGATCAGGGCCGAGCGAGTTGACCCGAGTCTGAAAAGTACGCCTCGACTGGAGGACATGCGTGAGACATTCGCATCTTTAATTGGATCTGTGCAACCCATGGTCAGACTTGGAGGGACCATGCCCAGAAATCTCCCATATTGGAAGATCCTATCCACCAACTTGGGCCTTTTCTTTTTAAAGGGTAGGATTTTCTTATCAACTATTTTTCTTTTTTTGGGAGTAGTCCATCCACGGTATTTCCTAACAGATCAATGGTCTGGATCACTCGAACATGCACTGTGCTGGTACAAAATGAAAATCCGAGTATATACGGTGGAGGATCATCAATAACTGAATAGTTATTCGATGCTCTAGCGGAGTGTAATGGTTGATAGCGATACGTGGCATATTAACTCACATCAAATCGTCCAAATTTGTGGACTCACTTGAATCCCTACCCACGGTCAAATCGGTGATCCTTTCTCCGACTAATGGACATTTGTTTTCTGAATCCAGACCGTTGGCTATTTTTAACTCCGACCGTTTATTATATGACCATCAATCAACTACTAGATAAAAAAAGATCAATGTAATTTTCTTCGTGTAATCTATATAAATTTAGACCCACAATTTGGACGGTTCATTTGAACTATTTGTATGCACGTGTACATTTTATCAGTGCTCCTGCACACGCTAAAGTTTTCTCCTTTGACTACCACAATGCTAGTCAGCCACGCGGCCGATTCCGAGGAAGCTCCTAAACCCTAAAACCGAGGAGAAAAACTTCGATTGTCTGGTGGAGTGTGATGCTTCACATACACGCAAATGAAAAACTTACAAGTTCCATAGGTTTACCTCTAATCAATTGTCCAAACGGTGGGACCCACTTCAGATGGTCCATAAACCAAATATTATTCTGAACCTATATCTGAAATGACCGATATTTGGACATATAATGGATGATTAAAAATAAAAAAAATGATATAAGCAGTTTAACCTCAGAAATAATATTAATGAATTGGACCTTAGGATCGTCTAATAATCATGATTTTTATGTAATAAACTATATATATTGGATTCCACGATTTGAACGGTTGGATTTGAGTCATATTGATAACACGTGTACAGTTACTGAATGCACTCATGTAACTGCCATGCTCCAACTCCCCAAAAAATTTCCTTCTGCCTCTGTCACCACTCAGTATCAATCGTCTGTCGCCCTCGCTGGGGCCCACATGTTGAGTATTCCAATCATCCGAAACGTCCATATCTCGGATCTGTACTATAAGAGCCAACCCAAAGAAAACTTGCTCTTAGAACGGATGGTTTTTTACTTTTTACCATCACTGTCTGTAGAGGAATTTAGAGCAATGAAAAGAAAACTTTCAATGGCTTGAATTGAACTCAAATCAATGGTAAGGATCATGATAAAAGGGTGATTATATGCAGTTGGTAAATTTGTGGTAGTAAAGAAAATATGGACGGTTAAAATCATCGGAACAACTCCGAATATGGGCCCCGTGGGTGGTTACATGAGATTTTCCTGCAGTGTGGTCCACATGAGATTTGGATATACTTCGTTTTTGGCATCATGGCCTAAAATGAGCTTTCAAAACGGATGGACGGCGTGGATGTAATGAAAATACATGAATGTGGGCTCAGAGTAAGGGATACACCCATCTCGGTGTATAGGGATCCACCGAAGCCGCGCCCCCAGGAACTGAATCTTTTGAAAATGTATAAAAGCCAACGGTCCTGATTAAAGGCGAAATCCATGGGATTCATGGGCCGCGCCCTTTTTTGACTCCTCTGGCTTTCGCGCAGAGAGAGAGAGAGAGAGAGAGAGAGTCCCAAACGCTCCTACCATGTGTGGAATTCTCGCTGTTCTCGGCTGCAGAGAAAACTCGCATTCCAAACGCTCCCGAATCATTGAACTCTCCCGAAGGTGACATTTTTACCCTTCTTTTTCGGTAGAAATTTCATTATTGTATCGTAAATGTCGAATGGAATTCAGTCCGCCTTATCTGCCAGAAGAAGATTAGGGCAAGATTTTTATTTATTTATTTATTTATTATTATTTTTTTAATGTAGTGTTAGGGAAATGACATCTGTACCCATCTGACTGATAAATCCACCCTTCTTTTCTGCATGTGTTACAAAATGGTACAAATTTGCAATTATTTGTTACCAAAAATATAACCAAAAATATAAAGGGCGGGTGTAAATGTAAGTAGTGAGTAGTGTTTCCCTCATGTTAGATATTCACACGTGTGAAGATAGGAGTGGCTGCGATCCTCGCTTTGTAGATCTCATGCATCTAATAACTGCACAAATATGAGCATCTGGTGGGCCACACAAGTACACAGAATCTGAACCAGTTGTTGATTTGTCTGGACCATCTGTTTGTTTCGTACAGGTGTGGCCCACCTGATGGTGCTGCAGACCTGTTTTTCTAGATAAGGCATCTAGATTGTTGGGATTGCCTAATGAGCGGCTCTGATCTTGCAAACGTGGGCCTCATTCCCTTGTTGAGTCGAGTTGCACTTGAGCAAGTGCAACTAGAGGTTAGCTTTGTGACCCTAATTTGTGAAAATGATGTATTAATTAAGAAAAAAAGGAAGTGGAATTGGGAAGTGTAATGACAGAATTGTAATATTCATGTGTACATTGTGTTCATCAAATACATATTATTGGGTATTGTATGATGCTGGATCAAAGGAACTGGTGTTCTTTTATTCAATCTAGCAATTGTACAGCTGGGCCTTTCCTAAGCCGTTGATCTGGTGCGACCACCATTGGATGGGCCATTCCCTAATATCACCTCCTTGTTAAATGATCCTAGCCATCCTATCGGAATTGTCAATCTTATCACTGATCTGCATCTAACTGGGGCCCAGTTGGATGGTTAGGATCATCTGACAGGGTAGATTTTTGGGGCACCTCATACGCACATGGCCCCTTTACCACGTGCAATTTATTGGGCCGAGCAAATGTTCAATCTTGGGCTGAGCAAGTGTTCGATCAAGCAATATAAGTTTCCTCCTTGAATTTGTATGGTCTAATTGTTCAATCTTGGGCTCAGCATCCAATCATTGGAACTATCAAAGCTCAGTACTGGTAAAAGAACAGCTCTGAATTCAGTGTCCCTTTTTCTAGTAACAAATTAAGCCATACTTCAAATCTATTGAATTTCATGTTTTCGTTACTGGTGTGTTTGGTTGAACCAAATATCATGAATTTGATATTTGGTTCAACCAAATGCGCCCTACTTTGTTTTTGAAATTAGGGCTTGTTAGATAGGTGGAAATTCATGAGAAAGCAAAGAAATTTGTAATCATTATTTCCCAATGTACTATCGAGGAATGGATTCCAAGGAATTCCATTTTAAGTGGAATGTTTGATTTGCAAGTGTAAATCTCCACTTTGTTTCACAAGGGCTGCCTTGGTTTTTATGCTTGAGAATCGTAGAAATGGAAAAGTATAATGATCACATTAGGAATCTATGATTCCTTTGCAAATCAAACACAAGAAAACAATAACGATACGAATTTGCTTTCTTTTTCCATGGATTCTCTCTTATCAAACAGGCCCTTAGGTCCCAAACTCATTTATTTTCTTTTTCTAATTGAACATTCCATGGAGAAAGAGAGGACTACCTGTGCAAATACGATTAAAATCCATCACTGAATCACACATACGAGAGTTCCAGGCCATTCATCTGGGGCCACCATCATATATATTCTCTTCCAAAAATTGGCTGGTGCAATCATCAGGTTATACACACTCGTACATCAAATGTGAATCACTGGCCATTTTTAAAGCATTCATTTTTACTGTAGTGTGGCCCACCTGATCAACAGATTGGCCTGATTTTTCAACCGGGGAATATGGTGGGGTCTGCCTGGAGCTTGCAGATGTGCCTGCAAGTAGCCCTTGCTGGGCTCGTCTGTGTTGTTAGGTTTTGCTGCGAACAAGACACTGAGCTAATTAACTTTTGGTGTTTTCTTTACTATACTGAAACTAATTAAGTTTGGTGTTTGGCATGCTCCTTTTGCAAGTCTAGGTTGCGCCACAGGGGTCCTGATTGGAGTGGCTTACATTGTTATCAGGATTGTTACCTAGCTCATCAGCGATTAGCTATTGTCGATCCTACTTCTGGAGATCAGCCACTTTACAATGAAGACAAGACGATTGCTGTTACGGTATATGATTATTTCTTGAGCTGTAAACTTTCTATGCCTACATCAAGTGCTTGCAGTTTCTGAGATCGTTATGTTATGGAGGCTTGTGCATTTTCCTCCACAATTTTCACCATCTAAATTCTTCATCCTAGTTTTTTAGTTTCTACCTTAATTTATGTATGGAAATTGCTGCCTTTAGGTTAACGGGGAGATCTACAACCACGAGGAGTTGCGAGGAAAGCTGAAGTCCCATCAGTTCCGAACTGGCAGTGACTGTGAAGTGATTGCTCATCTTGTATGTAATTGATAACTTTTCAGATTCTTTTGTTCCATTACTACCACAATTTGGAACCAGAATAGCTTGCAGTGTAGATGTTGCAGTATGTCGATCCATGAGCACCAACGGGATTTTTTCTTTCAAATAAAAAGGTGAAAATGTATTTGGCATTTGGTTCATATGTATCTTTATTTTCTTTTCTGCGACAGTATGAAGAATATGGAGAGGAATTTGTGGACATGTTGGATGGCATGTTCTCCTTCGTTCTTCTTGACACCCGTGACAAAAGTTTCATAGCTGCACGGGATGCTATTGGTATTACTCCACTCTACATGGGCTGGGGCCTTGATGGTACGCTTCTGTAACTTCTCGTAGGAATGTATCAGTATAGATGCTATTGGGATTATACAGATCACATGACCAATTCTTGAGTGGCAAGTCTGGTCTTATGTTAGCCTGTAGGTTGGAATCTGGAGTTACTACTGGGAAGAGGGGCTAGAGTTAGCGTGATGTGGTTCTGCAACAACGTTGTTGTAGGCTAAAAAAAAATAGTGCTGTTTCCGGGCATGCTTGTTTTCTGAAGGGTTCTTGGGAATGGGATTTAGAGCTATTTTTTCTATAAACTCAATTGCCTGATTTGATGTGCATGATTTTTGTTTTCATTTTTATCTATTTCATCTATGGAATTTGGATCTTCTGGTCGTGCCCGATGATTGGTCTCTACTGCACTCACTGTCCTCGGCTGGCAGCACTATTTATGTGTTTGTGTTGTGGGATGTTATATGAGCCATTGCTGTTATCTACTACTGTTGACTGTAAAAAGTAGTTTTCTCACTCGATTCATAGCACTGTTATTCAGTGAGGTACTCTGCTTCTTGGTTCGTATTTTACCTGATGTGTGGATCTGATATTTATTGCTTACTGCAGTTTTGCATTAATATACTGTATGCAGAATTGAAATGGTTCACCCATACTGTCGTCTGTTAGATAATGCTGGTTGGACAGATATTTTGCTCCTTTGGTTGTGATGGTTTGACTTAAAAAATGCATGTATGTTTAACTAATTTAGATATTTTTACTTATCAGAAGCTGCTGTCTTTGCCAGGATCAATTTGGTTTGCATCAGAAATGAAAGCTTTGAGCGATGATTGCGAGCGTTTCACAACCTTCCTTCCTGGGCATATATACTCCAGCAAACATGGTATGATATCTATTCTCTTGAGCTAATCCTTTTCAGAGTTCTCTGTCAATTAAGAATCCATTGAGGTTTGATTATTTTCTAAACATAATGTGTTGTAACAATACACTAAATTCACTTTGTTTTTCAGCTAATGAATTTAGCAATGTTATTTTAAAAATTTTGTTCTAATTACAACCCTTTTTTCTTGATTTTTATGTTCTCTGTTGTTCAAGTTTCTTTATTTGGATGTAACATCCAGTTTACTTTCACTTTCAATTTGAGAATTTTTGCAGGAGAGCTCAGAAGGTGGTACAACCCGCCATGGTATTCAGAGCACGTACCATCAACTCCTTACAATCCTTTAGTCTTACGTGAGGCATTTGAAAAGGCATGCTTAGAACCTTTCCAGCATTTCATTTTTTAATGTTTGATGTTAATTTTGATTTTCATAACAATAGTTGCAGCCAGGTTCATCTCTTTTGGTCTGTTTTTTCAGTGAAAGCAAATATTTATTTAGTACATATACTGGAAACTTGAAGTGATAGTAGGTTGTTATATTTTCTATTATGTATACCTTTCATGTAGGGCCTCTTTGTGCCAGGGGTGAATCCAACTTCTCCAAAATTTTTATTCAAAATTTCTATCTAGAAATGTAGGATTTTTGGTTTCTCTGAAACAGCCCTAGGGATAGCGGAGAAGGCATTAGAAAGCTCCACTTTCTGATTCCTTTCCTTTCACCCTTCAGTCAAAATTAAATGGATAGGAGCTATCCTACCTGAGTAAATCAGATCGACCACCGTCCAAGCAGCCTAATCTTCTTTAACAGTTCATATTGATTTCATATAGTTTAAAAGCTAAGTTTTCTTTTGGTCTGTTTTTTCAGTGAAAGCAAATATTTATTTAGTACATGTACTGGAAACTTGAAGTGATAGTAGGTTGTTATATTTTCTAATATGTATACCTTTCATGTAGGGCCTCTTTGTGCCAGGGGTGAATCCAACTTCTCCAAATTTTTTATCCAAAATTTCTATCTAGAATTGTAGGATTTTTGGTTTCTCTGAAACAGCCCTAGGGATAGCAGAGAAGGCATTAGAAAGCTCCACTTTCCGATTCCTTTCCTTTCACCCTTCAATCAAAATTAAATGGATAGGAGCTATCCTACCTGAGTCAATCAGATCGACCACTGTCCAAGCAGCCTAATCTTCTTTAACAGTTCATATTGATTTTATATAGTTTAAAAGCTAAGTTTTCTTAGAGTCAATTGTAAGATTTGTGACAGCCATAAGTTACTCTGAACACCCATAAGTTAAACTTCACATTAGAATCTGCATGGTGGAGAAGGAAACAACCATGGTTTGTTCTGAAAGCTTGCTAGAGAAACTTTCTGGTGATTTGCCTTCTCTGTTCTCATCCTAGTACCAATCAAAAGTATCAGAGCACTGGTAGAATTCCCACTTAATGCGCTGAACTTGTGAATCAGATCTTCTTATTGTCTTCCATCTTGATTCCTTTGTAACTGACATGAACCCTCTCTGCCCAACTCTCTCAGCTGTCCATCTGATGACCGAGATTTCCTCAATAACCAAAGGAGAGCAATGTGGCATTGATAACACCTCAGGCTTTGGGATGGGTAGGTTGCTTGATATGGCATCTTGAACATGCAGAGGATGTAGCTTAGTGCATATGCAGTCACATCAATTTCAAGTAAATGTGATGCATTGTCAGTATAACTGGTTTTGCTGTTCTCATCATGACTTAAAGTAAGAGACTATAGGAGACAGGAATGACACAAGGCAATGTGACAGCATTGTTTTATTCACGAAGAGAATTTTTCATTCTTAAAGGAATATTATCTGTCTCCTGAATGAATCTAATGCTCTTTGACCTCAGAATTTTCCTTGGTATAGCTTCAATCTTCATTATTAGAGACGAACAAGATGAATGTTTGCTTTTGTGATACTTGTGTTTCTTCCAGTGTTCGAAACATTGGTATCGTGTAACGTATTGCACCCTTGGGACACGGATATGTATCGATTTTCACATGGGATATATCGGTTGTATCGCATAATGTATTGCTGTTGTTGGAAACATAGGGAAACATTGGAAAATTAGTTATATTTTTCAATGAAACTTTAGCGATTGTTAAAAAAGACATCAATACACACTTATAAATCAAAACATTACAAAAAACAAGTGCACATAATAAGTTTTCTTTGTATGGGGTCTTAATCTATCCATTGTCTAACTGAATTGATGTAATTATATTCAAAGTCTATTCATATAATTTATAAATGTAAGACGACGTGTGGAAACACAAGCAATACATTCAAAAGCAAAAGAAGAATCACCAGATCAGGTTACATACATGTTTGGACTCCATGATTGCAACTGATTTGCAAGAAATTGGGAAATTTGGTTTGTTTTTTTTTTTTTTTCTTCCAATTATCTGCAACTTAGCCCATGTCCTCCAAATCTTGAAAGCGAAGCTTCCAATCCATGATTTTTCATGCAAAACATGAAAAATCATAGATTTGTAACAATTTGACACTGATTTAACATGATTTACAGAAAAATAAGGATCGAAAATAAAAAATGTGCACTGGATCGAACATATGGGATATATCCCACTACTTGCGCATTTCATATCGCACAGGTGGGATACAAGATATATTGTGGGATATATCGGCTGATATCGTCAATATTTCAAACACTAGTTTCTTTGAATATTTTCATTTTCAAGAGGCAGTAAAGATCTCTATAGATTAAGACTCGAAACTGAATCTTTGGAGTGATGTTCATTAAACTCCAGCGTTTCCAAATTGGCTGTTCAATGGGAAAATAAAGTTTACTGTTGAAACCTTCAAAAGATTTTTAAGAAGTCATCATGAGAAATGTAGCTCAATGAATAATTCATTAGAACTTTTTTGACAAATGCCAAATATAAATAAATAAAGCACAATCACAATAGGTGGAGGTTGCCCAGTGTAGACAGCATTTCAGCGAGAGATTCGACTATCTCAAAATGAAACACTCATGAGTTGTTTTAAAACATCTCCAGTCACAGGTTTTGAAACATAAACATCGAAAGATTACTCTTTCACAGCAATCTTTCTTTTCAAGGCACACTTAATTTTCCTTCTCAATGGTAATTATGCAACTCCCTTTTGTACACATACTGCACATCTACAGATTTTTGGTACATTTAAATGTGTTTGAAGATATTGGTTTGATGTTTTATCCCTTAATTGGTACTGATTTGCCCTTCATCATCTACTACATTCTGTTCTTTATACTTCATCTTCTCTCTCAATCATGCAGGCTGTGGTTAAGAGACTTATGACGGATGTTCCCTTTGGTGTACTGTTATCCGGAGGGCTTGATTCATCACTCGTTGCTGCGGTTGCTTCACGCCACCTGGCGGAAACCAAAGTTGGCAGACAGTGGGGATCTCAGCTGCATACATTTTGCGTTGGTTTGGAGGTCACTATAGTTCTTCACATGGCATAACTATATACCTTTCTTAATCTATTAAACCTTCTTGTTATTTCCTTTGGAAGGTGCTTTGACCAAAATCTTTCCATTGTTTATTATATATTTTGCTGTGATGTTACAGCAACTTTTGAACGACTGCTAACTGCAATAAAATACTCTGTATGAAGTACTCCGCAAAAAAGTACCTGGAGGAAATTTGCATGGGCAAAGTCTGTGTGCAAACTGAAACAAGAGTCAGTGCACACATATCTGCCACCATCAAAGCTGGATGATTGGAATCCCAATATGTATTGCAGAATGGGATTTTCAAGTCCCTCTTCGAAATACGTGTTGGGTTGCCTCTGACTGTCCGCGGACAGTGGGAGAGATGTGTACACTGGACTTGGTGTACACTCTGCCCTGAGGCCTGGCCCATGTTGCATATTGATACTTGTCTAAGAGGAATTGTTGTGTTATTGTTCTCCGTTGAGTGTATTTATATATTATTCCTCACTATTGTTTCTTTACCTGTATCTTCAGTTGACACTTGCATTTCATCATATATGCTTCTTATCCAGGGCTCTCCTGATCTAATAGCTGCCAGAGAGGTTGCAGATTATCTTGGCACTTTTCACCATGAGTTTCACTTCACAGTGCAGGTACTACTCTTTTCTGCACCACTACAAAAAAAGAGAAGGAAAAGGAATAAAAAGAAATCTTTTTTGTGTTCACTAAACAACATTGAGTCACATATTCTTGGAAGATGGTTACATTGGTTTCTCTTCTATATCAGGAGGGCATAGATGCTATTGAGGAAGTCATTTACCATATCGAAACATACGATGTGACAACTGTTAGAGCCAGCACGCCAATGTTTCTTATGTCTCGAAAAATTAAATCATTGGGAGTAAAAATGGTCCTTTCTGGAGAAGGCTCGGATGAAATATTTGGAGGTTACTTGTATTTTCACAAGGCACCCAACAAGGAGGAGTTACATTTGGAAACATGTCGAAAGGTACTTTCGTGTAACTACCTTCCTTCCATATTACTTTTATAAAAACATTTCAGTGTGATTGCAGCTGGAAGCAAAGTTTGTGATATTGTTTTGTTTGAAGGTTAAGTTTGTGATATTCTATGCTACAACAAAGCAATATGCAGATGAATTGCACATTGACTACTCGCAAAAGGTTCAATTCACAAATGTAAATAGTAAAAAAGTTGGAGAAATTGTATCTGAGACTCGTGCATATGCATATATTTGAATCAAATTTGAACATGGTTCTCTTATTGACTTGAAAATTTTCATAGCTTTAACTTTGATGGTAGGCTATTTTATGGACTAACAAAACAGGTAGGATATTTGTAGCAAGTTTCGAGAAGTAATTGTTTTTAAATATTTGACTTTTCATGGTAATTGTAGATACCCTTTACTGGCCAAAGATTCATCATGACATGTCATGAAGATAGCTTTGGAATAAATGTAGCCTGTAAAGATTCTTGTTTTTTGTACCATGTCCACTCTGATGAACTTAATGCCTCTACACCCATGGCTACTTTATTTCCATCCATTTCTATTTCTCTATTGATCTCCTTTGATCTTGTGCTTTGCTCCCATCCAAGGTCATGTCTGTTTTCTTGTTTTAGATATACCTTGTATTTCTTCCATTTATTCTTGAATTGTTTTCCTAAGATTCTTGTTACTAAATCTCCTATTAGAGTATGAAGATCTGTGAATATCATGGCATTCATTGTTAGGGTTGCTGATTTATGCCATTTGCCAAAGTTGAACTTCTTTGATAATAGAAATGACTGGTGATTGCCTTTTCATTTTGTCAGATTAAGGCTCTTCATTTATATGATTGCCTGAGGGCAAACAAATCAACTTCAGCATGGGGTTTGGAGGCCCGTGTACCTTTTCTAGATAAAAATTTCCTCAATATTGTGATGGACATGGATCCGGAATGGAAAATGGTAAGCACATGATTTCCAAACTTTGATATTTTAGAAAAGTTTGTTGTTAGTTTGTTGCCAACTAAATTTTCTGACATACGTGTATTTTTTTCCTTGTCAATTGAGAAAATCTCATTAAAGGGAGATGTTTCCAATGACT
Source organism: Magnolia kwangsiensis (assembly GCA_037074715.1). Lineage (NCBI taxonomy): Eukaryota > Viridiplantae > Streptophyta > Magnoliopsida > Magnoliales > Magnoliaceae > Magnolia > Magnolia kwangsiensis. The sequence continues at coordinate 7,722,472 of CM073575.1, read as the reverse complement.
TATGTTCATGATTCTCAAGATAAGGGTGAGTATCCCAGAAAAACTAAAAAGACCGACCACTGACCTTAAACGAATGGCATAAGGCTTATTTTTGGTGCATGGGGACTAATTAGTTTGGCTTTTAGTGTGAATGACTAATTCAGGAGAAGTTCTTGCCTTCGAAATTTTAACCTTAATTTATATCAGGGAAAGAAAAACCTCTTAATTTATTAAATATTTGGTTCAATAATAGCAGCCTGCAAAAGAGTGATATCTGATTTGACCTATGGATGAATATACAAGCATTCGTTTCATGCTTGTTTTTAGTAATAGCAATTAGATTCCCCAATGTCATGCTAAGAATAGCTAGGATTTCCAGAAGAAGATGCATTCATTTGATAAGAAATAAGGTGTATTGAAAATTTGAGTTTCTGAAGCTCAAGCAGCTACTTTCGATGTAATAGAAATAAAAGCAACAACTAGAGTGGAAGAGCCGGATTCTAAAAAGGATTCCCCACTTCTTTTTCTCATTCAAAACCACGCATGAGACTATCATCTCGCACAACTCCTAAGTGATTAAAAAAAAACAAGAACTCATCTTCTTTATTTTTTTAGTTACCTTCCTCACATATGTATAAGACTGAATCCATTTGATTTCTGAAAAGGAAAGGGTGCCTATTGTTGTATGTGGACACTCAACCGTGTCAGCATGAAGGTAATTTATGGCACAAGGTTCATTGCAATATGATTTTGTGTTGGTGGAGCACATTGGAAATATGTATTCCTATCATACTGACTCCAAATAGCTGCGGCAAGGCCATATGATGCATACTTATTGGTTCAACATCCTAGTAAATGATATCTTTATTATATTAGTTCTTATCTTTAGATGTTCTTTTGTGCTATTGTTTATCTACATTCTATGTAACTTTGACATGGACATTTGTGTCAATGTCGAACATAGCAGTGTTTAGAAATCAGACGTCTGTGCAAAATTACAAGTATTTGAATACATCGTCATCATACTCTTTTCCTAACTATTTGGGTTGGCTCTACAAGTCTTGTTTCTCCAGTCAGTGCTAAGACCCTATGCTCAGCAAGTGAACAAGCTTTCACCTCCTTCCTCACCCCCTTGATTGAGGTCCTTCTAGGTCTACCCCTCATTCTCTTGTCAGGACCTTAAATCCTAATCAATGTTCACTTCCTTACCAGAGCAGTTCTTAGTCTTTGTTGCACTCCACCGAACCATCTCAATATGATCTCCAACATCCTATCTCTTATCATGCCAATTCCCTGGCTGCTTCAGATAACTTCATTCTTAATTCTCTTTCTAGACTACCCGTACAAATATTATAACCTATAGTACATCGTTACTTTATATGTAAAAGTTCTAAAAATATAATAATAATAATAATAATGAACCTAAAAAAAATCTCAGAAACAAAAGATAATGATAATGAAACACACACACACAGATATATATATATATATATATATATATATATATATATATATAGAGAGAGAGAGAGAGAGAGAGAGAGAGAGAGAGAGAGAGAGAGAGAGAGAGAGAGAGAGAGAGAGAGGAATGCTCACCCGGGCACCTTCCACCTTCTTACATGAGCACCTTTGCACACGTGTCATGGGCACGGAATCTGAACGGTCCACGTGAGCACCTTCTTATGGGTGCTCACGTAAGAAGGTGCGCAACTAAGCTGATGCAGGACAATTAACCACTTGCTCTAAAAGCTTGAACTGTTAGAGTATGACGAATTTATCCCTTTATCTCATAGCCCAGGCCCCACATCTCATGGGTTAGGACCTCGGCCGAACCCCCCTCGTGGGCTCGTGAGCGCCAAATCTCATGGGCTGCCCACCCCGAGTGTGTCCCTGCATCCCACGGGCTGCCCCACTCGAGCCCGGTGTGAAATGCCCCTACATTATAAGCATTCCTCTCTTTCTCTATATATATATGAGCATTAGTGTTAGATACTCATTGACATGGCACAATTAAAGAAAAAAGGCCTTGTGTCCTTGTTACACCCTCTAAATGTCTGTCATGTGTAAATTATGCATATGAAGTTGTTTCCCTGTTTTGATGAAGCTTATGTCTGTTTCTCTGACAACTATAGGTAAGACGAGATCTTGGTCGGATAGAAAAATGGGTCCTGCGGAAGGCATTTGATGATGATCAGAATCCTTATCTGCCGAAGGTTTGTTGGCTCTTTATTTCTTCAGCATCACTGTTTTTTCAACAATCTTTTTGTAGCTGACATGACTGATGATTGTCTTGGCCCTTTTCTTCTTCTTTTCAGCACATCCTGTATAGGCAGAAGGAACAGTTCAGTGATGGAGTTGGGTACAGTTGGATTGACGGCTTGAAAGATCATGCAAATCAGCAGGTAAATCATCCTCTTTAGCCTTTTAAAATGAGTGATAAGCAGAGGACTGTTGCAACTCATTCTTTCTATGTAGAAATTTAGCCTCTCGGGCTGCGTCTGCATACAAGTGTTTTTATTTATTTATATTAATTTTTTCTTTTTTATGAATAAGTGAATTGGACTGTGGACATTTATTTTAATCAAGACTGAGATGACAACTATTGATTATGTTTCCTAGTATTAAAATTGCAGTTTCATTTCTTTAAAGTCCAACTTAGAAGTAGCATAAGCGCGATTTGCATCCCAACCCTTACTATGAATGCATGCTAAGGAAACTATGATTTGGCCGTTTCCATTTAGACTAACAGTTGATGTTAAAATTCAGTAGTGCATCCAAGCACAACTTCAGTTTACCCATTTGACTTAATTTGTTTACAATTTCTGTCCGGGAGACCTCATGCTACTGGGTTTTAACTGCAGATGCAAAACAACTAATGCTTCATGTCTCTGACTGGCCAGGTTTCAGATTCAATGTTGATTAATGCAAGCTTTATCTATCCCGAGAATACCCCTATGACGAAAGAGGCATACTATTACAGAACGATCTTTGAGAGGTTCTTCCCCAAGGTGGGATTGTTTTTTCCTCGCAATTCTTTTTGTTATTTGAGAAAATTGGCAGGAGCGGGCAAACTGACTGGAACGAACCTTAGGAGTTAGGATCTGTTTGGATACTGGGAAAAGAAAAGAAAGATAACGGATGATTTTTCCCATGATGGGACATTTCATCATATGTTTTGATACAAATGATACACATGATTTAAAAAAGCAATCACAAACCTTAGGACCTGTTTGTATACTGGGAAAAGAAAAGAAAGAAAACGGATGATTTTTCCCATGATGGGACATTTTATCATATGTTTGGATACAAATGATACACATGATTTAAAAAAGCAATCACTACCTAAATGCGATAATCAAATTCTCATGCACAAGATATGAGGCAACTATTGTGAGGGCTTTATTTCGATTTCCACTTGTTATCCAAACAAGACCCTCAAAATGGAATTCATGGGAACCCATGATCATGAAAAATCTTGGGAAATCATCAGTGGATAATCATTGCAGTTTTTTTTTTTCCCTATTATCCAAACAGGCTCTCTGCCTATTGTTTGGTGTCTGTAAAACTAGTATTCATGCAGTGGGGGCACGCACAACCACACACATTTTGCTACTTTAGGCCTCTGATTTCTTTGATCCTCTGTTCTTTCTGTGAAAGTTTCTGATTGAGTTTCGCCATTTTCTAAACAGAATGCAGCAAGGTCCACAGTACCAGGAGGCCCAAGTGTAGCATGCAGTACTGCCAAAGCACTTGAATGGGATGCGGCATGGTTGAAAAACCCTGACCCATCTGGCCGGGCTGCACTCGGTGTTCATGATGCTGCTTACAAGGAATCTGCAGCGGAGCACCCACAGCCTGACAGTGCCACTTCAACAATTGGATTACCTCAGAAACTTCAAGTTGTCACGGAGGCAACCACAACTGCTGTTTGACTGAGTATTCCATGCCGCCTCATTTGTTGCATGAATCTAAAAAAAGGCAAGTCTCCAGGTAGGCAAAGGTATTTAACTAGGGTGGGATCATTTCCTTGATAAAGTTTATTTTTGTATTGGCTTTGCAAGCTCTAGGGATTGTGATCTTTGTACATTTACAGGACGATTGAAACGAACATTTCCTCCATTTTGCTGTCCATAAATAATGACGGTTACACTCCCCTTTAGCCTTATACTAACATGAAGCACGTGCTTTCTTTTCTAGTGGTTTACAAAAGCAATTGTCTCACTATTCAGCTGATGACTGTGCTCTCTATCGTATGTGTTAGGGCTGTAATCAAAATCAACAGCCTGGATGTAGCTTTGATACCATGGTAAATTAGAGGCTATGCATGTGGCTCTGATACCATGGTAAATTAGAGGCTATGTTGTGTAAACCCGAATATTATATTGAGAGAGCTTGAAAGAAATAGAGGGAGAGTCTTAACAGATCACAAAGAATCTACAGCATGTACAGCTCTATACGAACGTATCCCATCGTCTAATGGTATGCTGAGAAATAATAAAATTCAACTGCAACTGCAATCTTCACATTTTGTTTGATTGGCTTGACACATTGGACATGGCAAAGGATCCAGTTTGGATTTAAAAGTTAGAACCATCACATGCAGTCTCTGGATTGCAGAATGCTCTATCAGCAGGTAATGGAATAGGCTCCTTTTTTTTTAAAATTTTTTTTTTTTTTTTTGTCATAATAGCTAACTGCTGTTGCTGTAATGCAATGGTATCGGCTGTTATGAAATGGGAAAATTGGAAATAATGGTAAATTTTTTTTAAAAAAAAATACCGAGCAATAGCGAAGTAATCTGTAACATGAAGCTATTCATGGTTTAGAAAATGGCTTCTATATAATGCTGTTATCTAGACTGTAACTGCCTTTGTTTTGAAAATAACTGCTGTCATTTCTCTCTTTAGATAACACAACGTAGAGTACTGTTATAGCCACCTCTGTAACGGGTATAACGTTGTTAAAACCTCTGTTAACTTTTATTCAGTGTTCGTTATTGATTCTGCGATTGATTGTGTTGGGAGCGCCTGCATGTATGTTTCCATGCTTGTATTCTATTCTTTGATTAGAATAATTTGTTAGGTTTTTTTCAAAATAAGAAAAAATGAAATTTTTTTTTTGGGAAAAGAATGGTTTTGGCTTCGGTGATTGTTGGTGTGAATGGTGATGCCTCTTGGTGAAGGGAGCATCTTTTGAATTTGAAATGGAGGGATGCCATTGTTGGAAAGACACCACCATTGATGAAAATACACCCAGGGAAGAAGTCTTTTCATGAAAAGGGTCTTAAGTATCTCTTGTGATTCTATATAAACTTGTCTTTGGGTCAATTTGAATTCACAATTTCCAACAATCTCCTCTCTATCCTCTTCTTCTTCACCATTTTCGTTTTTGGAAGGTTTTTGGAAATATATAGGTTTTAAGCGCTAAATTGTAAATAATTTTTAGGCAGTAAATTACAAAATATTTTCAGGAGGTAAATTATAACAGTACAGAAGTCAGGGTTATATGCTGTAAAAGTGTGTTTGGGGTGCGGTTTTTCAGTTTTGTAGGCTGAAACCCGCATTTCTCCGGTTTTGGAGAAGAGGCTTATTGCATCCTAGAGGTGAATTTACTGTAATCCTCTTGCAAATTGGTTTAATCATCAGTAGAGTGTGAATATTGTCTTAAAGAGCGACATCGTAACGCGGCTTAAGCATATCTTTAAGTGATTCATTTTTTATTTTTTCGCTTTAAAAATAACATAATTGGGCCCTGATGCATCAAGATGGATAATGTAGTGATCTTGGGTCGATGTTCTACACCTGTTTGTGGGGAATGACTGAATATATCTGGGACTGGAAAATTGTAGTCCTCATATCTGCAACTCTGAGTGGGTAGCAATGTTCTTCCAATGGAGGACAGGTCGGGCATCCCCTCATCCAGTGGGACCCATCACTTTTGACGACAGGATCAACAAATGAGCCCCATTTATATGGAAGCGTGATTGACAATAGCTAAAAAACTGCACTTGATTGGACAATCCACTGGATGACCATCTTCGTCAGACGTTGGGACCCACGACCTGATCTCTGGAGACACGCCGCCGCATGTGAAGTATGGAATAATTCCGTATGGGATAAACGGATGTATTCAATCGATTCACAAGAAAGAATACCCCGTAGAAGGGAAGCAATATAGTCAGACGATTCACAAGAAAGAATGCCCTGAATTGAAGTTAAAAGTCTCGTCGTAATCCATTAAATTCAACAGTTTCTGGCTATATTTCTAATTTCTGGTTAGGGCAGGCATGGATGGCTTAGAATATAATGAAGGTTTTGCCAAGAGCTAATTCCATTTTGGGAAGAGCTGTGCTAACTGGCTCACTGCTGCCAATGTGGCCCACTTTCAACACCCAGGCCACTCATCGGGGAGATGCAATCGAACATTTGCCTCGCTGCTCATCAAGGCAACCATATCTGCAGCCAAAAAAAAATTCAAGTTTAAATGGCGGGGCTTACTAAATGAACGGTCTCACTCATTCTCATGAATCAGCGCATCATGTCGTGCATGTTGTGGGAATACTCATAGCTGAAAAGTGCAAATGCATGCTCTAGGTCCAGTCAGGTCAGGCCAGGCCAATTCATCAGGCCCCCTTACACTTATAGACCTAACTAGTCAATGGGCCTAAAATTCGGGTACAACGTCAATCAATGTCTGGTCCAACGAGGCACAAGGTTGGCCAGACACAGGTGGGGCCCATACCATTTGGGCCCGTTGCTAACCCTGGCTAACCCCAGCAAATGGCTAAACTGACCTGGCTTGGGCTGGCCGGTCCTATATTTGGAACCTAGGTGGAGCTGCGGGACTGGTGAATTTCCAACACAGGCTAACCCTTGGTTACGCCAAAATGCCACCTCGAACTCACCGTTTTCTGCAGAAATATAGGTATCATTGGAACCACACATCAGTGCCTCACCATGAACGGCTAGAATGGGGTTTCCTTTGGTGTAGCCCACCTGAATCGCAGGTGAATCTAAATCAAGGTGGGCCCCTAAAAAATCAAGGGTAGCTGTTGTCTCTCACTTGTTCTAAAAAACACTCTGCTGATATGCCTACCCTTGACATTATATGGGCCTGCTAGGATGTGTATGTAATATTCACTCTTGACCATTAAATGTGTAATTTCATATTAGGCTCTAAGGGAAAAAAATAATAAATCAGCTTGTCTTGTGATTCAGGTGGGCCTCACCAAGGGAAACAGTTGACACTGACACATCGACCCTTGATTTTTATCAGGCCCCACCATGATGAAATCTACTCCAACCATTAGATGGCACACCAAGGGCCCAAAAATCATGTCCATCTGTGATTTGGGTGGGCCACACCAAGGGAAAAATCTTTGAGCATGAGCATTGCCTTTTACACTGTTTCTAATCGCGTGGTCCACCTGAGCAGTGGGTGGGGCTGATTTTTGGGCACTTGGGCTAAGATGGGGTGACACACCTGGTGGACGGCGTGGATTTTACGTAAGACCACAATGGGGTCCACCCTAGCCGCAACCTCTTTTGCTCATTACCACTGACTCGTGGGTTTCTCATGTTTGCGTATCCCAGTGGGCCCTATTAACAATTTCGAAGGTTTCGGTGGGTAGGCTTACTCTCAACTGTTTTCTGTGATGTGGCTCACCAAAGTCATAGATTGGCCTGATTTTTAGATCAATGGCCCACCCTGAAAGGATGCATTTGATTGATAGGGTGGACGTTTGACACATCATGGTGGGACCCACAGAGCTCGACCTTGTGGGAAGCCACGATGTCAACCTCTTGGTACCTTTTTCTAATTGTGTGTGTTAAAAGTGAGAGCCATATATATTCGGCGTTGTCAAAATTCGTCAAAATTCTACAATTTACAATATAGGCTTAGAGTAAAATCCTAAGCAAACGATTTGAATCCTAAAATGAATCCCTTTTTACATGAATCCTAAGATTCTATGATTTGAATCCTATGACTTGGATTCAAATTATATTTTTTTTCTATTTTATTTTAAACTTGTCTTGGCTTGGGGGCTTTAAGAATCATTTAGAAAAAGTAAATTATTTTATTTCTTACTTCTTAACAAGTCAAAACACCAAATTAATATAAGACTACTTGGAATGTTTTTATGGAGATCATGTTGACTTACATGTATTGTCGAATGATGTTTAGATATCAAAATGTCTTTTTCCGTCAGCCTATTGTATCAAGTGCCACTTTTTCAATGTAATTCTACCTTCAAGAAGGGTAACAACAACATAAATTATTAGTGGGTCCTTGTGTTTTTTAAGAGTAATTTCTTGAAAGACAAAAAATATAGGAAAGATAAAAATCCTTTAACACTATCGTAACATGGTATTGCTTGGTGCATATTGATGGCAAAAGGATAATTGATGTGTTTTTTTTTTTTCTGATTTATTTAGATTTTTCAAAAATTGAAGAAAATTATTTTTAAAAAAATCTTATGATTTATAATACAATTTGAGATTCGATACAATTCAGCCCCTATTACGATTTGTGATACTAGAACGACTTTGACAATATTGTATATATAATAAAAATGCTCCAGTGCTCTCAGAACATTACAAGTTACAATGCTCTGAGTTGCATTGGGAAACAGTCCAATCTTTTGATCCATATGGCTCACTTGATCTATCACACATTTCATGGGCAACCGTGCAAGCATCAGACCGTTCAAGGGCCCTTAAACTGGACGGACAAGATTGTTTACAGAAAAAGATCCAACAGAGAATTTAATCAATCTCTTTGTTAAGTAAATATCATGGATTTCCTTATGATTATAAAGGTGTAGTTGTAAAAGAAAATGTAAAAAAAACAAATAAAGCTACAACACTTACCACAGAAATCCTGGAAACATATCCATCCCTGCAATAAAACAGCAGGGGCAAGATAGAGTCACTTGTGCTGGGTTCCCAACTCAGAATTACAAACTTCTCATCTTGACTTCATTCATCTAGTATTAGTCTCGTACAAAAGTAGGTTAGTTTCTATTTACTGGAGTTCGGAGAGACAACAAAACCAGAAAAATGTTTTTGTCATAGGCCTCCCAAAGTATTAAAGATGGATGCTCTCGAGGGTGGAAGATTCAGTTTTGAGTCACTTGCCACTGCTTGATCAGTCGCATTGTGGTGAACTTCTTGCCAAATAACATCCATATTACTTTATGGGCCACAGCTGCTGTGATATGATGGAATTAAGGACATCGAACATCTCAACATTATCATGGCTGACATTGGCGATTTAGAAAACAAAGGACTGCCATTGGAAAAGATTGTAGATGGATGCTATCATCCACAAAGTGAAAGAGAACAAAAAAGAAAAAAAGAAAAAAAAAAAGAACAAAAAGAACAAAAAGGAGAGCTGATAATGAACAATATAAAAGGCAATTGGAATGAGAAGTAGCATTTTTGAAAAATAAGGCACTCAAATCAACAAACGTATTGTCTTTTTGTTCCTTTTGTTTTTCTTTTTTAGGCATACCAACTCATGAAAAGATTGTAGATGGATGCTATCATCCACAAAGTGAAAGAGAACAATAAAAAAAAGAACAAAAAGGAGAGCTGATAATGAACAATATAAAAGGCAATTGGAATGAGAAGTAGCATTTTTGAAAAATAAGGCACTCAAATCAACAAACGTATTGTCTTTTTGTTCCTTTAGTTTTTCTTTTTTAGGCTTACCAACTCATGAAAAATTGTCAAAATCCACTAATCAGTAATCATGAAAATGAGCACATAAACATGGCATGAATATAATAAATATCTATATCCAAACACTCCAAATAATCCAACATATGCAAATCCACAGTGTTCAATCAATTTCAGTTATTTATGTCTTTCAAGTTGAACTTCATTGAGAAAATATTCTCACAGCAGCTGGGAGTCAGATTCTCAGAAAAAAGGGTACATAAGAACCATCAAGTTCAATTGACCTAAATCATGACACAACCATTACAGTGTCTCCAGCCACAACAAATCTGGCCTTCCCTAGTGCTTCTGTGAATATATCTATACCCTTGCAGAAACTTCAAATTTATGTTATCTTTACCTTCATTTCATTATATCATACATTCATATTCATTTTTCTTTCTTTAAAAAATGAGACTCAGCCCAATGTGCTTTGATTTTTCATGACAGCATTAAGAGAAGAAACAGGTATTGCACCTAATTTTGCCACCATGAACCTGTGGATTCGACTTTAAGCAAGATTTTGATTCAAACAGACTTGCTATTAGTCGATGTCACAGTTCCACATTCAGCTTTGACACTGAACCAAACAACTCTATTTTTTATTTGACAATGAAACAAACAATATTTTATATTCTATGTTGCTGTCAAATATGGCACTTTGCATGACTGCATTACTATATGGTACGCAAAACAAGAACAGTAAAACATGAAACAATAGTTTGCTACATGACTGAATGACTCCATGTCTCTAGTCCTCAAGCTGGAGTAAGAGTGCCAACCATGGGCTACTTGTAACATGTCTAATCAAACTAACAAGTGACAACAACCAATTGCTTTAGTTCAAAAAACTGCCAGCTGATCTTTGGACTTTGGATATGACATTTAATCTCGTTTGAAGTCACCTTCTCACAAAGTAAAAAAAGTCTTTGACTTCAATATATTTTGTGCATTCATCGTTTTCAGAAGATTAACATGCATGCCCAACTCTCTTAGCATGGTGTTCAACTAAAGCAGCTCACAGCCCCCATGAACCATAGCATGACACTTTGCTTCAGCCCAAAATCGTATAACAATTATTGCTTCTTACTCTTCCACGCAACTGGATTACCATCAACCATTGTACCATAGCCAGTACTGGATCTTCTATATCAATATGTGACCAGGCCAATCAACATTAGTAGATACCTCAACATCAAGATGAGCGTGCTTGGAATAGAGAATTATTGCTTCTTACTCGTCCACGTAACCGGATTACCACCAACCATTGTACCATAGCCAGTAGTGGATCTTCTATCAATATGTGACCAGGCCAGTCAACATTAGTATATACCTCAACATCAAGATGACCATGCTTGGAACAGAGAATTATTGCTTCTTACTCTTCCACACAACCAGATTACTACCAACCATTGTACCAGAGCCAGTAGTGGATCTTCTATCAATATGTGACCAGGCCAGTCAGCATTAGTATATACCTCAACATCAAGATGACCATGCTTGGAACAGAGAATTATTGCTTCTAACTCTACCACATAACCGGATTACCACTGACCATTGTACCATAGCCAGTAGTGGATCTTCTATCAATATGTGACCAGGCCAGTCAACATTAGTGTATATATATACCTCAACATCAAGATGACCATGCTTGGAATAGAGAGCTATTGCTTCTTACTCTTCCACATAACCCGATTACTACCAACCATTGTACCATAGCCAGTAGCGGATCTTCTATCAATATGTGACTAGGCCAGTCAACATTAGTATATACCTCAACATCAAGATGACCATGCTTGGAACAGAGAATTATTGCTTCTTACTCTTTCATGTAACTGGATTACCACCAACCATTGTACCATAGCCAGTCGTGGATCTTCTATCAATATGTGACCAGGCCAGTCAACATTAGTATATACCTCAACATCAAGATGACGATGCTTCGAATAGAGAATACCTCGATCGGGGAACCTTTTTATATACAATATCTGAATAACATGTAAATGGAGAATGCATGAACTTGACAACAACATAGATGATGTACGATGTATGTGATCTCGTAATTTGCAAATAGACGAGCCCACCAACCAATTGCTAGCATACCCATATAGGTCAATAACTCTCCACTATCTAGCTGAAGGTGATGACTCTGTTCAACTGAAGTGTCAGTTGGACAAGCACCAATTAAACCAGCTCATGCAATTAGTCCAGAACATACTTCCGGAGTGTATAACATTTCCCCTGCATCCTATCAACTCCAATTCCCAAGAAATATTTCAACAGAGCAAGATCTTTGATGTTGAACCCTTTGACTGTAAACTTCTTTAAATTCTTAATCTCATCTGTGTCATCTCCCACAACAACAAATCATCAACACAACTTACCACCATTTGATTCCAGTGTTCCTCTTTAAAGAATGGGGTAAGATCAATAAAACTATGAGAAAGACAAATTTATGCATAGCTGAACTAAAATGTTTAAGCCAGAGATGACGAGACCATTCCAAGCTTGCTCATTGTACCACTACCAGTGGATGGAAAGAACCCTAGTAGTGAAGTCATATACATTTCTTCCAAAGATCCCCATGAAGAAATGCATTCTTGACATTTAATTGGTAATAGAGGCCAAGAGTTATTACCGGCAAGAGACAATGAAACCTGCACAAAGTCCAATTTTGCCACAGGTGCAAAAGTTCCATGAAAATCATCTACCCATGAATTTTCAAAGAATCAAGAATTGGAAGAGGCACATTGTCGGTAATAGAAGCTTCCCCCTCAATCTGATCAGGACTACAAAGATTCTCACCCTGCAAGGAATAGAATGAAATTTTCAAAGAAAGTAACATCCATGGAAATAAATTGTTTGCCACATATTCCCTGTAAATAGTACTTGCAACTAGAATTGCCCAGAACTATGTGTGATGCTTTGGCATCTAATTTCTTATGATGAGTGGCCATTGAAAAAAAATAAATACCAAAATGGATGTTAGGAACAGGAACAAAATGACACAACCAAACACGTATGGTGGTATTGAAAACAAACAATTCTCTGGTTGGAGCAATTAAACGGGAGCTTTCCCACCCAAAACTCTCCAATGCATGCATAGAATTTTAATATGATACAATGAGAACAACATCAGACTAGAAAGATTTAGGAACATTCATCTTAATAAGAAATGCACATGCCACTTCAAGGAAATGTCTGTTTTTATCTCTCACCAAGCCTTTTTGTTGAGTATATTGACATGTAGATGCAATTTAAGTATATGATGCAGTGAGAACAACGTCAGACCAAAAAGACTTGGGAACATTCATTTCGATAGGAAGGCACGCGACTTCAAGGAGATCTCTGTTTTTTTTTTTTTCTCTCTCTTGGCAAGACCTTTATTGTTGTTGAGCATACGGACACGTAGTTTGTGATTCAATACCATTTTCCAGCAAATAGGTTTGAAATTTAGATGAGATATGCTCTCCAACATTATCAAAAGTCGAAACATAAGATTTTGATGTTTGCATAAAACAAATTGTTAACCACCTAATGAAAAATTTTAAAGATGGAAAGAAAGAACTTTGTTTCTTAGATTTCATAACATATATACAAAGTACGAGTACAATTGTCAATGAAGGATATTAAACACACAGTGTATGTGCACGTGCATCTGTGTGTGTGTGATGAGATATAAGATCATAAGGGTCTCTTTGTAATAAAGGGTATTTGAGGGGTTTATATATAATTTCGTTATAAGCTTATTTATTTATAAGAGTATGAGAAGAGGGCTGCTGGCCCTAACTCTTTTTTCTCTTTTCCAATCTTCTCCTCTCTTCTTTCTCTTCCTCTCTCTTCTTCCTTTTACTCTTCTGATCTTCCAGTCCTAGCAACCCTCATCTTCTACTTAGTATCAGAGCAAGGTTCAGGAGTTTTTTTTTTTTTTTGGGTGCAACCCACTGCTGACGTCATCATTCTGTACAGGCTATGTCGGCAGTGTACCTTTGGCGACTTTCAGTTTCAGGGGCACAAGTTCATCTATTTCCGGGGACTTGAGTTCCACTCCTACAACAGGTATTTACGGCGACAACCCTACTATCTGCCATGGGGAGAAGATCTGGTAACTGATAGACAGGCTTGTCAGATCACATGATAGGTCAGATCTATCTGATCAGATGGTAGGCATGTCATCCATTTTTTTTATTTTTTATTTTTTTTCATATAATCTATCATCTGGAAGGGATAAAGTGAGAGTTGTTGATGGATCCCTATCTTCCATTTCTAGAATTGATGATATCAATTTTAATGACCACTCATCTCTGTCTTCTGTGTTTCATGTTCCAAATTTATCCACAAGTTTGCTGTTTGTTACTAGTTTACCAAAAATTTGAATTGTTGTGTAACTTTCTTTCTCACCCACTGTGTCTTCCAAGACTTTGTGATGAGGAAAACGATTGGGAGTGGTCATGAAGCTGATAGTCTCTACCTTTGGATGTCTCTAGTTCTCATTCAACTTTTCACTTAAGTAGTAGTCTTAATAGAATTAATAATGTTGCCCAAATTGAATTGTGGCACAGTTGTTTAGGATATTTATCTTTTCGATCATTGAAGTTGTTATTTTCAGACTTATTTAAGTTAGTTGCGAGTCACAATCTACAATGTAAAGTTTGTGAATTGTCTATAGATTGTAAATCAACCTTTCCATCAAGTTTAAATAAAAGTTTGTTTCCATTTCATATTCTTCACTCAGATGTGTGGGGACCAACACCCATTGTATCTGTGGATGGCTATCAATATTTTACTTCTTTAGTAGATGACTTCTCTTGCTGTACTTGGTTACTTCTTATGAAGACTTGGGATAAAGTATTGCATATTATTTTTTCGAAAAAAATCATAAGATCGTACTCATACAGTTTGAAAAGAATATCAAAATATTCTGATCAGATAATGCACACAAATACTTTGAAGGTACATTACAGGAGTACTTGGATGAGTATGGGATGAGACATCAAAGCTTTTATTCATACAACCCTCAATAGAGTGATGTGGCCGAACAGAAAATTTGTCATCTTGTTGAGTTTCTCGAAGTCTCTTGACAGGAATGCACGTTCTAAAGCATTTTTAGGTGAATGCAGTCCTTACAACCATCTATTTTATTAACTGTATGCTATCAAGGGTATTAAAGTTACAATCCCCATATCAGGTCCTCTGTCTTGATCAACCAACTTTTATTGTTTCATCTTGTTGTTGGGAGAAGAGATCCCTCCTTGACCACACACAGAGCAATATCAATCAAAAGAAAAAAGAGAGAATATGCAAACCACAACACAGTGATTTATGTGGTTCCCTTTTGGTATGTCCATAGATTCACACTGATCCACTGTGCTCAAAGCAAAAACGAAGTAGCAGCTCTCTCCTCCCAACAAAAGTGATGGCTGGATGAGCAATACACTTCTGATGATCAAGCTTCACAAATCCTATCACTTGTGTTTTTGGGTGTGTTTGTTTCATTTGTGCGTGGGGTCAAAATCGGATCAAATTAGATCCAAAATCCATTCAGGGAGTTTTTGTAAGTTATCTCATTACACAGAAGGGATATAAGTGTTTTGCCTTATGTCTTGGAAACGGTTTGTCACAGTGGATGTCACCTTTTTTGAATTCCTACCTTTATTTTCTCGTAATCCTCTCTTTAGGGGGAGCTTGGTGGGAGGGAAGAGAGGCATTTCCTCCAGCTTGTCCCCTTCCTGTCCCTGTTCCTTGTCGTCCATCGACTGATGTCCCAGTTAACCCAGGATATCTTACTACTACTACTACAACTGTTGATAATGATACAGTGAAGGAATTGAGAGTATATTCAAGACGCCAAAAAGGAGTGACCACTAAGACACGTCCACTCATTGATTTTGATTCCTTGGAACCAGGTACGGTTTCTCCTTTGTTTATTCTTATATCTTTTAAGGATAGTCCTCCCAGTTCTTTAAGAAAAGGAAAGAGTCGGTGTACTTCATATCCTACATCTAAGTTTGTCTCGTATGCGATCTAGTCCCATTGTTATTGTTCTTTCTTGTTTTTGGTATCTTCTATCCCTTGGCATTCTATATTCTAAAAGGTGGTCTCCAATCCAAAGTGGCAAGAGGCCATGATGGAAGAGATGAGGGAATTGATGAAAAATGCCACATGGTAACTGGTAGACTTACTTGAAGGAAGAGAACTGGTAGGTTGCAAATGGGTCTTCACAGTGAAACAGGAGGCATATGGGTCTATTGAAAGATATAAAGCTAGAATTGTTGCTAAGGGGTACACTAAGACATGCGGAATTGACAACAAGGAAACATTTGCTCCTGTAGCCAAGATGAAGTCCAGACAGGTCCTGCCGTCCCTTGCAACAAACTTTTCTTGGCCGATGTATCAGCTAGATGTGAAGAATGTCTTTTTCCATGGAGACTTGAAGAAGGAAGTGTATATGGCTCCTCTACTCGGTTTCAGGTTCCCCAATAGTGAAGGAAAGGTTTGCCGGTTAAAGAACTCTATTTATGGACTCAAGCAATCTCCTTAGGCTTGGTTCAAGAAGTTTAGTAAGGCAGTGAAGAGGATTGGTTATTCCTAGAATTACATTGATCATACTCTCTTTATAAAGCGACAAGGACAATTGACAACAGTTTTGATTGTTTATGTGGATGATATTGTGGCGATAGGAAATTATTCTCAATAGATTAAACACTTGTGAAACAATTTTTGGCAAAAGAATTTGAGATTAAGAATCTTGAAAATTTGAAGTATTTTTTAGTATAGAGTTGGCTTGATCAAAGAAAGGTATATTTATCTCACAGAGAAAGTACACCTTAAAACTTATAGAAGGACACTGGCAAGCTAGGTTCTTGACTCACAGACTCTCCTATTAATTTGCTTGAGAGAAGGGAAGTTATTACCTAATAAAGAGATGTATCAGAAATTGATTGGCCGATTACTCCCTCAATCTCTTACTCGACCTAATATATGCAGTAAGTGTGGTGAGTTAGTTTATGCAAGCACCACGAGTTCCTCACTTGGAGGTTGTTGAAAGAATCCTAAGGTATTTGAAGACATTTACTAGGAAGGGCCTCTTATTTGCAAATCATGGTCACTTCAAATAGAAGCCTATAATGATGTAGATTGGGCTAGTAATGTAGATGACTGAAGGTTGACTACAGGATATTGCATTCTTTTGAAAAGAAACTTAGTTACATGGAGAAGCAAGAAACAAATTGTAGTGGCTAAGTCTAGCGTACAAGCATAGTACATGGCTATGGCTCATGGTGTAGTAGAGTTAGCGTGGGTGAAAATTATGTTACATGATTTGGGAATCATGGCAAGTTCTCCTATGAAATTGTTTTGTGATAACAAGGTAATCACCAACATTTCACAAAATCCAATTCGACAATGAGCATACCAAGCACATTGAAGTTGATAGGCACTTCATCCGTGAGCAAGTTACTTCTCAAGAACTTTGCTTACCTTTTGTAATGATTGAGAATTAGCTTGCTGGCATTCTCAATAAAGGAGTTGCCAAGAAAAAGTTAAAATGTGTTCTTAGCAAGCTTGGCATTATATGTATTTATGCCTAGCTTGAGGGAGAGTGTTGATATATAAGATTATAAGGGCCTTTTTGTAATAAAGGGTATTTGAGAGCTTATACGTAATTTCATTATAAGTTCTTTTTGTAAAAGTAGAAGAGGGCTATCAGATGCCAGCCCTAACTGTTCTTTCTTTTTTCCATTATTCTCCTCTCTTCCTCTCCGTCTCTCTTCTTCCTTTTCTTCCAATCTTCCAGTCCTAGCACCTACCCTCATCATTTACCATACACACACACACACACACACACACACCCCAAATTGAAGCATAATTCGAGATGCACCCACACATGAATGAATTAAAGAGAAAGGAATATCACAACTTTATTAATATTGATTGAATAAGAAGTTAATTCGGTGGATGAAATAAGTAGAGTCCATCCTGGTAGTGAAAATTTACAAAATGTGATATGGATTCCTTGCTCACTGCAAACAGTGGCCCAAATGACAGAGTGCCCCATGGGACATTTAAATACCATAAATACTATATTTGATTCTCTTTGAGCGCCTTATGGTGTGCTGTAAAGGCCGTTACGTAAAGGTAACGGTGGCAAACATTAAACGTTACGGGGTCGTAACGGCCGTTACGGAAAAAAATGACTCGTAATTGCCGTTAACGGCACGTTACGTCCCCTATAAAGGCCATAACAACCCTGTAATTGTCTGTTATGGGGCAGATACAGGTTTTCCATACTTTTTAATCAACATTACAGGGAAAATACAGAATTTTCAGAATTTTTTTTCAATAAAAAAAGAGACCGTAACGGCCATTACGGAGGCCATAATAGCTGTTATGACCCGTATCGTAAAGGTAACGGTGGTGGCCATTACAGCCACTGTTACCATTACAGAACACCTACAACACGTTTTTTCTGGTGATTTCACTTAGCAATTGCATTTAACAACAGTCAAGACATCTGGTCAATAATCCGGCTGTTTAAAGTATCTGTATTACCTAATTTCACATGTAGGTATACCACAGTAGTAGATCAAGTCATGTGTAAGATGATCTGACTGATATTATTTGTGTGAGAAGTTTAGCACAAATCAACAGTTGAATCCAGTGGTTCAACATCACATCAAAAGGATTGTAACACCCCTGAGCCAGTATTAGGTCAGGTTTCTCCGATGATCAGACAACTGAGAAAGTGTCACAACAGTTGGAAATTAGTCTTAGATGTTCTTCCCAAATATGGAGTATACGGAGGAAATCCAATGGTTCAAAAGTACACCAAATTTAGCACCCACAATAAATACACCAATCATGGAGATCACAACACAAGAAAGGTTGCTAAAAGCAGCAAAAATCTGCCTCATCACAAGAACACATGTTGTCGCGACAGGTCATTTTGCAAAGCATTGTAGCATGTCGCACCATGCTCTTCCGCAACAGGCAGTTATAAATGTCCTCAATAATGCTGGAACATGCAGGAACGTGTAGGCACCATCCTTATCCACAACAACGGTCTCCTAAGGCCTGTAAATAGGGGGGGGGGGGGGGGGGGGGGGGGGGGTGGGGGGGGGGGGGGGGGTTGAAGAATCCACACAAAGCATCAGAAATGGCCCTAGCACCAAAACTCTACTAAAATCCCAAGTCCAAAGCTTGCAACATCTGACATCATCCCTGACACATCCATCCTGTCCGCAAGACAACCTGCAACAACCCCCAATTCCTTTCTTCTTCTTCTTCTTCTTCTTCTTTTTTTTTTTTTTAAATTTTTATTTTTAATTGTAGCCAGTTCTAAGCCTAGGAGAGTAAAAGGTGTAAGCACATCATCAGTTCAACGATCAATTGAGGTAAGATTTGCTTACATTCAGAGCACTCAAAGAACCCACCAAACAAAGGGTTGCAATCACTGTAATCTCCATCATTTTCAAGTAATAAAAGAACAAAGGTTTATGATTTTCCAACTCAAAATCTTTGCATATGGTCCACCACTCCCACAGAAAAGAAAGTCATGCTATACAGTTAAGGGATCTAGTAAGATTGCTATCAAACAATTAATTAAAAAGATAATTTTCGAACATCAAGAATAGAAGATAGACAGACTGATGGTCCCTGTACCCTTGACATATGTATAGGACCCATCGACAATCTTAACACATCCATTAAATGAGAAGAAATAAGATGAAAACTGAGAATCCATATCAATTGTGTGATTCGAAACTCCAGAATCAATTATCCAAGACAAACTAGTAGAAGATGATTGTGGACACTAAATAAGCAGAAGCAGTTATGCCTAATTAATCAGAAACTGACTGAAGCGATGAAGAAGCACCTTCTAGAATAGCCAAAAGATGACTAAGCTCAGAAATTTCACCAGTGGAAATTTGCTAGTAACAGCAGAGTTACCAAGACTTCCCAAACCACCTTGGCAGGGATATCCACTACAACAGCCATCACGATCCTGAAGATCCTAAAAACTGCCACCATCACCACTTCCTCCAATACATCTACCACCATGAAAGGAGCCTTCAAGGGCTGACTATTCCTGAATCTATTTTCTACCAATAACACCACTTTCCAACAACTTCCTTCTCTCTGCAGTAATGAGTAAATAGTCCCAAGAAACAGAAGAGGCTCCCTACTAAGAATAAGAGTGCGGATAATCTCGTACTCTGGATTGAGGCCGCAAGAATATCAAATATTTTGTTCTTTTATCTCAACTCTGCCTTCTTTATCACAAGATGGCCTTCTAGGTCTATGATGATGCAAATCCAGTCACATCCTTTGAAGAGTCATATGATCGTATCATAATCCCCCACAGACTCATCATCCAACCAAAAAAGTTCAATTTCATTGGTTAACTGAAACATTTTGATTACATTCCTTTTTCTGAGAATAAGATGAAACAATAGCATCCATGATTTCCTTTGTTGTCTAACAATACAGAGCTTATTTCTATAGCTTCATTGAACATAACAACCACAACATTTCATCATATCATCTGCCTCTCAATATGTTGTGATAGGTCGTCTATTGATGTTTCTGCAATTTTATCATCTAAGCAGTTTCCATCTTCCCCCAATAAACATCCTAAAGGACTTGGATCATTTTGGTTAGTTCTCTATCAAACTTTATCATGGCAATCTCCAAGCTTGGATGCTCTTCAACCCCAGACAGTAAAGTTACTATTGAGTTTGATACAACTCTTGGGGATCATTTACACTGGAAGACCACCATCATTTGAACGAACTGCTATTCCTTTCCACTGCAAAAGACCAAGACAAAACAACCAAACATGACCTCACAAATTCATAATCTCGGATCTAGTTCACACTAGATCTCTACCCGATCAACCACGCACTACCCTAGATCTCTACCCGATCAACCACACACTACCCTAGATCTCTACCCGATCAACGATTTACTTACCCAACACAACCATAACAAATGCAAGCATCCAAACATCCACAAATCATCATATGATCAACTCAACATGTCAAAAAATACTCTAGACTAGAGATTACACCAGGCAAACCATAGCACAAAAATAGCATGTATCATTCAATCTCAATGTATTGGAATGATTCAAGTTTGTAGAGATTGGGAATCTTTATGCATCAAATAGGTGCAGCCTTTGCATGGAGACTTGGAAGTATGGAGCTCCTCCAAAAGTAGCAGCCTTTGCATGTTTAGCGGGAAGGAAAAGAGTCCTCACACTCGACAATTTGCAAAAAAAAGGGAATGGTTCTTCCGAACGTTTGTCTGTTGTGCTACAAGCAAGCGGAGTCCATTGATCACCTTTTCCTCCACTACCCCTTCGTTTGGGGTGTGTGGAATGGGTTTCTAGATATGGATTTGGTTTATTGGACCATGCGGCTATCTATTGACAACCTCTTTATGGGGGAAAGCTGGGGAGAAGGAGATGGCGCGCTGCCGTGTTTGCGGCATTATGGTCTATGTGGGCAGAAAGGAATGATCGACAAGAGAAGAGCGGAGGCACGGGTTTTCAATCGGGTCCTTCAATTTCTGTGGGATTGGACCCCGTAATGTGGATTGAGAGTTGTTCCAGCGATGGCGATGGTGCTGGCTGTTATTGTATTTTTAGTTCTTAGGTTTTTTCTAGTTTTCCTAGGCCTCTGCTTTTCTGTTTTTCCTTTCTGTTGGTGTTTGTTTGTTTTTGTCTTTGTTTCCTTTTGCTTCTTGTTTAATAAAATTTCACCTTTCAAAAAAAACAAGGTGAAACAAACATCCTTCAAACAAATCCCCATAGGTGTTAGTCAAGAGGCTAACACTTATTAATAACAAGAGGAGTCCAATATGGTATTCCACATGACAACACAACCTATCATGGTATATGAAATAAAAAAGAACAATAAATCATAAAACAAGGTACTCCGCATGATATATGACTCCATATTTCTCTACAAGTTCTCCATTCCAATAGCCAATGACTAGTACTAGAAACACTATTAAGGTGACTCACAGCTTGAAAATAATAAATGGCATCAATGAGTGAACAAATTAGCAGGAGAATTCAACCAGTTTTGGTTTGTATATTTTGCTTCCTTTTATTAGTTGCTATTATATGATTTTGTTTGACGGAATTCACTATCATCACAAGCTAGCATCTTAGACTTACCCAATAAATCCAATGCCAAACATATTCCCATCATACTATGCCAAGTGGCGCTACGACATGTGAAAGTATGTGTGCATGGGCAACTGAATAAATAGCAGTACTCGTATGTGCATTACAATTAAGGGATGTACATCATTGAAGGCCACAAGACTTTGCGAAAGAAGCAAGTACATAATCCAGAAGATGGCATCAAACCTGACTTGTTCACTGGTGCCACTTCAGAGTCATTATTTGTACATATGACATTGACAGTTCAAAATACATGGGAACTTTTCATAGAGGTTTGTCTTGAGCTTGATTTGTGGCTACCAGTCAGTAAAATGACCAATGATGTCTTTCTCAAAAACTTGGTCGGGCATCATAGGCTGACTGACAATAGAGCCATGCATCTGTTATACAGTTCCACAACAAAAGAATGACCAAGTGCGTGTGCCTGATATAGTGGAAAAGAAATTTTAAGCAGTGGAACTTGTGTGAAAGCTTACTATGATATTGATTCAAGAGACAAGGAACCATTAGAAGGCCTCTTCGATGGCTCAAAGGGCCTGTAGAAAAGCAAATGCACAATTGCCCGATCTATGGGATTTGTGTCAGTTTCCACATCCATTGATCCCGCACACCTGCACAAAGCCCAGTGTTATTTAACATTTTGGTGGAAATGAGTATGAAAATAACAGAATCATAATGTGTTTTCACTGCAGAAATGACCATAATCAAATTCAAAGTCCTGAAAGCAAATAAAAATAACCAGACATCCCCACTTCTATGGTACAGAACTAACAACTATACATGCCTTTTTTGTCGATAGTTGATTTGGTGCAATATGCATTAAGTTATTCCAAGGACCTATAAATTTTCTTGTCTTTCTCATAATGCTACAATTTCAAGAATTGCTATCTTTTTTCTTTTATTTTTTATTTTTTATTTTTGGAAACCACAATTAGATTGCAGAATCCTAATGAAGGCGGGACTTCCTTTTTTTTTTTTTTGAAAGGCCCAATAATATCATCATCTTTCAAAAAAAAAAAAAAAAAACAAATCAAAGAAAACAAACCAAGAAAACCAAAAAACAAAGAAGATGGACCCTAAATACAAACTAGAAACAAAGACAGCGACGCTAGGAAGTCCACTCCCTAACATACAGAGCCTCCCTATCAGCAACCCTCCGTTCATAGCCCTTTATGTTACAAAAACAGCGATTATTACGCTTCAACCAGATAACGCAAAACATAGCCAGCAACACTATTCTCCACTTTCTTCTTTGTTACGATGAAGGTGGGACTTTACCACCATGAAATGAGTTTTTCCAATACTCAAAATAAGGATTTTTCCTTAATATGCCACCATTCATGAGAATTTTTTTGTTCATTACGAACAAATTTGGCAAAAAAGGATATTTAGTGCTGACCCCAAACAGCTGGAACAAATGCTGCGATGATGTAAGTAAAATGATAACAAAGAAAGGACTACGTTTATACATTAATCACAACAAAAAAAGCATCGTGTAGGTATCTTAATAATGGAAAAGTAAATGAACAATATAGAAATATAATCCAGGTAAAAATTTGAATCAACAGTCAAAATAGACTGTGACAAAATTTACATCATAATCAACCCATATACACGTTATACGTAATCCGTGATTTTGTTTATTGGGATGTGGTTCTCTGGTTAGCTCAACATAAACAGCAAGATATATGGTAACTCCATTGGCCTCACTGCCAAGGTCACCATCCCCAAATTCTTCCACTCCGATCTCCTTCAACCTCCTAAGACCCTTAAAAAACCCCTCCCCCATCTCCTACAGTCCAAATCTCAATCCTCTGAGATAAGTGATTTGGATCTCTTGCCTCAAACCCCCACAATCAAAGAACATCTCCAGATATGGTTCCATGAATTACATTTTTCTTTGCTACGTTTGTGCCATGAATTCATGAACATGATGCGTGTGTGCCACATCAAATTGACAAATAGAAGTGGTGAAGTACACACTGCAAAAACCCACTTTGAAGCTTTTATTTCAAAACTAGTGTCCCATAACTGAAAGAAATCATGCTCAAAGGTGCTGTCTGAAATGAAAAATGACTCGGAAGGCTATCAACAGAACCAGATTGAGAGTCTAAGACACTAACCTATGGTGACGTTGGAGATCCAAAGTTCAAAGAATAGAAAACCAAGCCACCAAAATATGCTGACAGATCAAAGACGAGACACGGAAAGCATATCTTGAAGTTGGATGGAAAACTATGAAATGGAAAGAGAAGGCCTGTTGGAGACCAGATCAAAGAATGGTTTAGTTAAAATCCAGTTAGATTTTTCAAACATAAGAATATACCTGCACAGAAATGATCACATGCACTCATACATGCAACATAAGATATCAAAGGATGCATTTGTACAGACAATACACCAATAATGCATCGCTCTAGAGGATTGTTGTTCTTCAGCTAGTTTCTTTTGAAGAAATAAACTAATATGTAGAGATTTGACCCTACTTCAGCAAAAATACAGAATTCCCTAACTCTGAAAACAGGACCTCATGCTAATGCCATTTGGCCCATTTCAATGAACATACTATATCAAAAGGTGTGGTGTAGTCAAGAATCAAATCAGTCAAGTCCACAAAGTTTTTCTATTCGAAAAGATATTACACCGAGAGCATGGGAGCAAAGGGATAACAATCAGCAAAAAATTACAGTGAAGAACATAAACATTAAGGACATGAATTTCTAGAGCTAACTAGAAGTAATCAGCAGAAGCTTGCGATAAGCATCAACTCAAAAGTTCACCACATTAAGCACAATTATGGAATTATGAAAACCATGTAGACTGGCCATACATGTTCGATTCTTCTGCACTTGGAGCTCCACTTCCACCTCTGCTATCTTTGCTACTACCATTTGTGCTACCAAGATTACGGCGTTGTTCAGCACTCCTAGATAAACGATACAAACTATCTCGTATACATAACTTTGTTCTGATATCCAACTGAAACCAAGCAAGTTCATCCCAGTCAGTGGCAACTTCATGCAAGTGCAAGCATACATTCATGCATGCTCAGGCAAATATGTATCTTCTTTCGTACATGTATGGGAACACACATGTAGATTTTCTAATTCCCTAACTCCGGCCCTTTTAGAATCAGCATCTCATAACCATTGTTTTTCCCAAATACCTTCAATATCACCATCCATGAGAATGCAGGAGTGAACATTTGACGAAGTGGCAAAACATGCATATGCTTGCATGCACCAATAGGGTTTTAGCACATCAATCGTGATGTCCATTAACTCTTATGGACACCACCTCCAGTACAACTAACATGTCACCGTAAGGTATAAAATGATGTTCAGTTGTCTTATTGGTGGTGTCCAAGGGCATGATGTTAATTTACTCAGCAGGCATGCATAACCCCCTGCACAAAAAGGGCAAACGGGACAAATAATAATTTCTTTACATGAGGTGAGGGTTAGAAGGACCCTATAAGCTTAAAGTAAGAGTGAAATCATGCAGAAATAAAAATGTACACAACATGCTTAGGCTGTGATGCACGCTCACCCATCTGCTGTAGAGAGAATACATCTATATTGCACCTTAGGCTGTGATGCAACCAGCTGCATTTGGACACATTGACAGTCCAACCATCCACTCAATCCAGCCCACTGTGTCACCACAAAGAGCAACCCAATCCCATGCTCCTAACCATCCAAACAGTCTTTTCTTCTATTCTTTCTTTTTCCCCATAACTTAAGCATCAGTTTTCAAAACAACATATGATTAATCAAACTGATTCTTGAACCATTAGCAATTCAGGGTCATACAAACTAGATACATCAGGTTGATGATCGAACCTATTTTGTGATAAATGTTGTTGACTGTCCATTTTTGCAAGCTACTTACTAGATTGTCAACCAGTGATTTTTGCAAGGTGTCCTACAAAGAGTGGGCTGGACAAAAAAGATGGCAGATTGATGATTGGGAATGTTCAAGTTTCCAAGTGTAGCTAGTTACATTTTATCATTTCTAATGTGCAAGGGCAGTGTATATCTGGAAATACAGTTTGAGGGTCTCTAAAGATTAACTACATTAATTTTTTTTAAAAAAAAGTTTTAAAAGCACGAATTATAAATTATACCTGCTCCATATCATCCTGCAGCTGACAAAAGCTTATTGCTTCCAATGAGAGTTCATCAAGCAGAACAAAGCTCATACAGGAGCTTTCCTGTCCAATTGAAGAATTTATTTCTACTGCTGGGAGTTCCATGCCAATCTCTTTCACTTCACTATCATCTCCAACTTCATGTTGAATTTGGTGCAGTTTCTTCTGAACTGGAACTGGATCACCAAATGCAGTCTGGCACATACAATGCTCCTGTTGGTTCTCAATAGTTGATGCAGCTCGTACTTGCTGCCATTGATGGAGCTTTCCTACCTTTTGCTCTGGAAAAGTTGAAGGCTTTGACAGAGGATCAGAAGATCTCTCCACAGCCTGAGCAATATCAGATTCAATAGCAAGCATTGCTGCTGTGACTGGAAATTCATGTGAAGGACAACTGTACTCCATGTGCACATATGGAATGCATGCATGTAGGCCACTCAAGGATTCAGGTCGTCAGGGATGCTTTTTGTTGAGAAAGGGCATGAGGAGAACTTTTTGATAGTGCAGAAGGGGGAGTTTTAAGTTTGAAAATTGTGGCACTAGACCAGGATCATGCTAAGTACCACTTAAACATTCTGAAGATTGATGTTTCATTATATTTTCTGCTTGGTTATTGTGACTGCTTGTTTTGCATATTGTCCTATCACAGTATACTACACTAAAGTACAAAAAGAATCTTAGTACAGGTTAAAAATAAATATTGAAAAATAATTTTCTAGCACTGCATAATGTAAATTTGAATTAAACATAAAATAATATCCTGCTCCAGACCAAAATATTGTCCTACAACGGTAACAAATCATGTAATGGATGAGCTGATTGCTCCAGATAATGACTGAATGCTTATTCATTTTATAGCCACTGGTGCATATGACCTCCTGAGATTAGTCTGAAGTAGATGCTAGAAAGAAAAAGCGAAAGACATCTCATGAAGTTTAAAGGTTTCTAGTGGGAGCATGACCTTAGTCCAAAAACCAAATGTTATATATCTGAATCCAGAGTTTCCGAGGGCTTGAAAAAGAACAGCTAATCCTAGGTGAAAATTGTTACAAATGAACCTCCTCAATGGTGTGCAAATTGAGTTCCATTTTTTTAAAACTGGAAAAAAAATAAATTCAAAGTAAAGTCTATTAAACTGCAAGTAACAAGTCATAAATTACCACATCAGCGTTCTTAATCTCATCACACCACTTACATTGTTAAGCTGTTCAAGAGGTGGTAGTTTGACCTCATCTGGGCAGGTACCTTCATCTACCTGCAGAAGGTTTTAGAACATGTTATCGATGAAGGGAAAAGTACATTGACTCGTTCTCTGCACATGCTTATTTTATTACCAGTTTTACAGATGCAGATTCCCCCTCATTTTCAGTATCAGCATTCAACCAGTCGGTGTAATGGCAATGATCTAGATGAGGAGGTTCATCAGCATCAGAGGTCCAAGAACCTGTCTTACTATTGTAGGAACTACTTTTCCTATCAAAACCAGATATCAGAGGGGGGTCACTGCCAGGCATGGACTTCATAGCAGCTTCATGATGCTTTGATTTACTCTTCCATGCACTAGACTCTGAACATGAAGATCTGACACCTGGTTTAAGAGCATCATCAGAGCCATCGATTTCATGTGAGGAAGCTGGAAACCATGACAATTCGTTTGCAGCCATAGTACAACTATTTTCTTCCCCGAATGTGGAATCACAGTTTCTGCAAAATCACACGATCAGAAACGATGAGTATAACAGGTACAATTTCCAGGTCAGACAAGGTACTATAACTTGGAGAAATTTTCTTTAACTACCTGAACATTCTGTCAATATCCTCAAAATTGCCAATATCAGACCACCCATAATCCAAAAGAATGCTACTCTCTTTGTCCTCATGTTCATTCCCATAAAGTTCAAGATCATTGTCTGCTGGAGAAATATCACCAAGCAGGAAGCGGCAGAAGTTGCTGGCAACTACAGCACCTCCCTTTCCAAGGATAGGATCATTTGCACAAAACTCATTGCCAAGTGACTCTACACTGCTACTTTTGAAGCAATTATCAGATACTTTAGATTTGTCAAAAGGTAAACCAGTCAGAGCATTGATGGGCCTACTATCCCATGAAGCAGGAAATGCATTTTCGTGCATGTGGGGCCACGAACTCTTCTCCAGCATTGAGGCCTTTTGGTACTTTATAGTTGAATGAAAGGTAGTCTTCTCATTCCCTGCAAAACATTTTTAACTACAGAGTATTTGCCATCGGTACTCCTCCCAACAGAACTTGCTACTGCACGCTGTGGCTCCTTATGGAAATAATGTTGAGATACAAACTTTTTGGCTGGTTCACCACCAGGATGAGGCACTATACGATCAACACTCTCCCCAAAAGCATCCTAGACAATCATTTCAATCTGGTATATTAAGTAAAGCAATTAACTGAAAGTATTCCAGATGTAACATATGCATTTTGAAAAGATTCACAAAGAATGAAATGGTTCCACGGCCCAGTGATCAGGACTGGGATTCTTCATACAGTTTCACATCTCACTGGAATCTTTGTCAATGAGAAAGAGAAAAGATCCAAATAAAGACCAACAAAAGGGTTTAATCATCTTGCTCTTAATATGTAAATTCAATAAGCATTTATCAGAATGGTTGTAAAAATGTAGGATAAGAGGCTACACTTAAATTTTGATGGAAGGGAACAAAAATCTCAATTTTATTTTATTTTATTGTTTTTATTTTCATTATTATTATTATTAGGAATTTTTCAAAATGCGCCAATGATTCAAACCATTTATATGATGGGCCGTGCAATAGATGGCCCATTCACTAAAGATCCCCAGATTAGAAGATCCTGGATATATGACATATGACCTTGTTATTGGTTGAATGCGAATCATCACTCATTCCTTTCTAAACTATTTAGTTATTGGCCACCTATTGAAGGGTTAGGATGCTTCCAAGCGATCCACTATTTGGGTCACAAAACCATAACCTCCAATTGACAAAAATTAAACCTGAACAAAATCATACAACCTTTTAGTCCCAGCATTTGTAATACTCTTTTGAACCATGAAAAGTATTAATTTAACCATAAATGCATCCCTGTGGTCCCACCTTTCTAGGGGCATCCATTGAACATTGCTTGCATACAACCATAGCATGCTAAGTTTACCATTAGACACCATTTTTCCTTCCTGATGTGTCACATGTGTAGTACATCCACGTCATGTAAAGGGTGGGCCCCACCATGAAGATCACCTAGTGCGAAAATAAGGCCGATCCACATAGCAGATGGGTCGCACATCGGAACAAATGGACTGCCAATGATCTGAACAAACTACATGTGGCCCACCTAACAAGTAGATCAACCTGATTTTGCAGTGATGATCATCGCGGCATGCCCACCTTTGGACGCTGCTGATGTCATACACGTGTGACATGCTGGCAGAAAAAAAGTGTCGAATAGTAATCATAGCATGCTATGGATGTATGTAGCAAGCTTAGCATGCTATGGATGTATGTGACCATTCTTCTTCTAGGTGCTCTGTGCATCTTCATTATTGGGTGTAAATCATACCTAACAATGTGAATAAAATATAAACTAAGTTGCATGATAATTCCCATACAGCATAATTCCCAGTCATCAGACGGGCAGGGTATCAGCAGGATACCCAAGAAAAATCCAGTTGCGATTCTGAAATTTCAATTATCTCTCAATTCCAGCCGATCTGAGCGGATCCAACGGCCA
This sequence comes from Magnolia kwangsiensis, assembly GCA_037074715.1. Lineage (NCBI taxonomy): Eukaryota > Viridiplantae > Streptophyta > Magnoliopsida > Magnoliales > Magnoliaceae > Magnolia > Magnolia kwangsiensis. The sequence goes on along the minus strand of CM073575.1, from coordinate 7,692,698 downwards.
GGCATCAGACAATTCGGGAAACCGTGTTAAAAAAAAATAAAAATTAATAGAAATTTTAAACAAAAAACTCAGCAAACAAGTTCAGTTATGAATTGTTCCGTTTCTTAAAAGCATTTTGCCCGAGGAAATATATGATATTTTCCAGGGAAAATTGAAAACCAGGATTCTGAAGGCATGTAAAAAATAATAAAAATAAAAATGAAAATAATTATAGCATACAACAGGTTGCAGGTGATCAGTATTCGATTCTAAAAATCCACCGCATGAGAACAAACTCACCTCATAGCCCCCAATCCGAAATTCCAGCGAGATCTTCTATCCGGCGCAGAATTTAATCGCAGCCGTCCAAACGGATCTTATATTCAGGGTAGAAAAGAGCACCGCCGATCTCCAAGCACTGCCCAAGCCGCTGCTGCCTCCGCCGGGTTCAAGAAAACCTCATCAAACTGCCGGAAAACCAGAAATTGCACCGAAAAAGCAGAACCAGAGCTGCTGAGAAAAGATGAGATGATCCGGGGAGAGAGAGACAGAGGGTTTTGCTATAAATCGAAGTTTCGGCAGAGAGGCTCGAAATTCTTAGAAATTCCTCTTCTTCTTCCTTTTTGTAATTTTTTCTTTTTCTGATCTAACAAGTTCTATGTTATATGAGCTTCGCTAATCACACACGTGTACCAGTCAACTAATATGCACATTCCATCGTGGAAATATCCAAGCCATCCATCATGTATGGGTACCTCACTGTTTAGATTATACTTCCGAAAGATAAAAAAGGGTCCACTAAGTGTGTCATGATAATGGAAATAAGTGTACGCACAACCGTACATTTACTCAGTTAATTGTAGCCCATATAATGAGTGGACGGACCTGATTGTTTTAATATGTAATCTACCCAGTGGTATCCTTTTGATGGATGGTTTAGATATTTAACATGTTGCCATATGCAGACATACGTGGTTGCTTGTGCAGCGGGACTCGTACACGCTTGCAGCATTAACAAACATCCTTTGTATTATTTTATTGTTAAATAACTATGCGCGGGTTGTGCGCTGTTTCGACACGTGTCCTTGAGATCAAAAGAAGGGTGCAGGATGGGACGCGTATCAAAACTCGTGGTTGAGAGAAATAGATGAGATACAGATGCGATCAGTTACATAAACCTTATTGGTTGAAAGACTTCTTCAGACCATCCTTTGAGCGACACGTGTGTGGCGGCCAGTAGCATGTGATGCACGAGAGAGTGAATCCTACTCACTACCTTTCTTTGGTTCGCTTGAAAAATAATAAATAAGAGGCGGACTCCGACCTTAAGCACAATTTAAGAAGTGGTGATGACTTGTCCTCCTCATATGTGGCATGCCGTACGGATATCCATACCATCCAAATTGAGGGTCCCATTGTATATGAGCAATACTGACCATCGGATTGGTGGATAACAAATGAATTGTTAAGAAATAAAATAGTGAATGATATAAATTTGAAGGAAAAATTTAGATGGTTGGTATCATCTGCTCAGTGAAATTTTTCGGTCATGCTCCATCCAGATATGGTCAGTGATTTGGATGGTCTGGATTGCATGCACTTATGCCGTGTGTACGGTTGAAGATTCTGCACCATTTTTAAATTGTGTAAAACTAACACGAGAGTGCAACAAATAAATAAAGATGTCTATGATTTATGCCTATCAGTTTATCGACATGGGCGCCCTTTTTGTGTTTACCCTTTTTGTAATCGTGGTACAAGGTTGTATTACTGTGTTATAAAAACATAAATTAAAGGGCGTATCTGGCAAAGTAGGTGGGTGCAAATTTCAAAATGATAAATAAAACGGGACACGCAATATTTCAAGCGCTTGACACAAACGCAAGACCTGTGCGAAACTACGAACTTGAAACATGGATGCGGGATGAGGGATTAGTAGGTTCGTCTTGATAGTTGTTATTCCTGGCCTAAAATCTTGTCGCTACATTTATAAGGTCGTCCGCGCATAAAAAAATCGGTGGTTGGAAAGAATTTTGATTTCTTACAAAATATTCCTCTGCCGACAGTTTGTACTCGAGTAGCAGCAGCTTTCAACCGTTCTGGATGAGAGCGGATTAGGTTAGTCCCCGGCCTACTCCCCCTGCCACCAGCCCCGTGGCCAATGGTCGGTGCTCTATGGGCCCCACCATGATGTATGTGCTTCATCCATTCCGTTTAGCCATTTTTACGGATCATTTTAAGGCTTTATCTAAAAAAATAATAGGAATATAAGTCTCAAGTGGAACACACCAGAGGAAAACAATAGTGATTAGATAACCACCATTAAAATTCTCCAAAGGCCCACTGTACTGTTTATTTGACATCCAATCTATTGATTAGATCATAAAGACCTACATGAAAGGAAAAAAAAATTAAAGATCAGCTTGGTCCAAAACTTTTATGGCTCCCAAAAAGTTTTAATGATCGATGTTCATTCAACATTGTTTTTTGTAATGTGGTCCACTTGAGATTTGTATATACCTCATTTTTTTGTTTCACATGATAAAATGACATAGAAAAATAAATGTACAAAATGGATGAAACAAATACATCATGATTGGGCTGCAGAGCACCGACCACTAGCCATTGGCGGGTGGTGGGGGAGTAGCCAATCCGTTTCCCACCTAAGAAGGTGTGGCCCAGAGGTGTACAAGAGTCAAGCTAGCTCGGGAAGCTCTCTCAACTCGGTTTGACTTAGCTTGGATTGACTCGGCTTAAATGCCGACTCAAGGTGAGTCAAGCTTCTTTACTAAAGCTTGAGTTGAGTTCAAGCTAAGTTCGACCATGGTGTATTTAAATTGGACTCGACTTGAAGCTTGAGCTCGAGCTCGACTCGGCTCTAGTAATATATTTTAATAATTATAATTATATATATATATATATATAAGTTTTTTTTTTAAAAAAAGAAGTTAAAATTTAAAAAGTTTTTACTAAAAAATCCTACCCCTCCCTATTCCCTCTATTTCTTTCCCTTACCCTACTAAGGAAACTCGACTCGATTCGAACCACTAACTCAACTCGAAAGCTTTAACAAACAAGTCAAGTTTCAATGTTGAGCTCGAGAGCGAGCTCGAGCTCGAGCTCAAACTCTAGTATAGCATGGACGAGTCAAGCCGAGCTTGGCCCACCTTGACTCGACTCGGCTTGATGTACAACCTTAGTCTGGCCCTTACCGTGGTGCCCACCTTGATGTATGTATTATATATCCACGCCGTCTATCAATTTTTTGATATCATTTTAGGGCATTATCTCAAACTTAAAAAGATCCAATTATCAGTGGACTATACCATAATAAACAGTGGTGATTGACTGTCCTGCCATTAAAAATTCTTAGGGTGAACCTTAACACCTCCATTGTGTTTATTTACCATCCCATCTGTTGATAAGGTCACATGATCATAGATGAAGGGAGAAAAATAAATATCAGATTGATTCAAAACTTTTATACACCATTAAGTCAATCAATACTCTTTCCTATTTTATAGTCCACCTGATTAATTGTACAATAATGTCATAAAATGATATGAAAAAACGGATGAGACATCGTGTATACATAATACGAAATTGGATTGGGTGAGGCTGGGGTCTCACCTAATCAGCTCTCGCTATGGATAGGCATTACCCAAAGATCACACATATAGGATGATCGGGACCATTCAATTTTGTCCACACGAATGTAGCACTGATCATGTGGTGATCCACATCTGTACTGGGGAGAGGGTCGAGGTTAGCGTGCTGAAAGAGTGTGGACTTTGGCCCCATCCGACCATAAACATGCATATTAGTCTAATGATCCTCATCGTCCATCACATGGCTCAGTTATGCATGGATGTACAAAAACTATCTCAACCATTACCACTTCACGAGATCCGTGGATCTTTACCATATAATAAGGAAGCGCTAGAGCGGGCTATAGTTAGGGGTAGAGCTAGGCATCTTGGACCCAATCCGGTGGATCCGACCAAATCTGACCTTATTCAAATCGAATCGACAGCCTGGATCGGTCTGGTTCGAGTAGGATCAGGCAGATCTGACCGTTAATCGGATTGGGTTCAGGTCATTGTCAATTTGAACTGGACTGATCCGAAATTCGATCCGATTGGATCTGATCTGATCCGATTCAGACCAAACCGGATGTATTAAACAAATATGTATTGTATATATGCTGATGTAATGTTACTCTCAAGGAGTACTTCCTCAAGGTAAATACTACTAAGCTCGAAATCTCCTCCTACTTGGAAATCGTCTTTCGCATTCGTTAATGGGTTGGAGATCATGAAGATAAATGATGTTGGGGTTTCTATAGAGAATCAAAGGAAACTGTCAATTGGTGTTCTGGTTGCAGTGTTCGAAGGCTCTGCTCTGATCTTGCTACTTTGTGGTAGTTTCAATGACCGATTCGAACCTTGCCCAATTCGATCTGACTCGGTTTTCTTGACCGAGTCGAACTCGGATTGGTTTACGCCAGCAGGGGTTCAAATTGGTCCGAGTCAGATGACCCAGACTCGTTCCCGGATCGGTCCGAGTTCGGGTTGGGTCATGTAGAATCCGGACCGAGTTAAGTTGGACCCAATCCGATTCGACTTGGTTCGATGCCCAGCTTTAGTTAGGGGGTGTTTGGATTGTAAGTTACTCCACTGATAATATCAGTAGCTTATCTTGTTTTTAACTTGTTAATTTAAGTGTTTAAGTAACTTTACATTTTAAAAAAAGTTATTTGATCTTAAACTAAGCTTATTTATCCGAGATAGGTTATTTATCTATTATTATAAGTTTTTTATTTAAAAGTAACTTATTTGGTAGTATCCAAAAGGACCTCAAATAAATTGAGTGTCCCAATAGCAAGCAGATTAGGTGTCACCCGAGCTTAGTGAATGTTTATATATATATATATATATATATATATATATATATATGGGTTAGCTTGTTAGTTGATCATGTTACTTTGTGGGGCCATCTTAATGAAGTTGTTATATATCCATGCTGTATGTATGTTTTTCCCTCTCACTTTAGAATGTTATCCGAAACCTTAAACAGCTCCAAATCTTAGGTGGACCACACCATCTGTAACAATGGTGAATGACTATTAAAAACTTTTTATACGCCACAAACACTTTGGATCAAGCTGATCATCTTTGCATTTTACCTTTATTTAGTTCTCGTTGACGTCACCAAAAGTTTTGATGAGAAATAAACAATCACCACTGTTTCCCGTGGTGTGGTCCACCTGAGATATGGATTTGCTTAATTTTTTAGATAACTTCTTAAGATGCGCTGGAAAAACAAATAGATGGCATGGATATACAACACATTATCAAGATAGGCCCCACAATAGTTGTTACCCGATAAGTACACCTAATCCGCTCCCGTCCCAATAATCCCATGTGTTTAGGTAAAGTTAAAATGGCCTATCGTTCACACTTCCTACTTCAGGGGTCTTATGCGGCGTTTGGATTTAATTAAAGTTGTGTCAAGACAAACTGATTTAGTTTATTTAATTGGCCGTGGAGAGTTTAAGGAGATCATAGCGGGACATGCACGTTGAGCCTTTGAGCTTAAACGGTTGATCATGTGTCACATTTTTTATTTTTTTTTTCTGGGATCATATGTCACATATTGTATGTATAGCGTTTGTGCATGCTAGACAGTATGCCTAATGTTTACGGTCCCAAATGTGGTTTTGAGTGCAATTGAAATCCAAAATCAATTTAAAAGCATAAATTTGTATTTGAAATACATAATTTCAATATTGTTAATATTTTTTCCTTTTTACATTAAGACATAAGTAGATGATTTTCGACTCATTTTTAAAGAGAAGAATTGCAGTGTAAAAATGTATCATTAGGCTACTAATTCATTATACACGTGACACACGTTCATGATATGCCAAACAATCAAATTATAGACTACATCTTTAAAACTACATTAATAAAATAATCCAAATAGTAAAACATTGGACATGTAAATAGACAGTTAAAAAAAATATTGGTGAGCTGTTTGTTTATAGTCTTATGTATGTGGCTCAACAAAGGCTTTAAATTTATTATTTTTTGGCCAAATGATGTATTTTAAATAGACTTATTATAATTATTTTGTCAAATATCATCTACATCCAGATCATGACCAGCATAAGGCTGAACATGAGGCAGCGTGCCTAATGGATAGGGTAGAGTTTCACCATTGTGTTTATCAGTTAAGAATGTTTACCCAAGCCAAACATTGTTCCCTCATGTACCAACATGACTTTGGTGGGTGCCTTTTCGGCAAATGGATAAACACCCAGCTACAGGTAAGGGATTCTTTCCACCCTAAGCTATATCGAACCCACCGTGATATATTCGTTATGTCCATGCCATCCATACATTTCAACAGCTGGTTTTAGGGCATGAGAACAATCACGATGGAGATCCAAAGTTCAGTGGACCACACCATGGAAATTAAATGCCCATCAAGTCGTTAAAATAACCCGGCAAATGGATGGACTGCGCGGATAGGCTCTAAAGCTTAGGACTGCAGGATCCCCGGCGCCGGGGCGCTGCGGGCAATCCATGACCAGAAAGGCGATCCACACATTTTTCAGTGGATAGCCTTGTCGCTGCGTCAACGACCAAAACACCCTTATAATATTTGAATGGCCTTGGATATCTTGGCCGTAAAAAAGACAACAAATAAATAAAAATAAAAAACATTCATTTATCTCGCCCAGGAATATTAAAAAGCACTGCACACTCGTGTTCGGGTGTGGGACCCGGTGTTAACCACCGACCAGACAATGCCCTTGTGCATATCGCGCCCGGTTGTTTGGCTCACCTGACAAACGTGGATTGATTCCCTGATCATGAATTTTCCATGGTCTGTATCTCGTGTCCATGCGACACGCATGCACACGTATGAAACTACATCATCGACGGCCTCAAACCTCTACACACATGACACGTATGCACGTAGGAACTATCCTATAATGTGCACTTTCAAACTGGCCGATCCTCGACGGGATATTCTGATCGAATGGCTGCAGATCGGCGGTTAAATCCAACTCCTTCGACTAAATGTCTTCAACAGATCCCATTAGTTTAAATTACTTTAATTGATAGATCTTTACAATGACTGTTGAAAAATTTATAGGATATATTTTTTTGTAAAATATGAAAACTGAAAAATCCAAGTTCATCTGAAATAAAAACAGGTCGAAGCACTTTTGGAACGTTGTCCTTAAAGCGTTATTTGGCCATACTCAAGTGAATTGAGTATTGAGTATGATGAAAGGTTACAGGTAAATCGCTTCTAGGATATGACGAGCCTGGGGTGGGTCTGTGTTCTGCAAACACGAAGGCCCACCAATGGAAATCTGTTATACAATCTGACAAAAATAAAGAAAAAAAGAAAATTCCAGAAAAGAGAAAAGATTTTTTTTTTTTTTGTGAATTAGAGCACTACACTGGTCTGTTCTTCAGCTACTGGTTCAGTTGAACTGTTCTTAGACCACACCACTGGTTTGATCTTCAGGCAATGGTTTTGATAAACCTTGCTGTATTGCTGGAATTTTGGTCTGTAGGAGAGGTGTGACTTTGGTTTGTATGGGTCTTGCAGGAGTGTGTTGAGATGGTTTGAAAACTCATTCAGGCCCTGTTTATATAGGCTATAATGGTTGGGGGTTATGGTTCAAGGAAATAAATCTCATTGATTATTTTTCTAGTTGTTGGAGAAACTACCCGTATGGCAGTTTCTAACTGTTGTGCATGAGCCATAACAACTGATGCATGTTGACTGTTGTGAGACAATGGCTAGCCGTTTCTAGCTATTGGGCTAGCCACATGTAATGCTCCAGCTTTCAAGACCCGAGCATACAACTCGTTTCCTTAAAACCCAGTGTTAACTGATGATCAATAGATAATTCAATCAGATCAAAGTATAATTAATAGAAGCAAAAGCGTAGTGTAGATGCATCCCAAATCAAAACAATATCCTAGGCCACTTAGTTGGGGCCCATATACAACATTTCAAAATATAATTGTTTAAAACTATCACGACTAATCTTACTAATTCAAATCATAGTACGCAGCCACTTCCTGATGCGACTCTTTATCATAAAATTCCTCTTCGATTGTGGCTGACTTTGGGTCCATTGCATGTCCATTAGCACTGGTACCTGCCTCCTCTGTATGGTTAAACATTGATGGATGAGCGACCAACTCAGTGTGATTTTTTCTGAAGATTACACACCGCCGCCCTAAATAAGAACTAGTATAAAAGATCCAGGCATCCAAAACATAGTAAATATAGTCTTGTAAGATGCATGGATGCGTGAATGCAATCATCATCCCGAGTATGCTCACCCATGTGGACATTGGGCTCGTCACCCATATAATTATCGACCTGGGAATGCTCAACCAATCAAACAAAAACGTATATCACGTACGATAGCGATAAATGCTGGTTTGTGTCATGTATGCATGATTAGCCAACCTTATTTCTGTAGTTACAATCAGCCAGCTTAGATAAGCTCAAGGTCACTACGGGGGCTTGTTACTAGCGTAGGCTGACAGCTCGGGCATAGGTCCCATACCACCATCCCTGGCTCATGAGGCTACCGCCTTAGGGTGTGTATAGAATATATCAACACGTAGCTAATCAATTCTTAATATTGGAAAACTACCACCGTATGCTGACTATGAACGAAATATAGAAATCATTAAATGCAGCGACTAAAGTAAGACGACATGTATGTATTAATGCGAGTAAACAATGGTGAGTAAAAATATGGTGTGGTTCACTTCACAATCAGGTAAGTGGAATCACTCCATAGATGGTGAGCCGCATAATTTAATCGTCACTAATCATAACCTCCATGTTGAGGGTCTATTCTCATCACATCCATTCCGTTACACCCTAAAGATATAAACATATAGAGAGATTTCAATCATTATGTGATTTGCAACCGATATAATCATATGAGACATAAAGATATAAACATGATTTAGTTCTAAACATATAGTTCTAGCAAAACTAATCAATTGCGTCAATAAATCTGAGACATATTTTTAGATAAGACGAATCATCTGATTTAACGAATTTCTAAAAACATGTGATAAAGTAAACTAATCAAAGGATCGAACCTATGATCTATGATCAAGAATGTTAGAAATTTAATCACTTCCAAGATATATATTCGATAGTTAACCAATGACTAAGTAAGGTTATAAGGCATGTATTTAAACAAGCAAGTCGAATGATCATCCACTCCTAAGATATCATTTGCAACTGTTATAAAATATTATCCTTAATCCAGTTTAGAGATGAAAAGATCGAGGGGAAGAAAATCATCACCTATGGGTCATAGTCCCTTTCTTGATTCAAATCCCCGCGTGTAACTGGTGGTCTAAAGTCACGCGAGCAGCTTCCTAGAGAACTAGTTTGGATTAGACAAAAGTTTATAATATTTAATTATACTAACATATTGAAGGTTTTGTTGGATTCAAAAGGGCCCATAAGTTAGGTTATTTAGGCCTGCCTTAAGGTGACTAGGTCTACAGGCTTTTGTCATAATAGGTGGCCCAACTTTTGGGCCCAAGCATATTACTAACTAAGGCTAACTGGGCCTATTTTGGGCTCGGCTGTTGGGCCCAATTTGAGCCCGAGATGAGGCCAGGTAGCTCATTGTGTTGAGGCCTACAACGTATTTATGGTGAGGCCCACTGTGCGGCCCACTATATCTCATGGTGAGGCCTACTGTGTTTTAAATTATGGTGCGACCCACTTGTTTTGAACATGGTGCGGCCCACTGTGTTTTGAATTATGGTGCGGCCCACCGTGTTTTAAATGTAGTGCGGCCCACCTGTTTTGAACATGGTGCGGCCCACCTCATAGCCCAATACGGTGGCTGAGGCCCATCTAAGACTGGGACTGATAATCGGCCCATTCGGGTGGCTATTTTCAGCCCAATCCTGGCCAAATCTACGGCCCGAACGATGGCAATTTTCAGTCCAGTTCTGGGCCGATTTCAGCCCGGATAGTGGCCCTCATTAATGGCCCATCTAGAAGCTGTTTTGGCCCTGCTATAGGCTATCTTTCGGCCCATCTTACAGCCCAACAGAGAGGCCGATTTCAGTCAGTTTCCCGGCCTAATAGTCAGCCATTTGAGGCCCTATTTGAGGGCTGATTTCGGTCATTCTTGGGCTACCATTTCATCTGTACTAATTTCTGACTTGTTTTAAAGTTGCAAATAACAACTACTTTCAAGCTGATTTTCAGTTGTTTTTTAAACTGAAAAATAACTGGTTTCAGGTTATAGTTGCAGTCCTTTTTAACTGATAAATCGGTTACCTTTCCTTAACTGTTTCAAGCTAAAAAAATCAGCTGCCGGCTGGTTGTTTCCTCAGCTGGTTTTCAAGCTATGATGCAGCCTAGATGGAGCTTTGGTTGGAGGGCGTTTGGGGCCTGTTCTTAGCTCTTTGGTCTGCCTATCAGAGGCACGTTTTGATCTGAGACCGCAGCTCATCTTGTGGCATGTTGTAACTCTATTTGCATCCCACTTATGAGGCCGAATCTGTCCATATTTGGGGGTTGGCTCAAGGCCTAATGAGGGCTTGGTTTTCAGTTTTGTTTTGGCCCAGCTGGTAAACGATTTTAGCTCAGATTTATGGCCTAGCTGACCATCATCTCCATCCCTGATAACGGCCCTATTTCAAACGTTATGTGGCCTGGTTCTGGTCCAAGTTCTAGCTACTGAATGGCCTATTTTGGCCTATGTTTTAACCATCACGTGGATTGATTAAAGAGCCAAACAGTTATACTACCACTGGAAACCAAACGGATTAATGGAGGTGGTGTTCTCGGGGTTACGTAGCTCTTTTCTCCTCCTCTCTTTGGTGGTGGAGCTACAGGCCCACACTGACCCAACTCGGTCCAATTTTCATGGGCTGAGTTGGTGCAGTGTATACTGAGTCCACTCGGTAGAACTTGCTCTCTCTCTCTCACTCCTTTCTCTCTCTATCTTCTTTTATTTTCTCTCTTTCTGACGTGAAATTTGAAGGTAATAATGCCTCATTTATAGGTAGGGAGAGAGGTAGTCAATGGCTGGGATTGCTCCATGTGGCCCTAGTGAACGGCCATTGATGTGCCAGCTTTCCCCCATTCAGAAAAGGGAAGTCCCTGTTTTTCTCCTTTCTTGCTTGCCCGACCATTGTTTAGTTGTGAGGAGACTTCTCCTTAGCTGGCTAGTAAGTGGATGTAACCCCATGGATAAGGGGATGTTGGCTTGCATATCAAGTTACCTGATGGTCTCTCATCTTGGATCCTAACCATACATGACGAAATGGACGGTTTAGACCCAACTCTTTCATTCCTATGCGCGGATCCAAATCCCTATAATGTTTTGGTTGGGCGAACCCCACAAGCAAAATGGATGGTTTGGATTGTCCGAAAAGTGGCCAGGGTGGCCCACTTTGGAGCTTGAAATCTTTCAGATTTAAATTCTAAAAAACGGCGGGAGGATTCCACCTCTTTGTAAGGAATGATCGGTCAAAGGCCATTTGACCCCTTTGCTTGGTTCAGTGCACATCATGTACTATGGTACATGGCGTACATAACTTTGTCTGGGGGCCATTGTAATGTCTATGATAAATCTACCCCGTCCAATTGGCTTGGGGGCCCCACTTAGAGGTCTTGGCCTGATTTGGGTCGAAGGTGAGGCCTAGGTGGGCCATATCACACCTTCAGGGCTTTATCCGGCCTATACATAACGACCCAATGGTCAGATGGGCCCGAGATTTTGTTTTGACGGTTGAATGGGGATTTGAGATGTTTCAAGTGCTTGGTTGGCCACTAATTGATCCCCGAGTGTTGATAGTAAGTGTATTGTGCCGGTATGAGTGATCTATAATGTCTTTAACTTGAAGTGTTCAGTTAAACTTACCCTCTTGACTGATGTAGGGTCCATTTCAGTTCGTAGACACCATGATGGATGGCCTCAATGTTGCTTGAAAGTCTCATCCTACACATGTTAAGTTCAAGTTGCCTAGTTAATCGGTCTCGATTTTCATAAACGTGAATTTAAAAGGTAACACCCGTGTACCGGAGGTATGGGGCGTTACACCACATACAACAGTTTCAGCATGGTTCTGCAATGAATTGCACGAGGAGTTACACCTCCTTACAACAGTCACATTTTCATCCTCTATATATATTAAGACACCCTCATTTGGTCCTCTAATCTCTCTTCCAACCAGTCATTTATCACGCCCCAAACTCGAAAATCAGGCTCACAAAATTTTTGATCGCCAAAACCAGCCCCGACAGCCTCCATAGTACCTCATTCTCGGCTCCCAGCGCCCATACGCCAGATTTTCGATCTTGAGATCCTGCAAGGAGGATTTTTTTAGCGTAAATTTGTTCCATAAAAGCATAACCATAAGTATAACCCACAATAATAACAAAAAACATCACCACATATCCACTATGCTAAAAAATTTTGAGTACAATGCATAAAGGGAAATACAATATAGATAATAAGTCTCTAGAAATATCGTCACAAGCTCAGTCGCACGCTCCTACCTCAGCTCGACTGCATCCTATCAACACCTACACGCATCTATCGTACATAAGCTTATAAAAAGCTTAGAGGGTGGTGTAAGTGTGTGCGCAACATAAGCATATTCAGGATGTAATATCAAAGTAATACGAAAGTATACTGATAAGTCCATAAATACCATGTAATATAGAATCATAGTAACCCAAATGTCATATACCGAGGTATAATGTAATATGCAATGCAAAGGACTAATGATGCCAGAGTGTGTAGTCGGGATGATAGTACGTGGTATTGCAAGCTTTGAGGTTCATCGCAAGAGACTTCTATCCAAACTAGTCTCATACCTAAATTTGGATAGCTAAATTCAATGTGGTAAACTTCTGATCTCAGGTTGGTCGCATGCCCCAACTAAAATTTTGGCCATTGCGAAGGTACATATAATAATTTGGTTGTGCACCACCAGCCCAAGTGGATAGTGAATGAATGAATGAATGAGTCAAACGGTAAGTATGTAAATCTATGCATAGTAGCCTGCCAGCACAGTAGTCTGTCAACCACTGGTAGCTTGCCCAGACCCTTAGGCCCCGCCCACATCAGCCTCCGCCCACGTGTGCAATAGTGACAGAGTGTTATAATACCATTACTGAATATCTTTAGGATAATCGCCGGGATTTAGTACAATACTGTCAGCCATATCAAAGCTATGCAATGCAAGGCCTACGTGGCCAATGTCATATACAAAATGTAATCACAAGTCATGCCAGTCCTCATTTGAATCTGCATATCAGTACAGTTCCTCTCTGGACAATCACCAAGATTTAGTAAGCTCCAAATGGCATTGCCCCTCCACAGGTGCGCAGTCCAAGTGAGCATAAGAGGCCTCACTATCCGCCTGACCAATAGTCAATCAATATCTATCTGACATGTCGATAACGGACCTATTTACGAGCTGATTATACTCAGCTTAGCAATTGTCAACTCCCGTCAGACGGGTAAGGCTACCCCCTCTTCCAACTGACTACGACACAGTGGGAGACGTAGCCTCCTGATATTCGGCTCTCATGCGCTCATATATCCACTCAGTTCAGACATTGGAGCATCTTTTGATACAGTCAAGTTTAGAAACTTTCACCCAGGGACATCTATGGCTCCCCATGTAGAACCAAAACATTTCCGGTGTCCAATCCTGCAATCCACGATATGCTTGTGGAAGCTTCAGCCTTAATGTCATTAGGGCGAATAGAAATCATATCATACAAATACAAGATGCATGATTCATATAATTCAGTCATGCATCAGTCCTGGGCATATCGCGCGCTCATGTGGGGTAACTCCGTCTCTCAGGGAGTCTCGAAAATAACTAGCCCAATGACATATATTATGGTCAATCACTCCTCATAATAAGCATGCAAATGATGCGTATAACATGTGTCATGATGCATGCTACGCATGATTATCAAACATAACAATGATCGGCCTCACACAATTACAATGAGTCTCACACATTGGAATGAGCCTCATATAATCACAATGGGCCTCACACCATCACAATGACTTCATATAATCGCAATGGGCCTCGCACAATGGGCCTCATACAATCACAATGGGCCTCTTACCATCATAATGGACCTTATACAATCACAATAGGCCTCATACAATGGGTCTCATACAATCATGATGGGCCTCATACCATAATAATGGGCCTCATACAGTCATAATGGGCCTCACACAATGAGTCTTGTACAATCACGATGGGTCTCATACCATCACAATGAGCCTCATACAATCACAATGGGCTTCATATAATCACAATGAGCCTCATATAACTAACACATACTCAATGCGTATACTAACATAGTCGTAATTGATAATCGACCTATATATTTGGCAGGGTCCATAGAAGGACAACAGATCTAATCCATAACATGAGAATTGGTCTTCAACAGTGGATACACCAAATCTAATACTACCGATCTTTCCATCTACGGTGATGATGTATTCTCCTCATATCAAGGATGAGCCTAGATGGCCTTCTCGTATCAAGAATGGGCCTAGATAAATAGATGGCCTACTCATATCAAGAATGGGTCTAAGATCAAGGAGTGAGCTTCCTTGCCCGTCCCATTACATAGCAATCTATGCTCCCTGAGGATTCAATGAACACTAGGTGGGCCTTATAAGGCATGGTGGAAGCATGATCCATAATGGGGGCCCAATATTTTGGGTTAGCCCAATAAAGTGAGGTGGGTCATACTAACAACAATGGGGGCCCAATGATTTGGGTTAGCCCACTAAGAGGAGGTGAGAATGGGCTTAGCAATGGGTCTTAGGGAGGTGGACAACAGGGGCATTTAACCACCGTTTACAACGTGGACATTTAACCACCATTACTCCCAAGGTGTGGCCCATTTGAAACCTAGAATCAACTACAATGGGGCCCATGACCCTTACACTAGCTAGAAAATGGGTAGGCCACATAAATATCATTACATACATCTTGGTGGAATCATACATCACAATTGGGTCTCACTCAGAAGGCCTAATGAAATAGCCCATAGCCCTCAAATGGCTGGGAATAAAATGGACTTCTCTCATGTTATCTTATACATCATTGTAGCCTCACCACATGGGCCTTTCATATATCACAGTGGGCCTCATCATACCGGTCTCTCAAATATTACAATGGGCCACACAAACATCATATTGGGCTGCATGTATAGGCCGCACAAACATCATATTGGGCCGCATCCCATGGGCTTCATGAAACAGCCAATGACCCACATAATAGCTAGAAAATAAATGAATATCATTCACAATATTCCACACATCATGATGGGCCTCAAGCAACAACCCAAAGCCTAAATACATCAAAATGGTTACATGAGGGGCAGCCCATGACCCAAAAACATCATGGCCAAAGGGAACACCCTATTCATGCATTATGTTGGGCCTCATGGGCAACCCATATGCCTCGATTAAATAGTCAAGGTTTAACCAATATGCACCAATGCGTGCTTTATAAATCAGCCCAAAACTAGACAAGTTGGATGGGCAGCAAGGATTCAATCACATACATCATGTTGGGCTTACAATCAGCCCACAAGGCCCAGCACAATGGATGAGCAGCACTAACATGTGGAGAGACACTAAGGGTGGACGTCCAGCCAATCTGGGCCTGCCTAGACGTCCAAAAATTTAGGCAGTAAGGTCCTCATACAATCAGATGGTTAGTGGTCCGTACAAGGTATAAACGGGGCCCACAATCTCATAAAAACACAGGCATAGAGAATACTCAAAATACCCTCAATTTGGTGGGCCACAGTACTTCAAAGCAATCAACTAGATGCAGAATTATCTGAGCCTTTGTTGGACATCCAGCCCACCTAACTTCCTAGGCCGGCCCCATGTATGAAAAACTGCGGAAAAAATCACTTTTTTTTTTTAAAAAAAGAAGCAGCAGGGCTGCTGCTGGCCAGAGGCGCAGGCAGCGCCTGCGCTCGGCGGGCGAGCGGACGCCAGGGCGCCCACGGCTCCTCATGTGGGTCCCACTTTGATGTTTATTTGCCATCTAACCCGTCGATATGGTGGGCCCCTACCTTAAGCAGGCCCCACCCAAAAATTAGCCTCATCCAAGGCTCAAGTGGCTCACATCAGAGGAAATAGTGGTGATTTATGCCTACCATTGAAACTGTTTTTGGGTCCACAAAAGTTTTGGATCAAGCTGAAATTTGTATTTCCCCTTCATCCAGGTCTGTACGACCTTACCAACAGATTAGATGGAAAATATATGTTATGGTGGGCCCCACATGGGAGCCCACAGTGATGTATGTGTTGTACTCCCACCGTCCAGGCGGACAGTGGAGTCCACGGTGATGCATGTGTTGAATTGCCACCGTCCAGCAGATGGTGGAGCCCACTGTGATCTACACGATTCGTCCTCACCGTCCACTGTTTGGACAGTGAAACCCACCATGATTTATGTGTTCTATTCATTCTTTCCGTATGTGAATGTGTGTGTATATATATATATATATATATATATATATATATATATATATATATATATATATATATATATATATATAATATTGTATATATTATATATGTTATATATATGTATATATGTATGATGGTGGACCTTTATGTGGACCCCTACCATGATGTATGTGTTGCATCCAAACCGTCCATTTATTTTATAAGCTCGTTTTATGACTTGAGCTAAAAATGAGTCAGATCTATGGTTCAAGTGGGCCTGCCTTAGTATTTGTATAGGGCCCATGTTGATTTCTTTGTGGCCATTCATTGAGGTCCACCTTAGTGTACATATAAGGCTCATTTGACATATATAAAGACCCATGGGATCAAGCCCATTTGACATATATAAGACCCATGGGATTAGGCCCATTTGATACATATAAGACCCATGGGGTCAGGCCCATTTGACATGCATAAGGCCCATGGGATTAGGCCCATTTTGATGTATTCTAAAGCCGTGGGTTAAGGCCTATTGTGATGTACTCTAAGGCCCGCAGGTTATAGCCCATTGCAATGTACATCAGGCCCATTAATGCGGCCCACTTGCTTGATAACCAGAAGACCCATATAATATGGCCCATTTGATGTATTTAAGGCCCAATGGGAGGTACCTAAGGTCCATTGCAATGTGTGATTCCTCCATGGTTTATGTAATAATGTTTTATGGTGGGCCGTGCCTCGGGAACAATGCTGGTTTAACGTCCACATTGTAAGAGTAATGTCGGTTAGATGTCCGCATTATAACTCTCCCTAGGGCCCATTGATAGCCCCATACTTGCTATGTGCAGACCGTCTAGGCCCATCGTCGTTGTGAGGATAGTCCATCACTTTATAACATGCTTAGTATAATCCCATGACTCATGCTTATACGCATCATATGTATGCTTGATATGAGTAGTGACTGATCATAGCATACGACATTGGGCTGACCATTTACGGGTCTCGTCACGCAGTACGCGCTGGATTGCTGCATGATTTGACGATGTGATTCATGCATCTCGCATATATGTGACTTGATCACTGCACGCCCTAGCGACATCAGGACCGTGGCTCCACAGGTACATCGTGGATGGCTGTATTGGATACCGAAAATACTTGGTTTTAGCACTGTGGGCACTTACGATGTCCTTAGGTGAAAGTCCCAGAACCTTTTTGGTACTAGGAGATGCTCCAACATTTTGACCGGGTGGATACATAAGCGCCCGAGTGCCAAATACCAGTAAGTCGCGTCTCCCACTGTGTCGTGATCGGTTGGAAGGGGGTGTGACCTTATTCACCTGAGTTAGAGAGCTATAAGCTAGGCTGAGTTTGACCAGCTCATAAATGAGTCCGCTATCGACGAGCCGAGTAGGTATTAACAGACTACTGGTCAGGCGGATAGTGAGGTCTATTCCGCTTGCTTGGCTGTGCAGCTAGGGAGGAGGCAGTCAGTGTGAGTGTATTAGACCTCGGTGATATCTAGAGAGGAACTGTACTGATATGTGTACTTGATGAGTACCGACTTGCTTGGAGTGCATTTCACATATGACATTCGGCTATGTAGGCCTCACATTACATCGGTGTGGCCGATGACATTCATGTCTCGCATCGCATGGCCTTGGTATGGCCAATAGCATTCATGCCTCGCGTCACATAGCCTTGGTATGGTTGATTGTATTCATAGACTTACCGCATATTTCCGTATTACTCTAATATTATATACTTGGCACTTGCCTTGCGCACACAGTTACACCACCTTCTAAGCTTTTATAAGCTTATGCACGACAGTTGCGTGCAGGTAGCGTTGGACAGTAGCAGCGCTGAGGCAGGAGTGTGCATCTGACTATTTTGGAGCTTTTGGACCACTTTGTATTTTCCTTTCCGCATTGCACTTAAAGTTTTTGATATAGTGGATATGTGTTGATGTTGTTCTGCGACTTGGTTATACTTGTGGTTATACTCCACTACAAAAACAAATTCATCCTGAAAATCCTCTTTGTAGGATCCTATGATCGAAATCTGACATATGATTGTCAGGAGTCGAGAATGGGGCACTACGAAGGCTGTCGGCATCGGATTCGGCGATCGGGATTCCTGTGAATCCAATTTTCAAGTTTGGGGCATGACATACTGGGGTCCAACAATTATATTATTTGGACAAAATAATTAATTTATGGTAGCCTATAAATAATGTAGTGGGCCCCACCAGATGAAAGTATGGATAGAACTCATAAAAATAAGGTGGGCCTGCTGTTGGGCTGTAAGTCCAACAACACTCAACCAACTTGGACAGTCCATAAGCCTAGATGCCTGACAAATACATGAGAAAGGTGGGCCTTAAATAGTAATGGGGCCCATGGCCCGAAAATGGTATATGCATCAAGGTGGACCTCTTGTACAACACAAATGGGCAGCAAGGATATAAAATATATAGTAGGGGGCCTGCATATACACAATAGGTAGGCCCTGCACAAACAGCAGGTGGGCCCTGCTGGTCTAATCGGTTAGCCTGAGCTGGCCACTGGCCCTGCCCCAGCGTCCGACAAATGGACGGTGTAAATAAAATTCATCACGGTGGGGCTGGACAGCGGGGATAAAATACATCACAGTGGGCCTGCTGGGCCGCTATACAACGTGAGTATGAAACTCACACATTATGGTGGGCCTGCTGCCACTGGATAGCATGGATGAAACACACCAGGGTGGGCCGCTGCCCTGGACGGTGTACATACAATACATACATCACGTGGGTCCCACATCCCACGTGTGGACAGTGGAGACAAAACACATATCATGGTGGATCCCATTGTCCTTTGCTGGACGGTGTGGACAAATGCATAAATCAAGGTGGTCCCACCGTCCTCAGCTAGATGGTGTGGATACACACATTCATCGAGGCAGGCCCCATATACTCTGGACGGTCTGGGTGACCTACAGTCCACAATAGTGGAACGATGTGGATATAACATATACTTTTGGTGGGTCCACGTAGGAGTGGCCCACCAGTTTGAATCACACTAATATTTGTGTTTTCTCTTCTGTCCAGATAAGCCGGACGTTCTGCTGACGGATGGGCTAGCTGGATACTTCATCAAGGTGGCCCACGTTCATCAAAACGGATGGACGGTCTGGATGTCATGCATACGTGGTGGGGTCCACAGAAGGGTGGGCCACTGCCCTGTCCCATAGATCAAGCTAATATATGTCATTTCCCTTCAACCAGGCAGTCAGCAAGTGGATGACCCTGCTGCTACTACTGTGGTGCAGTCCACCAGGACTCGGGGTCGGGACTGTCCTTTCATGGATGGTGTAGATGCAATACACGCATATACCAAGGTGGGGTCCACCCCACTCGAAATCAAGGCGGAATTTGGGATTTCCCACCAAACGGTCTGCAGTAGGCTGGACGGCTGGATTTGTCTGATCTTGGACAGATGATGGACTTCCAGTGAATAGTGTGGGTACATTACATCCATCAGGCATCCATCAGGGTGGGGTCCACGTCAGTGTGGCCCACCAGCGTTGTGCAATCAAGATGATATGAGTGTTTTCCCTTCATACAGTCTGGCAGCCTTTACTGCTAGACGTCCCATAGCTGGATGGTCTGCTGGGTTTGGATCTATCCACTGCAGATGAGCCCATGGCCTATAATGATATGGAAAAATGGATGGTGTGGATATATCACACACGCAACAAGGTGGGTCCATGTCAGTGTGGCCCACCAGGGCTTAAGACTAAGGTGATATTTGTGTTTTCTCATCGTCCAGACCTGCTGGACGGCGGGACAAGACATGAAGGTGGGTCCCACGTCCACGTGTCCCACTGGTGGACAGCAAGGTGGCTGCCACTGATGGACAGTGTGGATCTAATCCACTCATCAAGGTAGGTTGCAAGAGAGAGAGAAAGACACCCACTTTTCCTTCTTCTTCCTCCATAGCTTTCCAATGCTCCTATGAGGCTCTTACAACGGTGGAGATCATGATCCAAAGGTTGGATTGGTGGAGATTTATGGTGGAAGAGGGCTAGATTTTTCTCAAATGGTGGAACGCTCATGGCTCTTACAATGGAGAAATGGGGAAGAAAGAGGGAGGGAGAGAGATAAGAGAAAGAGAGGGGTCTTTCCAAGGTAACGACGAGTTTGACTCATGGGGAAGAGTAAACCCATAAATGCTTGTAAGTAATTATTACCTAGCATGGGGCATGACATCACCTCATGATGACCTATGAAATAGTGCTATTGTGATAGGTGGGTCTCTCAATGTGCTGTCCATGACCATTATAATGCGTGAGCCACATCTCATTATTTAAGCGTCGCATTGACACACGAGACGTGGTGTTGGAACCGCAGAAATGACGCGGTCGTAATGACATAAGTCTCGGGTTGAGTCGACTCGGGTTTACAGGACGCAACTCAGATTCACGCACAAATGCCATCTACGCTTCGCGAATCACCATAATTCGACCGGGAAGATCGCGGGATCGTCAGGTACGGAATGGTTACTATGACATAGGCTTGACACCATCTGTCTTAGCCACTTAGTCGCGGACGTGCGAAGTGAAAAGTGCGCCACTACGGCCACACTACCTCACGGGCCCATGCCCTCGCACTGTGCCCGTGATCGAGATCAAGACAAAGTGTGTCACTAATGCCTCTACAGCCACATTGCCTCACGCGCCCACACCCTCGCATCGTGCCCATGACCGATACCGTGACCGACCCGAGTGTGCAGGCATTCTAGTGCGCACTAGAACACGCAACCCCAATTCTCCTTGGACTAGGTGGGTAAATATTATAGTACTCCACTCTCTACAGATAAACCACAAAAATTCCTTTTCTTTTTTCAACGTGGGACTATTACTAAGACTATGAAAAAGGTGTTTTGCAAACACTTTATATATATATATATATATATATATATATATATATATAAAGCATGCTCACCTTTGCACCTATGCACGTCTGCACCTTTGCACACGTGTCATCGGTGTCGAATCCAAACGGTTCATAAGATGCGAAATTTCATGAAATTTTAGGGGGTGAATTTTCACCTTGATTCTGGTGAACCATAGCAAAGAGAAATTCAAATCAAAGGAAGAAACTGTTTGCATTTTTCATGGTCCACCGAAGTTTTGGTTCAAAGTAAAAATTAGTATTAAGGGATTTCAAGAGGTTCTGCTTCACGTGTACCATTTAGATTTTCGAGACTCATAAGATATGATGAATTCTCAAAAATGTTCGGAGGGTTCCCATATATATATATATATATATATATATATATATATATATATATATATATATATATATAGCTGTGGCCCTGTCACTGAACGCTGATTGCGTCCTAACCAGCTGGACGGTCAAAGCGGGAGCGGAATCCCCGAGGTGGGTGGGACCCTGAATGTGGGGCCACTGTGATGTACCGTGTTGAAAGCTCATTTGATGCATGATCTGAAAACTTGAAGCAGATTCAAATATCAGGTGGACCATAGTACAAGAAACGGTGGTAATTGACCATTAAAAATTTCTTGCGGGCCACAAAATTAAGTTTTGGATTAAGCTTATATTCATGTGGTCTCTTCATCCAGACCTTTGTGACCTTGTCAACAGTTTGAATTGAAATACATATTCCGGTGGCCCCCATGAATGTTTTTAATGGTGAGGATTCAATCACTACTGTTTCCCATGTTATGGTCTGCATAAGATTTGGATCTGCTTAATTTTTGGGATCACGTCATAAAATGAGCTCTCAAAACTGTTGGATGGTGTGGATTTAAGACACATATATCACTGTGAGCCCCACAGTCAGGGATCCCATCTGCGTGGTGGCTCCGGCGTCTCACTTAATCCGCTGCTGGTCAAGGCAGAAACTCTGTTGGGCCCACGTACTGTAATGTATTTGCTTTATCCATGTGGTGCATCTATTTTGATAGACTATTATTTTTATTTTGTGTCACGAGTCGTACCTTTTATGTAATTTCTTTTATATATATATATATATATATATATATATATATATATATATATATATATATAGTTACAGCCACTGTGGCTCTACCACTGCTACATTTATTCTCAGCGCGGAATGGCAATCAGACGGCCACCATAAATACCAGGACGTGTTGACTGGTGGCACTTGGCATCAATACCACTAGCAAATAGGTCCTGTTTGGTACCTGAGCTTAGATGGATTTTGGTGGTATGAAACTGCATTTGAAGAGGACGAGAAGGGTTGGAATTAAGCAGGATGGCATTGTATTTGCTCTTATGCAGGATTTGCAGCGGATTTTGAAATCAACTCACATTAGTGTATTGTTTTTTTCATGTTGTCCATCCGTATTAGTCCTTTACACATGATATTCTAGTTACATATGTGTGCAAATGACCGCATCAATTGTGAATTTGGTTTGTTAATTATAATTATGTGGTCCATCAAACTAGGTTTTGTTTAATTTAGTGCTTTTTCAAAAGTAAGAATCTTATCCCAAACATAAGATAGGATCGCAAAATACCATGACATAGGCATACAATCAATCATTACGCAATGCTAATATAACTCCCATCTAATACAATTTCATACCGTTTAATCCCACAATGGATGCATGAGATAATTGGCTGATACATGCAGCACCTTAATGGGAGCGGATTAGGTGTTACTGAGTAACACCTTAGTGGGAGTTCCCATTACCATGGTGTTCACTCCCCAAGTGCAGGGTTGTGATGTAGTAATAAACTCGGTAAGACCGAGGTTGAATCCCAAGGGACTGAAACTTGTACGTTATCTAAAATTAAGTAGAATTAGAACTAGACCAAGATGAAATCTAACTAAATGTAATTTGAGGAATAATGATGAAAATATTAATCTAAAACTTATAAGAGAAATCAAAGGTAAAGAAACTAGGGATTCAGAGGATCCACTTGTAGAGATCAGGAAAATCTTATGTCTGCTTTAAGAATTATGAAAATTAACTGAACTGTTGTTCATCTAGTTTTCAAGAGATGAAAGGTATATGAATTAGAATGGATTCCATCACCAAACCATGCCCAGGAGACAAAGTAAATAACAGAATTAAACTAATTGTCAACCAATCACATGTATGAAGGTTAGGAAGGGTACCGTCATCCGACCATGCCCAGGAGACTATGATGAACAACAG
The DNA here is from genome assembly GCA_037074715.1 of Magnolia kwangsiensis. Taxonomy (NCBI): domain Eukaryota; kingdom Viridiplantae; phylum Streptophyta; class Magnoliopsida; order Magnoliales; family Magnoliaceae; genus Magnolia; species Magnolia kwangsiensis. Next base: position 7,668,985 of record CM073575.1, on the reverse strand, counting down.
GGCTTCCTGACGTCATAAACATAAAGGAAACGGAAATATTCAAAGCCATTGCAGACCTATTGTAATTTCAGTCACAACAGACCATTAAATACTAAAAACTTGCCATCAATTAAACTAAAATCAACATCAATTTAAAAATTAATTTAAAAGCATAACATATAATCTCCCATCCCACTACAAGCTTCACCTCCTAGCCCTAGCTAGGAGGTTCAGCCCACCATGATGGGCCTAGATGTTGTAAAAAAAAGAAAAAGAAAAGAGAATAACAAACTCTCCTGGTTTCCCTCTCTCCACGTCTCCAAGCTCCTAACCAAGCTTCCACCGTGGATGCTTCACGTCGCAGATGATTTTTTTTTTTTCAATCCACGTTCTCTCTCTCTTTCTTATAGTTATTGTAGTCGGTGGCTGTGGTGATGAAGAATTTTCCCAACAAAGGCCACGTGCGCAGCGAAATCGTACTCAACCTGTATTTGTGCGAATGGCGGATTTGTTTCGGCCATCTTATCCGTTCGGGCATCTTGCTGATGGTCGGTTGCACCATGGGAAGAGTTTGGGCCGTCCAGATCGTCCAACCGATCATATCCATTATCGTATAATGACCCAAAACAGTCAGACGTTGTACGTGCGTAACTCTTACGTAGGAAGTGCGCTGACGTGTTCGGTGGGCCCCATGGAGATGTTTTCAGTGAAATCTACTCCGTTCATTGAATTCCTGGCGAAAAACCGATCAGGAATGGATGGTTTTTTATCGGGTTTTCGTGCGGTCCACTGTAAAAATTCAATTCACCGTCCATCCTACGTTTTTTTGATGATCCACGTGCGTACACGTTCATGGAGCCAAAAGGAGATCTTGGCAAGGGTCTTGGCCAGCTTATAGACTGAATGAACGGTCCTGATCTTTGATATACATGATGGGTGGGCCACACAACTCAAAAACGGCAGACGCTATGCGTCCGCTGTTTCCTTATAGGAGATGGCACGGGTCAGCAACGCTGACCGATTTGGTTTCTTATAGTGCACCGCGAGTGTGTGTGCACATTGTGTACACACAACCCATGTGGGATTCACCTTGATGCTTTCACTGAATCCACTCCATCCATCCATTTTGAAATATCATTTTAACCGTTGGTACTAAAATTGAGGCAGTTCCAGATATCAGGTGGGCCCACTTAATGAATTAAGGGACTGATCAGTCCGTTGGCCCACTTCCACAGCGATCCGGGAGCTGAAATTCGACGTGTACGGTTAGCTTATGGTCCTCAGGCCATGTATGAAATTTGGAGCTGATCTAATGGTGGAAATTTTATGATCTTGCATTCTGGCTGACTTTCAGGCCACCTGAGCTTCAGTTTTTTAGTTTTCTCGGATTTCTGACCGTGTAAATTCGTCAATCTTGGTCTTCCGAAGTCCGTCTCTTCCTTTGATGACTTTGGATTGTTAAATCCATGCTTTTAACACCCTTTTCAATCCATGCTCATAAAAACGCCTTGCAACATAATCACGATAAGAACATGCCATTAGACAGCACAAAGTCCGTAAATTCAGGCAATAACTGGGGTCTAATATGCAATATTTGACCCTCAACACATGGGGCCGACCTTGATGATTTGTTGTATATCCACATTGTTCATCATTTCTCCATCCCATTTTAGAACAAGGTGCCAAAGATTAAGTAGATCTAAATCTCAGGTGAACCACACCAAAGGAAACATTGGTTATTGAGCATTTCATCATTAAAAAATCCAAACGGCCCATTGTAAGGTTTTCATAATGTTTACTTGCCATCCAACCCCTTGATAATGTCAATAAGATATGGATGAAGGGCAAAATACAAAGATCAACTTGATCCAAAAAATTTTTGGCCCACGAAAAGTTTCTAATCGTCATTCATCACTGTTTCTAGTTGTGTGGTCCGCCTGAGATTTGGATCTTCTTAATTTTTGGGATCATGTCTAAAATGAGATGGAAAACAGATAGATAGCATCAATATACAACAAATACATCAAGGTGGGCCCCACACGGGTAAGATGACACCCACGATGTTGTTACAGGGTAATAGTTAATCTACTCCCGCAAGATGTATGGCTCAAAGTCCTCCCTAGATTGAGTTCTGCCTTTGCCACACAGGGCATGGCAGGATTTGGTTGAAGTAGGCAACTGCTCCCTAACAACTTTCAAACAAGTGCTTGACTTCTATAATGTATAAGAGAAGCACTGAGTTCAACAATGCGTTGATGTGGTGAAGTTATATAAGCCCTGTTGTGATAAGTGTGATATTTCCACGCATTCCATTCATTTTTCCAAGTCGCTTCAGGGCATTAGCTCAAAAATGAGTTAATCATACCACATGAAGCAGTGGGGACATTGATGCCCACGGTTGAAACCTTTTTAGGTCCCACCATAATGTTTGTTTACCATCTAACCTATTCATGAGGTTGCACAGACCAGGATGAAGGGAAAACATAAATATTAGCTTGAATCAAAACTTCCTTGGCCCTCGAGAAGTTTTCAATGGTAGATGTTCAATAACCATTGATTCTTATCGTGTGATTCACTTGAGCTTTGAATCTGCCTAATTTTCGAGGTCATCTCTAAAATGATATGAAAAAAGTAGATGGACGGTGTGGATATAATGCAAAGCTTTACCACGTCAACACGATACCGACCCTCTGTCTTCTACTATACACTACACAGTCCGAGTCCAAAAGAACATACTTCTGTGTTTGGGCCCCATCTTTGATAGCAACTCGATGTCTAATCAAATCACGCCATGCCGGTTGAGGCAAGAGCAGTTTTGAGTTAAAAGTCACGAAAGCAGGTTGTTACGGTGACCCCAATATCACATAGCTACTTCTTATCAAGACTATATGGGCCCAACATGATGCATGTGTTCTATCCATGTCATCCATCCATTTTGCCAGCTGATTTTTGGGCATGAGCAATAAATTAAAGCATATCCAGATCTCAAGTGGACCACACCAAAGGAGCTACTGGGGCTTGAACACTTACTATTGAAAGCTCATTTTAGGGCATGAACTATAAGTTTTGGATCAACCACATTTTTTGCTTTTCCTTAATATATGTCTGTGTGATCTCATGGACATGTTAGATGACAAATAAATATCATTGTAGATTGTAAGCTGTTTCAATAGTAGACGACATTATCCCCATCGTTTAGTGTGGTTCACTTGAGCTTTTGATATGCTTCAATTTTGGGCTCATGCTCTAAAATGATCTTTAAATATCTGCACCTTTTTTAACAATTGGAAAGCTTAAATTTAAGTTCAAGAAGATGGAGTAGGGACGATAGGTGGATCACATCTCACTAGGATAATTGATGAACTGGGGCGTATGCTGTTGGAAAGCGCGGAAGATGAGCCCTCAAGATCTGACGGTCTACACGATGATTGGGACCCTCACAAAGCAGAAGAACGGTGTTCTAATAGCCCGCCTATGTACTACGGGAGCAGATTGAACTATTCACACCTCTGATCCTACGGTATATAGTGGCCCCGGATTGCGATCTATGGATCAGATCGTCCCAAGGACAAGCCAAAATAGACAGACTATAGCGTACTCTATTTCTCTCTATATACTCTCGTGTTTCGTATGATTCGATGCGTTATATGAGAGAAGCGCACTCCCTTTTATAACAGAGGAAGGAGAGTTTGAGTGGGATTGAAATACGGCCACACGTAAGCCGATCACATCCTAACAGAGGAAGGAGAGTTTAAGTGGGATTGGGATAAGGCCACACGATCTACTCACATCCCCATCTTCAATTAAAAATCAAATTCATATTTGAATTTGAAATTTAATTAAAGGTAATCGTACCCACTAGTGATTGCTCACAAGTGGGCCCCACTGGTCTACGTCCAACATCTCCCACTCAATCACATTGTGGGATAGACACATAAATCTGTCCAACTAACTTGCCTTATAACAATCAAATACTAAATATCGCGATCAAAAGAATCAGAGGCGTGAGACCAGCTGGATCACCGAAATCTTCTCACAGGTGTTGTCACGCCCCAAACTCGAAAACCGGGCTCACAAAATTTTTGATCGCCGAATCCGGCGCCGACAGCCTCCGTAAAACTCCATTCTCGGCTCCTAGCTCCCATTCGCCAGGTTCCGATCCTGGGATGCTATAAGGAGGATTTTAAATGTCAGTTTGATTCGTAATAAGCATAACCAAAGGTATAACCCAAAACAACAACCAAGAAAGTTTGATTCGTAATAAGCATAACCAAAGGTATAACCCACAAACAACAACCAAGAACTCCATTACATTTCCACTATGATCAAAAACTTTACAAGTACAATGAGTATAAAGGGAAATACAATGGTAAAGAACAAAAACTCCAAAACGATTTGCGACGTGCTCCTGCCTCAGCGCTGCTATGATCCAACGTCACCTGCACGCAACGGTCGTGCATAAGCTTACAGCAAGCTTAGAGGGTGGTGAAAGTATGTGCACAAGGTAGTAATATGAACATGCAATGTCGGTGTAAAGCGGAATATGCAGATGGATCTAATATCATGAGCCGCACCAAGGCTTATGCGATGCAAGACATGAATGGTATCGGCCATCCCAAGGCCATGCGATGTGCAATGCAACTCAAGCATACAGGTCCTCATCTATGTCCACATATCAATACAGCTCAAATATGAAATATCACCGGGGTCTAGTACACTCTAAACCAGATTGCCGCCACATCGCGCGCAATAAGGTAAGTGAAAAAGACCTCACTATCCGTCTGCTAATATCGGACGCGACTCGTCGATAGCGGACCCATTCCTAGAGCTGGTCAAACTCAGCCTAGCATTGTCCCCTACTCTCGGGTGGGTAAGATCGCACCCCCTCTCAATCGACCACGACACAGTGAGGAGCGTAACCGTCTGGTAATCTGCACTCAACGCTCATCTACCCACTCGGTCTGGACGTTGGAGCAACCTCTTGGTACCATAAGGGTTTAGGGACTTTCACCCAGGGATATCTATAGTACCCCATATAGAATAAGATTTTCGGTATCCAATCCTGCCAACCACGATGCGTCTGTGGAGGCTACGACCCTGATGTCGCTAGGGCATACAATATCCATGTCATACAAATGCGATATGCATGATTCACGCTATCCAGTCATGCATCAAATCCTGCGCATATCGTGCGCTCATGTAGGGCAACACCGCCTAATCGGGAGCCCATAAACAACCTGCCAGCGGATAAGTCTTCAAGTGCATATTAATAGTTCTAGAAACTTGGTGTACCTGTCACGGGATCTTCCCCACACAGATGTGTAATTTGGAATTAATCAAGCTGCTTTCCTAGCGTAACCGAGTCTGGTCAATCAAGGACCTTTCGTCATTGTACACTAAAGTAGCGACACTCAATCTCATCCTCATATACACAAGAGGAGGGTAGCTAAGGACACAAAGAGTCACCCAAAAGACTGGCAACTAGCATGTTGCAATGATTAGATTGTATCAAAGAAATCTGTAGGTAATAGGTCTCAGCACGTAGCTATAACCCACGTCGTAAAGTAGACAATACTAGGTGAATGTCGGGTCTACAATACGTAGGTTATTCTACATAAGGTACGACTCCTCTCATAACCTGACTTTCAATTCAGGCCATAACATTGATCGCATGTAACGGATGGTGCGATTATGTTATTCGACTTTATCAGTCTCATCTTCAATATTAAAAGATTGTAGGCGGATACGACTCACTCATATCCTCATCCTTTATTATTCACAATAAAGGGAAGTTCATACCTCAATATATAAACATGACCCCAAATGTACCTCTCTCGTACATTCAAGGTTGGTCAACCCGTGCGAGTGGGTGACCGACCTGCCGACAAAAATAGAAATCCAACATGATCTCAAGGTAAATGCTGATGATCTTTATACCTAGTAATATTAGTGTTCAATACTGAATAAATGGAATGTATTATTCATTAATAAAAGATCAAAGGTATTACAAAATAAGTACATCAATCAAGTTTTCCTCAATCCCATCTGCCTGACGTGAACCTGAAATAGATCTCTAGCTATGGGTTTCATCATGGGATCAGCCACCATCTCCTTGGTAGGAATGTATCTGAGGGCGACCTTCTTATCTCTCACTTGATCACGAACGTAATGATACTTGATCTCAATGTGCTTAGATTTCTGGTGGTGCTTAGGGTCCTTGGCCAAGTTAATAGCAAAAGTATTGTCTATCTTCAGTGATATAGGCTGACGAACACTTGGTACAACACCCAGATTCAATATAAATCTGCGAGCCCATACATACTCCTGAACTGCAGCACAACATGAAATGTACTCGGCCTCCATAGATGAAAGAGCTGTGGATGTTTGTTTCTTACTCAACCATGAGATAACACCTCCTCCAAGTAAGAAAATATAGCCCGAAGTAGGCTTTCCCTCATCGACGTCATTACCCCAAGCAGCATCAGAATATCCTTTGAGTTCGAGACTTGTGCCTTCATAACACAACATTAGGTCTTTTGTTCCTCTGAGATAGTGGAATATACGTTTGATGGCTAGCCAATGAGACTGTCCTGGGTTACTCTGATAACGGCTGACTATGCCAACTGCATAACTAATATCTAGTCTGGTGCAAAGCATAACATACATTAAGCTTCCTACTGCGCTTGCATAAGGTATTAAGGACATAGCCAATTTCTTGACTTCAGTCTGGGGACACGATTTCCTGTCTAGCTTGGTAGCTTTATCCATAGGGGTTTCAACAGCTTTTGAATTTTTCATCCTGAACCACTCTAAGATCTTTTGTATATAGGTTGCTTGAGACAAGCCTAAAAATTTCTTAAGGTGATCCCTGATGATTTTTACCCCAAGAATAAAGTTGGCTTCACCAAGGTCTTTTATCTCAAAGTTCGAGAATAGTCAATCTTTAGTCAATATTAACAATTACATGTCATTACCAGCTAACAGGATATCGTCTACATATAGAGATAGTATAAGAAAAGATCTTTCAGACCGTTTCATGTATACATAATGATCTTCTTCAATCATCGTGAATCCAAAAGTGGTGATGACCAAGTGGAACCTCATGTACCACTGTCTTGAAGATTGCTTCAGCCTATAGATAGATTTTAACAATTTACAGACTTTCTTTGGATGCTTTTTGTCCACATAACCCATGGGCTGTTGCATGTATATTTCTTCATCCGAGTTACCATTTAAGAATGCGGTCTTTACATCCATTTAATATAACTCTAAGTCTAAACTTGCGACAATGGACAAAATTATGCGGATTGAGGAAAACTTTGCAACAGGTGAAAAGGTCTCCTCGTAATCAATGCCTTCTTGTTGTGTAAAATCTTTAGCAACTAATCGTGCTTTATACTTGTCCACTGTACCATCTGCCTTTCTTTTGATCTTTAGTATCCATTTATTACCTATCGCTTTGCGATTGGAAGGCAGATCAACAAGTTCACAGACTTTATTCTTCTTCATGGAAGCGATCTCTTCGTCCATAGCATTCACCCAATCCGCCGAGTTAGAAGATAATAATGCATCCTGATATGAATCAGGTTTATCATCATCAACCGCAACACAAGAGAATGTGTGCCCCTCAATATCGAAGTATCTTCGGAGAATCAATCCTCTTTCGCTTCGACGTAACTCATGAGCTTGCTGAGATGTCCTCCCACTATCCTGACGAACTATAGGAGCATCATCATCATATAGAGCAGAACTCCCACTCTCCTGAGATACATCGGGTATTTCAAAAAGTTCTATTGGAGCCTTTTGCTTCATTCAGCTTGGATATCTATCTTAAACGAAGGTCACGTCTCGGGATTCTATTTCAATTCATCGTCCATGGTCTTCATAAACTAGAATGTATCCCTTTGAATGCATAGGGTACCTAATAAACGCGCATTCAATGTTTTTACTATCAAGTTTACCTCTATGCGGAGTAGGTAGCAAAACATATCCCAAAGATCCCCAAGGGCGTAGGTTGGCTAGAGAAGGAATCCTCCCAGACCACATCTCATATGGAGTCTTAAGAATGAATTTGGATGGAACTCTATTAAGGACGTAGACGGCTGTTAACAGTGTGTCTCCCCAGAATGTGGTAGAGAGATTGGCTTGTGCCATCATCGATTTAACCATGTCCAATAGTGTCCTATTCCTTCTCTCTACAACACCATTTTGTTGTGGAGTGTAAGCCATCGTGTACTGCCGAACAATTTCAATGTTTTCACTATATGATTTAAATGTTTCAGATGTATACTCTCCACCTCTATTAGATCGAAGGATTTTAATCTTTTTCTCAAGCTGATTTTTCACCCCAGCTTTATATTTAAGAAAACAATCAAAAGCCTCAGATTTGTTTGAGATGAGATACACATATTCATAGTACGAGTAATCGTCAATGAATGTTATAAAGTATTGACATCCATTTCTGGCATGTACATTAAAGGGTCCACAGATATCTGAATGAATTATCTCTAGTGTGCCTTTTGACCTAGCCGCTTTGAGAAATGATTTCTTCAAAGTCTTTCCGGATACACAATGTTCACAAAATGACAAATCAACTTTGGATAAGGAGTCTAATAGACTAGAATGTACTAGTCTTGTCATACGATCCTTTCCTATGTGACCTAACCTCGCGTGCCATTTTTGAGATTCAGATACTACAGTTTCATTCGACATAGCAGATAAAGCAAGAGGGGCATTATCACAATCTACGTCTAGAATAAATAAATCTAAAATTAAATTACCCCATGCAACGATGAAGTTATTCTGTCTCAAAGAAACTCTTGTCCCGAAAAATCGAATATCAAAACCATCAAATAATAACCTAGAAACAGAAATTAAATTTCGACGCATCCTCAGTGCATAAAGAGTATCACGGAGGATTATTGTTCGCCCTATGCGCGTACGAAAATGACAAAAGTCAATCCCTAGTACGTCTTCAACAACGTTATTGCTCATGTATAGCTTGTAACACCCCTTGGCTACAGGCCGAAATTTCTCAAGTCCTCGACGACTACTTGTCACGTGCTTTGTTGCGCCTGAATCCAAAATCCACTCGTTAGATATACTATAAACGGAAAGGATTTCAGAAAAAACGCCCACATACAAAGTATCTAGTGACTGAGAAATTACCGTCTTTTTATAGGCGCACTGTCGAGCATAATGGCCGAAATTTTCACAGACAAAGCAGAAGAACGGTGTTCCAAGATGAGCCCTCATGATCTGACGGTCTACACGATGATTGAGACCCTCACAAAGCAGAAGAACGGTGTTCCAATAGCCCGCCTATCTACTACGGGAGCAGATTGAACTGTTCACACCTCTGATCCTACGGTATATAGTGGCCCCGGATTGCGATCTATGGATCAGATTGTCCCAAGGACAAGCCAAAATAGACAGACTATAGCGTACTCTATTTCTCTCTGTATACTCTCGTGTTTCGTATGATTCAATGCGTTATATGAGAGAAGCGCACTCCCTTTTATAACAGATGAAGGAGAGTTTGAGTGGGATTGAGATACGTCCACACGTAAGCCGATCACATCCTAACAGAGGAAGGAAAGTTTAAGTGGGATTGGGATAAGGCCACACGATCCGCTCACATCCCTATCTTGAATTAAAAATCAAATTCATATTTAAATTTGAAATTTAATTGAAGGTAATCATACCCACTAACGATTGCTCACAAGTGGGCCCCACTGGTCTACGTCCAACATATGCATAGTGTTTATTATTTACAAAGTGGAATGTTAGGCAAGCATAAGTGTACACATCACAATTACATCTATCCAAAAAGGTGTGAAGGCCCACAAGATGAATGCTGAGAAATGCTGACCATGGGATTATGCTTTGATGGACCAGGACTCTCTGTATAGTCTTCACTAACTAACAAGTGAAATGATAGCCCATGAAAATTATCTCCTGATGAATCCCAACTTGATAGACTGGGAATAGTTGTACAATCTTCAATATGTGCTAAATAAAAAGATGGTCACTGATTATCAGCAACAATGAGATCATGCTTAGATGGACCCAGACTCTTTGTACAGTCTTCACTATCTAGCAAACGAAAAGATGACATTTGAGATCCATTTAGCATGTGATTATACATTGATGAATCGATGCTCTTTACAATCTTCATTATCTAACAAGTGAAATGATGTCCACTGAGAATTTATGATCAATGGATTGATCTAGCCTTGATGGATCAAGAATAGCTATACAATTTTTAATAGGTACGAAATGAAAAGCTAACTGCTGAAAATTATCAACCATGGGATCATGACTCGACGATACGATGCTCTTTATACAGTCTTCACTGTCTAATAAACAAAAAGATAGCATCTGAGATCTATTCACCACAAGATCTATCTACTCATAATGAACGATCGTGAATAGGTTGTGCGTCAGGGCATCACGCCTTGATGATCAGGCAGTATCTATACAAGGGTTGCATGTCCCTCTAATAAACAGGTAGAGTATCACGATGTACTAGCTTCTATGACAAAATCCCACGTATGGTCCTCCCTTCGACAACAGCTATACAATGTACTTTGTTTATATGCATGGTATCTGAAAATTGAGATTATGTTTACAAAAAAATATATATGCCATGACATTTATGTATCATGTGATGTCAGTTGGAGGGATGAATCCACTACTAAGTTGGAGGGATGAATCCACTACCACGTAAAGAGCAAACAATCTCAATTATGGGTAAACCCAAACCAAGCCGCATCAAGGCCAACTCTGGCACCAATGAGCGAGGTCTCGGACAGAGAAGCGTCCGATCCAAGGTGAATGTCTGACCCGACTATATCGACACGGAATGTACAAGAAGTTATCGTGTGCCCAATCACTTTTTATCTCCCTGCCCGGTACTCATGGGGTAGCTTATTCATGGGCTCGGGTTGCCGAGTAAGATCCGAACCATAAGGTCGGCTTAGATGAGAACTTTGTCAGCAACGGTATCAATGGACGACCCCAGTAATGCACGACTGGAGTAATGCCTAGCACACGATCTCTGAGCAACTGCCAATGACCACACATGCGTAGCCCTTGTGTAGTAGCGATGACTGTGCCGAGATTACCGGACACGTTCATTGTAACCCTTAGGTATAAATACATATCATTTTTACAGGGATAGGTACGCAAGATCTCACACCCTCACTCTACTCTACACCACTCAGACCTTGTTTCCTAGCCTGACTTAGGCATCGAAGGGTTCCTTGCTTGGGCCAAGGTCTCCTTTTCTTGTTGCTTTGTGCAAGACTAGAGATTCGCTTCGAGCGCTCAAGGCTCAGTGGAGGGTGATCCATATTTTGACATCAATATTTTGGTGCCATCTGTGGGAAACGATACAAAAAGATTAGAGAGTTTTACTAGAAATGGAAAAAGGAAAGAAGAAAACACTCTTAATAGTGACAACAGAACCCGAGCCGAGTGGGCAACATCACTTGTCCTCACCACTGCATACCGAGTTAGCTCTGACCGAGCTGTCCCAATGGATCTGAACCCGAGGAGGTAAATACAGGGCCTTACAGAACGAAGTACAGATGCTGAGGGACGAAATCAATACGATGAAGGAATGACAAGAGCCTCTCAACCCCAAAGAGGTGGCCTCGGTAGCCGGGGAGGAGCCATTCCTCGTAAGCTCTGGTGCTAGAGCATCCTAGAACCTGTCTGCTCGAGCACCGGAGCCAATGCGGCATGCCGAACTGACCTACATCTCTACGACCTCGGTGTTAGCCCCGACTGACCTCCACCACGAACTAGAGAGGAGAAGAAGGGGCAAAACACTTGAGGTTGAGGTTCCTTAGGAGACTGTAGCAGAGAATTGGAACCCATGGGAAGCTTAGCTTGAAAAGCTTTGGAATCAGATCAAGACCTTACAGAGAAACTACCAAACCCCTACTTCGACTGTGGTGGAAGCGATGATGAAAGAAACTGAGCCTCCCTTCACTAGCGACGTGATGAGTGCAAAAGTGCCTCCGAGGTTCAGTAGCCCCCCATCGCTCAATATTTTGAGTTAGGTGACCCAACAGAGCATGTGGAGTCTTATCACTCATGGATATAGATTCAATCTGCATCGGACGCAATAATGTGGTAGGCCTTCTCGATAACCCTTACTGGGGCCACGAGGAACTGGTATCGACAACTCATGTTAAGGTCGATCAACACCTTCGCCAAGCTTAGCAGGTCGTTCTTGATTCAGTTTATCATCGGCAAGAAGAGTCGAAAATCGTCAACCCACTTGCTGAGCAGAGAGTCGTTGAAAGACTACATCTCCTACTTCAACGAGGAGGCCCTGCAGTGGACAACTACTCGAACAAAATGACAATGTTCGTAATGATCAGCGGACTTAAGGAGGGTAGATTCCTGTTCTTGATCAGGAAGAACCCACCTTTAACTCTTGGTGGGCTTATCAGCCGCACACAAAAATACACTGATGTTGAGAAATTCTTTAGCTCGTGCAAAAGCAACCAGACCTTTAAGTCCTCGTTTAAGGGCAAGAAGCGGAGGGACGAAGCACCGCAGCACGCGGACAAGAGGAGGTCGGACGACATCACCTCTTAGGATAGGAGGCCGAGCCGGAAGCCTAAAAGGAAGTTTAGCTCGTACACTCCTCTCAACACATCTTCGGAGTAGATCCTACTAGACATTTGAGATTAGAAGCTACTGCATTGGCCAAATTGCATGAAAACAGACGCCGACCAACGGGATAAATGCAAATACTGTCGATTTCATCGTGACCACAGCCACAACACTAGCAACTACGTCGACTTAAAACAGGAGATCGAGACCCTTATTCGCAAGGGTCATCTGTGCCAGTATATATGTGAAAGAAGAGAGGCAGACCTGGAAGGATGACCAACTCAGCAAAGCCACGGAGGAGGCCACGGAGATATAAACGATTTATGGTGGCCCATTCGGTGGCGAAGATTCGAATCGGGCTAGTAAAGCCCACTCCAAGAGCACTGACCCCGAGCATTACATCAACTTGGCTGAAAGGCCGAGAAAAAAGCTTCGAGTAAGCCCTTGTAGCCTTACGTTTATAAAGGACGACGCACGAGGAATCCAACATCCTCATGAAGATGCCCTAGTGGTGGTGATGACAATAGCCAATCGTAAGGTCTACTGTATCATGGCCGACACTGGGAGCTCGGGCGACATACTCTACTATGAAGCGTTCAACAAGATGGGGATATACAGGTCACGCCTCCCACCCATGAAGACTCCGCTACACGGATTTGCCAGAGAAAAGGTGATCTCCGAGGGCGTTATTTTCTTCCCAGTTACAACGGGAGAAGGGTAGAATTAGGTGACTCTGCTAGTGGACTTCCTAGTGGTAAATGTACCATCAATACATAGTGTCATCTTGGGGCGACCATCCCTTAATGCAGTGAGGGCGGTCGTGTCTGCGTATCATCTGATGATGAAGTTCCTTACTGACGGAGTGGTCGGATATGTCTGAGGAAACCAGTGCGAGGCCCGTAGGTGCTACTCGATATCAGTGAGAGAGGGCTCAGCAAAGCAGGCCCTCACCATAAACGTCCTTGACCCCAATGACGTCGATCCGAGTAGAACGGTTTAGCTTGGGTCGTCGCTAAATTCTGAGCAATGTGCTCAGATGCTGATCTTCCTACGAGAGCACAAGGATGTATTCGCATAGTTGCACGAAGATATGTCTCCAGAGATCATGGTTTACAAGCTAAACGTGGACCCAGATCACAGACCAGTGAAGCAGAAGAGGAGAGCGTTCGTGTAACACCCCGAACTTTTCAATACTCGAGTATTGAAAGTCCTCGAGTGTTACCATAAATTTAACCTATTATATATACGTGTACAGTACCAATCTAGTCAACCTAACCCTACATCCATCCTCCAACATTAATATGACCAATTATGAATGATATTCATTCATAAATCAAGTCATCTAATTGTCGCCCATACAGTTCAATATATGTACCTTCCTTTAACTAAATTAGTGAATAAGTCTTTATGTATAATGAGTTAAATATAAGTCCTTTTGTAAGAATTGTTTAGAAAACGACATATAATAATCTAGAACCATTAGATTTTACAAAACTTTAGATTAACAATAATTATGAAAATACCATCAACCTATATCCTGAATTCCAACTCAGAAGGTTCTCATGATCCGTTTCATGTGAAATTTTATACCAGGCCTAATTATCATAAATTAACTGTACACATCAAATTTCAGCCTTTAGATCACATTAATTTAGCTACTTGATCTCTACCTTCGTCTATACACTTATTAGACCAAGATTCTGATTCATTTATCTTGTTCACAACATATGAATATGCTTAACCCACCATTAGAATTACAATTTGAGAAACCTACACGTGTGAATAAGACACTCTAATCTGACGATACACATGCTTTACCCCTAATCCTCCTGAAACTCGCTTTATATTTATCCGTATACAAAACTGACCGTATACCCACCTATATATATATATATATATATATATAGTAAGAGTGTGAACCATCAAGTTCTTTGTAAGACCCGTATCTTAGTCCGTACCACTCCATAGACTTCCGCGGTCTTACCGATCGAATTCCGGCAACATTCAACCCTTAACCGATAGTCACGCGCGACCCTGATTCATACGCCGTCAACCCGAGTCGACTCAACCTAAGATCTGTACCCTAGCGACTGCGCCGTCGCCGTGGTTCCAATGCCGTGACTCGCGCGCCGAGGCGATACCCTGGTCGAGAGTTGTAGGCCGACGTTCGGTACGAGGAGACGCCGCGCGTTGCGAAACTCAAGGGAATCTTTACGATGTGTCACATCAATCCCATCAATCCCATCAATCAATCAATCCATCAATCCATCACATGTCAAGTACATGTCAAGTACACATCACTTTCACCTTCTCCCAAGCAAGCCACAAAAGTCTTCCATGCCCATACCTTTCTTACACAAATGCCTCAAAAGTCTTCCAATGTCATACCTTTCTTACACAAAAGGCCACAAAAGTCAAGATTTTCTTACACAACCATCACTCACCACATCCATCCATCACTCTCTCTCTCTCTCCCTTTACAACTCTCTCTTTCTCTTTCTCATTTCAAACTCAAAAAAAAGAAAATCTCAAACACCTCCATACGTAAGAACTCTCCCAAGCTTCCTAAAACTTCAAGGTGGCTCACTTTCCTACCCCATCATCTTCCATCCTAGCCATCCATTCCTCATCTCACCCATTGAAATCAAAGCTAAGAAGCTAAGGAGCCCATAGGAGCAAGAAGATCGGACGGTGGGTGCTAGATTATGGTAGTTTTTCATATTTTTGAGATGGGCCAAGTGAGGCCAACCGATCAATGGTTTGGATCTCACTTGGGACCTTAAGTTGTGGCCGATGGACCACTTGGATCATCATGATCATTCCATGATAGGGTCATTCTCCATGGACCCCATCATGATGCTTATTTCATTGCATTAGGGAGGTCATCTAGACCATCCATATTGGTGGAGAAAGGATCTCCACCGTTGAATTTGATTTTGTTAGTTCCATGTGGAAAAGGAACCATTTTGTTGTATGATCTCTTGCAAGGGAGGGCTCATAGTGGCGGAGCCCTCCATCACAAGCGTTTCCCACTTTCCATCTCTCTCTTCCTTCTCATTTCATTTATTTTATTTTATTTTATTTATTTTATTATTTATGGTTGTGTGGCCCACTTGGATGGATCCCACTAGGATGCATGTATTGGTTCCATTCCATTTTTTAGATGGGGCCACCTCGTATGTGTGTGGGTAGCCATGAGGTGGCCTACCTAAACAGGGCCCACCTCAATGCACCTAAACAGGGCTCACCTTTCTACAATGGTCAGGCTGTCCAGCGTCTGGGACGCTGGATGTCCCCGTTTAAAGGAAAACACAAATATAAGCTTCAAGCTTTGGGTGTGACCCACTTGTATAGGCCCCACCTTGATGTTTTGGTTCAATCCAAGCCATCCATCCTCTTTCCCTTATCATTTTAGGCGTTGAGCCAAAGAATGAGGTAAATCCGATGATCAGGCGGGCCATACCATAGAAAACAGTACTTTTACCCTTCAAAGGTTATTAGGGCCCATATTGTTGTTTTTACACACCAAATAAATGCCAAACATTAATTTTTTACGGCATGTTTGGGCCCTAGAATCAAATGGACGAAGTAGATTTATGCGATGTGGGCCCCACATGAGATATTTCTCAAATATATATATATATATATATATATATATATATATATATATATATATATATATATATATATATATGTGGGCAGCAGCTGCTGCACGGACGAGCGGGCGGGCGGACGCCCAGCCCCACGGCCCAACCGTGGGCCCCACCCTGATGTACATTTCATACATCCTCACCGTCCATTTTATGGGCCCTGAGGTCAGCAGGCTGCCCTCCGAAACTCAGCCCAATCCAAGGTTCAGGTGGCCCACAACACTGGGAATAGTGGTGATTGGGTGGCTGTCCATTGAAATCTCCCTTGGGCCCATAGAAGTTTTGTATTAATCTGAAATTTGTGTTTCCTCTTCATTCAGGCCCAAGTGACCTTATGAACGGTTGGGATGGCATTTAAATATTTCAGTGGGCCCCGCATGGGACCCACTGTGATATAAGTGTTTTATATCCACTGTCCAGGCGGACGGTGGAATCCCACCATGATTTTTGTGTTTCCTCCGTCCAGTGGAGGTGCCCACCATGATTTTTTTTGTGTTTCCTCCGTCCGGTGGAGGTGTTGCTGGGGCCCACGGTGATGCATATGCACTTTCCAATCTTAGTGGACCCCGCCATGATGCATGTGATGCATCCAGACCGTCCATCCACTTGAAAATATCAATTTAAAGCATGAGTTGAAGGATGAACCGATCATGATCGAGTGGGCCACCTATGTACGGGATTAGGCCCATTTAAATTGAATTAGGCCTATGAGTTAGACCCATTTAAATTGTAAAAGGCCTATTGGTTTAGGCCCATTTGATTTATATAAGGCTTATAGGATGAGGCCCATTTGAGATGTATATGGCTCATGAGATTAGGCCCATTTGATGCAATCTAAGGCCCGCGGGTTATGACCCATTGCAATGCACATAAGGCCCATTGATGTGGTCCATTTATGTGGCCCATTTGACGAATAACTGGCCCATATAGCATGGCCCATTGGATATATTTAAGGCCCAATGAGATGTACCCGAGGTCCATTGCAATGTGTGATCCCAATACTGATTATGTAACGATGTTTGCGACGATCGTGTCTTGGGAGCAATGATGGTTTGACGTCCACATTGCGAGTGTAATGTTGGTTGGATGTTCACATTACGACTCTCCTTAGGGCCCATTATTAGGCCCGTACTTATTGTGTATAGGCCGTCCGGGCCCATCTGCATTGTAAGAATAGTTCATTTCATTATAACATGTTTAGTATAGTTCCATGACTCATAATCATACGCATCATATGTGTGCTTGATATGAGACTTGACTGATCATAACATATGCCTTCGGGCAGGTTGTTTATGGGCTCTCGGTTAGGCGGTGTTGCCCTACATGAGTGTACGATATGTGCAGGGTTTGTTGCATGACTGGATAGCATGATTCATGCATTTCACATTTGTGTGACATGGTTATTGTATGCCCTAGCGACATCGGGGCCGTAGCCTCCACAGGCGTATCGTGGTTGGCAGGATTGGATACCGAAAATCTTGTTCTACATGGGGTGCTATAGATATCCCTAGATGAAAGTCCATAAACCCTTATGGTACCAAGAGATTGCTCTAACGTATAAACCGAGTGGGTAGATGAGCGTTGAGTGTCGATTACCAGACGGTTGCGTTCTCCACTGTATCGTGGTCAGTTGGAAGGGGGTGCGGCCTTACCCGCCCGAGTGTAGGGGGCAATGCTAGGCTGAGTCTGACTAGCTTGAGGAATGAGTCCGCTATAGACGAGTCATACCCGATATTGGCAGACAGATAGTGAGGTCTCTTCTACTTACCTTATTGTGCGCGATGAGGCGACAATCTGGTTTAGAGTGTACTAGACCCCGGTGATATCCCAGATTTGAGCTGTATTGACATGTGGACTTAGACGAGGATTGCATGCTTGACTTGCATCTTGCATTGCATAGCCTTGGTACGGCTCATGATATTTATGGATCCATCTGCATAGTCCGCATTACTCTGATATTGCATGATCATACTACTACCTTGTGCACACACTTTCACCACCCTCTAAGCTTTCTATAAGCTTATGCACAACCGTTGCGTGCAGGTGACGTTGAGATGCAACAGCGCTGAAGCTGGAGCACTTGCAGATCATTTTTGGAGTTTTTGTTCCTTACCATTGTATTTCCCTTTATGCTCATTGTACTTGTAAAGTTTTTGATCATAGTGGAAATGTAATGGAGTTCTTGGTTGTTGTTTGTGGGTTATGCCTTTGGTTATGCTTATTATGAATCAAACTGACGTTGAAAATCCTCCTCGTAGCATCCCAGGATCGGAACCTAGCGAATGGGCGCTAGGAGTCGAGAATGGGGTTCTACGGAGGCTGTCGGCGCAAGATTCGGAGATCGAAAATTTTGTGAGCCCGGTTTTCGAGTTTGGGGAGTGACATTCTTTTATTTTTAGCTAGTCATCTGACCCTCCGTCATATTCGGATCCGCTAAACGGGCCACAAAAACATCACGGTAAATAAATCATCATGAAGATCTTAGGTTCTAAGTCCGAACTGCCCGGCAACTTGTTGATTAGAGGTGTACAAATATTATTTTGAAATTTTGAAGTATATTAGCCATTAAATGAACATCTTATTCATCCTTGAAAGATCAGGACCCAAACTGGATCACAGGAAAAAGTACAGAAAATGATGCATGTTCGCCAAATTTCAAGATATTCGAACGACACATTTCGACATAATGGGCGTCGGGTGCCGGTTGAGAAATGGATGGCGAGTTCGTAAATAGTGAATGCCACTACATGCCATCATTGATACTTGATCGGATAGTATGACCCACCTGATCAACAGATATGCCCCATTCTTGAACCTTAATCCTAGTAGGGTATGTTAAATGCAATGAACAGATCGGATCATACAACTACAAGTAGTACAGTGGACTTCACACAAAATAACTCGATTCATTCAAATTTTCACAGCAAGCTACGGCTCTCATGCATGAATTTAACGGTGAGTGTTGGTTGTTATTGGACACACCGTACGGCTTACTCGACTAACCAAATTGCCTCATATTTGACCTCATGTCCTAACATAGCGATACAAAAGTGGTGAATGGCATGGATTCTCTGAAAGGTCATCACAGGTGGACCCCAATCTATTTTGAACAATCCTTTCTGCATGTTGTAACAGACAACAACGGATGTAAAATTTGAAGGGACAGAATTATCACCACACGTTGACTAGTGGTGTAGCTCATCCATAACTCGAATCCACCCCATATTTTGGCCCCTAGCCTAGCACCACCTTACAAAACTGATGGAAGGAATGGATTTTCTGGAAACTAAAATAGTGGACCTCACTAATATGACCCCAACTCGAGTTATGGGCCTCACATAGACATTAGATCGGCCTGATCAAAGGCCCAAGATCCCTTGAAAGAGCTCCCTAGAAGGATGGACGGAGTAGACTTCTCACATACATCATGATGGGCCCCACCTCATAGCCTGAATGCATAACAGAGATGTGCATTCGCTGTGCACCGAGTAGGGGATGCTCGGCCAAAGCCTTTGACCCGTGTTCCTCAAAAAAAGAGAAACTTCTCTCTTCCTTTCGGCGCTAGCAGCGGACGGGCCATTGTCTGAGAACTTTGATCAGTGGCCCACCGTCCGGCCCTGTTAGGACAATCCAAGTCGTCCATCGTGATGGGATGCCAAGACTGACCGGGACAACGTTGTTTTTGTAAATTCAGACACATGCATATGCACACAACATCAGGTGCAAGGAGAGTGTGGGCAGTTCAGAGTTTCAGAAAATGGAAACTATAGCCAATCATTTCGTTGCCGAACCGGCAACCCTCATAGCTGGCTTCCTTCAACGAACCCATCATAGCCATCCATTCCCCATGAGGTTTAGGGTTCCCTGACAAAGCAAAACCGGGGGCCGGTTTTGGTTTCTACCCGCAGTTTTGAGTGACGATTTCAGGCAGACTAAATCCTGACCGATCAACGTTGCCTTGCCCTACCTATAAATAAGCACCAATACTCTCTTGATTTCCACACAGAGAGAAGAGAGAGAGAGAGAGAGAGAGAGAGAGAGAGAGAGAGAGAGAAAATAGAGAGGAAGGAGAGAGAAAATAAAGAGAGGGAGAGCAATGAGAGTATGGAGCCAAGCTCGACCGGGTAAATAGCCCAAAAACTTCAGCCCTTTCTTTACTGTTTCTTTGTATTCATTTTCTTCTTCATTTTCATGAAGTTATGAGGCCCGTTATAAGCCACATTGGGTCCAAAAATTCAACCATAGAGAAGCTTGAAAACAGGCTCTGTTTTGAGGATAAACATGGCCTGAATGTAGGCTCTGTTTGAAGTTAAGCATGGTTTTAGTGTGGGCTCTGTTTGAGGCAAAACAATGGTGTGTGAATGGAGTTGGAACTCAATAAAAAAATAGCCTATAAACAGGCCCTGTTCGAGCTGATAAATAGCTGAGGGTTCAGCTCGAAAACCGAAATAGGGAACTGAAAAATGACCAGCAACCTGAGCCACATGATGGTCCGAAGGTTTGGTTTTCTTCAGGCCTGAGATCAGACCGTTTTTGGCCAAGAACAACCTCTAACTAGGCCACGAGTCCTGCCCCTTGCTGGCGTGAGTAGCACCAAAACCAGGCCAGGAGAATGCCTTTCTGCTGTTGCAGGGAATGGGCGGAAGATCAGTCCGTGGGCCCTGCACAATTCGTGGGCGCCACCAAACGCAGGTGGGCTATGCAAACGGTGGGTACCCACCATGAAGTATGTGTTGTCCCGGCCGTCCACTGTCTGGGTGGTGGGCCAACATGCCACGTAGCTGCAGCAGTTGCTGCTGAATGGACCTCAATAACTCGGTGGGTCCCACCTCTGATGTATGTGTTTCATCTGTGACATCCGTCCATATAGACGGTGGAGCCCACCTGATACGCAAAGTATATTGGCTACTGTAACCCACGCACCAGCTATATAGCTGATGTATTTGACATCAGCAAGTTGTGGTCCCACCACGAGGTATGTTTTTCATCCAAGCCGCCCGTCCATTTGGTAAGCTCGTCCTTAGGCTCGAGACAAATCCACACCGTCCATTTGATGGTCCCCTTTATATATGAGGTGCCCCAAAAAATTAGCCATATACAGAGCTCAGGTGGCCTACTCCTCCTACAATCTTGTGAAAACATGTTAAACCATATGAAAGCACTTGTTGGGGTCCATTTAAGATTTGGATGCACCTGAAACTTGGTTTGACCCCTTAACCTAGTGAGACACACATAATGGATGGGTTGGATTTGTGAACCACAACTTGGCGGGCCCAACAAATGATTATGAATGCTTTAAATTATAGTATCATTATCATAATTAAATTCACTATTAATACTTGATAGATATTATTATTATCATTAGTA
The DNA here is from genome assembly GCA_037074715.1 of Magnolia kwangsiensis. NCBI lineage: Eukaryota > Viridiplantae > Streptophyta > Magnoliopsida > Magnoliales > Magnoliaceae > Magnolia > Magnolia kwangsiensis. Next base: position 7,647,359 of record CM073575.1, on the reverse strand, counting down.
TTACGATAATAATTACGGTCATTAAACATAACTAACCATTAGCAGATTATTCATACTAATAGTATTGCTTACAAACAAATTTGTCATTATTACATATTAATCATTTAATTATCATTATTAAGTACAATCATTAATAGTAGATCATAACATTACTAGCATTATAATGATTATTATTAATAAATTGGCTAAATTAATTATAACACTAATGTTAATCATATGCCAACTACAATCCAAATCCTAAAAGAAATTTATCATAAACCTAAACTCAAGGGTCAACCCTAGACCTAGGTAATCCAAACCCCATGTTATAATCTCAACCATAAATAGCATGTAGGACTTGATCTAACCATATAACTTACAATTCCTGATAAGATCCAAAGGGCGTACGCTCTTCCTAATAACATTGGAAGGCGAATCGTCAAATAAGGTGATGATTCTTCCCCTTGAGCTTTTCATCTTTTCATTAGCTCAAGTTATAGTTTTTATTTAAATTTATAATTGATATCTTGCTCTTATAATCATATGTGTTAGCTAGAGAAAATTGAATTGCTATATTGCCTGCTTAATGTTTATCCTGTATATTTATTTATGTTTGTAGATTATTTGTGGATTGCTTATAGAACTTAAACTGGTACACTAGTAGGAAACCCCCACATATATGTGTACACCCATACTTGGGATGTTACCCGACTGATTGTGATAGTAATGGACATTCAGCTTAGTAGTTATTGAATGGTGGTTTAAATTAACTGATGATGTGGGCTTACCATCCAGGGTTGTTGTGTCCAACGGTTTTCAAGGATAGTCTTTTATCGCATGATTTTGATACTTGCCCTATGTGGCTTATTTTGATATTTGTCTTATGTGCCTTGCTTAGATATCGCCTTATGTGTCTTTGTCTTGGTATTTTTTCTATATGGGCTTGATGTTTTATACTGTGCAACCATGTGATGGTAAGCCTCATATGTTGTAATATGATTGACCACTAGTCGACAGTTTTCCATTAAACATCCTAAGGTGGTAGTCTCATGAGCCGAGGATGATGGTAATAGGATAGTATGCCCGAGCTGCCGGCCTACGCTGGGCTCTGAGCTCCCCATAGTGACCTTGAGCTTACTTAAAATGGCTGATTGTAACCGGACTAATAACGGTTTGGCTAATCATGCATCCATAGCATGTTGGTGATGATGGGTGGTTATTCTGGATGTTGTAGCACGTGCCCTTAGGATCTTCGGGATATTATTTCGCTAGCTCCCAGACCACCGACTATCAACCCCTGTTCGACTGGATGATTTTTTCAGGTCGATGATTTGCATGGGTGATGAGCCCAAGTCTGACTGGATGTGAATCCCAAGGTCGATATGCATTCACGCATCCATGCATTTAACAAGATTGTATCATGTATTGTTTTGATTACCTTGTTGTTTTATAACTATACTTACCTAATGCGACGGTGTGTAATTTTGAGGGAAATTCACACTGAGCTGATCCATCAAATATACAACCGTACAGGTAGATCAAGTGGCCCAAATGATGTATATGATCAACTTGATGAGAAGCTGTGCAGGTGCCATGGATGCATGACCGTATTGCTAAGAGGAGCTGCGTGGTCATGCGGCTTACATTTATATGCTTTCTGTTATTTCTTATGTATGCAAATCTTATAATCGTTAATGTTGAGACATTGGTTTGTATAAGTCATTATGGGCTGCTTGTATATTCGAAAGATAATGAAATTTCCCTTATGTTGATTTGTTCACTCTATGCACATCTGCCTACTCTGATAAAGGAAAAAAATATACTCAAATTTGACCACCCTTTAATGTTAACACTCGAATTTTTGGGAAACGAGTCATATACTCGGGTCCTAAAAACCGGGGTGTTACAGTTTGAACCTGAGAGATATGCAACCATAGCTGACAATGTGTTAAAACTCCTCAGTGTTAGCTTCATTGAAGAAATTCACTACCCGGACTGAATCGCAAATGTGGTCCTCGTGAAAAAGGCCAATGAAAAATGGCAGGTTTGTGTAGATTACTCGAATATGAATAAAGTCTGCCCCAAGGACAGCTTCCATCTACATCGGATTGACAAGCTGGTTGACAGCACGGCTAGCCACGAGCGGCTCACCTTCCTAGATGCTTACTTCGGGTACAATCAGATCACTATGTACCCTTTAGACAAGTAGAAGACGACCTTTGTCACGGACAAGGGACTCTACCGTTACCGGGTCATGCCATTTGTCCTGAAGAACGCTGGGGTGACATATCAGATACTGGTGAGCCAAATGTTTGCCCGACAGATTGGTTGGACCATGGAGGTCTATATTGACGAACTGCTCGTCAAGAGTGTCAAAGCATCCGACTACATCACAAACCTCGGAGAGACCTTCTCGATCCTCTGAGAATATCACATGAAGCTGAACCCAGCCAAGTGTGCCTTTGGTGTGGGCTCTGGTCAGTTCTTCGAATTTTAGGTCAGCCAGAGGGGTATTAAGGTAGATCCAGACAAAATCAAGGCACTGCTTGACATGAGATCACCTCGGACGATGAAAGAAATTCAATGCCTCACCGGACGAGTCACCGCGCTCAGACTGTTCATATCCAGAGCCACTGATAAGTGTTTCCCCTTCTTCTAACAGTTGAAGGGACATAAGAAAGTGGAACGAGCCTCGAATTGCGAGCAAGCTTTTCAGTAGTTGAAGCAGTACTTAGGGTCACCATATCTATTGTCCAAGCTCGAGAAAGGCAAGCCCCTATTTCTATACTTAGCGGTTTCAGCCTCAGCCATCAGCTCGGTGCTCATTCGAAAAGTAGAAGGTAAGCAATGACCCATTTACTACACCAGCAAAGCATTGGTACCGGCCGAGATTAGGTTCCCGAGCATGGAGAAGCTAGCCCTCAGCCTAGTTGTCTCTACTCAGATGTTCCGCTCGTACTTCCAGGCGCACTCCATCATCGTCATCACAGATTCACCCCTCTGACAAGTACTCAAGAAGCCAGAGGTATTTGAGCGGCTTATAAGTGGGCGATAGAATTCAGAGACTTCGATATTCAGTATCGACTGAGGACTGCGATCAAGGGCCAAGCCGTGACCGACTTCATAGCCGAGTTCACTACTTCGAGTTGCGGGATAGGAGACACAAATTCGAAAGTCACCCCTGTGGCTCCTCCAGCTCTTCCTCTTCTTAAGAGCATAGAACCAGAAGGGGGAGATAGATGGACTCTCTTCGTGGATGAGTTAGCTAATTCGAAATGAGCCGGGGAGGAAATTGTCCTAGTTGCACCCGACTCGGCCATTATCCAATATGCAATCAGGCTCAGCTTTAAGGTATCCAACAACGAGGCAGAGTATGAAGCTCTGCTATCCGGACTTAGACTAACCGCTAGTCTGGGGGTTCAGCTCCTAGATGTGCGGTGCGACTCATAGCTCGTTGTAAATCATATATCGACAAAATATGAGGTTAAGGAAACAAGGATGATAGCCTACTTGGCCGAGGCTCGGAAGCTGACGGGGAGATTCATAGACTGTTCCATCAACCAAATCCCAAGAGCCGAAAACTCATGAACCGAAGCACTAGCAAAACTTGTCTCTGCTATAGAGGGGAAGATCCCAAGGATTGTCTTTGTGAAATTTCTGGATAGCCTGAGCATTGACCAAGCCGACTAAGAGATGATTAATCCAGTACAGACAACTCCGAGTTGGATGGATCCGATCATCAAGTACCTCACCACTGGCAAAGTCCCTCAAAATAAATTGGACGCTCGCGTCTGAAGGTTAAAGCAGCGCGGAACGTGATTCTAGATGACATATTGTACAAGAAAGGGTACTCTTGACCATACCTTAGATGTCTTCAATCCGACGAAGCAGATTATGTGATTCAAGAAGTCCATGAAGGAATTTGTGAAAATCATTCCGTGGGCCGCGCCCTTGGCTCAGAAAATACTTCTCCAAGGGTACTTCTGGCCAACGATCTGAGAAGATTCTAAGAACTTTTTTCAAAGGTGTGACAAATGTTAAAGATTTGCTGTCGTGTCAAGACAACCGAGCTTGGATGCTGGAGCCGCCCACTCTCCCGAGGCCCAGAATCATTTCCCTTTCCACTCTTTGTTGGAAGAGGGGAGCTTGGTGATGAGGTCCGGGGTATACTGGGTCCTGGCCGAGAAGTAGTATTAGCACGGCTCAGCTTTATCGTGCTTGGCCTAGTACATGGCCAGGAACTCGTCCAGCGACGGCTCCCCGCTCTTCACCTTTCGCCAAATAATCAAGGATGACACCAAGATGCGCTATGCATTCGGGACGAGCTGACCCAGAGCTAGCCTTAGCTGCGCCATCAATGCGCACACAAAGGGATGGAGCGGGAACTGAAGTCCTCATTGGAGGGTATAAACGAAGGCTGCTACTTCCCTGTCAAAAGGGTCTCTAGGTGCATCAAGGGCAGAGGAGGCCTTAATGTGCACGGAGTCTAAGATCTAGAACTCTGCGCAGAGACTGGCCATCTGGGACTCAACCAGAACTGAGCCCCCGGAACTTCAGCTTCAGATCGGCCTCCTGAAAGCCCGGCCAATGCCCTCCCAGCAGGATCTTGAGGTATCCTCCTTGACCCCTTGGCTCGGCCCTTGGACTTTGTGTCAATGCTCTTCTTAGGTGGAGGGAGAGCGAGATGACTTTGAGAGGACCTTCTGAGCTCCTGCACTCGGAGTCAGTTCTCTCGGGCTCGGACTTGTTTACGACCTCGAGAACCTCGTCCGAGCTGTTCGACATGGTGAAAGAAAAATTTGCAGTGAAGTGGTGGAAGACTCACAGGGCTCTAGGTGAATTCCTTCGGTGAAAATCTTCCTTTTTCGGCAGACTGCTCCGAGTAGACCCCTTTTTCTGACCAACAAAATCCCTTTTTCGACGAGAAAAATCCTTTTTCGGCAGCAAAATGTCTCAGACGAAAGGGTAGAGATCAGGAAAACTCAAAGGTATTCAAGCGTAAGAGAGATGAAATGAAAAGAACCTCAGGATTTTTATAGCCCGAGCTCACCGCTTGTAATCATGACAGACAATTGTCTCCGAAGCTGAAGCGGCTCGGATCCGAGCCCAATTGTACATGTGGCGATTCACGACATGCGCAACCAATCTCTACTTTGACTCGTGCACCGTCAGTATTCAATGCACCGATGTCTCTTCGCGTTGTTCCGACCCATGTGCAGTCAACATTCAATGCGCCTACGTCTCTTCGCATTTCAAGATCCACATGGCGTCACCTGGTCTGCTCAGCTGAATTGTCTTGACATCCATGGCCACATGTGCGATGCCTAGTGGCCAGAGCAGGAGAAATGGCTATCTCCGTACAGGGCACGGGCCTCAAAGCTCATCATGACGACGTTTTGTTCAAGCCCAACATTACAAGGAGAGCTGCGGCTCGTCTCCCAAAGCCTTGGTTCGTTTCTTCAAGCCTCGATTTGCTTTCCCAAGTCTATTACTTTGTGAGTTCGAGCTCGGACTTCGAGAGTAGGGAGTTTCTGTTATGGGTAAATTCGAATCGAGCCACATCAAGGCCAACTCTGGCACCAATGAGCGAAGTCTCAGACTGATGAGCGTTTGATCCGAGATGGATGTCCGACCTGACTATATCGACACGGAATGCACAAGAAGCTATCGTGCGCCTGATCACTTTACCTCCGAGCCGATCCTCCCAACCGGTATTCATGTGGTAGCTTATTCATGGGTTCAGGTTGTCGGGTAAGATCCGAGCAATGAGGTCAGCTCGAATGGGAACTTGATTAGCGACAGTATCAATGGATGACCCCAGTAACGCACGACTAGAGTAATGTCTAGCGCACGATCTCCGGAAAACTGCTAATGACCGCGCACACGTAGTCCTCGCGTAGTGGCGATGACCGTGCAGAGATTACCAGACACGTTCATTGTACGTAGCCCTCACGTAGTGGCAATGACCGTGCCGAGACTACCGGACACGTTCATTGTAACCCTCAGGTATAAATGCATATCATTTCTACAGGGATAGGTATGCAAGATCTCACACCCTCACTCTACTCTACGCCACTCAGGCCCTGTTTCCTAGCCTAACTTAGGCATTGGAGGGTCCCCTGCTTGAGTTAGGGTCTCCTTTGCTTGTTGCTTTGTACAGGACAGAGATTCGCTTTGAGCAGTCAAGGCTTGGCAGAGGGTGATCTAGATTTTGACATCAACAATCTCTATTTTAATATCATTTTTTTTCCATGTTTTCTTGATAATCTTGCAGATTTTATCTTCCTTATTATTCGTATACAATCTTTATCATAAACACAATTGATGAGTTAGAGAGCCATAATTTACATTTGTGGCCAATTAAAACGTCAGACTAGCTGAAACAGGAAAAATGGTAGTTTACTATGCGTGTAAAAATATTATATAATAAAAGCTTAGGAATATTCTAACATATATGGACCACTAATGTGAAATTTTGAAACTTTGAATTGCGGTTTAGACGTTGAAAAGGCTCACGGTTCTCTTATCTTATTACAAATAGACAACGGTCCGTAGTTCAAAGCAAAAAGGGTCGCAAGATGCGGATCTCACTTCACGGTTAGCGATAATGATTCGGGTTAAATGGTCTTGGCTCGCGGCGTGCACCCAATCAAATGTGGAAACGGATTGGCTACTCCCCCTGACACCAGCCCCGGAGTTGGTGGTCCGTACTCTGTGGCCCCCACCATGATGTATGTGTTTCATCAATTCCCTTCGTCCATTTTTAAATATCATTTTCTATTTTTAATCCAAAAATGACAGGAATATAAATCTCAAGTAGATCACACCACAGGAAAACAATAGTGATTGGATATCCGTCATTTAAATCCTCCTAAGGCCTTCTGCACTGTTTATTTGACATCCAATCTGTTGATTAGGCCATAAAGACCCAGATGGAGGGAGAAAACAAATATCAACTTGATCCTATACTTCTATAGCCCCCAAAAAGTTTTTAACGGTCAAAGCTCATTCAACACTGTTTCCTGTAATGTGGTCCACTTGAGACTGGGATATTCCTCATTTTTTGTGTGTTACCATAAATTGATGTAGAAAAATAATGGACGGAATGGATGAAACATATACATCATGGTGGGCCCACAGAGCACCGACCATCAGCTCCGGGGCTGCTGTCAGGGGGAGTAGCCAATCCATTCCCATCAAATACTACCGCGTGGGGTCATCATGCAATCCACGACCGTAACGCACACGCGGGACAAGGTATGGTGAGTCACCCGCGTACAGTCTGTCTCTCTCCTCGATACTGAAAAGCAAGCAGCTGAGCAGAAAAGATATCACCGCGTCTCGAGAAACATCCATCCGTTTCTTTTTAAAGGTTACCGATCCCATTGCCATCCGCGAACGGAGACGGATCTCATTCCGAATCGATCCGAGAGGGGGAGAGAGAATGTCGACTCTAACGTTTCCAGCATCGATTCCTTCTCCAAATGAAGATGCGGAACAGCTCCGAAAAGCATTTACAGGTTTGCCGAAACTTCCTACTTTCGATCGATGGAAAAATCGGATTCCTTTTTGTCTCTTCCGTATCTAATCCGATCGTGATTTTTGCAGATCGAAATCTTTAAAAAAAATTAGTGAAGAGTTTTTTTACTGGAAAGATCTGGGGTTTATGATAGTAGATTCTAGATCCGTTGACTTTTTTTTTTAAAAAAAAATTCTTAGTGCTTTCTGCCGATTATGAAGTTGTTGAGACGTTTGATTTTTGCCAGCTTCTGCATTTTTACATGAGCAGAATGACTGGAAGACTGGAACTTTAATTTGGAATCATAGATCAGGATGAGAAGTTAGCGTGATGTCGTTTGAGGCCCATCGACCTTTGTCATCCATGATCGCGCCCATGCGGCTACTCAGTTGGATGATCCGGTCCGTCGGTCCGTCATTCCCTATAGAAGATGGATCCAACGGGACAATCCCAACGAGCTGAATTTTTGTTGTGTTGAATATGGACTGCTGGCTGGTTTTGTCATAGTTGTGTGATTTTGCGTTCTTGTCATCCATGATTGGGCCCATTCGTCTAAACGATTGGATGATCTGGTCCGTTGGTCAGGCGTGCCTTATAGAAGATACATCCAATTGGAAAGTCCCAACGAGTTGAAATTTTGGGACGCAGAGTGGGTACTACCCCTGTCCTCCCTAGGTAGGAACGGACAGGGGCTCTGAGGGGCCACCATGATGTATGACTTTTATCCACACCGTCCGTCCATTTTTTCATATCATTTTAGGATACAAAACAAAAAATGAGGCAGATCCAAGGCTCAAGTGGACCACAACACAGGAAGCAGTGGTGATAATGACACCTACGGTTGAAACCTTCCTAGGGCCCACTGTGATGGTTAATTGCCATCCAACCGGTTCATAAGGTCACACAGACCTGGATGAAGAGAAAACAGAAATATCAACTTGATCTAGAGCTTCTGTAGCCCCCAATTTTTTATTTTTTTTCTAAGGGTAGGTGTTTTATCCCCACTGTGTGGTCCACTTGAGCCTTGGATTTATCTTATTTTTGGGCTTGTACCCTAAAATGGCCATTCTGCTAACGCTGTTGGCTCCAGGGCCAAAAGGCTGCTGATGGAATGGGCAGTCAATATCAAGGGTTTGATAGTTAGCGATCTTTGCTTTCTAGGCTTTTAGGGCATGTTTGATTTTCTCAGTTAAATACAAATGCAGTGGAAATGGGCAATAATTATTTCTACGCAAGAACCGAGGAGGCTGCCAAATATCAGGGGGGCCCATCATCATGTATGTGGATTATCCACACTATCCATCTATCATGCCAACCGAATTTAGGACATAAGCCAAAAAATGAGGCAAATTCAAAGTTCAAGTGGACCACACCACAGTAAAAATGTAATCGAACACTTACCGTTAAAAACTTCTTAGGGCCACTGTTTACTTTGGTGTGGGACACTTGATTGTTGTATTTTTCTCCTTTTTCGGCTCATGCTCAAAATGTTAGGGTAAAATGGATGGACGATGCAGATACATCATATACATGACTGTGGGGCCCACAAATTTATGCAGTCATTTTGGACCGTTTTTCAAAGCAGGAATACCCTGACATTTTCATATTTACCCTGCATTTGGAAAATCAAACAGGCCCCTATTTGATTTTTATCGTTTCGGGAAATGGCAAATACCCTTGAAATGGCTTATTGTTACCGTTTCACCTGTTTGGATATTCACGGGAATTTCATTCTTGGAAACCGGTTCAAAAGTAGTAGCGGCCATTTTAGGACCCCATCTTGATGTATATGACGTATCTGTTCCGTCAATCCATTTTATCACAACATTTTGAGATATAAGAAGAAAAATGAGGTTGATCCAACACTCAACTGGCCCATACCACAAGAAACAATGGCCTCAGGAAGTTTTTAACGGTAAGTATTTAATTCACATTTTTCTATGGTGTGGTCCACTTGAGCTTTGGATATGCCTCATTTTTTGGCTTATATCATAAATTCACTTGCATAATGGCTGAACGGTGTAGATATATGATATGCATCACCATGGGACCCACAAATATTTCACAATATTTGCCGTTTTTACACCCAAAAAGTAAGCCGTCAAATCAATTATGGGGAAGAGTGCGGCAACTAAGGAGGGAAATATTTATTACCATTCACGGGGCATTTCCCTGGGAATTGGAAAATCAAACATGCCCTTAGGGCCTGTGTAAATACCCAAGAAATGGGTGATTATTACCGTTTCACCTGTTTGAATATTAACGGGGATTGATTTCACTTCTTGGAAACCGGTTCAAAAGTAGTAGTGGCCATTTTAGGACCCAATCTTGATGTATATGATATATCTGATCCGTCTATTCATTTTATCACAATATTTTGAGATATTAGAAGAAAAATGAGTTAGATCCAACACTCAACTGGCCATACCAAAAGAAACAATGGCCACAGGAAGTTTTTAATGGTAAGTATTTAATTCACATATTTCCATGGCGTGGTCCACTTGAGCATTGGATATGCCTCATTTTTTGGCTTATATCATAAATTTATCTGACATAATGGATGAATGGTGTGGATATATGATATGCATCATGGTGGGACCCACAAATGTTTTACAGTATTTGCCATTTTAACCTCCAAAAAGTAGGCCGTCAAATCAATTACGGGGAAGAGCGCGGCAACTACGGAGGGAAATAATTATTACCATTTACTTGGGTATTTCCCAGTGAATTGGAAAATCAAACACGCCCTTAGTGTTTGATTTTCCAATTCTCAGGGAAATGCCCCGTGAATTGTAATAAATATTTCCCTCCTTAATTGCCTGACTCTTCCTCATAATTGATTTCACGGCTTACTTTTTTCGATGTAAAAATGGCAAATATTGTGAAATATTTGTGGGTCCCACCATGATGCATATCATATATCTACACCGTTCACCCATTATGCAAGTGAATTTATGATATAAGCCAAAAAATGAGGCATATCCAAAGCTCAAGTGGACCATGCCATAGAAAATGTGAATTAAATACTTACCGTTAAAAACTTCCTGGGGCCATTGTTTCTTTTGGTATGGGCCAGTTGAGTGTTGGATCTAACTCATTTTTCTTCTCATATCTCAAAATGTTATGATAAAATGGATGGACGAAACAGATATATCATACACATCAAGATGAGGGCCTAAAATGGTCGCTACTACTTTTGAACCGGTTTCCAAGAAATGAAATTCCCATGAATATTCAAACAGGTGAAACAGTAATAATCACCCATTTCCAGGGTATTTACCATTTCCCGGTGAAACGGTAATAATCACCCATTTCCAGGGTATTTACCGTTTCCCGGTGAAACGATAAAAATCAAAGAGGCCCTTAGTGGCTGTCTGCTACCTCAGTAGATTTGCTTTTTTCTTTCTGTTTTTTGTATTCTCTCCTTTCTTCTTTTATATAATATCCTGTTGCTTTAAAAAAAAAAAAAAAAAAAAAAAAAAAACCATACATCTTGTTAGCCCCTCAGGGCGGTCATCCCTTCCTAGCTAGGGAAGGGGTAGTACCCAATCTGTGTCTGAAATTTTGTCCTGTTGAACATGGACTGCTGACTGTTTTTGTTGTAATTGTGTGATTGTGTTCTTGTCCATTTGTGGTTGGACTCACCTGTTCATTGGTCTCCATGACCTTACAAAATATTTGAAATGGTTGGCTTGGGCTTCAACATTGAGATGCTGGGACTGATGAATGGCCTTACCCTATGCAATTGTCCATCTATATTCATAAACATGCATTATGGAAATCTTGTTGCTTTGCCAAGGCATGGCCCACCCCAGGATGCATTGTCTTTCGCATTTCAGCATTGATGACTGGACTGGGCCTTTTCCCAGTTAAGCTAATATGTTAGATCATACCTTTTTGAAATTTAGGGGACATTCTGTTGTTTTCTCAAGTAGGAAGAATCGTCCCAGTGTTCTGAAGTACAATGTCTAGTGTTTTGAAGTACAATGTCTATGTTTTTTATTTGGAGTCCATGGCAAAAAGGGGGAGAATGGTTCATGAAGCTTAGGAGAGAGGAATGGTGGATGAAGCTGCTATTGACTATTTGAATAGCTTGAGTGATTCACTACCTCTTCATGATGTATCTGATCTATCTAATAACAGCTCTTGATTAACTCCATTTAAGTGAGGAACCCATTCGACTATGACATTTGATTATGTCATGGAACTGAGATTGAGAATGTCAACTTCTAATCTACTATGTTTGTCGTAAAATAATATGGCACCCAACCATGAAATGCTTCTGTTTTGATTTCCTTGTTAAGCCTGGTATCACTGATGAAGCCAGTCACTCAGAAATTCATTGTTAAGACCAACATCTCTGCTGGGTCATTGTTTCGGAAAAAAATAAAAAATAAAGAATGTTGAATGACTTTGTAGCTTTGAAGACTTGCAATTTGGCCACCTCTTTGTGTACTGTTTGTTAGAAACAAGTTACAATCAGAATATGGATTGTAAAGTTAAAATGCCTACTGCTTTTTTAGACCAAAAAAAGAAAAAGAAAAAAAGATGGAAGATTCACATATATCAACCGAATTCATTAAATAATTGCTGAATTCAGCTCCTTCGAGGTTTAAGGAGCTTACATCCAAGAAATAAGCTCCACTCCCCTCTTTTCTACTCTGTTAGAAACATACAATCAGTAAAATCAGTAAATGCCATTTTTTTTTAATTATTATTTTTTAAGACACGGTGTCCCCACCTCTTTTTGAAATGAGACTAATCCCTGCGAATACACGCAATCACCCACAACCACGTGTATCCGGTAAAGCCAAGGAGGGGAATCGAACTTTCACCAATAGGGAGCAAACCTATGGTGAAGACCATTTGCCCAAACCTCGTTGGGTTCAGTAAATGCCATTTGACATGATGAATGTTATGGTTTGTTTAGTAATTCACTTATTAGTGGAAGGTTGTTCTCTAGCATTTTGCTGACGCATCATATTTTTTGTACCACGCTTTTGATAAATATTTCGGGTGTGAATTGTTGATATTTTTTAAAGTCAGTAGTGCTAGAGAGCCTTCATAATATATTTCAAGTGTACTATCTTCTTTTTCATTTTGAGCAAAAGCTTCAATCAGGAGGCTATGCTTGCAACGCACATGGCAGGATTTGGTAATGCTTTTATGTTGGACATGTATTGATGGTATGCCATTTTGTCCAATCAATTGCAGGATGGGGAACAAATGAGAAGTTGATCATATCAATTCTAGGTCACAGGAATGCAGCGCAACGCAAGTTAATTCGTCAGGCCTATTGCAAAACATATGGAGAGGAACTCCTAAAAGCACTAGAAAAAGAACTTTCAAGCGACTTTGAGGTTGGTCTTTTTTTGCATGTCATTAGTTGTAACATAGAAACTGGTGCTGAATGTTCTTATATAGTGACATGGCTATCTTGCGACTGAATGCTTGCCATGGCTTGTGATTTTCCTCTAAATGTCTAATTGGGCCAGAAGAAAAAGGACAATGAAAATTGGTTGCTTCTAAGAGTAGGCTTCACATTTTAGGTGGTTGGGTTTTCCATGGTATGTTGAATTCGGATTGATTTGACCCAAGGACATGTCTTTAAAACATTGGAAACATAAGAAAGCACACCACAAAATACGAAACTCTTATTCAATCAACAGACTACAGGGAAAAAGTACTGAAGCAGTGGACAATAATAAGTGTGAAGAAACCAATAAATACACATTCAAGATTGGAACAGACAGTATTCTGTCTTTAGCAAGGATTCCATGATAGACGCCCTCAAATTATGGGTTGTCTTCGAGGATGGTGGCAGATTTATCTGTGTTTGTCCAGGCTCAGTGAGCCGATTATTTCAGACATCTTCCGTTGTCTTTAGAGACCGGCACTTATGTCTCTGCTGGGGCTGTTTCTTGGCTTCTGGAATTTAGTAGAATCCCTGCAGTAAACCCGGCTGTTATTGCATTGACCATTAATTGATTTTCTTGCCAATGCTATCATCCATCCTTGAACCTTGGTTGAGGCTATTCGTTTGGCTTGCCAAATGCAATTTTATCAAAGTGAAATGGCAGTACGAGAAATTTATCCAAAAATACGAAAGGGGCACTATAAGGGGCATGTTACTTTTGTGTCCATGCCCTGAATTTGATGGATATGCTCTGGCAAGTGTATGGGATCTTTACTAGAATCAGTCTCTGTTCCATATTTACTTGGCAAGCAATTTGTCTATTCAGTGCTGTGCTAATGAATCTGTGAATCTTCGATGTTGGAACATATATTTATAAACAGAGAGTGGTACTGCTGTGGACACTGGATCCTGCTGAACGTGATGCTTTGTTGGCCAATGAAGCTACAAAGAAGTGGCATTCTAGCAACCGTGTTCTTATAGAAATAGCTTGCACGAGGTCTTCTAAAGAATTACTTATTGTGAGAGAAGCCTATCATGCACGTTACAAGAGGTCTCTGGAAGAAGATGTTGCAGCTCACACTGTGGGTGACTTCCGCAAGGTACAGCTCTTACAACTTGACCTTGAATAACTTCTTTGTGCAAGGAAATTTGCACTGCAAAAGTTATTTTAGGTTCTGTTTTTTTTCTGGTGATTTTTGTGATCTCTGCAATTATTTCATGGGAACATGCTTATTATTTTTTAAAAGAAAAGGATAGAAATTCTTGCCTTTGTGAACTCTGTTTTACATTAGGCCCTCTTGTAACTTCATACTTTTTATGGTAATATTTTCTAATGTTTCCTGTGTGGTGAACTACGTTAAATTTCACAGGACACATTTAGTGACTGTGCTTGTCCAGCCAGGCCATTCGGTGGATGGGACCCCTCTCAGTTTGGTTATAGACCAAAAATGTCATCACGTGGGCATTCCTAACCAGTCAGCTAATTGTGTAATAACTTTTGGTCATTATTAGCAGTCCTTAGAAGATTCCTACAGGTTTGGTAATTTGATGTCATTTTTCAGATGTGGCCCACCCAAATGGTGGGACATCAATGAATGGTATTAAGAAGTTTTTGCAGATGTGTCACATGGTATTTGCAATGAATGGTAATTTTCATTTATAAGAAGTTTTTTTTTTTCTTTTCATGATATTACAAAACACGATATTTCACCAAGAAATCGTTGACAACGGGAAACCAAACGAAAGACTATGATCTCGATATCACCATGCGACGATGATGATAACATCGCAATATTATCAATATTATCTCCGACAATTTGAACATTGCATACAACTATGCTCCTATAAAAAAAACTTTGAAATGAAAATTTTTTAATAAACAAATTTTTGGTGATATCAATACATTGGCGATATTATCAAAATATCACCGATACACTGACAATATAATCGACACCCAAAATTTACACAGTCAAAAAAGTATTGGCAATACAAGCGACACCTAGAATTTACACTGTAAAAAATATTGGCATTATGTTGGCGATATCGATACATTGGTGATACATTATTAATACCTGGAATTTCTGAGACTATCAGTATTATCGGTATTGCCGAGCTATATATACGGATACTATCGGGGATATTTTGACAATGTCGGGGATACTTAAAATAATGTGCATATCTATGTGTCATACTCGTGAGCGGTCTATCAGTGAGCAATTCTCAGTTGATTCCCACTCCGCTGTGTGATGAAGGTATTGGCTTTAGAAAACTTGGCCAAGTTTCCTTTACCTATCCTTTTCCCCCCATAAACTATGCCAACCTGATCATCCCCCTGATTTTTACAATGGCGTCTCCTCGGTTTCGATCTCTTACCCACAAGCTATATTGGCACTTCTGGGGCATGATGATGGTATTACTTGTATGCACCCGTACGAGCTAGTAGAAGAATGATACATTGGCACATGCAGTGCATGGTGATGGTATACCTTGTACTCACCCGTATCAGTACTTGCACTATGGAATATGGACAGATCCTCCCAGTCCCAACTTTCTGCATGGAGTTTCAGTTGAGTAAAAAAAATAAAAAATCTTCCCAGGAAACGGGGAAAAAGGCTGTTGTTAGCATTTCTATTGAATAATGCCTGTTACTGAGAAAATAAGCTGGTATATGGTAGGTGATTTTGATTATGCCAAACCAAACTCCACTTAAGAGTGGCCATTTCCTTTTACCTTCTCTTTCCCCTACAAGATGGTGTATGCATTTAGCTAATGCTAAGTAAACCATGCTGCAGCTTTTGGTGCCTCTTGTGAGTGCTTATCGTTATGAGGGAGTAGAGGTTAACATGACCGTGGCAAAATCCGAAGCCAAGATACTGCACGAAAAGATTGCAGAGAAGGCTTACAATCATGAGGAAATCATCAGGATCCTGACCACACGGAGCAAAGCACAACTCAGTGCAACACTCAATCATTACCACACTGCATATGGAAATGAAATCAACAAGGTGCGTACCCCAACCTCCTGAATACATAGCCTTAGGTTGGTGTTTGTTGCAATTCAAATGAATGGTGCATCCAAATGGGTACTTAATGCCTGTTTAATTTTAGTTTTTATAAGATTGTTGACTGAAGTTCAATATGCCTGATACAGGACTTAAAGGCGGATCCGAAAGATGACTTCCTTGCAGCACTGAGAGCCGTGGTCCGGTGCTTCACATGTCCTGAAAAATATTTTGAGAAGGTTCTTCGACTGGCGATCAACAAGACAGGAACAGACGAGGGGGCTCTTACTAGGGTGATTACCACGAGGGCAGAAGTGGATTTGAAGGTGATAAAAGAAGAATACTACAAAAGGACCAGCATTCAGCTTGATCGCGCCATTATCAAGGACACTTCGGGTGACTATGAGGATATGCTTCTCGCCTTGGTTGGACATGGTAGCACCTGAAATGTCTTGTTTCTCAGTGGATGCTTCAAGACGGCTGGTAGGCCTTTATCCTACTATCTGGTATCTAGTATGTGCATATGTTTGATCTAGCGTACGCATATATATCTGCGTGTCTGCGTGTTGTTGATGCAACGCTCGTCCTTCGGCCATTTTCTCTGCACCGACCTTCTGGTTTTGATGTAGGAATAAGGCTTTTACGAGTGTTGCCTATGACTTCTGTTCGTGATTTTGTGATAGTGTTGCTGAGACTTGGGTGTTTTTTAGCTTTTCTCTGAAATAAGGTTTGAAGTTCCACTGTCCGATAGTTGTAGAATTATGTGTGCTACTCGTCAACACGTAGGTATTTTCCTTGAGAGTGCAGTATTCCTTTTGTGTGGGGCCCATCGTTGGGTGACCCAGACCTATGGATACCACTATCGATGAGATTGTCCGAAATGGGAAGATCCTGACCCGTTGATACTTCAGTTCTCTGTTGGATGTGGACTGTTGTAGGCCAGTGCGTCTTTGCATCTGGATGATTTCTGGGACATTCCCCACTCGCTAAGGGGCCTATGAGATCAATCTTTAGATAATGGAAACGTAACCCCACGCAAACTCTATTGGATGGTTGCTGATGTGTGAGAGCTTGTAATTCGTCATGTGAATCTTTCACGTGCAGCATAGTGTTTCCTGTTAACGGGCTAGTGGCTACGTGTGGAGGACACCCGAGTCCTGCAAAAGGTGGGGCCCACCTGAAGGTTAGGTGGGGCGAAAACCGGGCACGGATTGGGTATTACCCCACCAGGACCTAGCTAGATACCGACGGTCATGTCATGAGCTCTGTGGGGCCCACCGTGATTTATATATTTTATCCATGCCATCATCTATTTTGAAAGACTATTATAGGGCATGAGCCAAAAAAGGAGGCAGATCGAAGGCGCAAGTGTACAACAGCACATGAACTAGTGAGGATTTAAAGCCTACCGTCGAAAACTTCCTGGATGCCGCATGCGTTTTAGATCAAGCTAATATTTATGTATTCCTGGATGTCGCATAAGTTTTGGATCAAAGCTAATATTTATGTATTCTCTTCGTACAGGTCTATGTGACTATATATAGTTTCGATGGAAATCAACATCACGGTGGGCCTAGGAAGTTCAATTCAATATATAGATCACGGTGGACCCCACAGAATCCTTGACATGACCGTCCGTCTCTAGCTAGGTCCTGGTTGGGTAGTATCCTATCCGCGCCGGTGCAAACCATGCTGGTCTTAGGCCACTCGTGTGAAAATCCTTTGGTGCGGCCTATCCGAGTGTTTTTGTTAGGCAGGTCTCTTGTACGTACTGGGAGTCTGGGAACGGAATTGCGGATTGGAGCGGATTTGAGGGGCTCTCAAATCCCCGGGTCGTTTGGCTGCATAAAGTAGTTTGTAATTCACGGTGGGAGCTTGGATTACACCTAAAATCATTTCAATAGTTGTAGATGTAACATGTATATCACTCTATATTATCATTTTATTAGCCACATGACTCACTAATGATGATCAGCACTGTCCAAATATTGTCTATGTGAATCAGCACTCTCCAAACATTGTCCAACACTATCTAAACATTGTCCATGTAAATCAACGATTAAAAATCATTCGTTAGTCACTCAGACATGATCTTGTGCTTGTGGCCCATCTGAGACTTGGAATTTCATCATTTTCTGGAAAAGCATATATTTCAGCAGGCTTAACGTAACCATTGGGTCAAAAATTATATATCTCACTGATTAAATATATTAAAGTTGATTTAGTAATTAAATTCAAACCCCCGTAAATATACCATGGATATGTACTTTTGGATTAAAGTTGATTCACACTGAGGGTGCCAAACACACCGTGAGGATTGCAAATCGATGGGTTCTGAATCCAGAGGGTTCCAAATCTATGCTCCCAAACAGGCCCTTACTTTATGGACGGAGTGGAGCGATTTCCCTGTCCCCCGCCAGCAGGAAGATCGTGCAGGCTGAAGATGTGGAGCCCACCATGATGTTTGTGAGAAATTCACCGTCCCCATGATAGGTTTGCATTCTAAAGTCCAGCCTTATGCCCTTATCCATAACTCAGGTGGGCCCTCCCAAAGGGATCAATGGGGCACATCGAGGAGGACGATGCCTGCAAATAGCAATTTCCAGATGGAATGTGTGGTACAAGGTATTGTTTATATTCCATCCAACCCAGTCAAAACTCATCAGGTGCACTCAATCAGGATGAATCGGATGTGGGCGTGATGTTCACTGTTCCTTGTGTCCCACCGCAAATGCACGGTTTGGATTCTACATTGCAAGTGGACCCATACGGATCAAAGTCATAGTGTGCATGCCATCATCTCCCTCAAAAATTAAGTGCTCTTTTGCTTGCTTGTATTTGGAATACATGGGATTCAAAATTGCTAACGATCCAATGCATTCAAAATCTTTAATTGTGTTTGGCATCTCCTAATTGGATTGCATTGAAATCCAAAGCTTTTATTTGGTAGCAAGTGTTCTGAAAGCATTAAAAGCTTACATTATATTCACTAAGGCCCCATTTGTTAAATCTAAAGTCTAAAGCCTGAAGCTGAAATCTAAAGATGAATATATAATCTGAAGCCTGAATCTGAAATTTGAAGTCAAAAAACTTGTTTGATAATTATGGCTGAAGTCTGAAAATTAAGTATTGAATTTGAAACAAATTCTTTGTTAACAAACATCTGAAATGTCTGAAATATGTTAATTTGACACATTTGCCCCTATCTGCTGTTTGGAAATGTTTTACACTTGATGAAGATTTCCCGCCAAATGTGATCTCCTTTAAACCGTTCGTGCAACTCAAAGCTCAATGAGCATCAGCGTTATATAGCTACTATTTCTTCTCGTGTGGCCGACTTGAGTCTTGGATTCACCTCATTTTTTGTCGCTTGTACTAAAATTAGCTTGCAAAACAAATGAACAGTGTATATTTCTTAAAAACATGGTGGTGGGCCCCACCTAGCATCCTTGCGCAAGAACTTTCTGTGAACGGCTTTCGCAGGAAATCCGTGTCCATCAAATCTGTGCCCGATGTACCACACGGAAAACCGATTGGCTAGTCCTGCTGCCACCCGCCAATGGTTGATGGTCAGTGCTCTATGGGCCCTACCATGATGTATGTGTTTCATACATGCTAATAGCTGATGGTCAGTGCTCTATGGACCCCACCATGATGAATGTGTTTCATCCATGCTGTCCATATATTTTTTCAGATCAATTTATAGTATGAGACAAAAAATGAGGTATATCCCAATCTCGAGTGGACTACATTATAGGAAACAGTGTTGAATGAGCTTTGTCCATTGAAAACCTTTTGGGGGCCATAAAAGTTTTGAATCAAGCTGATTTTTGTTTTTTATTTTTTTTTACTTCATCTTGAGAATGTATGACTTAATTAATATATTGGATGTCAAATAAATAGTACAGTGGGCCCTAGGAGGATTTTAATGGTGGATATCCGATCACTATGATTTTCCTGTGGTGTGGTCCACCTCAGATTTATATCCCTCTTATTTTTGGAATAAAGACATAAAATGAAATACGTAAAAATAGATGAATGGAATGGATAGAACACGTGCATCATGGGGACAACATAGCACCGACCACCACCAACCGGGATGGTGGCAGGGGAGTAGCCAATCCGTTTCCGCATCCAGCTATATAGCTTGTGTAGATGGGCACAGATTAGATATTGATGAGACTCCTACTGAAGTGGTGTCACCAAGTTCTGTGGACCCCATTATGATATATGTATTATATCCACAACGTCTATTCATTTGGAGATATTATTTTAATGCATGACCTAGAAAATGAGGCAGATCCAAAATTTTAATGGACCCCATCACAGAAAACAATGAGAAGATTGATGTCCACCGTTGAAACCTTCTTAAGGTATATCATAATGTTTTTTCGAAATCCAACATTAAAGATCATCATACTGCTTCACCCTAAAAATTAGAGGGATATAAATCTCAGGTGGACCACACCATGGGAAAACAATAATGATTGGGTTTGCCCTACTAAAATCCTCCTAAGACCTATTGTACCATTTATTTGACATCCAATCTTTTTATTAGGTCATACAGGAACAGAAGAAAGGAAAAAACAAAGATCAGCTTGATCCAAAACTTTTATGGCCCCCAAAAGGTTTTTAATGGTCGACACTCATTTAACACTGTTTCTTGTAATGTGGCTCACTTGAGATTTTTTATATACCTAATTTTTTATCCCATACCATGAAATGATCTTAAAAAAATAGATGGATGGCGGGGATGAAACACATACATCATGGTAGGGACCACAAAGCACCGACCACCAGCCATTGCCCAGTGGCAGTGGGAGTAGCCAATCCGTTCCCCAGGCCAAGGGACGCGGATTTCGAAAGCCTTTCGCAGGAAGGTCTGCGCTGGAAAACTGGGTGGGGGCCAACGTGATATTTTTAAGAAATCCACTCCGTACATCCGTTTTCTGAGCTCATTTTAGGACTTGAGACCAAAACTTAGAAGGATCCAAGACTCAAGTGGGGCGCACTGGAGTAAAAGGTGGGTAGGAAAATTCCTACTGTTGAAAATTTTCTGGGGTAGACTGTGATGTTTACATGACATCCATACCGTTAATAACGTCATTCCTACTTGGATGAACTGAAAGCACAAATATTAGCCTGATTCAAAACTTCTGTGGCCCATGAGTATTTCAACTGTGTACGTTCAATACTTACATTTTAGGTCCACTTGAGTATTAGTTACGGCTCGGTTTTGACATGTTATCTTAAAAATATCTCAAAAAACTGATGGTCGGGGTGGATTTCTCAAAAACATCACGTTCGACCCCACCTAGGTTTCCAGCGCAGGAACTCATGATAAGGCTTTAGCAGGAAATCTGCGTCCAGCGGTACGAGGACGCAGATTGCGTACTGCCGCGACCGTCTCTAGCTCCAAACGGGCACTTCTGTGGGCGGGCCCACCGTGATGTATCTGTACATCTAAACTATCAATCCCTTTTTTTAGATTATTTTAAGGCATAAACACAAAAATGATGCAGATCCAACGCTCAAGTGGACCACACCAAAAATAGCAGCGGGATAATGTTTTTCACCTTTAAAAAATTCATGTATACATGGATGTTTTTAAGGGCCACTGTGATGTTTTTTTACTATCTAACTTATTCATTAGGTTATGTATACATGGATGAAGTGAAAACACAAATATCAGCTTGATTTGAAACTTCTCTACCTCTCAAAAAGTTTTTAACGGTGGACGTTCAATCCCCACCTTATGGTCCAATTAATCATTAGACCTGCTTTTTTGTATTGGATCACACCTTAAATTATTTGAAAAAGTTGATGGACGGTATGAATCAAACACATAAATCATGGTGGGGCATAAAGAAGTTTCACAGGTTAAATGTTGATTTTGTACTGCGCAGACAATTTAAAAGAAAAAATTTATATAGAAACTAGAAAAGAGGTATATTTGAAAGAAAATTTATTTTGTTTAATGAAAATTCATGGAGCGCCGTGTTCACCATTAAGCGAGACTCCTATCACGGAAAGAATTCAGTGAAAAATCACTTAGCGCTTTCCGTCTTCCGCATTAATAACTCATTAACAAACACCACTAAACACGAAAAATTTTTCCCATTCCGTATTAAATGCAAAAATTCAACGTTAACAAACACGGCCTAAGTCTAAAATTAAGTAACTAAATTATCTATAATATTTCCAAATGGAGCACGCATTAAACATTGTAAATAATCATTATAATAAGTTCATTAAAACACACACATCGATTAAAATTAAGGTAATTTCAAGCTTCGAATGGGCCCACAAACCTATGATCTTATACTTTTCAATAGATTTAATAGGTTTTGTGTCAATAACACCCCATTTAATGGCCTCAATGATTTGTATGTGAAATTCACATTCGTCATTAGATGGGTCATCCAATGTTACACCAGGGTAAAAAAATCAGGCTAACTTATGATTTAGATGGTCCACACTATAAGAAACAATTGAGAGAGAAATATCTCTCGTTGAATTTTTATTTTATATATATATATATATTTACAAGCATATTGTAATTGTTAACCGTGCCATATCAAAATTTAGACCTAAATCTCAAAAATAAGCTTATCCATAATTGAGGTGGCCAAAGCCTAAGAAAATGATGTAGTTTAACTTGTGACCCCAACATAGGTCCAACTATGATGAATGTATTTTATCCGTGCTGTTTAATTTTTATAGCTCACTTTAGGGCATGAGCCCAAAAATGAGGTAGATCTTAATCTTAGGTGGACCACACCATAGGAATCAGTTGGGTTTGAACGCTTAACGTTGATAACTTCTTGGGGCTACAAAAGTTTTGGATCAAGCTGATCGAACAAAAAAAAAAGAAATTTTGAATCATGCTGATATTTGTATTTTTCCTTCATTGAAGTCTTTGTAACCTTATTAATAGGTGAATGGAAAATAAACATTATAGTAGGGCCTTGAAAGCTTTTAATGGTGGACGTTCAATTAGCATTGTTTTCTTGTGGTGTAGTCTACTAGAGATTTAGATGTTATTGGAAATTTGTGTTGTAGAATCACATAGGTTTAGATATACGATAACAATCCAATGGCACCAAGCAATCACAAGAGAACATAAAGATTTAACGTGGAAAACCCTTTTCAAAAAAAACTACGGTACAAAACGACATATATCTACTATGAAAATAGAAATTACAAAGACTGGGCTTACTCGATTCGAACAACCTTAAATCTCACCCTTGCTAACCCTAGAACCTTTTTAGAAACTCCATTTAAAAAAAAAAAAAAAAAAAACCCCCTCTTTAGAAACCCTTGGAACCCCTTTAGAAAGCCTTAACATTATCTAGAATGACCCTAAGACCCTTATTTATAATTTAGAAAACTCCACTTACACACCCCTCTAAAATCACCTCAATTTTACGCAGCTCGCGCATAAATGGCGCACTATCTACGTAACCCTCGACTAGTTGAGCTAGGCCTTCGATTGGTCAAATGACCCCTTCGACTGGTCAAGTCTGACCCTCGACTGGTTGATCATCTCAGAAATCTCAAATACATCATCGCTGGACTTCAAGTTGAATAGGCTTCGACCAGTCGAAGAGACCTTTAACTAGTCAAGCCAGTCCCCTGACTGGTCGAGTACCATGGACCATAAAAATTTAAGACATCTATTTTGACAACATATGCATACCCTAAAATGAGCTAGCAAAAAGGATAGATAGCTTAATAAGACACATACATCATGATGGGCATAAAGAGCTTTGCCACTAGCCAGCTGCCTGTTGTTGGGGTCACAGCCAAACTGTGTTCGCTGATTATAGCCTAGATTCTTTGATGGATCTGTTCTTACTGTGGGCTATCCATCCATGGTACACACCCGTCATAGATGATAGTACGGTTAGAAGGCCTTCCAGTTAGGGGTGCACATTAAACCGGTAGATCTGCGGAGCCGGACCGGAACATACCAAACGGTCCGGTTTGGTTCGGTTCTATAGTGCACCTGTTCTGGTTCCGGTTCCAAAAATCAAAGATCCGGTTACATCGGTTCGGTTCTCGGTTCGGGGGTATGTAGAACCGAACCGAACCGTAAACCGATCCGTAGAACCAAACTGTGGATCTGATTCATAGAACCGAACCGTGGAACCGAACTTGGAACCGAACCAAGAACCCTTTGATTGTTTCCATATTTGACTTATGATTTATGGTTTATAATGCACCATTTAATTATTTTCATAAATGTATTTTTGCACACCTTATATAATATCTAAACCATTCATCAAATGGACCACAACATGGATGGACATGGACTAGATAATAAAATTAAACATGCAATTGGGTTGGATTATAAAAAGCCTAGAACCGTGGAACCGATCCGGAACCGAACCGGTTTTAACGGTTTGGTTCTGGTTTGGTTCTAGGGTGCCAACGATCCAGTTCTGGTTCCGAATATCCTGTGACCGTTAGAAACGGTTCGGTTCTGGTTTCACCCTAGAACTGGACCAAACCGACCCGTGTGTACCCCTACTTCCAGTAACACGTGCGTTTGGCTATCGGTGAGGAAGTCACGTGAGTTTGACTCATTTGTAGTGCATGGAGATGCGAGAATAGCTGCAATATGATAGATCCGACTGCAGCAACGTGATGTATTTGTGACATCCGTTCCGTCCATCTATTGCTCACATCATTTTAACCGTACATATGAAAAATCAGCTCAATTAAAAATTCAGGTGGGCCACACCACGTGAACGATGTAAAAACAAATCATGCTAATTTTTGGGATCAGGTTCTAACAAGAATTGTGGCAACTGATGACGGAGAGGATGGCACACGTGCCGTAAAGGGGTGTTTGGCACGTGGTATTGGGAAGGATTAGGTGGGATGGGATTAAAAAAAATATAATTATTACAAATGGGAGGGATTGTCTCTATTGCAAGGATAAGCTAAATTCCACGCTATGTTTGTAATACAGTGATACATGGAATGGATATACCTACCATCATTTGAAACTATTGAGAATAATATATATATGTTATATCCAAATTGTTTATTTGTTTTGTAACCTCATTTTATTAGTCCCATTCAAAACTTATATGTCCCCTAAGAAGTTTTCAACGGTAAGTATTCGATCCCCACTGCTTTCTATGGTGGGGTCCACTTGAGCATTAGATCTACCTGATTTTTTGGCCCATGCTCTAAAATGATCTCAAAAAATTAGTGGACAGTGTGAATATAGCCCACATATCATGCTGGGACCTACACAACTAGCTAACATTGAGTGAAATTGGCATGGGACCCAATGTAATTCCATCTAATCTAATTCCACGCTTTTCCATTCTTCCCCCACATTGAGTGGAATTGGGACAGGACTAAAATGCAATTTCATCCCACTTAATCCCATCTAATATCATGTGCCAAACACCCCTAAAAGTACAGACCTCGGTGTCCCACGCTCTTCGCAGAGGTTTTTGGTAAGGATAGGGAACACACTATACATCATACTATAGCTATGGTACGGGGGTGGGTTTTCACCTCTTGAATGCATGTGTTGTACTCTATTTTTATCCATTTTTACAAAGTTAATAAAAGAGGGATATATGTAAATTTACAGTACTTGTGTGATATATTTGAAATCCAAAGAGAATTTCGCAACGATAAAATTAATGTCTACCTAAAGATATCACATCATCTACAAAGATAGGGTTGTAAAGAAAAATATGATCAAGTTGATAGAAAAGTTTGAAGTGATTATAGTAATCATTTGACCTCGAGAAATATTCAATATATTAATTTAAGACTAAAAATTATAAGGAAATTCAGTCGCAAAGGATATCTCATGGAAATCTATCTTTTAATTAATTTATATTTTTTAATATTATTTATCATTTACATTCCTTAATATAATCCGTAGTCGTGATAAAATAGTTGTTAACTTTATCTATAATTTGACTCTACACATGTTGAATTCAATAATATTAAGTAAATTTTTCGTATAAAAAGGTGCTCTGTAATTGTTCTCCATGACCATAAGAATTTTCGTTTTTAAATGGTGAACCCCACATTCCCAATTCCATACTATTAGAGTCATCCAAAGAAACATTTTTTGAATGCATGGTGGTGAAGGAAGATGAATTTATAACACTGAAAGGTAAAGCTTCACCGGATGGATTTCAAATCCAAAAGTCAAAGTCTAAGATAATCAAAGAAGCATGATAAATATGTCACTGCTTCCATGAGGCTGTAACGGATCAGACTACCATATGCCATCATTGGTGAAAATTTGCCCACCAGAGTTTTTATGGGGTATGGCGTTGGAAAAAATTAGTGCCATTGATGCTTATTTTTTTCAATGTAAGGCTGAAAATTTATGCTACGAATGTAACTTTTTAGGAAATAAAAAGAGAATTTTGAATAAAAATATTTTTAATTTTAGGATAAAATATTTAAAAAAAATTGGAATATTTTTTTCCTTATAAGTTTATACACCAGGCCGAATAGAAAAAGGTGAATAGTTGGTCACGTCTACAGTAAAAAATAATCCCGTGTCTTGACTACTTTACCTTATGGTGGCTCGTTTACACCCTGATTGTACCATTAGATTGATCTGAACCGTTCTTGTTCTCATTAGTGCAATATAAAAGCTATGTTCCGACAAACATGCCTCATTGATGATTCTAGAATCTAGGATTTGAATATAACCCATTAAATATTGTTGATCATCATAAAATCACCCGTTCAACGAAGTTTTCTTACCACGGCCTAACTAGCACCGAGGTGTGTGGAATCCCTGACTGGGGGGCCTATTGTGATTTATGTAGCTTACATCCTCGCTGTACATCCATTTTGAAAGCTCATTTTAGAACATTATTACACAATTGAAGCAGATTCAAATCTTAGGTGAACCACACCACAGGAAACAGTGGTGATTGAATCCCCACCATTAAAAACTACTTGGGGACACCTAAATGTTTTTCTTCCATCCAACCTTTTGACAAGGTCACAAAGATCTGGATGAAGGACCAACACAAATAACAGCTGGATCCAAAACTTTCGTGGCCCACAAAATGTTTTTAATGGTCGATCACCACTGTTTCCTATGGTACGGTTCAACTAAGATTTGGATCTGCTTCATTTTATTCTGGATCATGCACCAGCATTAGCTATCAAAATGATTTAACGGAGTGGATGCAATGAACATACATCAAAGTGACCCCACCGTCAGGGATCCACCGCGGTACATCTGAATCTAGAAGATGAACGGTTCAGATCATCATCAATTTAAATGCACAGGGAGTTGGAAACCGGCCGCGTGCCGTACCGTGTCTAGAGTACTGTCATATCTCAGGGGCAGTTATTTCCTACTCCAGCGGAGTGTAATACATCAAATACGCAGACACTCATAGATTGTACACGTGGCATGGATTAACTCAAGCTGAAATTGTGTAACCCATCAACTAAACTCACGATCCGAACTCAGATTGGATGAAGAATCGTGATCTCTGATTCGTGGGCACTTGTTCTTTGAAATATGACCGTTGGATCCCATTTTCAACATTTCCAAATGAATGTCCACCAATCGGATGGTCAGGCGTGTAGCTTTTGATTAATTATAAATCTGAAATGGGACCCACAATTCAGAGAAGTTGCTTGATTGGCACGTGTACAATATCCGGGTTCCTGCGTATCATCCATCACACTCGGCCAGAGAATCAAAGATTTCCCGAGTATCAGATTCAGAGATGTGATGGGCGACCCATCCACATGATTGTCCCTGACCCACCTGAAATGCCTGACAAGCCGCGTCTGACCACGTTAGAATATCTTTTTCTCGTGCGTTTTCTTTTTGGGATTTCTTCGCTATTTGAAATATTCCTTTTACGGAAACAAGGCCGGGACCACTTCTCAACCGAAGCGGCGGGTCCACTGAAATGGGTGGTACACCTGACCGTGGGGCCCACTGTGAGGCTTCATTCTTGGCATCTTGCCTCAAATGAGCTTTCAAAATGGATTGACGATGTGGATCCTAGGATCCACGTACGACAAGTGTAGAGAACGTATATGTGCGTGTATGAGATCCACACCGTCCATCAGGTGCGCTACCTCATTTTCACCCTTGAACTAAAAATTCAGGCCGGTCCAAAACTCACATACAATCCGTTTATCGGCTGCGACTCACCAGGATGAAGGGACGACAAAAATCACGCTTTATGAAACTCAGGTGGGCCACAACGGGTTTTAGCCATAACATTTAGCTGTTTCCTACGGTGAGACGGATCTGAGAGTTGGATCGGTATGATGCTGGAATTTAATGCCAAGCAATAGATGGCAAACCTGATGGACGGTGTGGATCTCAAGAATAATCAAGTCGTGAACGATACCGTTGCCGAACCGAGTTTTAATCCTTGGTGGTAACCTCATCTAATAAACGAGGAAAATCAGATAATCATGCAAGACAGGGATCTCATGGCAGTTTGATGACCGGTGGGACCATATCTAATCATCATCAGTTCCGTTAATGAGATTTGTGCACAACAAAAGAAACGTGTGAGAGATCCAATTCGCTCATCATGTGATCCCAACCATGTACATCGGATGGTCTGAAGATCAGCGTAGCCGCATGCGATTTTTCTTAACCATTCATTTATCTTATAACATGCGGCCCACCTAACGTCCTTATATAACATATGAGTGGCTCTGATAATTTACACATGTTTGCTGTCTCCACATGTGAGGCGATTGCCCACATAATTCAACGACAGACAAACAAACAAACGTGCTCTAAGAGGGCGATCTTGATGGGCTTAAAGCTAAGTAGATATTTTTGGGCGATTGACAGGTTACCCACTAAAAACGAAGGGGAAGATTCTACAGTGGACGATTCCATTTTTGGGGTACTTGGGACCATGAACTGTCAACTTGGACTCAGCTGAGTTGACTCCACCAGTCATCATGAGTCGAACAAGGCAGCCTGAATCGCAGTATTTCAAAGAAACAAGAACATTTAGGAGTGAATCATCATATTAAGAAACAGATGAGACCCCAAATGGACTGATTGGAAGGAAATTCCGCCCTAAAAATGTTTGGGCATACAGCAAAGGCGTTTGAAAGTGTCCTAAAATGTTCGGCACACAATCAATCATCAATGGAAGCATCGCCACAACATAGACAATAACACATCTTTCCAATTAGAGATTTGAAGTGGACCGGATACTTTGAAAGAAGTTAGGTGAATGATGTTATTTCATAGGTGGGAAAGAAGTGTTGCCTGAGCAATTTGTTTCCAAGGTAGTTACCAGCTGAGGTAGGATGATGGCCGAGATCATTATATACTTTGAAGGAAACTATATAGGAATTAAGTTATTTCATGAGCAAGGTGATGAGAACTGAGAACAGAGATGTAACAGCAAAAACCTATAAAGTAGAATTGTCCAGGTATCCTTTGAACACTAATGGGCTAAGGTAAAGAGAATGGCTGAGACTGCTGGATACTCTGACAGAAGTTGAATACGAATGGTGCTATTTCATGGGTTAGAAGGTTAGAACTGAGACCTTAGGGATTTACATGCACTATTAGTGATCTATGAGAATCTCTATTTGTTTGATCTATGAGAAAAGTATTCCTAAATGAGATGAGATCCAAGTGCATCTCTGTCCTTGAGTGGGTCACAGACTAAAATCAGAGATTTTTGTATCACATAAACATTCTTATATAGTTACAAAAGTAAGCTCATAGTGATTTTCCATCAATGGCCTGTTTGTTGAGCCTAAACACAAACAAACAGTTCAGATCATCATACACATGCCACATGTATTGGAAGTAAATGTGGGAGAATGAAAATTTCATCCATCCACGTGGAGGATGCAAATTCATAACATGCATTGGCAGTTAAAAAGAAATTCTATTATTCTTACACTGTACAAAACATACAGTGACCTCTTTCACATATGAAAGATAATCAGTCTCCTGATAACCAACAAGACTCCAGAATAATACAATGATGACGGGAAGATGCTTCACATAGTTAAAGCATCAGCAAGCAAAATTGCTTATTTGTACACTAAAATAAGAGGCATGCCGGGTTACCTTAGTTCCTTTCACAGATCAACAGACTCTTACACCTGAAATTCTAAAACCGGTGACTACAGTAGAGTATGCACGTAATGATGGGAAAACAACAACACGCTTCTTACCACGGCAAATGTACATCACTTCCTCAGGAGGCTCCGTGAGAAAATCCGCTTGCAATAAGGGCTGGTACGTAGGACTGCTGCATGAGGTCGAATTGCTTCGACCAATGAAGCATGAAGAGGGCCCTGATTTTGAAAAGAGAACAAAAAATATAATAAATGCCTGTATTAATCAACACTGAAACAAGGAGTTACTGGGTTGATAAATCAGGATGTGAAGTGCCCGGATGCACCTGGTTTGTAAAATGGGGGCCATGTTTAGATGATCCATACCATTCACTCGATGGGTCCACCATGGTTGGGGGATGATCAAAAAGTTTCCCAGATAGGATAACTTGGTCTGAGTTTGGGTGATCCACACTGATGATTTCATGGTCCTCACCATGGATGGGGGATGACCCAAAAACTTTGGCCTTTTTTCAGTATTGCTGCTGCATCTTTTACCAAAGATTTGCAGTACACTAGTTGAAGGGTTATGATATTCAAATATGAGAGATTTTCAAGGCATCCCCATCCACCCCAACAGATTGGGTGCACCAATGCTATTCATGTACTGATCCATCAGGACAATAATTACTCTAGTATGTAAAGGTGGGCCAGCGATGAAACCTTGGAAACTAATAGAGCGGATTGAATAACATAGTTCGCGTATGGGTCTTGCAGCAACTGCTCAAAGCGAGACGTGGACAGCAGTTCGTGGATAATTCTCGACCGGCTCTCTTCTCCAAAAAACTTCAGACATTTCTCCACAACATTACTACTGAATTTCTGTGTCGAAAGGTGTACATAATTTCCTTCGAATTGAGAAATTAAATTTGCAGTTGCTGATGGGAGCTTCAGCTCTAAGATATATTGAATGACATAATTCCTGAAAATTGGAAAAGCGCAAGACAAAAGTTTCATAAGCTTGGGTTGCAAGTTACTACAGTAGAATTACAGTAATTTCTCAATCCTGTAGTTGATAAAATTAAAATTGCATGCTGTTAAAAGTGGAGAATATGAAAAAAAAAGAAAAAAAAAAAAAGACAAGAAATTGCATGTGCTTGGGGCCCAAGTATTCCTCAAATAGATGGTTGAAATCTTCAAAGAAATGAGAAAAGAAAAAATGATCAAGTTGTCTACTAGCATATTCAACCAGATGGACTTACACAACCAAATAAATGGGCTTTCCACATCAACTGAAAAGTGTTTCATCCACGTCTCCTGTAACATGTATTAGTATGTAGTCCTCTCATTCCTCAGGTTCTGCAAATTGCAACCACATCTTGAACAAGCCACCAATATACCATATGCCTTTACCACAGCCAAATGGGTCGCAGAATGATGGCCATAAGTGAATATTGGAAGATGCAATTTAGAGCAATATTACATGGTAACAAGGCAGCAATCGCAGATGCAATACATAGGATGCTACCGCCAATATTAAGAGTATTTACATCATATCCAAAATTGAAATTCAGTCCCCTGATCCACAACGCAACCATGCGCGCGCACACAGAACAGTAGAGGGATATCAACAAGACTACAGGTTCTGAAAGGACGTGTTTCAATAAAAGTTCTACCATTACATCCTAATTACAAAGATTCTACAATGGACGACAGCAACATTCAAAAACTAGAGAGAGAGAGAGTACTCAAATATAAGAAAAATGAGAACATTATGAATTTACACAATTAAGATAAATAAATGAAGAAATTCAGGCTCCAATATAATACAGCCAAGAAAAATAATAAAAATTACCTAAGCATAAAAAAAATGAAAGAAAAAAAAAATTAAAAAAATACAAATTTTAAATATCAAAATGAAGATGACAATGGACACAACCATATGGATCTTGTTATTTGATGAGCTAACCAGTATGGATGGACACACAACATTTGATTTTGTTCTCGAGTGATTAGAGTGACTGAGTAGGGATGGATGAATCTAGCAAGACTCTTGGTCAGGTCGCCCAGCTCCCAAGCTCCTTCATATGAAGTACTAGGGTGATCCAAACACACAACCAGAAAGGAAGGAAACACAAAAATAGCAAAATGCTGATATACCGTCGAGCAAAATGAGAAGGGTGAAAATTAAAGACAAAATCGCTTGTTCAAAAGACAGCTCCAGCACGTCACTATATGCACAATTTGAATGCAAATAACAGCAGCACTCCACGACATGAAAGTTGGAGATAACGAAACATAATGTTCTGATGAGCCGAGCCTGTACAGGTGGGATCCATGTTGCTCTAGTCAGACAATTGATCTGATGGGTCTCACCATGGTGTGGGATGCATGAAAAATATCCCACAATAGTTTATCAAAATCCTTTGATTGGTGGCCTGTGAATAGATTTTTTTATATTAAAAATCTCGACAGGGCTTCCCCGACCATTTTGAAGGTGAGATTATACCCTGTGGATGCATGCAATCACCCACAAACCACGTGCATTGGGTAAAGCACAGGGAGGGGAATAGAAAGCGCATCTGACGCTAGCCATTCGCCCAAACCCCAGGTGGGTGGCCTGTGAATAAACAACTAAGGGCGAAAAAAATATAGCAACAGTCTACAAAAAGTCAAAGAATGGGGAGATAGGATCTTTCAATCTGGACAATTTTCAGGGAGTTCATATTGTACTGTTGGGCCCACCAGATCAATGGTCTGAATCCCTGAACCATGGGCCCCACATGTACAAAACAGGGACACAGTACTCTATTCATGTTATGATGCATCCGGATCTGAAAAAATCATCTTAGCCTTATCCCACTTAATTGGGGTCAGCTACATGGATCCTATTCCACCATGCCACAATCAGGGGGCAGACCATGAAATATCATATGATTACACAAGGGTTTTAGAAGCAACATGCTTAATACAATTAACATAGCACACACAACAAGTACATCTACCTACAAAAATTTATTGATAAACATCAGTTTTCTCAAGTCTGCATGTCCTGGTGAACAACAATAGTCAATAGGCTGCATTGATTTATTTGAAATAAATTACCCGAAAGCATCTTGAGCAAGGAGAAGTCCGTTAGCAGAAATTTCTGCGACCAAGTTCTCTCTATGTTCTCCAGTCGAATGAGCGATGCAGCGTTGTAAAACACAACACCCATGTCGATGAGTTGCAATATCAACACAGTACTTTGCAGCAGCATAAAAAATGAACTGCCAATGAAAAAAGAAAAACATGTTAGTTTCCCTACTAAACATAACAGAGCTGTTTCACCCATAAAAAACAAATATTTGAAATGGCATAGAATAGCAGATAGGATGCAAGTCAGATCTACAGTTCATTGTTCTCACAGGTAAGAAGCTCACACCAAATAATAGAAGTGCTTAAGAAAGCAAAAGGGAACAAAACAACTTTCAGCCATTCAGTGCTTCATCAAACTTATGTATGTGGATGTGTGTGCCGGCACGTGGGCCCTAGCATCGTCTGAGTAGATCTTTTGGCCATAATGAAAATTTGATCGAAGTGATGACGATTAACCAATGTTCATGAAAAACTAAAAAAAAAAAACTACCACCTTGCTCGTGAAAAATGTAAATGGTTAAATTAAAATCTTACCTCCTGAGGGTTTAGGAATGTTTTTTTTAAATTTATAATAGTAACTAATTTTTCTTAATGTTCATAGGATGGGTGTAGCTGAAATGGGGATGTTGAGATGGATGAGTGTCAAGATGAGGAAGGTTAGGATTAAAAATGAACGTATTCAAGGGAACTTAGGAGTAGCATCGTCTGAGTAGATCTTTTGGCCATAATGAAAATTTGATCGAAGTGATGACGATTAACCAATGTTCATGAAAAACTAAAAAAAAAAAACTACCACCTTGCTCGTGAAAAATGTAAATGGTTAAATTAAAATCTTACCTCCTGAGGGTTTAGGAATGTTTTTTTTAAATTTATAATAGTAACTAATTTTTCTTAATGTTCATAGGATGGGTGTAGCTGAAATGGGGATGTTGAGATGGATGAGTGTCAAGATGAGGAAGGTTAGGATTAAAAATGAACGTATTCAAGGGAACTTAGGAGTAGCACCAATAGGCAATAGGATGGGGGGAAAGTAGACTAATATGGTTTGGTCATGTGCAACAGAGACCAAGAACTGTGCCGGTTAGGAGTGAGTCGATAAAAGTTGAAGGCTGTAAAAGGGCAAAGGAAAGGGGCACAAATGGACATGGATGGAGGTTAAAAAGACTTGATGACCTATGGCCTAACTGAAGGCCCATGGCCCAGCTAACAACTTTGCCCCTGGCGACTTGAAACGTTATATCATAATTTAAGCTTTGTTACAAAACATTGAGTTGCCCTAGAAAACCAATGTGGCTCTTGTTGCAATGCCATATTTAGCATGTTGCAAGGTTACCTAGATCGTGGTCGCTTTGGTACATGGTACAAGAAAGGTACATGGTTCACTACCTCCTCCAATACATGGTACACTAGGGGTAGGATCATGTGTGTCACTCTAATGCATACACTGTGTATACAATATAGTTTTGTATTGATGAATGTTATTATTATAGACCATACATGCTTACTGAAATATTATAACCAAACACAAGTATAAAATTCTACATTGTAAATAGAAATTTGTGTTAACTTAATAAATAGAGACAATTTCGGGCCAATAAAAAGGGCAATCTGGATCACAAATGACCCATAATCCAGAATGCTCGATCTAGAATAGAAAACACGGGGAGTTTCGTGTTTCAGGTAACATTAGTATATTGATGAACCTTACCTGAAGTAGTCTTTGGGAACTTGCGATTGGATACAGTGATAACTAACTAGGGGAGAGTCGTAGACCATAGATCTCGGTACCATGT
This sequence comes from Magnolia kwangsiensis, assembly GCA_037074715.1. Classification (NCBI taxonomy): domain Eukaryota; kingdom Viridiplantae; phylum Streptophyta; class Magnoliopsida; order Magnoliales; family Magnoliaceae; genus Magnolia; species Magnolia kwangsiensis. The sequence goes on along the minus strand of CM073575.1, from coordinate 7,612,433 downwards.
TATTCCATGAATACCTAATAGGTTGTAGGATAGAGTTGTCGTTACTATTATTGTTATGTGGTCATCATGTATGAGGAGACTGGCGATGGCTTAGGATTGAAGGTCTCCACTATCGGGCTCTACAACGAGTAAGGTGCCTCAATCTAAACACATAGGAGTGAGTGTGCCATGGGAATAGTCACCTAGTATTAGGCTTGTTGTGCACTTGCGTTGGTGGGTCAATTCAAGTTGCTAGACCGGGAGGCATAACATGCCTAGACTGTTATTGACTTGAGAATGTATTAGATCTAATCAATACTTAAGACCTGAGGACATGTGATATCTTGCTTGTACGTGCTTTGACTCACTTTACAAGGTAATCACATATCATCAAGTGGTTTTTCCACCAGGGCAAACACTCAAAAGGTCTTACAAAATGTTTTATACCATTAAACTTGTCTTAATCATTATAGCACACAATTTCACATAACATATTTGTCATAGCACAATATTCTCCGTCATCATTAGATGTTGGAATAACTGTTTGCTTTTTAATCTTCTAGGTAACTAAATTATTGGAAAAAAAAAAAAACAAAGTATAGTAGCCATTTGTAGATCGCTGATCATCTAGAGAACTTGCACAATCTACAAAGTATCCTTCAACATCAATGATATCATGATAGTTAAATATGAAGGAAATGATTTGATGTATAACATAAAATGCGATGAACTGCTTAAAGGTGGATAGAACGGGAAGCATGCATGAACTGATTAACCAAACTCACATGAGACAGATCAGGTCCTTTTTGAGATAACAGACTTCAATTCCAAAGAAATATTTTAGTGGTCCTTTGATATCAAATCAAATATAATTTCAATTTAGAAATGCCATTAGCATCATTACTTGCAATAAGAATATCATTCATATAGACACTCAGAATAATGCCTCTTAACAAACACAGAATGATCAAAATGAATACGAAAAAATCCAATACGAATCAAGGCCCCGCAAAACTTTTCAAACTAGGCTCAAGGAGCTTGCTTCAAGCTATATATCCCCATCTCCTCGGACAAATTAGTATCCAGAAACACATTTTTAACATCCAATTGATGCAAGAGTCAATCTAACTTGAAAATAAGAGAAATAATCACTCGAACATAGTTCATCTTTGCAACAAGAGCAATGGTCTCAGAATAATCCTCACCAAAAGCCTACGTAAAGCTTTTAGCTACAAAGCGTGCTTTATATTGAGCTATACTTGCATCAAGATTGTACTTGAGTGTATGCACCCAACGAAAACCCACAAGATTCTTCACGGTTGGTAACTCGGACATCTCCTATGTACGATTCTTTTCAAGAGCTACCATCTCCTCTTCTATAGCTTGTCAACACAGAGGAGAAATACAAGCCTCCTTGAGAGTTTTAGGAATGGTAGATGAAGAACACTCAAGAACAGAAACAAAGGACTTGTGTAGGAGACAAAGAATGATAGAAAACAAAGCGTTGAATGAGATGAGAGGTGCACTGTCCTTTCGCTTTTCTAACAGCAACAAGTAAGCCCAATGAAGGGTCATCTAAATATGGATCAACATAAATAGGCAAATGACTAAGAACACTATCAGTACCTATGTCTAAAGGAGCATGCTTCGTGGTGTCATGAGAAAGAATAGGATTACGAACATTCCTTTATTATGCCTGTCATAAGATTCATAGCGCTTGAATCAATAATCCAAGGACTTGATGCAAAAGTGGTATGAAAAGCAGTGGATGTGTTACTTGTTGGGGCCAAGGAAGTGGATGAGGCTTTATTTTGAGCCTTAACAAGTATCAAACCTTGCCTCTCTAACGGTAATCTAAAAGTCCCTACCATCTGAGGTAACAAAATTGGCCACTTTGCCCTAAGGACGACCACGAAAAACCCAACGATTGTCACCAGTGTGTCCATGTCTGCCATCACTAATACACAATCAATCCATGCCACGACCACGTCCATGACTACGTTGAAGGCCTCTACCAACATCACAACTACCTCATCCTATTCCACCTCCATGATCAACACCGGTAAAATTAGAGTTTTTGAAGCATGTCACTAAGGAAGATTTTTCAATAACAGTTGAACTTATAACTATTCAACGCTTCTCATCATGTAATAATAAAGCATATATACTAGTAGGCGATGCTAAAGAAGGTGATCCAAGAATTTGAGCACCAACTAGTTTAAGATTAGTATTAAGACATGCCAATAACTCTTAAGATCCGTTTCTTTTTTATTCTTTTTTTACATGCCACTGCATCTATAGAAAACACAAACTGAAGATCGTAATGTGATGCAGGGCATGAAAATTAAATATGGTATGCGAGATTTCAGGCTAAGATCACGTTAGTTCATAAACAATTACACAAATTCCATATCCCACACGAAAGTCCAAACATTCAATTAAGGGGAATCTATACGAGTCCAGGCCTACACATGATAGGGCTAGATCAATAAAAAATTATAAACCAAACGACACTCAAAGATAAGAAATAATCACCCACACATGCATAGTAATCAACCCTTAATCCAAGGGATTCAGAAATTCCAATTCGGAGAACCCTAGGGTGAGAAAAGAGGCAAATAAATTAAAGATAATGCGATCTAGGGTTAGGGTTTATGAAAAACTGGTATAAAAGGGTAAAATAAGAAGAACACCTGAACCGAAAGACACTTCCCACACGCGGACATCAACAATGGCCCAAACGCTCGTGCGTGTGATCACGGCCGCACATGTGTGGGGCCCACTATTTAGAAAAAGGCCACCTTGGCCCTGGTCGGCCAGAGATGGACTCCAAAATCCCCAAATATCAGCTCGATCCGATGTACGGTTTGTGCGTGGTGCTCCGCCGAAGTTTCAGCTCGTCTACGGGCCAAAATCTGGAATCCTGCTGTAATGAAGAAATCTGATGCAACAAAAGGGACGAATTTGAAGTATGGATGGTGGTGGAAGATGAAAAAGAAGATGATGAAGGATGGGGGTGAATCGGGATCGATGTGGCTTCGCACCACGGTAGTTAACCCTTCGATGAAGGGAGGGCTTCGCACCCAATTAGACTTCACAACTTAGAGAGTAGGAAAACGCAGAATTTTTATTAATCTTCAATAAATGAAAAGAACTACAAGGGGTGCCTATTTATATGAAAAATCCTACACCCCAAAACTCGCACCATGTGCGTAACTTATTACTTAGCGGTGAAGTAAACTAAAATTAAAACCAAACAAAGAAATCCAAAGCGTTCACGATGTTCTAAATAATAACAATAAGTAAAATCTAAAATATGACATCAATCCGACAAGTGGGTCATGATCATGAGATCCCATGATGGGCTTTTCTTGACTATCGGGCCCTCCCATTTGAACCAAAACTTCGTCTTCTAACTAGCAGGCCCTCCCTGGACATCGCCATTGAGCCAGATCGATGGTGGGGCCCTCCTTTCGCTTACGTATATGCGTAGAGGGTGGTGTGCGTGCGCGTGTGCACATGATATCCCCATCAATTCTCCCTGGCTGTGAAGATTTCGTGACTGGCTAAATAAAACTCCTGAACCGATCCAAGATGTCAGGATCAAGTCTCTGAAGTTCCTCCTCAGTGAGTCACGTGCCATCTGAAGCTTGACGTAACTTCCATTTAACCAGGTACTTCTGAAACCTGCCGTTCGACGTTGAAACTATCTGATGGTCCAGGATATCTTTTATTTCCTCTCTGGGTGTGTAAAGGTTAGGTATGAGAGGTAAAGGCTGGAAAGAAAGGTCGGGAAGAGTAGGTATGAGAGGTAGAGGCTGGGAAAATAGGTCGGGACGGGTAGATATGGGATGTAGAGGCTGAAAAAACAGTTGGGAGGGGTAGGTATGGGAGGTAGAGGCTGCGAAAATGGGTCAGGATAGGTAGGTATGGGAGGTAGAGGCTGAAAAAATGGGTCGGGACGGGTAGGAATGGGACGTAGAGGCTGAAAAAATGGGTCTGAAGGGGGCCATGGATCAAGGAAAAGGTTTAAGGAATCAAGATGGTTAGGCGAAAGGCTGAACAATGCATCAATGACCTCTTGAAATGTAACTATATCCTCCACATTGAATGTGGAACTAATTCCCATGGAGGGTGGAAGATTTTTCATATACGCGTTGACATCGTTTCGTTTTATAATTTTGAATGGTCCAGCGCCATACACGTGTAATTTTTGAACGGCTCCCCGAGGGTACCGCTCTGGCCTGATGCGGATCATCACAGAATCTCTTACATTGAATTCCTGGAAACATTTATGTTGGTCTGCAGAAAGTGAGTAATGTTCATTAATAGTCATGATCTTCTGCCTAATTTCTTGATGCCATGAATGAATGTGATACGTAAAAGACTCTGCAAGCTCTGACGGCATATGGGACAGTGATATAGGGACAAGATCAATAGGTTTTCCTTGTTTATAACCACTAACGACTTCATAAGGACTGAGACCTGTGGACCTATCGATAGAACTATTAAACATAAACTCGGCTTTAGGTATTAAAGTGTCCCATGTTCTGGTGTGCTCTATATCCTTCTTAGGGGGAGACTCATTCGGTAGATCATTAGGAATGACATCACGAAACTCATCCACTACCGGAATGACCTCAGTAGGTAACTCTACACTAGCCTCTGGTGCACTCTTTCTAGCCACAAGGCCGCACATGTTGTACCCCTCAAAATAATGGTCTTGATGTCCCTCATGGGGTGTGGGTACGGGTGCATGCCCATGACTGATTCCTTGGCCACTTCCATTCATTATTCTATCTTCCTGGCCACCTGCCTGAGATTGGATATCTACCCCAATGGTGGGGTCTGTCCTAACGATGGTCTTTAGTCGGGTAATACGTACATCAAGTTGTTCACAGCATTGGTCCATTTCCAAGCGCTTAATCATAGACTCCAACGTCTGAGATATCTTGTTTAGTGACTCTTGCAATTGTTCCATATTTAGTGTAGGGTGCCAACTAAAATTCAACAATATAGTTGTCAAAATATAAGAATTTTTTTTTTTTTTAAAGAAACAACGTAGTTTCAAAAAACAAAAAAAAGGAAAGTTTCTAAAAAAACAAATTAGGAAAGTTTCTAAATTAAAAAAAAAAGAAGGAAAGTTTTTAAAAAAACAAATTAGAAAAATTTCTAAAAAAAACGACTTAGTTTCTAAAGAAAAAGAAAAAGGAAAGTTTCTAAAAATAGAAAGGAAATTAGTTTCTAAAAACAGATTAAGAAAGTTTCTAAAAACATTATAAAAAAAAAAAAAAAAGGAAAGTTTCTAAACCTATAAATAGAAAGATAAGTTAATTTCTAAAATAATTCAAATAAGGGAATAACAGAATTTTTCAGCAGCTTATGTCAGGGTTTATGGACCTCTAAACAGCCATATATGATGAGAATTGTTGCGTAATGGACATAACCAAACCCTAAACATGTAATGAATTCCCCTACAAGAACCCTGGGCTCTTATACCAAATTTGATGCAGGACATGAAAATTAAATATGGTATGCGAGATTTCAGGCTAAGATCACGTTAGTTCATAAACAATTACACAAATTCCATATCCCACACAAAAGGCCAAACATTCAATAAAGGGGAATCTATGCGGGTTCAGGCCTACACATGATAGGGCTGGATCAATAAAAATTATAAACCAAACGACACTCAAAGATAAGAAATAATCACCCACACATGCATAGTAATCAGCCCTTAATTCAAGGGATTCAGAAATTCCAATTCGGGGAACCCTAGGGTGAGAAAAGAGGCAAATAAATTAAGGATAATGTGATATAGGGTTAGGGTTTATGAAAAACTGGTATGAAAGGGTAAAATAAGAAGAAAACCGAACCGAAAGACACTTCCCACGCGCGGACAGCAACAATGACCCAAACGCTCGTGCGTGTGATCACGACCGCACATGTGTGGGGCCCACTATTCAGAAAAAGGCCACCTTGGCCCTGGTCGGCTAGGGATGGACTCCAAAACCCCCAAATATCAGATCGATCCGATGTACGATTTGTGCGTGGTGCTCCACCGAAGTTTCAGCTCGCCTACGGGCCAAAATCTGAAATCCTGTTGTAATGAAGAAATTTGATGCAACAAAAGGGACGAATTTGAAGTATGGATGGTAGTGGAAGATGAAAAAGAAGATGATGGAGGATGGGGGTGAATCGGGGTCGATGTGGCTTCGCAACACGGTAGTTAACCCTTCGATGAAGGGAGAGTTTCGCACCTAATTAGGCTTCACAACTTAGAGAGTAGGAAAATGCAGAATTTTTATTAATCTTCAATGAATGAAAAGAACTACAAGGGGTGCCTATTTATATGAAAAATCCTATACCCCAAAACTCGCACCATGTGCGTAACCTATTACTTAGCGTTGAAGTAAACTAAAATCAAAACCAAACAAAGAAATCTAAAGCGTTCACGATATTCTAAATAATAACAATAAGTAAAACCTAAAATATGACATCAATCCGACAAGTGGGCCATGATCATGAGATCCCATGATGGGCTTTTCTTGACTATCGGGCCAACCCTTTTGAACCAAAACTTCATCTTCTATCTAGCAGGCCCTTCCTGGACATCGCCATTGAGCCAGATCGATGGTGGGGCCCTCCTTTCGCTTATGTATATGCGTAGGGGGTGGTGTGCGTGCGCGTGTGCACATGATATCCCCATCAATTCTCCCTGGCTGTGAAGATTTCGTCACTGGCGAAATAAAACTCCTGAACCGATCCAAGATGTCAGGATCAAGTCTCTGAAGTTCCTCCTCAGTGAGTCACGTGCCATCTAAAGCTCGATGTAACATAGTTATTTGATTTTCATTCGGCATATGAGTGATCAGTGGTAAAGCATGGTTCTTTTATAACATCATCCATATATCTGAATTGCTTTAGACCGCTGAAGGAAATTACTTGACTTTAGTTTGTGTTGTAAGCTGTAGGCCATGGTTCTTCTTAGAATGAACAACTAACCATTCAATTATGGAATTGACGGGGTTTACAGTCTCAGATGTGGATGATGAAGCCATATTGAATCTTAAACAAACATGCCAAATAAATGCTTTAAACAACGATGGTAAGGAGAATGAATGATTGTGCAATAAGAAATCACACACAAAAGGGGATATCACGGCAAAAAATTTGGCTGAAAATAAAATTAATAAAATCTGCTCCAACAGAAAAATTCCAACATTCCGTAGACAATATATAACCAGTTGTCACAAGAAAATGGAGAAAATCCTGAGGCAGAATCAAATCATATACTAAGACCATGCCAACTTTCAAACCAAATCCCATCCCCCCCCACCAAACCAAATAAATAAATAAAAAAAAATAAAGAAGAGAGTATCAAGAAGAGAGGCTATAATAATAAGAAGAAAAATCACAAAAAGTGCTTTGCTATTTTTGACCATGTCAAAGTAGAAACAATTTGGTAGAGAAAGCATAAGACGTCTAGCCTTGTACAGTTACAAATTTGACCTTAATATTGAAGTGACACTATAGAGATAGGTAAAGGGCAAAAGGGGAAATAAGAAAAAAAAACTAATGCCTAAATAACTAAGGATTAAAAGCCTACAACACAAAGGCCTAGAAGATGCACATTAAGGCCCACACGCTCATAATACCAACAGTTTCTAGAAACTTGAAAATATTTAAATGGGCATTCTTAGTTTTAAATCTAAAATCTGAGTATTGAGAAACTTTTATTATTTATTTATTTATTATTTTATTTTTTTTGAAGACACAAGGTGTCCCCACCTCTTTTTTGAAGTGAGACTAATCCCTACGGATACACGCAATCACCCACAACCACGTGTATCGGGTAAAGCCAAGGAGGGGAATTGAAACCTCACCTATGGGGGGCAAACCTATCGTGAAGACCATTCGCCTAAACCTCGTTGGGTGTATTGAGAAACTTTTATATTCCGCTGCGTTTCGAAAATCCTAACATAGAGCCCTACCTATAGTGCAATGCCACAACGTTTTTCTCCTTTTTCACATGCATACTCCCATGCATAAATCACAATAGATAAATGAAATACGTTGCGCATTGAAGTAGAAAAATGCAAGTGCAGTACATTTAATCTATTTAGGCAGCTAAGGCCTTAATTTGATAGAAATGACTGGAAAGACACCAAAACCAATAAGGAAAATATATTATATCACTTGGCATAATAACTTCTCCACAAAACGCAAAGATAAGATAAGGTACACCAATGGATCAACAATCTAGAACATTAAAAAAAAAAAAAAGGTTTCCCAAGAACTTCCATCTTTTCACTATAGACACTTTGTACAATGATATCAATTGATAAAAACCACTCCATGAGTTGTTAACCTTCAACTCAGAGGAGAATAATCAAAAGATGTCATAGCAATACTAGCAAAATTAAGATTTACTAATTGGGGAGGTTCATTTCACTTGTCCGATTGGTGCTGAGCAGTTTTTCTATGTTGGAAAAGTCAAAATATGGCTTCAAAAAATCCCAGTTAGTAAATGTTGCTGAAGGGAGTGGATATGCCATATGCAGATGGTAAGAAATGTCATAGCAATACTAGCAAAATTAAGATTTACTAATTGGGGAGGTCCATTTCACTTGTCTGATTGTTGCTGAGCAGTTTTTCTATGTTGGAAAAGTCAAAATATGGCTTCAAAAAATCCCAGTTAGTAAATGTTGCTGAAGGGAGTGGACATGCCATATGCAGATGGTAAGAAGAGACATAGGAATGACAAAGGCAAATAAAGCTTTGGCAAATTTTGTTACTTCATGAACAAGATCTGGGGCTTTCAATGGGTACCTAAATACGCGGGTACATGAAGTATCTGACCCGAATTAATAGGATCTCAATCCAGATTTTTGGGCCCAAATAATAGTTGGGTAAGATTCAGGCCCACAAATTATGGTATGATTAGAAATTGGGTGGGGTTGGGTAACGATCTGAATACCTATCCGAATTTATGATTGTTTAAATTTAACCTTTACTTGGTTATATCTATCCAAATCCATGGTAAAATAAGGAAGGACAGGATTAGAAATGAATGCATAACGGGGAAATTAGAAGTAGCACCACTGATGTTTCACCCATAAATCACTGTAATAGTGATAGTTTTATAATGTGAAAATGCAATGATTACAATTTACTTTACCTACTTTACAAGTGTAGTTGACTCCCGATTTACAAGCCATAATTCTCATTTAAACAAAAACCTGGAAATGATAATGATAGATCATTTACTATGCATTTCATAGGAAATTGGAAAACCAAACAGACTTGGATAGTTTGGTTGTGTGCAACAGACACAAAGAACAGCATTTGTTACGAGTGAGTTGGTACAAGTTGAAGGCTCTAAAAGGGCAAGGGCAAGGCCCAAAAGGACGTGGATGGAAGTAGTAAGAAAAGGCTTGATGCATTATGGTCTAATTGAATATATGATCCTTACTAGAGTGTAATGGTGGAATAGGTTTCATGTAGCTGGTCCTAATTAATTGGGACAAGGCTTAGATGATGACGATGATGAAAGGATGCATTTCTAGTATGGACTAGAATCCTAATCTGGACCCAATTCCAGATCTGAAATTGTTACAAATCTGCTAAAATTCGGATTCAGTACCTCATAATATATCGGAAGACCACATAAATCTAACTCCCTTAGTTGGGTTCAGATACGTGTACCCCAGTTTCCGAGGCAGATGTGGCCTGTGGCCTATTGGTAACCCGGATCTATACAAACAAATTATTTCCTTGAACATGAATATGTTGAGTTAAAATAAAAGGTGTAATTAGGTCATTTGTTCCAAAATATATTGAAAAAGAAAAGAAATTATCAAAATGGAAATTATTCTCAAATTCACTTCTTTTATGCCATAGTTACTCAGAGATTTTTTTTGGAATAAGTTACAAGGCAGTCCTTTTTATGAGTAATTGAAGTAGGAGTTAGTAATCAAGGAAGATTCGCCGCACCGAGATTAAGACATGGCCTAGGCTCCTAGAGCCTATAGGAGGCAAGTGACCTGATAACCATAGTTGAATGAGAATCAGTGTTTTAACACCACCTAACAAATGAAAATAACTCAAGTCATGTGTAGCATGTGCTACATGGTGATTTTGTCTATGCTACATCTTACATAGCTTACCAGCTCAGTTGGCTAATGGGAAGGAACCGCCAAAATGTAGGCACTTCAATCTAAGCACAAGCACCACAAACAAAGTACAAGAAACAATCTAGAAATTTCATTCAATTCAAATGTGCCTTGAAACTCCACATGTAAGGCCCTTAAATTAGCCACCTAGACTTACGAAGAAGGCAGGTTCATATGTAATTGACAACTAATGACTTATAAGAATGGATTTAAGAAGATTGATTGATAGTTGTATACATAGCTAGCGACCTAGATATGAGGCTTGGACCTCCTTATTGATGGGCCAGCTATGGGGCCTAGGCTTGGGTTTAATGGGCCTAGGTTTGGCCAATGGATATTGGGCCCAATTTAGCTTGCATCAATATTCCCTGACATAAACGAACTAGACTCCGGTGAGTTGTTGGCCTCATATTGCTCACTCAATTCAACCAAATGCTCAAAATCACAATCGATTTTCATTAAGAGAAATAATTTCTAACATAACTTGTTCTCTACAACCGTAGGCAAGTGTTACATGTTACCATTTGAAAGGTGTAACCACAAAAGAGGCTTTAGAGAGCATGTCCTGAAGTGAAGGATTTACATATAATCATTATCAAAGTCCTTTAGCATCCTATTTACAGAAACTATCGTCATTAGAGCTATAACCAACTAAACCTGATTGGAAAGACCCAACATGTCTGGGGAGGAAGGTGCAGTAGAGACGTCCCCCACTACGATTCCAGTCCCGTTAGCATCTCCGATCCGAGATAAGGGATTATTCTATTAGGTCTTTTAGGTCCAAAGCCGGACAGTAATGGACAAAAAAAAAATTCTCACACACCCTTATCACATATCTAAATTAGAAAATTGGGCTAAAACAATTGAAATTGGTGAAAATGAATTCATCTAAACTTCAATCAAATGGATAACTATTTGAGGACCATATAAAAATCCAATATGTGAAGCAAACATCTAATAGTCCGATTGCGGTAATGTTTTGATGCCCCGAGATGGAGATTTAACTTTCAATACTTTGATAAAAAAGATTGAATCTAACTCAGGAATGGGGTTGATTAATCAAACTGCCATTAGAGCCGATTTGTACCAACTAACATGGAAGGGTTATTAAAGGGCATGGGGATTATTGAGAATTGTCCAATGGTCATCTTTTGCAATAACCAAGTGGTAGTCACATCTCATTTTATCTGGCATTTCATGATTAAACCATGCAAATTGAAGGAGATAGTCAATTCAATAAGATATAATTTATGACTTGGCAAATCAACAAAATGCTGTATGTAAAAAAAGAAGCTCAATTGGCATATGTCTTCAAAATGGTTGTTGACAAAGGAAGGATAAAATACATATTAAACAAGTTGTGCATGGAGGTGAAAGTGGAACAAATTGGACATGTCCGGCATGTATCCAGCATGCTTTTGGGTGAATTCAGGTAAAGGCTAAAGGCCCTAGGCAGGGTTGGGCATGCATCTTGAAGACTGATAATTAAAATGGGCCAGCCTTGGGTTTGAATATGCATAAAGGCCTAACATGATGGTCCAGTTGGGCCTAGGCTCAGGTAACTGGCTCAAGGTCTGGGCTTGGATGAGCTTCAGCTCTGGGCACTTTCATCATTATATTTTTTCCTTTAGTTCATTGGATTTAACTTGTACGCATGAAGTCAATCTCTATATTTGCAACTTTGAAGCACAAACCCATATTGTGGGCATTAGGAGCTTCAAAAACAAGTATGATGCCTTTGCATAAATGTTTGGGGCCTTTTGGTATGATAAATATGAGAAGAGAAGTATTGCTGTACACCGCAAGGACCATTCTAGTATCATCACAAATCCAGGCAATAGTATCCTTTCATTAATTGCCTGTGAAAATACTTAGGCTTCATGAGAAAAAGGCCGTGGCAAAAGTTCGATGCTGGATGCCAACCTCCTTTTTTCACATACCAATCATACTGAAGGGGGATTTTATAGGATAGTTATAAGACCAGCCATCTTTATGGGACAGTGTTTGGTATGCTCCTGTTTGTGAGTTGTGGATCTCTTTAGGTATTTGTTTGGGTGGGATTCAAGTAGTGAAAGTGTTTCTACAACACATGGAGGTTACTTCGTCACATTTGATTGATATCAGGTTCAGATGCTGAGGGTAATCAATTTACCTACCATGGGTGGCAATTCAAGTTGGCAGATTACCATCATCAAGTTTGATGGCGCAAACTATATAGCATGGTCCAAATCCACCTATATGTTCATTGGAGCCCATAAGAAGTTAGGATATCTCAATCGAACGATTCTGAAACTTTAAAAGTATGATCCTGCTTATGCAGATTGGAAGGCAGATAACATGATGGTAATGGGTCGATTACTTCACTTAATGAAGGTTAATATTAGTGAGATGTTCAAGTAGACAGCTAAAGAGGCACGAGAATCTGTTGTAGGCTTGTAGCTGCTTATTCACAGAAAAAGAATGTTCCTTGTGTTTTTAGTAGTTCTGAAAGATTGCAAGCTTTCATCTTGTGGGCACCACTGTTACCGTTACGATACTAGCCATAATTGTTGTTATGGCCTTTTTTTATGGGGAAAAACATGTTTTGGACCTGTTAAGGGCCCTTTTTTTTTTTTTTTTAATTTTGTTATGGCCATTGTGTAAACATTTTTTAATACTTTGGCCATGATATCTCAACCCGTGGTGATTCTAGTCATAATGATGGAGATGTGGGTTATGGATGTAGTGATCTTGATAGGGTTATGGACGTAGTGATCTTGATAAAAACTGGAGCAATCTGTCAAGTGATGATCATAATAACAAATACTTCTATCGCCCCAAGCATGCTAGAGATACTTATTGGGATCTAGTTGGTCAACCACCAAGGAAGGTATATGTTATTGCTAGTGACCTTTAACAGTATCCATGATGAGTCCCAGACTATAATGCCTTTGAATGGCACCTACTGGCCTCCAACCAAAGAAATAATTGACTTGCATTGTTGTTTGGCTCTTCTAAAAAGGGAAATTCACCCCCTCCCCAAATCATTATAATCCATCAGGTATATCATCATTCACACATTTAGTGTCTACGCCTTCTGTAGTTACATCCTGGAACATTGATTCTGGAGCCTCGGATCATATGACCCTTACGATTTCCAATTTCAATTTTATTCGTCGTTAATTCAATCTAACAATCATGCAAAATTTTCCGACGGTTCCTACCCTCATATTAAAGGCATAGGAACTATTAATGTCTTTTCATCTTTTTCTACGTCATCCGTACTTTGTGTTCCAAATCTTTTCTTTCAACTACAATGTAACTTTCTTTCCTTCTTATTGTGTCATTCAGAACCTAACGATTGGACAAAGGATTAGGAGTGGTAGTGAGTAAAAAGGCCTCTTATCTCTTTCACCCTACAGATGATATTTGCTAGGCCTTCCAAACTTTCAAGTCAAGCTAAATTGGCTATGGATAGGATTTTGTACTGGCATTGTTCTCTAAGCCATATTCTGATTAGTCTTAAGTTGTTTCTTCCTTTTCTGCTTAGGCCAAGCAGTATTAGTGAATTATTCTGTGAAACACATTGATCGGCTAAAGTCAACTATAATTGCAACTAAAGTCCAGAAATAGAACAGTTCAACCTATTCAAGAACTAAAAATATAGAGATAGGCAAATGAGTTTCTTGTGAAAACTATTACCTAAAGGGAGATTATGATGTCATAATAATAATAAAAAAGAACAAAGGGTTCTCAGCAGAATAAGATATACTTTGTGCATATGTGAATTTGTATAATGAATAATAATCAATAAATAACCACAAAAGAACCACGGCACAACAGTAGAGGACATTGGTCATGTCTATTACAACTATGCCTGAAAATCGACCACATGACAAAATAACCTCAATAAATACTTTGTACCACTTGCCATTTAATATTGAAAACATTTATCATAGAGTATGAAATATGATCGAGTGAATATCTTTGGCAATGAAACTATAAAAAACCTCTAAGCCCATGAACATGAGCACAAATCATAGGTTCTATCAACCTTACAAAGAGATGAACCCATACCTCATTATCTTCATTACTAAGGCATTGCAAACAACGTTGGACCACATGATTACCATTCAGGTCCTTTATGAGATCAAGGAACCCTGGTTCAAGGGCTGAGATAACTAGAGAGGTTTGCTCCCGGGTTTTTAGAGTTTCTATCAACTTCTGTACTGCACGAGTGCTGAACCAATAACAAAAACCATGTTTAGTATAAAGAAGCAAAATCAAAGACAACAACAATTGAGATAAGTTCCCAAATGTTTAAAAACAGAGAAACTGTACGAGCAAAAGCCAAGAATAAGGTTGTATTTGGATGCTTAGTTTACTGAATTGCAGTAGCTCGAATGAGTGTTAAGGAAATTTGCATAAAATGGCGGTGGGATCATTTTGATTCGAAATGGTGACTAGCCACAAATTGCAATTTCATGGATTTCAAGTTCGACTCAAGAAGATCTGGATTGCTATTTGAGAACTAGTCCCTCATTTTGAATTTATTGGAGCTAGACCCACCTGGGTCATTTCCACTTTAATCAATTGAATAATTGCAATTCAATTCAATTGTGCATCCAAATGCAGTCTGAGTGACAGATTGCATACCCATGTGTGTTCAACGAAATCCTAACAAGCTCGCCAGGTTCTCCCGTTACAACAAGGAGAATCTGCATCTTCTGCTCTTCTGTGCACACATCCAACAACTTTTGCATGAGATAATTACCAAATGGGTTCATCATCAACTCAACCACATGATCAATAATCTCATTAAAAATCATTTGCACATCCTGGGGAGCCCCTTCATCGAATTTCCGTTGCAAGAATCGACAGCCATGCTGATCTTTTGCAATATAGTAAATATACCCTTTAACTTCCATCAACGAACTGTATTTTGGGGGCAGAAGTGAAGGGCAATACATTCTCGGGCTGCAAACTTTATCAGGATTCACAGAAGCCACTCCAACAACATGCGACCGACTATCTATCTCGGAATTTCTTTCACTTGAGTGCCCTCTACCAGTATCATTGTTGGGCCCCCTTTTGTGCTCCCTCAAAGGATTTCGTCTACCATTTATCACAAAATTAAAATCCTTCCCTTGTATAATGAGACTATCCTCACAAGTAAAAGCCTCGAAATTATGGCCACCACCCATTGGAGAAGGAGACTGAGGAGTCCAACCATTGGGGGAGGTTCTGCTCCTATCACTGAACATTGGCAAGGTATGATATGGTGGCGGATTCCCAATACCAGAAGGCAGCTTCGGGAGTGCCACATGAGGGGAGCTTAACAAATTCAACCTTCCCCAGTCTCCACTAAAATCAGTTCCATTTTGCTGCGATTGGAAAAACCCATCAGTAATGGAAGGCCTGTTGATAGAGGGGACCATGTGTGGCATCCGAATTCCCCTATGGTAACAGTTCATACCAGCTTCGGCACGGAACTGCATATTGCTCATTGTCTCATCGCTAGGATCCTTGAATTGCTTCCATGGAAAATCCATTGAGTCAGCAAATTGACCCGGATACGAAAACAGGCCACTTGATCGATGAGGAGAGGCACGAGGCCCGGATAAATTACCCATATGATATTGATGCTGCAGCCCCAACATCAAAAGCCTCCTCTCCTCATCAAGTACAGAAGAATTCGGTAGACCAGCACATCCAAACGCCCCCAAATCATTAGAAAAACCATTCTTACAATCTTCAAAGGGGCCATTCCCCATGACATTGCCATGGTTAAGCCCGACTGAGGGCTGATCATCGAACTGAAACCCATACAGATTGAATGTAATAGATTCTTGCTTCTTCTCCCCAATATGCATTGTACGGAGTTTGTCAGACAAACTCAATTCACCCATCAAGCTCCCACCGACGTTCTTCCCAATCAGCGGGCCAGGCAATTCCGATTCCGCCAGATTAGAAAACCCCTCTGGGTAGTGGGTTTTTCTCGCCGGCATTTGGTATTCGAATGGCGGTGGAGGTGATCCGTCATCATCTGGGGACGGCCCGCTGGAGAGTGAGCTCGAGGAGGAGCCTTCGGAGCAAAGTGAGGTTCCACTCAAAGGAGAGGAGGCACATACATAACCATGGCATGACGGGTCATCATCATACATGCAGAGAATTGTCTGACCAGAACTGTGGCCATGTCCATGCCTGGAATGGGCATGCTTACCATGACCATGGCCATGGTGGCCATGCACATGCTGATGCAGATGGTGCTGATGATGATGGGGAGGGATAGATGTTGCATGAGGGATCTCACCCAACAGCATCTCAAACTCATCTTCATCTTGCTTTTCTAGCTTCATCTTTTTCCTCTATTTTCGGCAAAATTTCCAAAGTTCTTGAAGAAAAGCAGAGAAAATCAGATACCAATCTGATGAAATCCAAAGACCCACATCAGGAATCTACGCGCCGAAAAACACAATGAACGGACGAGATTGCCGGAGACGGAGGAGGAGGAGGGATTGGGATAGGGAAGGAGGTGGTGTGAAATTCAATTGCATTTGAATTTCATTTCATTTGGGTTTGGAGATTTTGAGAGAGGAAGTTTGGTGGAGCATGCAAAGAAGGAGAGAAGGAGAAGGAGAGAAGGAAATGGGAAAGATATGAAACGGGTTTACGTTTATATACGGTATACCGTCGAGTACTGAAGAGTCACCACCATTAAAACAACGACGCATACATATTTCTACAGAATATAACAGTAGCAGAGAGAAGAAAGGAAGAGAGAGGAAGTGCTGACTGTGTATTTAAATATAGAGAAAGTAAATTGATATCGTATTTAAATGCGATTAATTAATTGAGATCATCTATCGTGTGCGGGGTGCGCAGCGTGACTTTTCATGTTCCCTCACAAAACAGGAATGGCATGATGTGCGACCCAGGGATCTGCACGGTTTAAGTGGGTTTATCTGTTCTGACGAGTGGGTCAAATTTTGCACTGATCCAGACCGTTGGTTTGTTTTTTCACTATGCAGATGCAGTTTTACTGAAGATCATCTGATAGCGAAGGCACCATCCAACCAATGTTGGGATCTTTTTCAGTTGAATATGGACCGTTGCTTTATTCCTCTCTCAACCGTTAGTTTGTTTGATACAAATCGAAAGGTTATAATTTTCCTATAGTCGATAATTTAGGGAGTCGTCCATCTACTATGGGGCACAACATCTCAGTGGCCTAGATTACTGAACGGAGGACCCCACTTACCTATTCGGGAGCCTGTGTATAATGTGCAAAGTCTCTCGTCGTGTATCCTACGAGACCTCTTTTGAAACTAAGCCCACTTCACACGTGTGATTCTGTTCACGTGTAGCCCATGGTTTAACGGTCCAGATTCCAGAACATTGATCAGATGGATCTGCAATGAATGGATCATGCCCTGAAATGGCCTGGACTTTTCATGCCGAGGCCCCCTTTACTTTCAAATGGGCTGGGCCTAAGCATGTCCAAGTCCACCCCATGATCTAATAACCTGTGGCCAGGACCAGCACAACCCAATCTAGTCCTCGGCCGAACCCTACCATCTAAATACTTGGCCCACCCATGTTGAACGAGTCCGTCTGAGATGAGCGTTGATGTAGATGAAATATAGTTTCCAGCGGCCCAGCCCAACTACATTAGTTGGACGGTCTAGCCCATGGGCTTTGAAGATTAGCCCAAATAAGACACAATTGGGCTCGACTCAAACTGGGCCATGCAACCCTAGTCTGAGATGGCTGGACTCTTTCTTCTGGCGAACGTAGACATTAAGGAGCTCGGTGTGTGGGGCCAAATATGATGTACGTGTGAAATCCAATCCGTCCATCAAGTTAGCCCCTTCACGTTCACCTTGGATCCCAAAAATATGGAGGATCCAAAACTCAAATGGGCCCATTAAAATCATACCTAAAACTTTGAAAATCACGTGGCGTGGCCCACCTAAGTTTTGGAGTGTCCTCATTCTGTGTCGCCTATTCATCCTGTTGGGCGTATCTTTTGAAGTGATTGGATCGGCCTGATTTTAGAGATGCAGAGTGAACTTGAAGGGGCGCTCCTTGTGGACGGATTGGATGTGGTCCTTATATCACGGTGTGCCCCACACGCGGCGTTATAGATGAGCTTATTCTACTAAGGTAGAGGAACCGGAATCTTGTCAATAGCCTTTTTTTCAAAAAACTTTTTTATCTCCTTTTTAACTCAGAGTAATATCATTTGTTAAACTTGCACCCATTTTATGTCCCTAATTGGATGGTCAAGATCATCTGACCAGTGACACTTTTGGGTTTTGACTGTTTTTGAACCGTTCATTCTGAGGCGCGAGTCACAACCAATGAACGGTTAGATTTGTCGGAGAAAGCACCATGCACGCTGCATAGGTTAGATTTTTCTCTTCATTAATCTGGATTTACTGGTTTAATTAAGATTGGCGAATTAACTGACTTCGATTTTTCAGCTGTTAATATCTGCGACCCCAACAAACTTGTTATATGGGGAGATACTGATTTTCCCTCATCCGACGGGGGAGAATCTTCCACGTCAACGATGGGATTTTCGGTAAGGTAGGCGATTTCTACGATTGCGGAAAGAAGTTTCAGTCTATTCTAAATGACAGAAATGCCCTTTCTTTTAGTAGGAGACTGTTGGTGTTTCTTTCTCACCGTGGATTAAGCAGCTATTTACTTAATGAGGAATAAATTTGTATATCGTGCAGTCTATTCATTGATCCGTACCGTCCATCAGGTTGAGATGGTTGTTCATGCGCTAGCATGACGAAATCGCACGGAGTAGATTATTCGAACAGCCCAATCATCGATCTTTATTTGCGGCTGTTTTGCAGGCCATCAGTCGTATACTTAGAATCGCATATATGGTGCAGATGGATGACTAGATCATTTGAATGGTTCAGATTATGTCACATTTTACAGAATGAAGTCAAGTATGTGATACGGACTCATCGTGTCCCAGGCCATCCAAACCATTCATTTTACCGTGGACACGAAGGCTGCTTTTGGCCGTTAGATGTGGACAGGTTCTCAAACATTTTCATCCTTCAAGTTGCGTGCCTTTGATCAAGCATTAGGACTTTCTGATCATAGTACTATTTTGGCATCTTACCGACAGTGGGGCCCATGGGAAGGGTCGACCAACTAAAATGCACCCATCATTACTAATTCTTTTCTAGCAAGACCTCTCCAACCATATCATAGCTAATGTATTTTTTTTCTATTTTTTATAATTAGGCATGGATGCTTAAATAATTTTAAAAAAATATATTTTTTAAAAAATTATACTATATATAATTCGTCTGCTATTTCTTCACAAAAATAAACAACGAGTTAGGCATGAAAAAGTGAAAAAAAAGTTTTTTTTTTAAAAAAAAAAAGAAAAAGGAAAAAGAAAAAAGAAAAATTCAGTTATTTGATACACTGGTAGGGGGGAAACTTTGATGTGCATGCACTCAGAAATTTTCCACGTGCCATTATAAAGACAATAAATCATGGATAATTGTCGAAAATCAGATAGGTTGAACAAGGTAATGGACATCTGTCCATTAAATTCGGGCCGCTGACTAATTTTCATTTAGACTGTCCAATGAAATATCCACCAACCGGTTTGTTTTGTGATCCATCTAAATCATCTCCACGACCTGAACCGTTTAGATTAATTTATTTCTATTCCACATGTAAATTTTGGTAATGCCTCTGTATCAACCATCACACTCTACCAGAGTATCAAAGTTTTTTCTCAACAAAATAATGAGCTTCGCCAAGCCCACGCGCCTGAACAATGGAGCTCATCTTTACGCCACGCCATGTGCCAAATTCGCAGTTTGAGAGATCCAAGCCGTCCATTGGTTAGGTCCCACCATGCAGATACATTGAAAAGAAACTATCCTTTACGTTAATAAGCTGGACTGTGGTTAATGAGAGCAATGGAAGGCTAACAATTTTCCAAGGTTTTCTACGCCATCTTTGTTTCTAGGATCGTTTCCTTCTTGATGTGTAGACTGACCTCATTGTGGCCAGCGGAATCTGAACGATGGGATCCATCAGATGGATGGATCTGATTTCACACAAGTGAGCCCCTTTGGCACATGCGGATCCTGTAGATGGACACTCTTATACACGCGTGTGGGTATTGGCTTTCCGTCAAAAACATAAGTAGAATTAAATTCCCGATTCCCCACCACCCTGGAGACGGAAGTTTCCGCACAGCCCTAGCTCCCTATACTCACTGTGTTACAGATTCTCTACGCCAAAGTATTACACGTGTATCAAATCTTGTCCGTACAAAATATCTAATTCCTCTTAAAGATCATCTTGGATAAAAATCAGACCCTTTAATTTTTGAGTCACACTTTCCTTTGATCAGATAATCAGCTGTCAATTTATTTGGTTGGTGTGGCCCACCTGAGGATTTGGTTTGATTGATTTCAATGCAGAATGATCATCACAATATGCCAACTATTTAAACGGATCGGATTTCCTACACGGGTGAGACATTTGCAAGTAAAGAAAAATGTACCAAGGCATGCTTTCAGAGCTGGATCGTTCCTCCACACCCATATATATTTAAAAAAATAAAATCGAAGAGCATTTCTGTAAATAATTGAACAGACGAGGGCAATATTGTAATTAAGAGGATATGGCAGTTTCCTGAAATATCTTCATTGCAGTGAATACAATCACTACAAGTTTCTTATCGGCTTCGTTTTAGGATGCCAGTTATGTTTTTCCTAAAAATCGGGATATTTTCATATCTTTATTATCTTATTTTAAGGAGTTGAAATTTAACTATGACTCTGTCGTTAGCTTAAGCCTTAAGCGCAAGTTGGCTGAAGCTATCTTGCCCGATGATCGGAACCGTTCGGGACCCATGATGAATGGTCCACGAGTGCAGAAGTGTTCCTGCACTGACAATTCAGCCGTAGAGTGAATAGAATTTTGCATGTTAAGAGGGAACCATTGGTTTCTTTATGTTGTGGGACCCACTGGATTCTTTCATTGCAGTATGAGCCACTAAAGTAGGGGTAGTGGACCCCATGGGTGTGAGAGAGGACGGTTATGGAAACTGTAAAGACGAACCAAATTTAAACAGCCTAATATTGAGCCATGTCATGTTCGTGGTGGGCCCAGCCTGGTGAATTGCATGGATAACGTTCACGAATGCCAATGGACATTGTGCATTGACGAAAACCGTTGATTCTCATAGCCATCCTCAGTTTTCAGGAAACGGATTGGCTACTCCCCCGACCACCAGCCATGATATATGTGTTTTTTGAGCCCCACCATGATATATGTGTTTCATCCATGCCGTCCATTTATTCTTTTAGATAATTTTAGGGTATGATACCAAAAACGAGGTATATCGTAATCTCAAGTGGACCACATTACAGGAAAACAGTCTGGAATGAATGTCGACCATTAAAAACTTTTTGGGGCCCATAAAAGTTTTGGATCAAGCTTATCTTTATTTTTTTACCTTCATCTAGGTCTATATGACCTAATCAACAGATTGGATGTCAAATAAACAGTACAGTGGACCTTAGGAGGATTTTAACGGTGAATATCCAATCACTATTGTTTTCCTATGGTGTGGTCCACATGAGATTTATATCCCTCTCATTTTTGGGATCAAGCTTATCTGTAAAAATGGATGAACGGCGTGGATGAAGAACATACGTCACGGTGGAGCCCACAGAGCACCGACCGCCAGCCACCAGGCTTGTGGCAGGGGAGTAGCCAATCCGTTTCCCAGTTTTCATACAGGGGACACTTTCCAATGGGAACCGGAACTCTGATCTAGTGGGCCTCTGAAAGATGAGTGATGGTCCTAAGCTTCTTATCATCAGTTTGGATGGGCCTTTTACCATTTCGTATGGACCACTGGCTGCTATTATCCATTTACTGGTTAACGATTGGATGGCTGGGATTGTCCCATGTAGCTTTTCGCAGCATATCGGTGGGGACCACCAAATGAACTGTACGGTTTTACTTGCATGCAAAGAAAGCTATGGTTATTTGAGGAAGGATATATTTTACAGGCAATTGGCAGCCCACTTACCAAAGTGAGACGCTTGCGAGAGATCCGGGCAGCTCATCAGGTGGGGCCTACTCTGCTACCCAGCCCGGAATTCAGGCGGTCCACTCGTCGCATTGACCACACGTGTTACACGAATAAGATGACCAACAACATGCATTCACATGTTCCCTACCTCATCAATGGCCAGCCTAATTCCTGGGCAAGGACATGTTTACGGGGGCCCACTTAATGAACGGCCCGGATACGCGTCCAATCTCGCGAATTTCCCGCAACAGTTGTTGGGAGTCACTGTAACAAAAGCATGTGGAGCCCACGGAAACATGTCTGCGACGTTCAATCCATCATTTGAGACAGCTCACGTTCATATGCGAGCCCAGAAGGTTCAAAACTTAAGTGGGCCACACCACGTAGAACAGTGCGGGTTGGGGGGGCTGACAGTGGAGAGCTTTCAGTGGCTCACCATGATGTTGATATAACATCCAACCCGTTCATAAGGTTAGTCCCACCAAAATGAAGGTAAAAAACCAATATCAGACTGATCGAAAAGTTCAGTGGGCCACAAGAAGGTTCTAATGATAGTTGTCATCATCTCCACTTTCTTATGTTTTATGGCCCACTCGAATATTGAACCATCCTTATCTTTTAGCTAACGTTCTAACATGATTTGGATCAAATGATGGATGGAGTGGATTTCACACACATTTCCAAACTTTTTGTTGAGGGGCTACAAAATAATAGTAAACAATGACACTTGAAAGAATCAGATCCAAATTAAAATTTTTGATTCATTGGTCAGTATAAACCGGTGGGCCGATTCTCTTTCCGAGGGTTTGTCCTTCAAATTATCTTAACCAGTTGAGGATTTTATCTCCCACCACGTGATGATCGAGACCATTCATCTAGGAATCGCCTAAAATGTATGGACAAAATTGAAAGAATTTCAAACGAGTAGGTTCTTTTCCAAATGAACCACCCATGTTATCCTGCTTTCTGAATGAACGGTCTAGATCATCGCATGGTGGAGCAAGAGCCAGAATGTAGGCGACAACCTAGTCGACAAAACCCTCCTTTTTGGTACGCCGAAGTAGCACCAGGATTCGAGATGTGGGTCGTTATTCATATGGCCCCACGGCGAATATTCACTGCACCGATGGTAAGGCCGCCCGCGTACCGGGGGCCGCGTATATATGCCAAAGATGGACTGTTCAATTACAACTTTAGCCGTCCAATTTCTAATAGACGTGTGTATCACCCAATAATTAGAAAAAAAATGAGTTCATTACGTAAAATTCGCCTCGGGTCACCTAATTAACGATCCTGATCTTTCTTACATGTTCCCATTCGGCAAGAGTAGCGCGCTTGAATTTCTCGCTTTAAGATGCGCGGATGCACGTAGAAATCCCATACTACTTTCTCGGCCGGAAAGCGTGACCTTTGAGAGACCCCACGATCGGTTCCACTCTTCACTCCGCGCATCTCTTCTCCCCAATTAGTCGACGCCACGTGTACGAACCTTTTCCGTACACGATGTCCGGAACTGAAGCGCCTCGAGCTTGCAGTGCATAACAGAATATCTTGCGACGAGTTACTTGATACTCTGAGAGATTATGAGTATCCATGCACCGGCAAACTGCGACCGTACAGTTTCCGCACATGTCTCAAGATAAAACCGTCCAAAGCAAGTGTCCCAGTATATGTAGGATTATCTTCCGTAAATCATATTGATTAATTGAATGTAACCTTCGATAAATGGTCATATATTTGTTGAATATCGATGATTCTTCATTACAGCCGTCCAGATGATGGCTGCAATAAGCTTTTTGGAGGATTGTTTATTTGTTTTCGTGTGTGTATATATATATATATATATATATATATATATATATATATATATATATATATATATATATTTTAAATACATTTATTTAATTTCCGAAGGTTTGAACGGGTTGTATTTCGATAATACGAATGATACATGCAGTACGTATGTGCCAATGTATGGATGGACATACTCTTAAGATGTCCATGTCTTTGCTAGTATCCGATATACGAAAAGACTCGGGTTCGCAGGATGGACGTGCCCACCGGGTGACCTAGTCTACTCTCCCAGATGCGACAGGCTCTGGTCACTCTTCAACCGTACACGTGGCACATTTATATGACAATCCAGACCATCCAAATATCTGACCTGGACGGTGCATAAAAATTAACAAACAAAATTATTCTTAAAAGTTAATATTGTCTGATTGTTCCCTTCGAGTTTAGGCTAGTCACCACTTTACTTTTAAGCATCCATTTTATGGACACCAGTTGGATGGTCACGATTTCTTCATCATTTTAGATATGCTCCATTTATAATGGGAGCCACAAATTGGATGGTCTGGATGACTGTATATCGGTGACGCACGGAATTTACATCCGGTAGTGAAAAAATTCATTAACATACCTTATTAATTTACATCCGTTCGGTTTTTATAAAGGCAGTTACATTGAAGGAAATTTTATAAAATAATAATAATAATAAGAACCTGATATAATTATCACTCCATTGTCTTCCGGTGCATTATTTAATGTCCATTTGGATGGCCGTGTGAGCAAATGGGTCCATAGCTTGAGCAGCCCCCCCCCCCCCCCCCCCCCCCCCAATCAAAGCCATCCCTACCACTAGGTGTGTCTTCCTATGTTAGTCCAATGCTCAAAAATCAGCTTTATGTGTGATTTAGGTGGATTAAATGATTAAAAATAGCATGCAGGGCAATGCTCACCCTCTAAACTATTTTCAATTAATATGGCCACTTCTATCAAAGATGGGTTCGATGATTGTGCCATAGGCTTAAATTTTCGTGTGAAATCTAATAGTTGGCATAGATTTTATATAATTAGTATAGTGAGCCTTGTAAAAAAATAAGTCAACGTTTCTCTCAACTATTTCCTTTGATATGGTCCATCAAAATTTTAATTCAATTGAATATGTATAAGTGTGTGTATTGTCTCTTGCCCTATTATGGGACTAAATATCTAATGGTTAGGGTGGATTTTACATAAACATTACAATGGCATGGTCAAAATCAAGAGTCGTGACCCACTTTATTTTTGGCAGCGGTCACTTGATGTGTATGCCAAATTCACTACAACCATTAGATGGGTAATCCCTATCTAGGCCTAGGGCAAAAAATTAAGCTAACTTATTGTTACAACTCTTATTTTAGATACCAAGCACACATCCTAGACCTGAGATCCAGGTCACTACTTGTATTGTAAGTGTACTTAATCAATACATGGTTAATATAGAATGTAGGTCACTACTTGTATTGTAAGTGTACTTAATCAATACATGGTTAATATAGAATGTAAGTTCCATTCAAATATACTCACAAACAATACATTCAAAACTAACATCCATCCAACTCATCAACTTAAATTCAGCTAAGGACTCACCTAATTGGGGTCTTATTGACACGTCTAGAATTAATACTTTAAATTAAATGATCATGTTCAAAACTCAAATCATAAATCAATGTCACTATCCCAAGCCTACTATTTTAACATTTGAGAGATGGTGCAAGGCTGGGCTGGGTAATTGTTTTGGTTGTTATGCCTGATCATACAAAAAGAAAAATAACAAAGAAGAAGAAAAAAAATAAAGAGAGAGAGAGAGAGAGAGAGAGAGAGAGAGAGAGAGAGAGGGAGAGAGCCCGATTGAAGGACAATTCAAGCGTGAGCAACCACAGTCTCTTCAAACTCTGTGAGTGCACACATCAGGGTCTTCTTGGACTCACGTCTTTTGTTTTCCCAAGATGTGCGTTCAATTACAACATGGTCAAGGACATATACAACACTGTCCATGCGATGACAGAGATCTTGGCTTTGATCTATACTTCTCTTTTTCAAGCCCCCCTATAATGTAACAGATCTTAAAATGTAGCAATTTGAAATTTAATAAAGTTTAACAATTCTTAAGGATGTGAACGATCAAGATTGTCGTCGGCGCATTCTATTTCCTGTCATTTTCCATATTATTGGACTTGAGACACATGCAATCCCATTTTATTGAATTAGTGAATTAGAGTCCAATGAAGTCGCTCGGCCCAAGCTGTATCATAGTTATTATAAAAGGGTATTTATTTCATCTGGGATAACTACCAATTGTTTTAATTTAGAATAGGTACATTGGAAGTCAATTTCATACTTGAAGTAGGACTATCCAAATAGTGTCAAAATAAGATGATTTTAAAGATATTTGAAAATTCATCAAATTATATTTTTAATAAGTTTAAAATTACCCAAATCAAACATGTAATAAGTAAGTTACAGTTGTTTTCATTAGATTGATGGTCAATAGCGAATATCAGTGATATATATATTGAGAGATAAACTTTGGTCTCATTTTAGACAATCAAATGGTGTCTAAATGGGATCGTTCTAAACTTATTTCAAAATTCATCAAATTAACTCTCCAACAATTATAAGATCACCAAATCGAACATATAACGAGGAGTTATAAAAGCTTTTGTGGGATTGACAATCTATAGTAAATATTTGTGATCCACATTAGAAATATTAATGGTCCACGGTGAATATTACCAGTTTACTCTTAATATCGGCAGTTTACTCCTAATATCAACTCTCCACGTTAAATATCGACGATCTATACTAAATATAGGCAATATACAATGAAAATATAGGCAATCCATGGTGAATATGGGCGATCCACAGTAAATATTGATGATCCACTATACAACATTCATTCATTACAAGATACTTTCATTAAAAAAAATCATCCATTGCATAGAGTCATGCATTATAACACTAATCTATTCCAACGTTCATCAAAATTATCTATTATAACATTTTTTCATTATAAAATTTATACATTAGAATATTCTTTTATTATAAAATTCATCAATTACAATATTATTTTATTATACAAATTCATTTATTACAATATTTTTTCATACCCTTTTTCCTTTCACAAATTCTCATTATTCATACGAAATTTTTTAAAAAAATATTCAAAAAATAACTATAAAGCAAACCAATGAATAAATGAAGGAAGAAGGAAGAAGGAAGGGAATTAAAAAAATAATAATAATAAAAATGCCATCCTCCTGTCCTATGAAAAAAAAGAAAAAAAGAGAAAGAGATAGGAAGAAGGAAATGGTTAAATGACACTAAGCACGAAAGGAAACCCATTTATATCTTATATAAGGCTTACTGGGCTATCGTGAAGTAAATCCAACTCGTTCACATATAAGGAATTTTAATTTCATGTCATTAGTTCAAGTTTGAGAGTAAAATTCATCAAAGATGGATCACACTAAACTAAACAATTTCAAATTAATGCACAATGTTAATATAATTGTGGCTATAGTGAACTTTCAATAATAAAAAATATATATATATAAAATTTTATTATAAATTTAAGACTATCTGATTAAAATACATGGATCAAATCAGCAAAGAAATAGGCTGAATCTCAGTTTTTAATGGGAGTCATGTCTCTCTTTTTAAAGGACATTTTCATTTTCAAGTCAAGAGCCACTATAAGAGTGGCAGTAAATGGACATTTTCATCTTTCAAAAAAACAAAAAAATTGGTTTAAAGACTAGGAGAGTACAGGGCTATCTAGACTAAAAATCCCACGATACAAGGGTATTAATTGAGAAATGCACGATAGGCTACAATGCTCCTGGTTGCATCAGTTCACTTGGACAATTAAATCGATGGATCTGAACCATCTGTCAAGTTTAGGACAGATTTAATGGGCTATGGTGCAAAAATAGTGCTGTTCGGCTTATCCAATCAACCCTTGATTTCGCCTTGTTTTCTATAGACTTCTTCTCTAAGCCACGGATGGATGGTTACTATTACCTAACCAAAGTAATTTTTTAGAATCATAAGCAATCCATGATGGGTCGTAAAAATAGATAGATCAAATTGTTGATTTGACAGCGATGATCTTGATCGTCCATTTTAACGGCCATTAATCAAATGATTAATAGTTGTCAGATCAGTGTAATGTTTGCATATTATCCCATGAAATTTTCGTTGTTGGGTTTGGACTGTCTAGGTGTCCCAGTGCAACGAGCAGCAGACCCTACAGTGCTCTGAAGGCACAGGAGCATTTTCCGCTTTAAGATACGATAGTTCTTTTTGTCGATCGTGCGACTCGCATCAGCAGCACTTTTACCTGATTGGGGCCCACATGAAGAGACGTTCCATGCTCGGAATGGTCCATGTTTTAGAAAGGTCACTAAATGGATGACTCTGACCGTCGATGTATACAGAGCTGAATATGGACGATTGAAAGGATATCTAATGGCTCACATTTAACTCCACAAAATAAATGGTCAGGATCATCCTCTCGGCAATTTTATTGGACCATGGTCCACTAAAAAATGAGCGCAGCGTGGGTGAGACCCGGAAGGAACCGGCCATGTAGGCGATACCCTGACCGTATGGCCCACCTTGATGTATGCATTGTATATCCCTGCCGTTCATCTGTTTTCCATATTATTTTAGTAAACGGTCCCAAAATTGAAGCCGATAAATTTTCAGGTGGACCACACTACAGGAAACAGTAGTCATTGAACTTCCAACATTTAAAGGATTCCTAGCGTCCACCGTATTGTTTATTGACCATCTAACCTATCGATAAGGTCAGATAAATCTGGATGAAAGAGAAAAAAAAAAAACAAATATTATCTTGATATAAAACATTTGTGGCCCACAAAAATGTTTTCAATGGTCATTAACGACTGTTTTCTGTGTTGTGGTCCAACTGAAATTTTTATCTGCTTCCTTTTTGGGATCATGGCCTACAATAACCTTGAAAAATAGATGAATGGAGTTGATATACAATGCATATATAGAGGTGGGTCACTACGGTCAGGATCTCACCCACATCGCTGGCTCCTAAAAAATGCACCCCAGAGAGACAGACGCTGCCGATCTGAGTCGCCGATGAATTCAAGAAACAGAGCCCAAAAGGGAATTATTTGATACTCTGACCGCGCATGACACTTGATACGCAGGCACTTAGAAATGTATACATCGCATATGTCAACTAAAATCAACCGTCTGAGTTGTGGAACTCACTGTCCTCAAGTACCACCTCCAAAATCAGAATGGCTGACGAATTCTAACCTTGGATTTGGAGACGTTCGTCCAAGTGGGACGATTGGATTTTTTATTTCCATTTTTACCGTCTATTAAAGGTCCACCAATTCGGCAGGGAGATGATCACATGGGAATAGGTTTTGGTTCACGAAAACTTGGAACCTTAAATTAAATTAGTAGTATGACACAGGGAATTTCCATGAGCCAGCATATCATCCATCACATACCACCAGGGTAACAAATTTTCTCCAGCCAAAATTAGCAGCAATAATGACCCACCAGTCAGAAAAACTCAATGATCTTGACCACGTTGGGTTGAACTTTTTGTCATTTTGAGTGGGCCACACACGTCAATAACGATTGATCATCATCGGATAGAAATGATGATTTCTACACTGACCATTCAACGTGCATGCACCGTACATGAGATGATTCTCATTATTACAATTAAATGAGAAAGACTTTTTTCCTACTGTACGACGTACGACCTACTTATGGGGGACGCACCTTACGAAGCCTACTTATTTTCACCTTCCAAGATTAAGCCCATGCTTATGGGCAACTTTTCAATGGTCTAAAATGCCCCTACTTTATCATACGCACCTTCGAAAGTTGCCAGCCACATCTTCTTCTCAAATTTCACTGATTCTTCTTTCCTCTTCCTGATCTTTTATCCTAACTGAAGAATCTCATTTTCTTATTACTTCTCCCCCTCTGTGACTATTCACTTTAGCAGTAAAATTCTCATTTTACTGCCTTCTTCTCTCTCCTTTTCTGATTGTCTACCCTATGAGTAAAACTCTCATTTTCACCATACCTTTATCTGGTCGAGAATACACACCCCACACATGTCATTTTCAACTTTTGTGAATCCAAGATAGAACGAAAATGGTCCTCCCATCTAAGAAGAGTCGAATGGCAGGTATATTTGAAATCTCTACTTTCTTTTTGTGGACCCCACTATATTTTATATGATATATCCATATGGTCCACAATACATTTTTTATTTTTTAAACATTGAATGGTATGACATGTCCTGATAAATGAGCAAATTCAATGCTTAAATGTCCCATATTGAGGGTTTTTGAAACAAAGAACGAAATCCAATGTGAAATTAAACGAAGACCAAGTGAAAGAGACCGAGCACCTACTGAGTTAATAGACTCAAGACCCACTGAGTTATTGATGAGGACCCATTGAGTTATATTGTCTGCGAACTGAATTAAATTGATCGCGAACTGAGTTAAATTGACCGCGAACTCACTTAAAATGACCACAAAGTGAATAGAATTGACTGGGCACTAAGTGAAATTCGATTCACAATTGTAAAAAACTGACATCTTGACTAAGAATTGTGTGATATTGACCGATAACCACTTGAAACAACCGATAACTGTGTGAAATTGACTGATAACTGCCTGACACTCACTTACCTGTCAATCTAATTTAGTTCGCGGTCATTTTAACTTAGTTTGCGGTCAATTTCTCTAACTTAAGCTAATTTGCAATCAATTTCACTAAGTTCGCGGTCAATTTCATGATGTTCGCGGTCAATTTCACGATGTCCGTGGTTAATTTAACTATATTGTTAGTCAATGCCACGATGTTCGCGGTCAATTTCACTCAATTCAAAATGTTAACTTGAAGTAGTTATCGATCACTTTCACAGTCTCCAATCAATTTCACTTAGTCCCCGATTAATTTCACTTATTCCGCGGTCAAACACAATCAATTTGCGGTCAATCTAACTCAGTGGCCGGTGAATTTCTGTCAGTTTACAATCAATTTCAATAAGTTCGCGTTTAATTTAACTTAGTTCCTGGTCAATTTCAGTGAGTTCGCAGTCAATTGAAGTGATTTCGTGGTAAATTTTAGTCAGTTAACGGTTAACTTCACTTACTTCACAGTCAATTTCACGACGTTCTCGGGTGAAAATGCAACATAACTTAGAAAAAAGACTGATAACTGAGTGAATTTGGCTGCAAACTTGTTGAATTTCACCTATGAGTCAGCTACTTTGACTTGGAATTTGTCAAAATGACTGATAATTACTTGATATTGACATCTTTTTTATCGACAACCTTATTTAAATTTACCGACAACTTCATGAAATTGACTGATAAATGAGTGAAACAGCCTCAAAACTTGTGGAAATTCACTTATAAGTCTTGTACTTTTATTTGGAATTCGCCTAAAACTAGTTGCCGACTTGGCAAACTCACACCATATTTATGATGTTTCACCACAACAAGTCAACTTTCACATTATGCTTCATTAAATATTAAATGTTATTGTTAATATAATTTTCAATTCATCATTACAGATGATAAACCCTTGCGTAAGGGATTTGGCGAGTCGCCCCTAACCCTGTCATGCAGATGTTCATTAACATGGTAGTTTGATATTATGAAGAGTGGTTTGGAGAAGAATGACAGTATAATAAATGTATTTAGGCAGTCCCCCTTCTCATTTTTACTACACAGTACATCATTTAGGGCCCATTTGGCCGGGTGGATTTGAAGTGATTGAAAGGCATTAGGGTGGATCGCATGGATTTCTAGGTAATGATGGTGTTGTCAATGGATTGTCTTGAGATCCATGGGATTGCTATATCCGGTCTATTTGGCATGCCTGACCAATCCTGGGATTAAACCTTCCCATCCCTTCCAATCCCTCGAGCCAAACACGTCCCAGGCAAATTTGAACGGATTAGGGTGGATTTGATAGGATTTAAATGTAATGATGGTGTTGTTAGTGGATTGTCTTAAGATCCATGGGATTAGGATCAGATCACCGACTCTGTTTGGCATGCTCAGCCAATCCTAGGATTTAACTTCCAATACCATCAAATCCCTTCCAATCTGGTTGGCTAAACGGGCCCTTAGATTTATAGGAGCATTTTTGTCACTTACTTATTGAGAGATACATAGGTAACCTTGTATTCGAGATACAGGGGAATCGTTTAAAATTTTTGGAGATGGACTTCACCCTAATAAAAGGACTGAAGACTGGCGACCTCTTCATACCCAATATCCATTGTTCCAAGAATTCAATAAGAGAGAAATACTTCAAGGAATATCCTATCCTAAATAAACATGTACATGAGGTGTTAAATAAGATAGTTCATAGCAATAAGCATGAATATGTCGTGAAGTTAGCCCTAATATTATGTGTAGAGTGGTTTGTTAGGAAAATTGACACGAATATTATGTATTGTATAGAGTATATCGACCTTGTGGACTCGTTGGAAGACTTTAATATCTACCCTTAGGGTAGTGTAGCCTTCCAAACGATGACTGAAGGGATCGAGGGAGCCTTGATGGCATTACATGGGTTTCACTACAATGTCACTGGCTGCATATTTCCTTTACAAGTAAGGATTCTTTCCTTGTATATTTTAATTTATAGTTTATACGAAACTATATTTATTTAAGATCATCTTGCGATTCCCTTGAGAAAGTACTAGTCCTCCAAGAATGTATCATTTCATACGTTCCCTCTCAAATTCTAAGATTCATACAATATCAAGGATGGAAGGGTTAGAGGTATAAGAAAATTCATCAAATACTAGAGAGTGAAGATGTAAGTCACTTTTTATGAAGTTAAGTGGTCACTCATTGAAATATATATATGTATATATACATGAATATGAAGGATGTTCTCTTACAGACTGGGATAGTTGTTATCTTAGAATCCACCATTGAGGAGCTGGAGACGAATATCGTTTGTTTGGTCCGTGATAGATTTGACGTAAGATGCCATAAAAGTCTTCTTTTAAGTTGATATTTTATATTTACTTTGACATGTTACGTATTTGATACATACATTGCTTCATTTTGTAGGGCATTAAAGATGATGATGATGAAGATATGTAAGAGAGAGAGGGACAGGGAGAGGGAGAAGAAGGGGGAGAGGAAGAGAGTAGTGATGAGGGAGAGGGAGAGGGAGCGAAATTGCAATTGACAGGAGAGTCGAGGGAGGATAGGGAGGAGCTGAAGGCGGAGAGGCTTCAGTTGGAGAGAGATAGGGAAGAGTTGAAGAGGGGAGAGAACTAGTACTCAAGGAGATGGAATTAATGCTAAAAGAGAAAGAAGCCTTGAAGTTAGAGAATTAAGAGTTAAATGAGAGGGAGGTTTTGAAGATGGAGGGGGAAATGCTAATGAGGGAGAAAGAAGAATTGAGGATCAAGAATGAGATATTGAAGAAGGAGAAGGAAGAGTTGGAGGAAGGTAAGGTACAGTTGAAGAAGTAGATAGAGGCGTTTCTTATAAAGAAGATGCAGTTTTGAGGAGGATGAGGATTTGGAAGGTAGGAACTAGGGGAACGGAGAGGTGGATGTTCAACACTTGGATGCGTTAGACGTTAATACATGTGAGAAATCACTGCGATCTATTCCAGTCTACAAGAGAAGTAAGAGGGCCGTGAAGCCTTCTGTCTACAAGCGTTCACCATTCACTTTAAGCTCTGTCATTCAAACAACTTTAAGCAATGTCGTCGACTATGAGAAACTAAGAGAATTGTGTACTTCTCCGATACCCTTCTAGACTAAGATTGATCCATTTAGGGTTATATTGGAGGACGAACTGCATGAATTGAATAATTGGGCCAACGCAGACAAAGATTCAGTGGAATTTATTTGGTTTAGGACCATCTGGGAGAAAGATGCATGGGTTGATAGCATGGTAAGTAATTCACATACATACATCTATGTGTATTCAACTCTTATACTAGACTAGAGCTTAATTCGTCATCTTTATTGATTAGGCTATTAATAAGTATGTTGATTTCTTGGAGAGAAGACACAGTTCATTTATTACTTTATATACTTAGGATTGCAAGTTCTGCCCCCTGTATGAATTGGATCATGATTATTATGTTATTTGATTATATGATATATGTTCTAATTTGATATTTTGTCTGTAATAGCCATGTCTTGAACTGCAAATGTCGACATTGAGAAACTCACTGTGAACAGCATTGTAAAACCTCGAGAAGGGTGTTCACTCCCCAATATAGGGTTGTGATGTAGTAATAAACTCGGTGAGACCAAGGTCGAATCCCAAGGGACTAGAACCTGTACGTTATCTAAAATTAACTAGAACTAGAACTAGAACTAGAATCAGACAAAATCTAAATCAATTAAATTTAGAGAATAATGGAGAAATTTTTATCTAAAATTTAAAGAAATTAGAGGTAAAAAACTAGGGATTTAGAGGATCCACTTCTAGAGTCAGGGAGATCTTATACCTACTTCAAGAACTCAACTGGACTTAGAGTCTCATCTTCATCCAGTTGAAGAGTGTAACCATAAAAATCAACTGAACTTTCTTTGATATAGTTTTAAAGAGATGAAAGGTATATGAATTGGAATGGATTCCATCACCAAACCATGCCCAGGAGACAAAGTAAATAACATAATTAAACTAATTACCAACCAATCAATAATGTATGAAGGTTAGGAAGGGTACTGATATCCAACCATGTTCAGGAGACGATGGTGAACAACAGGTCTTCCTGACGTCATAAATATAAATAGAATAAGAACATGCTCAAAGTTATCGCAGACCCATTGTAATTTTAGTCATAACAGACCATTAAAAACTAAAAACATTCCCTTAATTAAACTAAAATTAACATCCATTCGGTGTAAATAAAAAACACAAGCAAAGAGTCTTCCATCACGCTATAGCTTCACCTCTTAGTCCTATTTAAGAGGTCTAGTCACTCCTAGACATGATTAGGCTAAATCTTCCAAAGTAAAAAAAAAAGACGAAAAAGACAGCAAATAAAAAAAATATAAAAGAAAATACTCTCCCTGTCTCTCTCTCTCTCACTGATGTCTCCTTCTCTGTCGTGGGATCCTCTTCTCTCTCTCACATCCTTTCTCTTTATAGCCAGCAAGGGAGAGGTAGGTTTGAAGAACCGACGCTGCTGGAGTCGGTGGGCAAAGGTCGGATGGAGTCGGATGAACCGACTCTGCTTTCACACCGTTTCTTGCGTAGCAAAAATAGATTTCTTCCACTGATTTCCTGGTGGGGCCCATTCTTGAGTTCAGATAGGAGATCCACTCCGTTCACCAGCTTCTCCTCAAAATTTTGACCGGAGATGATTGGTTTTGGTCGTCCGTTGATGCAACCCACCTTGATTGATCATTCGGCGATGATATGAATAATCTGAGAACTCGCGGCCACTGTCAGGCGTGTCCCAGCAAAAGGCCACCTACATCATAGTTAAAATCCCCAACCAGTTCGAATGGATGGTTCTGATTGGATATATGGACAATGAGTGGGCCCCACAGTAATCACTCGCAGCCTCTGTTGCGAAACAGAGGCAACGCGATCATGCTGTGATGTGCGTTGGTCCCCTTATTGAAGCCAGGTGGAAAATCCACTCCGTCCATTGGTTTCAAGATGAAAAATCGTCTGAGGAGTGTTTTTGGAGCAATTTTGGTGTGGCCCATGAGACTCTTCATTCCACCGTAAATCTTGTGTTTAATCACGATACACATGCGTACATGTGCATGGGCCAAAAAGGAAAGTTAGGCGATGGATGTGGCTACCCCCTTGAGTGAATAGACGGTTCAGATCAGTCGAAAAGATTACGGCTGGGGCCCACAATAAAAAACTGTGAATGGCCGTCCATCCGTTATCTCTGCGCACGAAGGAAGACGGGTCAGCTCGTCTTTGACTGGGCTGCCCATCCGGTGCACGGCGGCTGTGGTGGGTCCCTCCTTGATGTTTGTAAGAAATCTGATCCGTTCATCCCTTTTCTCATCGCATTTTATCAATAGAGCCCAATTTCGAAGCATATTCGAATATCAGGTGGGCCTCAAATCCTAAATTCATGGGCTGATCTGACCATTGGACCACTTCCATAGGGATCCAACTACTGAAATTTGACATGTACGGATTATTTAGGGTTTTCAGGCCATATATGAAGTTTCGAGCTGAACGGATGGTGGGAACCCTGTGATGTTGCATTCTGGACCAATTTCGGGCCACTTGAGCTTCAGTTTCTCGATTTTCTCGAGTCTCTGGCATGTAAATTCGTTGATCTTGGTCTCTTGGTGTCCGCCCCCATGTTTTGTTGAATTCTGAGCGTTAAATCTCAGCTTTTGGCACCCTGTTTCAGTCCAAGCTCGTAAATACACTCTGCATCACAAACATGATTAAATTGGGCCATTAAACGGTATCATGCTTGTAAATCTAGGCAATAACTGGGTCTAATATGCAATATTTGACCCTCAACAAAGGGCAAAAGCCCATGTAGCAGTATGAATAGGTAATGTTGTCGTTACAAGTTATCAACGCTAGGTGTACCCATTTCTATAATTTTTATAATGACATCTTATCTTGTCAAAAATGGACAGACATACGTACCAATTAACCACGCTAACAGTCATTGGTACCTCATGGTCATCCACTCTTAAGACTGATAAATCATTATTCTCGATAGTGTATATTTAAGGGCACTCAATCGATATAGAAAACATATCGAGCTGATGAAGGAGGGCTTGCTTATATTATTCCATGCCGCAGGATATATGTCTGCATTGGATGGGAATGCTTGGACGGTTAGAGAAGAGACTTCTATACCAAAGCAGACGAACGGATATGATTGTGGTATATTTGTCATGAAATATATTGACATTTTGTGCAGCAATCGAATTTTGTTAGGGACGAACTTGCAAAAATTTACTCCCATCTTTAAGAACTCAATAGCATATGATTGCCTAAGTGTCCAAAAAATATGATATATTTGTCTTAGGTATGAGAGGAATGAGAAAATTTTGTGAAATGTTATAAAATGTTATAAATGATGTCTTGTAAAACATTCAGGGTAAAATGATGTCTTGTATATTTATCATAAATTTGTAGTAAATGATGTCTTCTTAAAAGTGATTTCATTACGAATGATGATTTGTTTGTATATTAGATAATTTCATCTACTCCTTGGTCAATTTACTTCACTTCGCGGTCAAAGTCCACTTCATGGTGAATTCTCGTGAATTTCCTTTAATTCACAGTCAATTCCATTCATTTCGTGGTCAATTCCCTTCACTTCACGGTCAATTCCATGCATTTCACAATCAATTCCCTTTACTTCACTCCCTATTCAATGCATTTCGCGATCAATTCCCTTCACTTCACGATCAATTCCATGCATTTCGTGGTCCACCTGGTGAATACCCTTCACTTCACGGTCAATTCCATGCATTTCGCGGTCAATTCCCTTCACTTCACGATCAATTCCATGCATTTCGCAGTCAATTCCCTTCACGGTCAATTCCATGCATTTCACGGTCAATTCCCTTCACTTCACGTCAATTCCATGCATTTCGCGGTCAATTCCCTTCACTTCACGGTCAATTCCATGCATTTCGCAGTCAATTCCCTTCACTTCATGGTCAATTGCATGCATTAGACCTTTATGCCTGTCTGATATGATTACAAGACCAGGTAGATCCCCTAACGAATAGCTTATGTAGGTAAGGAACTAGTTTCAACTGCTGTTGTTCTCTAATTCTTTGATACTAAAAGTAACTAGAAAGATATGATTGTCATCATCCAAACCCATAACATCGAACAGAATACCTTTATACTTACCTTTTAGATGCGCCCCGTCAACGGCCAAGATTCTTCGCAGAGATGTTTAAAAACTTCTGACGCACTGTCCAAGCGCAACAAAACATCTCTCAAAGCTCGTCGTTTGTGGATCCACAAGCAAGTCAGTCACTATCCCCAAGTTCGCCATCCTTAACTTATGCAAGTACATCGGGAGGAGTTCTTTGTAAGAGTCGGCATAAGACCCCATTACGCGATTGATTTCAATTTCTTTAGCACATCATGCCTTCTTATAGCTAATAAGAATATTATACTTCTCTTGTATTTCGAATATAATATCTTTCGGCCTTATTCCCAGGCGTTGCACAATGCAATTGACAACCAGTTCACTAGCTAGCTTACTGCTTGCTTGCCGATGATCGCTCTTCATCCATGACATTTCACATGTATGTATAGACGTGTAAGTCTTAATCTTGAATATTCCCGCATCATTCACCCTAAATGCGTCTACCCTCCATTCACACTTATCTTTATACACACCATGATGAATTTATTGGATGTGAATTACAGGACCTTGTATTAAAAGTTATTGCGAATTGCAAATTAGCTCAAAACTTACTTAAACCGGCTCTTGTCCTTAAACGTTTGGCCAACGGTTATATCAATCAGGTCATCAAGTGGATATGAATATAGTGACAAGTTTGCATTTGTGAAACTAGCATCCTCGAAAGGCACAATGGCAAGGCCGGTGGTGAAGTCCGATGTTTGACTTGCTTGGGCAATGGAATATTGCTTCCACCTACGTTTTTGGCGTTAGATGTTGAGGAAAAATTTACTCTTATAAATGAAGGTGATGTCATCCTTATATTTACTTATAAGCTTGAAGTCAGCCAACGCGCTCACTTAACTTGTCATGAAGTTTGATGTCTGAGCTGGCTTGGGTACTGGAGTGTTGCTTAGAGGAACCTGTGAAGGTGATGTCATATATTCATATTTCAAGCCGTGTTCCTCACCCAAACTTCTAATAGCTTGGGTATCATGTTTAAAACTGCTGTAAGCCACCAGGTCTTCGAGTATAATTGCCTCATTAACGTGTTGCATTGTCTCAATGAGTAAAGGGATGTAGTGATCCGGATGCTTCAACTGTGCTGCCAAGAACATTCTCACATCTTCGTTGTCTTCAATTACAGTCGGAGGGACTGATTCATTTGTGCAAGGATACAATACTTTCAACCTAATATCATACTCCTTAGGTCTACTCTTCGCAATCCTGTATATTTGCGATAGAAGCTCATCATATGTAGTGTCAACACCCACAACAGTAGTTTTCCAGTCTACACCCTTATACGTGTATCGATTGTTTTCGCTTACTAACTCCCCACTATATGAGCATAGGATGATTACCGAAGCAGTTTTTTGAAAATAAACACAATAATATAACTCGTTTAGTATTCACATGTATAAGGTGGATTTGACCAAGTAGTAGGAAATCCACCATTGTACTAGCTCAAATACGATTGACTTATCGGTCAAATTTTCAAAGTTCTTAATTGTAGGGATGTATGCCGCTCAGTTTGCGATATTTTCACTCACTTCGCGGTCAATTTTACTCACTTTTAGGGTAGGTTCACTTACTTCACGATGAATTTCACTCACTTCTCTGTCTTGAAGTGATTGAAAATGATCACAAAGTGAGTGAACTTAAGCAAATGATCACAAAATGAGTGAAATGGACCACGAAGTGATTGAATTTGAGCGCAAATTGATTGAAAATGATAGCAAATTGAGTGAAATTGACCACGA
The DNA here is from genome assembly GCA_037074715.1 of Magnolia kwangsiensis. Taxonomy (NCBI): domain Eukaryota; kingdom Viridiplantae; phylum Streptophyta; class Magnoliopsida; order Magnoliales; family Magnoliaceae; genus Magnolia; species Magnolia kwangsiensis. The sequence goes on along the minus strand of CM073575.1, from coordinate 7,572,738 downwards.
ATTGAGTGAAATGACCGATGAGTCGGTCATATTTGAGTAAAAATGACGGATAAATGTGTGAAATTTACCGAGAAGTGCATGAAATTGACTGAGAAATTCATTACATTTATCGCGAAACATCGTCAAATTAATCGTTCACTTCCTGAATTTGACAGTAAAATGCATGAAATTAACCTAGTGCATGAAGTTAACTGATAAATTTAGTAAATTGACCGGGAACTAAGTGAAATTGACCGCAAAAGTTCGTCGAATTGACTGCAAACTTCTTGAAGTTTATTGGATAACCACATAAAATTGACTTAGCAATGCATGAAATTGACCATGCGAAATTGATCACAAACTTCTAGATAATTTCTTCTGATTTTAAACATGCTTACCTCCCACAGTCGTCGTATCAGTGAAATCCGTGTTCGAGAAGAATAATAAGAGTGTGTTGATGTGAAACACGTTCTTCGGAGAAAGGTTTTCAAGATTTCATGTTTATCAATGCATCCATGTCCTCTAAGAAAATGAATGCAGCTAGCCTTAAGTGGAATGGAATATGGAAGATGTAATGTGATAGTAGGATGGAGATTCTACGGAGATTTAATGAAGAAAATGGGTGAAAAGAAGGAATAAGGATGATAGAGATGAGCTTGGACATGCATTTGGGTGTAAGAGAGAGAATGGAGCGAACTTGATAAAGTAGGGGCATTTTCAACCTGTGAAAAGTCATCCGTATAGTAGGGGAGTATTCTTGGAAGGTAAGAATAAGTGAGTTTAGTAAAGTGCGTGGCCTATAAGTGGGTTGTACAGTAGGAAAAAGCTCAATGAGAAATGAGAAAGAGAAATTTGCGCTTGTGGACCCCACCTTTCATCCAGTAGTTTTTATGAAACAATACAAACTTACTTTGCAAACTTAGACCTGCACGTGTGGAGACCGAATTTCAAGATGAAAATACCCCTCCTTTTCACTGTTGTGGCTTTTCCTCTTCCTTTCCACTGTTTGTTTTTCCTCTCCCTTTCCACTGCTACTTTCACTGTCATTGGTTTCACCCCCTTTCCTCACTCTATTTTCAGGAGAAAGACTAAAAAAACCCATTTTGTGGACCCCCTTATCAACATTTTGTCTTCTTCTGAAAATGGTCAGTCCAGTGAAGAAAGCACGCACCATAGGTATATTTTAAACTCAGTTAGGCCCACATTGAATTTATGTAGTATAGGAAACAGATTGGCTACTCCCCCTGACACCAGCGTCATGGCTGGTGGTCGATGCTCTGTGGGCCCCACCATGATGTATGTGTTTCATCCATTCCTTTCATCCATTTTTAAAGATCATTTTAGGGCTTTATCCTAAAAATAAGAGGGATATAAATCTTAGATTTACCACATTACAGGAAAACAATAGTGATTGGATATCCATCATTTAAATCCTCCTGAGGCCCATTGTACTATTTATTTGAAATCCAATCTGTTTATTAGGTCATAAAGACCCAGATGAAGGCTAAAAACAAAGATCATCTTGATCCAATACTTTTATGGACCCCAAAAAGTTTTTAATGGTCGATGTTCATTAAACACTGTTTCCTGTAATGTGGTCCAATTGAGATCAGGATATACCTCATTTTTTGTATAACATCATAAAATGATATATAAAAATAGATGGACGGCATGGATGAAACACATACATCATAATGGGGCCCACCGTCACGCCCCAAACTCGAAAACCGGGCTCACAAAATTTTTGATCGCCGAATCCGGCGCCGACAGCCTCTGTAGAACCCCATTCTCGGCTCCTAGCTCCCATTCGCCAGGTTCCGATCCTGGGATGCTACGAGGAGAATTTTCAATATCAGTTTGATTCGTAATAAGCATAACCAAAGGCATAACCCACAAACAACAACCAGGAACTCCATTACATTTCCACTATGATCAAAAACTTTACAAGTACAATGAGCATAAAGGGAAATACAATGGTAAAGAACAAAAACTCCAAAACGCTCTGCAACGTGCTCCTGCCTCAGCGTTGCTGCGAACCAGCGTCACCTGCACGCAACGGTCGTGCATAAGCTTACAGAAAGCTTAGAGGGTGGTGAAAGTGTGTGCGCAAGGTAGTAATATGAACATGCAATGACAGAGTAATGCGGAATATGCAGATGGAAGCATAATATCATGAGCCGTACCAAGGCTTATGCGATGCAAGACATGAATGATTTCGGCCATCCAAAGGCCATGCTATGTGCAATGCAACTCAAGCATACAAGTCCTCATCTATGTCCACACACCAATACAGCTCAAATATGGAATATCACCAGGGTCTAGTACACTCTAAACTAGATTGCCGCCACATCGCACGCAATAAGGTAAGTGGAAGAGACGTCACTATCCGTCTGCTAATATCGGGCGCGACTCATTGATAGCGGACCCATTCCTCGAGCTGGTCAAACTCAGCCTAGCATTGCTCCCTACTCTCGGGCGGTTAAGGCCGCACCCCCTTCCAACCGACCACGACACAGTGGAGAGCGTAACCGTCTGATAATCGGCACTCAACGCTCATCAACCCACTCGGTCTAGACGTTAGAGCAACCTCTTGGTACCATAAGAGTTTAGGGACTTTCACCCAGGGATATCTATAGTACCCCATGTAGAACAAGATTTTCGGTATCCAATCCTGCCAACCACGATACATCTGTGGAAGTTACGACCCTGATGTCGCTAGGGCGTACAATACTCATATCACACAAATGCGAAATGCATGATTCACGCTATCCAGTCATGCAACAATTCATGCGCATATCGTGCGCTCATGCAGGGCAATACTGCCTAACCAGGAGCCCATAAACAACCTACCCGAAGGCATATGCTATGATCAGTCAATCCTCATATCAAGCATGCATATGATGCGTATGATCATGAGGCATGAAACTATAGTAAACATGTATATGAGTGATGAACCATTCTTACAACGCAGATGGGCCTGGATGGCCTATACACAGCAAGTACGACCCAGTAATGGGCCCTAAAGAGAGTCGTAATGTGGACATCCAACCAACATTACACTCGCAATGTGGACGTCAAACCAACATTGCTCCCCAGGCATGATCTTCTTAAACAAAGCTACATAATCGGTATTGGGATTACACATTGCAATGGACCTTAGGTTCATCCCATTAAACTTTTCATATATATATCAAATGGGCCATGTCCTATGGGCCTTTTATTCATCAGATAGCCACATAAATGGGCCACACCAATGGGCTTTAGGTATATTGCAATGGGTCATAACCCGTGGGCCTTAGATTGCATCAATTGGACCTAGTCACATGAGTCTAATATGTATCAAATGGGCCACACCAATTGGGCCCCCACATGTACATCAAATGGGCCTCAACCCATAGGCCTTATATGAGTCAAATGGGCCTAAATCCCTAGGCCTTAAACAATTCAAATGGGCCTAACCCATGAGTTTGCATGCATATCAAAGTGGGCCTAAACCCCTAGGTCTTACATATATCAAATGGCCTACTTCCATGGCTTTAAAATTTCAAAAAAAGGGTCCAATTTCATGGGCCTTGAAGTACATCAAATGGGCCTAGTCCCATGGACTTGCAACATATCAAGTGGGCCTAAGTTCTTAGGCCTAAATGGATCAAATGGGCCTAGCCCATAAGCATTTCATAAATCAAATGGGCCTAGCCCATAGACCTGTTACAAATCAATGGATGGACGGTATGGATGCATCACATGCATCAAGGGTGGGGCCCACCTGAGGGCCTACCATCATATTTATTACAACAGTACAATATGTACATATATTACATATAGTATATATAAGTATATATGTATATATATACATGCACACACCCACACACGCATGCACACCCACACAACACGCACACACTCTACACGCTCACACGCACGCACGCACGCCCCAGAGGGCTCCACCATCACCACCTCACTCTGGGCTCCACCGTCCAGCAGACGGTGGAGATAAAATGCATGCATCACTGTGGGCTCCACGTTGCGCCCACCCAATAATATTTACCTGGCATTCAACCCATTCATAAGGTCACTCGGACCTGGATGAAGGGACAACATAAATTTCAGCTTGATCCAACAATTCTGCGAGCCCCAAAAAGATTTCAATGGTAGTCATTTAATCCCACTGTTTCAAATGGTGTGGGCCAACAGAGTTTTGGATCTAGTCGAAATTTGGAGGGGGCCCACCTGAGGAGGGGACCCTCCTCGTGAACAGGTTGGATGACGAATAAACATTACGGCTGGACGCCCGCCTGTCGCCTGCACGGCTGCACGCAGCAGCGTGCAGCGCTGCTCGCTGTCAGGGAGGGACGCATGCCTCATCCTCTCTCTCTCTCCTAAATTTGTATTTTTGCCAAAAATCATGTGTGGGGCCCGCTTCCTGGAAATCCACTCCAGCCATAGCGTTCAGTGGCCCGCGACAGACAAAAAGAGTCCGAAGTTCAAATTTTTTGGGTGCATAGAAACACCAAAAAATTGTTCAATGGTAACCGCCAATGCTTCCCTTGTTATGGCCCATAAGATATTTAGATCAGTCCCATTCTTTTACTCGATGGTTAAAACGATGTGGGCGAGAGAATGGATGGCTTGGATCGAATATATACATCAAGGTGGGGCTTACACAAGGGGACCACCCAAAAACTCTTCTTTTTCTTTCCCTTTTCTTCTTTCTGTTGAAACGTCTAGCGTCCCAGACGCTGGACGGTTTTATATTATTTTTTTTTATTTTTTTTTTTAAGAGTGTGGGCCCTGATGAAGTGGGCCACCACTGATGAGTGCCATGAGTTCAACGTCTAAGGTGGGCCCCACTTGAATAAAAATAATTACATTAAGGTGGGATCCATTCAAGTGGGCCACACAATTCTATAGCATAAAAATAAAATAAAATAAAATAAAATAAAATAAAAGAAATAAAAGAGAGAGAGAGAGAGACATGGAGAGTGGGACACGCCTTGTGATGGAGGGACCCCGACATTATGGGCCCTCCCTTACAACGAATCATACATCAAGTGGGCCTTAAAGCATGAGGGACCATCAAACTTAAAATCAACGGTGGGGATCCTTTCCCCACCAATATGGATGGTCTAGATGACCTTTCTAAAGAAAATAAACATCATGATGGGGTCCATGGAGAATGGCCCCATCATGGAATGATCATGATGATCCAAATGGGCCATCGGCCACATTTTAGGGTCCCAAGTGAGATCCACACCATTGATCGGTGGGCCTCACTTGGTCCACCATAAAAATAAGAAAACTACCCTATAGAGGCATCCACCGTCTGATCTTCTCGCTCTTAGGGGTTCCTCGGCACCTTAGCTTCAACTTCAATGGATGAGATGAAGAATGGAGGGTTGAGATGAGAGATTTTAGGATGAAGAGGTGGGCCACTTGGAGCTTAGGAGAGTTTGGAAAACTCCATACGTATGGAGCTTGGAAGTTGCTTGGAGGTTTGAAATGAGAAAGAGAGAAAGAGAGAGAGTGATGTAAGGGAGAGAGAGAGAGAGTGATGGATGGATGTGGTGAGTGATAGTTGTGTAAGAAAATATTGACTTTTGAGGCTTTTGTGTAAGAGAGGTATGGGTGGTGAAGACTTTTGTGACTTTTTGTGTAAGAGAGGTATGGTTTTGGGAGACTTTTGTGGTTGCTTGGGAAAATGGAATAAAGTGATGTGTACTTGACATGTGATGGCTTGATGGATTGATTGATTGATGTGATTGATGTGATTGATGTGACACATCGTAGAGATTCCCTTGGGTTTCGCAACGTGTGGCATTTTCTCACACCGAACGTTGGCCCATATCTCTTGACCAGGGTATCGCCTCGGCGCGCGAGTTGCAGCATCGGAACCACAACGACGGCGCGGTCGCTATGGTATTGGTCTCGGGTTGAGTCGACTCGGGTTGTCGGCATATAAATCAGGGTCGCGCGTCGAAATCAGTTAAGGATCGAAGGTTACCGAAATTCGACCGGTAAGACCGCGGAAGTCTACGGAAAGGTACAGACCAAGATAAGGGTCTTACACCCACAGAGCACCGAACACCAGCCATTGACTGGTGGCAAGGGGAGTAGCCAATCCATTTCCTGTAGTATATCCACGCCGTCCATCCATTTTTCCATCTAATTTAAGGGGTTGAGCCCCAAATTGAAGCATATCAAAATATCAAGTGGATCATACCATGGGAAATAGTGGGCATAATGATTTTTTAATTTTTCGTGCTAATTTTCTAGTTTGCCCCGTTGATTTCATGTTTTTCCTACTCAATTTCATGTTTCCTCCGCTGATTTTCTAGTTTGCTCCACTCAATTTCATGTTTGCCCCGCTGATTTTTTAGTTTGCTCCGCTGAATTCATAGTTTGTCCCGCTGAATTTCATGTTTGCTCTGCTCATTTATCAGTTTTTTCGCTAAATTTTCTGTTTCCCCCGCTGAATTTCATGTTTACCACACTCAATTTGCAGTTTTTCTTGTTGAATTTCATGTTTCCCCTGTTGAATTTCATGATTTACCCTACTGAATTTCATGTTTCCCTTGCTAAAAATCAAGTTTACCCTGATCAATTTCATGTTTTCCCCGCTGAATTTAATATTTTCATCGCTGAATTTCATGTTTGCCCTGTTCAATTTCATGTTTACCCCGTTCAATGTCTAAGTTCCCTCCACATATGGGGTTTTGGTGTATATATAATCTGATGAAAACATAGCGGTATTACATAATCTAATGAACATAATGTATTACAAATAAAACATCATTGTAGAGAGTAGCAAGCGTAATCGGATTGCGTACTAAGTTATTGTAACACCTCAAATTTTTACCAACCTGGGGTTAGACGTTCTTAGGCAATGGGTCAACCATATCACTCTCAGAACTCAATTCCAAAGCCAGAAAAATCATTTAGAACCTAATTCTTTAGAAATTTAACATGAATTAGCCAGCGCTACACTAGATTTCCTGCAAAATTAGCAACAATAACTTTAAATACGATCTGTAAGACCCAAAACCTATAGAATCGTTGACGCTACGTTACCCTAAAACCTAGGATCAAACTCTAAACCTGTTTGTTCTCAGGAACCCTTTGAAACTTTGTATTAGATCTAGACCGTACGTCGAAACTCCGATATCTATAATCTTAGACCATTATGACCGCTTAGTTGGACTTGACAATCATTTCGAAAATCAAGTCCAACTGATGTCCTGACGCTATTTTACTGAGTTCAGAGTGAAGAGAGTGAGAAAAGGAAAAGATTTAGAAAAATAATTCTAAATCTGGCACGTTCACTTGCGTATTATTTTTAAGCGTTCTGACCGTTAGAATGCAATCAAATTTTACCCTCGGATCAGGAAAAATTTGCCCTTTCATGTCATGAAACTTGTAGTCCTGATCGAGTTTCGATGACTGCTGAACTGAAACTGGTCCGCCACAGTCGATCTGAAAACCCGACCAAACTGAAAACTTAACTTGATCAGGATCCAGCATCCATGAGCTTAAGTCCGACCACATGTAGTAACAGGACCTCCTAAAATGCTCCGTTGAGATGGAACAGCCCGATTTGGTTATAACATAAGTATACCTTGGCCTCAAGTCTATTCCCATCATTTTTGGGCTTATAAAAAGGCCTTAAGTCCTCTCTCACAAATCCCATACGAATTTGAAAAACCTAGGAGAGAGAAGAGAGAAAAGAGAGGGAAAGTGAGGGAGAAGTTGGGGCTTTCTCCTGGGAGTCTTCCATGCTGCTCTACTTGCCAAATCCACCTGCCTGTATCGTTTTTCCGATGATTCCAACTCCATTCTTAGGTAAGGAATCTAAACCCTAACTTGTTCTACAGCCTAGGATAGCTGCAGTGATGTTGTAGCTAACGTATTTCATACCTTAGGTAACCTATTCGCCGTTGACGAAGACTTGTCGTCTGAATCATATCCGTTTCACATTTTCTAGTTTAAGGTGTGGACTATATACGTTTAGGTTATGGTTTTTAAGACTTTCAATGTTAAATAAAGATTTATTCTTGTTTAGGATGCTATTTCACATGTACAAAGTGTTGTCCATTTCGTTTTTCAGTTATACGTTAACTATGTCGAATATACTGTATTCCTCGTATTTGTAGAAAATACCGTATACGTATAAAATTCAGATTTGTGCTTGTCATGATTAACTGTCGTCTATGTATGCTAGATGTATGTGTAACAACTTCTAGGCTAAGGGTTTAGCCCAAATACATGATATATTAACATACGTTTCGTATGTTATATTGTGTAGTCTAAGTGTTTGTGAAAATGATTGAATGAGTATGGAGTTTGCTTTCGTGCTCGTCATGACTAACTGTCATGGATGTATGGTTGTTGTATAGGCGGTAACCCCTTTGACGAAAGGATTCGCCCTAATACATATGCTATTGAATACAGAATATGTATGAGATAATGTGTAATCTAAGTGTTTGTATAAACGCCTAAGTGAGTTAGCAATTAGTAAAATGTGATTACTAAGGTGGTTGAGATATGGATCTCCATCACAATGCTTGAGTGTATGATTTCCTTCATGAATAATGTAACTTAGATTATCCATGCTAAGCGAGTGTATGATCTCCTCCGTGGATTGTGTACTTAGTTGAAGTATGTTAAATGTGTGTATCAATTCCCGCATGTATTGTCTACGTTCAAGTTATACTTCATGACTGTTCATATGGATGCAGGATATGAATCATATGCTTATTTGTTGTGATTGTATGTGTTTGGGACTATGAAATAGTCCAGGCAATCGGTAATAGACTCTGCTTGGTGGATGAGTTTTTCTCACCACTTAGGACGTGTCTCGACAAACCCGAGCCGTACGTTGCTTGTCGACAGTGGTTAGGCCACCCTGAGTGCTTGCGCATTCATGTCGATCAACTCAACGCGCGCTCGTCCTAGTCGAGCTTGTCAAGTAACCCGATTGACCCGATGTATGTTCACCATGTTTGGTCGCTACTTCTTGAATCTAAGGTACCAAACTTACCATTAGAAAACCCCTCTAACCTTGGTACCTCGATCCCCTAAGACTCATGAGCTGGACATAGTGGTATGGGACACCGTAGTCGAGCTGTCAGCCTACGATGGGGCCACAAACCTCCCCGTAGTGACCAGTGAGCACCCTACTCTGAGCAGATTATGGTGGTATGAGACACTATATTCTTGCTGTCAGCCTACATTGATAAGGTGATGGGGGAGTGAAACAACGAGTGTGAGCAACAGCCCTGACAACCCTTTATAGTGACCTTGAGTTTATCCTGACACCGTATAGGGGCGACGAGTCCTGATGTAGTCTTAAGGATATAAACTAGGCCTGTATTGATAAGGTGATGGGGGAGCGGTGCAACATGCCTGGCAGCCCTTGCAGCGACCTAAAACCGTACTTCGTATGAGATATGCTAGGACTGATGACCCTAGAATAGATCATTATTTGGGTATTGATATAAGGGAGGTATCTTAGCTTCCCAATCCTGCTGTATGAAAAGGACTAATAACAACTTGGTAATCATGTTCATATCATACCGCATGTGCCTGGAAGATGTGGAGCACTGAGGGAAGAAAGAATGTTGCGGACGTAAGATGGTGTCGCATGAGGGAGTATGTTGGCGAGGGCATGCATCATGTCATTTCATCCTTGCATTAATTACAGTATTTAGGAATGTTTGATTGTACTGTTTTATCATTACTGCTTGATTGAATTGATAATATGTTAACCTTTGTTGTATAGTTTCAACTGAGTTAGCTACTCACTCCCACGTTACGGGACGGTGTTGTACACACCAAACAGTTTCTGTTTTAGTTTCAGATGATGGCGTTGCTTGCGAAGCAGAGCCAGACTTGATGATGTTGAGGAGGATTTCTCCTATATGTAGGTTTTGATCGACGGAGTTACAGGGTTACTGATTAGATGCCAATACACTTGGTATTTTGCTTCTTATTTACATACCCATGTATATTCTTTTCTTCTCATTTTGGAGTATACATGTATTTTGTTAACCTGGTAACATGTTCACACTATGGAGACTTATAATAAATTATATATTTTAGGTATTTATCACAGTCTTCCGCTTGTAAAATTTAACTGTCTCTGGAATATGATATGCTGTTTTGGCTTAGTCTCAATCTTGTTTAATGCCATTCTACAGACAACATGTATTCGTCATTATCTATGTTGCATAAGTGACATTTTGGAACTCGAGAGTTGAATTTTCGCTCGACCCCTGATTTTCGGGATGTTACAGTTAGTCAGTACACTCCCATTGAACTAAGTAAATGTAGATGGGCCCACATTGAATGTATGTAGTATTCCGCGCTGTCCATCCATTCTTCTATCTAATTTTAGCGATTTAGCCCCAAATTGAAGCATATCAAAAGATCAAGTGGATCATACCACGGGAATCAGTGGGCATAATGATTTTCATCGTTGAACCATAGTGGGCCCAACAGTGATGTTTGTTTGTTATCAAACCTATTCATAAGATCATATAGACATAGATTAATAGAAAACACAATTATAAGCTTGATCCAAAACTTCTGTGGCCCCTAAGAAATAATCAACATGAGAAGTTCAATTCAAAATTTTCATGTGGTGTGGTCCATTTGAACATTGAATACGTTTAGATTTTTGGGCTAAAGCCATGAAATTATCTGTTAAGTTTGCCCCGCTGAATTTCATGTTTCCCCTGCTCAATTTCATGTTTGTCTCGATGATTTTCTAATTTGCCCCGCTAATTTTCTAGTTTTTTCCACTCAATTTCATGTTTACCCCAGTCAATTTAATGTTTGCCCCATTAATTTTCTGGTTTGTCTCGCTGATTCTCTAGTTTCCGTTGCTTAATTTCATGTTTGTCCCGCTGATTTGTCAGTTTGCACCACTCAATTTCTAGTTTACCTCACTGATTTTCTAGTTTGCCCCGCTCAATTTCTAGTTTGTCCCATTGAATTTCTAGTTTACCCTGCTCAATTTCATGTTTCCTCCGCTGAAATTCAAGTTTGCCTCGCTCAATTTCATGTTTCCCTGCTGAATTTCATGTTTTCCCCACTGAATTGCATGTTTCCCCTGCTAAATTTTATGTTTCCCTCGATCAATTTTCTAGTTTGCCCCGCTCAATGTTTTCTCAAAGCGATCATTTTTTATATATCGCAATGGACAATTCCATCATTTATAGTTGAAAAGAAGAGTCACAAGAGGTTTTTCAATCTAGAAGAGGTCTCTATCCCCTTTAAGTATTTTCATTTCTTGAAATCCTTGATTCTCATATAGTTTGTTTGGATCTATATTTTCTTTCGAAAAAAGGGAAAGGTCTTCTTTTGTGGATGCCTCTTGTTCTTATTTAGTCCTCATCGTTTCGGAAGTTGTTTCTATTTCTATGTCTGTTTCTTCCGCACTTTCTCCCATTTCTTCTGTTTCTGAGGTTTGTTTCAGATTCTTAGTGACAATAGGCGACGGTATTCTGCCTAAATAGTAGACACGGGTGATGAATAAAAGAATACTAAAAATTCGAGGGATAGACTTTCTCAATTCTGACATAAGGTACTTATTCGATCGAATAAGTACATTATATCTAATAGAATTATTTTTCCATATCTAAAATAATACGAATCCAACCCATTTCATGAAGAAAATATGACCAATTAACCAACCAACAAAACTAGTTACAAATAATATTTTCTTGTTGCATCGAAATATATAAATGTTCACTAATCTGGCTAATGTTGAAGTTAGTAAAATGCTATGGTTGAATAATTGAAAAATGAGATTAATCAGGAATACACATTGAATATTGAGATTACGCATTGAATTTTTGATAGTTTTCCCCATTGAATATCTAGCTTGTCCTTCTCAATATCCAGTTTGTCTCGATCAAATTATAGTGTCTCGCTTATGTTGATAGTTTGTCTCGCACAATTTTTGGTATTTCTCTACTCAATTTCTATCTCTATTTCATATGAAGTTTGTTCAAATTAATGAAATGCTACATTGTTTTCAATTATGTTTGATTTTGTCCATTACGTTTATCTTGTGAATTTTATGTTTGATATGTTTTTCAATTCATCTCTGCGAGCAACGAATATTCTGCCGTATTCTTCAACCCGACATTTAGGTGTACACTGATATGGTGGTTTGACAAGGTGAAGGGTGGAGTGGAGAAGCACGATAGTTAGCTAAATTTATTTAGGCAATCCCCTTTCTCATTTCTATTGCATGTTACATCCTTTAGATTTATAGGGGATCTATTTCATCTTCTTTTTGTAAGATACAAAGGTGATCTAGTATTTGAGATCAAGGGTAGGCGATTGTAGTTTACTGAGATGGACTTCGCCCTCATTATTAGTCTTAAGACTAGAGATCTTATTGTACCAAAGAATCGTTGCACTATGAGTACATTAAGAGACAAATACTTCAAAGAATATCCAGTATTAAAGAAGCACCTAATAGACATGTTTAAGAGATTAGTTCACACCAATCAGCATGAGGACGTCGTGAAAGTTGCCCTACTTCTAGTTGTGGGGTACTTTCTTAGGGGAACCGAACTGAAAACTATGTGCAACATGGATTATATTCACCTGGTGGACTCGCTAGATGATTTCTATAGGTATCCTTGGAGTAGTTTGGGATACTATATAATGTTATAAGGAATCGAATCTACCGTTGTCGCATCAAGTTCCCTTCAGTACACTGTATGTGGTTGTGTCCTTCCTCTACAAGTAAGAATACCTTTTATTTTCTATATGTTTTCCCTCTATAGTCAATTTTAGATTTTTAACATGGTGTAATTTCATTCTAACAGGTATGGGCAATAGAGATATTACCGGCCCTATAAAAGTATGTTGTTTCATATGTTCCCTATCAAATTTCATACTTCATTTAATATCGAGGCTGGAAGGATTGGAGGTACAATAGAATACATGTTATTTTTGAGAGTAACACTGTAAGTTTATATTATTCTCCGACATTTACTTTGCTTAACTTGACATATACGCTTTTTTATTTAATATTGCTCTTTGTTCTTTTGCAGACATCAGTAGTAATAAAATTAGAACCAACGCTACGAGTGTCACACCCTGAAATTTAGGTACCCGAATAAGGTATTCGGGACCCGAATCCCAGGGTGTGAGTTATAATATATTCTCATTTATTATAGTCCAGTTGATTCAATCAAGCTCAATAATAATCAACGTCATCTAAAAGAAAATACAACTGAAATATTTATTAAATTCAACTCTTTTGATAGCTTTCCCTTCCTACATGGAAATATGAACATAAACTATACCTAAATAATAAAATTAAAAAAAAAACTGAATTGAATTAAAACTAAACCAAATTTTTCTACAAATAAAACTAATAGTAGAGGCCCGTCTGCTCATAGTATTACAACTCTGTACCTATGTATTTGTTTAGTAGGATGAGCATAACAGCCCAGTAGGGTCATCTCTTATCCAAAATTTAACATGTTCAGATAATATCAATTTTATAACAATGAAAGAAAATAAAATACAGATAATAAAATTTAACAACAAAATTGTGAAAATGCGATGCATGTAATATTTCTATGAATTCTCATAATAATTATATAATTTCTTACAACACCATACCTAAGTGGATGGTCACATTGCATTAACGCCCACACACTGGTACCTCATGGTGATAGACCTATTTTTACGTTAGTTGGTCAGACTACTACTCCAGTTGTACATCTGGCGTATGTCTGCGTACACAATTGTACTCATACGCTGTACACAAAGGAGACTCTAAAGGATCATGTGGGTTCTATGGTCTTTTACCCAAGGGACATGATTGCCCTACTTGCTGGCTTTAGGGACTCTCACCCAAGGGACATAATTGCCCTACTTGCTGATACAACTATATATTATTATTACTATTATTATTTTTATCTAGACACGTTGAAAGTGTGGATTGCATGGTAGATTCTCAGACTTACACACGTGTGTTATATTTCGCATGTGGAGACGAGTAAGATTGTAGTCATACTCGTATTTCTCGCACCAGCAGAATCCCATTATAAAAAAAAGTGTCCAGTCCAACCGGTTGAAAAAAAAAATAATTGCGGTCCACCAAGTAAATAACTTCTAACCTTTAATATAAGTGTAAAAGTCTAACCCATTCAATAGGCTTATTATACTATTAGGATCACTTACAAGAAAACACTTACATTCACTAATTAAATGGATAATATTATTTATCAACAGTTATAAGTTATTTTCTATTTTTTTGGATATCCTAACTAGTATATAAGAATGATTTTTCATTAAAATGATCTTCTTGTGGTTTTAAATGTATTGGAAGGGTTGGATTTTGTATGAACTTAGTATGTCATAAATCTATTGCTGGGTGGACCTTTACTTGTGGTCCAGCTTGATGGACTTGAAACCTTTTCCATTATAGTAATTCCTCACGGTGCATCTTCTGGCTTCTCATGAGGAGTTATTTAATACTCTACTAGAGTATGATGATTGATACACAGGCATTCTGAAATTTACAAATGTGGCATATGATAACACAAATATTTTTATATTTAAAGTTTATAAATTAAAATATAAACCCAAATAAATTGTTTATTTTATTCTATAAATTTATTTTATTATATATATATATATATAAATTATTTCAACATAAATATCATAAATATATAAAATAGAAATTCATAAATAAATAATCAACTGACAATTAGCATAATAATTAACTGAAAATGCTAAATCTCAAGATAAGATCACCTACCTTAAAATTTCGATGATCTGGCCTCATTCTAATCTTTCTCTCTTGATCTACAAAGCTCTCTCTCTCCCTCTCTTAAATTTAGATTTGATTGATTCCTCCGTTTCTTTCTCCATTTTTTTTGATACGATTAAAACTTTGTTTATACCTTTCCTTCATTTTTAATGGATGTCGGAAACAAGGCGGAAGAGTGGGGGACGTGGGAAGTTTTGTTTCGTGGGAGGGTTCGGCGGCCATTACCGTACAAAAAGAAAGGAAAGTGGAGAAAGTGGTTTAGTCGTGCGGAAGATTAGTTTTTATTTTTTTACTTTATTTTTTTTATTTTTTTTAAAGATGCGGTGGGTCCCATATAAATCTACTCCGTCCAGCATCTTGGCCAGGCCAAGAGAAGATATAAGGCAAAAAAAATGAGGCCGATCCAAAACTTAGGTGGGCCACATGGAAGTGGACGGTAGAACTATTTTCCATAAAAAGTGTGTAAGACCCGTATCTTGGTCCGTACCTCTCCGTACACTTCCGCGGTCTTACCGGTCGAATTCCGGCAACCTTTGACCCTTAAACGATATCGACGCGCGACCCTAATTCATGTGCCGACAACCCGAGTCGAGTCAGCCCGAGACCAATACCATAGCGACCACGCTGTCGTTGCGGTTCCGATACCGCGACTCGCGCGCCGAGGCGATACCCTGGTCAAGAGTTATGGGCCAACGTTCGGTGCGAGAAAACACCGCACGTTGCGAAAACTAATAGAATCTCTACGATGTGTCACATCAATCACATCAATCCCATCAATCAATCACCCATCAATCCATCACATGTCAAGTACACATCACTTTATTCCATTTTTTCAAGCAACCACAAAAGTCTTCATCACCCATACATCTCTTACACAAAAAGCCTCAAAAGTCAAGCTTTTCTTACACAACCATCACTCACCCATCCATCCATCACTCTCTCTCTCTCTCCCTTACATCACTCTCTCTCTTTCTCTCTTTCTCATTTGCAAAACTCCAAGCAAAGGAGCTCCATACGTATGGAATTTTGCAAGAGCTCCTAAGCTCCAAGTGGCCCACCTTCCTACCCCAAAATCTCCCATCTCAACCCTCCATTCTTCATCTTAACCATTGAAGTTGAATCTAAGGTGCCAAGGAATCCCTAAGAGTGAGAAGATCGGACGGTGGGTGCCTCTATAGGGTAGTTTTACTTATTTTTATGGTGGACCAAGTGAGGCCCACCGATCAATGGTGTGGATCTCACTTGGGACCCTAAAATGTGGCCGATGGACCACTTGGATCATCATGATCATTCTATGATGGGGCCATTCTTCATGGACCCCATCATGATGTTTATTTTTATTTTGAAAGGTCATCTAGACCATCCATATTGGTGGGGAAAGAATCCCCACCGTTGATCTTTAGTTTTGATGGTCACATGTGCAAAACGACCCATTTGATGTATGATTTCATGTATGGGAGGGCCCATAATGACGGGGTCCCTCCATCACAAGCCGTGTCCCACTCTCCATGTCTTTCTCTCTCTTTTATTACTTTTATTTTATTTTATTTTATTTTTTTATGCCATAGGATTGTAGCCCACTTGAATGGATCCCACCTTGATGCAATTATTTTTATTCAAGTGGGGCCCACCTTAGACGTTGAATCCATGTCACTCATCAATGGTGGCCCACTTCATCAGAGCCCACCATTCAAAAAAAAAAATAACAATGACGTTTTTAAAGAAAAGAAGAAAAAGGAAGAAGTGAAAGAGAAGCTTTGGTGGCCCCCTTGCATAGGCCCCACCCTGATGTTTATGTTCGATCCAAGCCGTCCATCCTCTTACCCATGGCATTTTAGCCGTTGGGTAGAAGTTTGGAGCTGATCCAATCACCTGGTGGGCTATGGCGCCAAATATTGCGTCCTCACCATTCAAACTCTATTTTCTAATTTTATTTCACTTCCTAAGCTCAAAAAAATTTGAACTCTGGACTCATTTGGACGGCCTCGGGCCACTGATCGCTATGGCTGGAGTGGATTTTCAGAAAGCGGGCCCCACACGTGTTTTTTGTCAAAAAATCAAAATTCAAGGAGAGAGAGATGGAGTGAGGCAGCTGTTACCTCAGGCGCTGGCAGCGCCTGCATGGCTGCCAGAAGAGGTGGCGGGCGGACGCCGTGGGACCCACCTTGATGTTTATATGACATTCAAACCGTTCATCGGGTGGGCCACCCCCTAAAGTGACCCCCCTCCAAAAATGAGACAGATCCAAAACTCAGGTGGCCCACACCACGCGAAACAGTGTGAATTGAATTCTACCGTTGAAAGGTTTCTGGGGCCCACAGAAGTGTTGGATCAAGCTGAGAATTTTGCTGTCCCTTCATACAGGTCTGAGTGACCTTATGAACGGGTTGGATTTCAAATAAACATCACGGTGGGCCACATACGTGGGACCCACAGTGATTTATGTATTTTATTCACACCGTCCACGGTCCGTGAACGGTGACGCCC
The DNA here is from genome assembly GCA_037074715.1 of Magnolia kwangsiensis. NCBI lineage: Eukaryota > Viridiplantae > Streptophyta > Magnoliopsida > Magnoliales > Magnoliaceae > Magnolia > Magnolia kwangsiensis. The sequence continues at coordinate 7,555,475 of CM073575.1, read as the reverse complement.
ACTGTGATGTGCGTTGTTTCCTCACCGTCCCCACTGGACAATGGGGCCCACATATATATATATATATTATTATATTATATTTATATTACATATAATATTGTATATATTACCTATATTATATTATATGTAGTTTATATATTATATAATATATACGATTGTACGCCTTCATGTGGGCCCCACCATTGTCAGGCGATGCATCCAGACCGTCCATCCACTCGAAAAGATCATTTTAGGCCTATGGTTTAGGCCCATTTGAATTTCAAAGGGGCTATGGGCTAGGCCCATTTGGTTTATGAAATGCTTATGGGCTAGGCCCATCGGATTCATTTAAGGCCTAAGAACTTAGGCCCATTTGATGTGTTGCAAGTCCATGGGACTAGGCCCATTTGATGTACTTCAAGGCCCATGCACTTGGACCCTTCTGTTGAAATTTTAAAGCCCATGGAAGTAGGACATTTGATATATTGTAAGGCCCATGGGACTAAACCCATTTATTTATAAAAGGGCCCATGGGATTAGGCCCACTTTGATATGCATGCAAGCTCATGGATTAGGCCCATTTGAATTGTTTAAGGCCTAGGGATTTAGGCCCATTCGACTCATATAAGGCCTCTGGGTTGAGGCCCATTTGATATGCATTCGGGGGCCCAATTAGTGTGGCCCATTTGATACATACTAGACTCATGTGACTAGGTCCAATTGATGCAATCTAAGGCTCACGGGTTTGACCCATTGCAATGCACATAAGACCCATTGGTGTGGCCCATTTATGTGGCCCATCTGATGAATAAAAGGCCCATAAGATATGGCCATTTGATATATATATGAAAAGCCCAATGGGGTGAACCTAAAGTCCATTGCAATGTGTAATCCCAATACCGATTATGTAGTGATGTTTAAGAAGATCGTGCCTGGGAAGCAATGTTGGTTTGACGTCCACATTGCGAGTGTAATGTTGGTTGGATGTCCACATTACGACTCTCCTTAGGGCCCATTACTGGGCCGTACTTATCGTATATAGGCCATCCGGGTCCATCTGCATTGTGAGATAGTTCATTTTATTATATTTAGTACAGTTTCATGACTCATGATCATACGCATCATATGTATGCTTGACGTGAGAATTGTCTAATCATAGCATTTGCCTTCGGACAAGTTGTTTATGGGCTCCCGGTGTAAGACCCGTATCTTGGTCCGTACCTTTCCGTACACTTCCGCGGTCGTACCGGTCGAATTCCGGCAACTTTCGACCCTTAAACAATATCGACGCGCGACCTGGATTCATGTACCGATAACCCGAGTCGACTCAACTCGAGACCTATACCATAGCGACCGCGCCGTCGTTGCGGTTCCGATACCGCGACTCACGCGCCGAGGCGATACCCTGATCAAGAGATATGGGCCAACGTTCGGTGCGAGAAAACGCCGCGCGTTGCGAAAACCAAGGGAATCTCAACGATGTGTCACATCAATCACGTCAATCCCATCAATCAATCACCCATCAACCCATCACATGTCAAGTACACATCACCTCCATCCCTTTTCCCAAGAAACCACAAAAGTCTCCCAAACCCATACCTCTCTTACACAAAAGCCACAAAAGTCTTCCTAACCCATACTTTTCTTACACAACCATCACTCACCCATCCATCCATCACTCTCTCTCTCTCCCTTTACATCACTCTCTCTCTTACTCTCTTTCTCATTCCAAAAAAAATCCAAGCAACTAAAATTGCAAGGGGCTCCCACGTATGGAATTCCCCAAGTCCCTCTAAGCTTCAAGTGGCCCACCTTCCTACCCCAAAATCCCCCATCTCAACCCTCCATTCTTCATCCTAACCGTTGAAGTTGAAGCCAAGGTGCCAAGGAACCCCTAGGAGCGAGAAGATCGGACGGTGGGTGCTTCTATAGGGTAGATTTTCTTAATTTTATGGTGGACCAAGTGAGGCCCACCGATCCATGGTGTGGATCTCACTTGGGACCTTTAAATGTGGCCGATGGACCACTTGGATCATCATGATCGTTCCATGATGGGGCCATTCTCCATGGACCCCATCATGATGGTTAGTTTCATTGCAAAAAGGTCATCTAGACCGTCCATAACGATGGAGAATGGATCTCCACCGTTGATTTATAATTTTGATGGTCCCATGATCAAAGGGATCCATTTATTGTATGTTTCATTGCAAGGGAGGGCCCATAATGACGGGGTCCCTCCATCACAAGCCGTGTCCCACTCTCCATGTCTCTCTCCCTCTCTCTTTTATTTTATTGAATTTTATTTTATTTTATTTTATTTTATTGTAATAGGATGGTGTGGCCCACTTGAATGGATCCCAACTTGATGTATTTATTTTATTCAAGTGGGGCCCACCTTAGATGTTATTTCCGTGCCGCCCATTATGTGGTGGCCCACTTCATCAGGCCCACCACAACTATTTGTGTATGAACGTCAGCCGTCCAGCGGACGCTGGACGTTTCTAAGAAAATGAGAACAAGAAGAAAAAGGAAAGGAAAAAGGAAGAAAAAGAAGGGAATGGGGTGTTCCCTTTGCACAGGCCCCACCCTGATGTCTATGCCCTATCCAAGCCGTCCATCCTCTTACACACGGCGTTCTAGCCGTTGGGTAGAAGTTTGGAGCTGATCCAATCACCTGGTGGGCCATAGCGTTGAATGTTGCGCCCTTACCATTCAATCTCCGTTTTCTTATTTTATTTCACCTACAAGCATCAAAAAAATTGGAACTCTAGACTCATTTGGACGGCGTCGAGCCACTGGATGTAATGGTCGGGACGGATCTTGGTGCAGCGGGCCCCACGCACGAAAAACCACAGAAAAACATCATTTTTTTCTAAATTTTGAAACAAGGGAGATGAGGCTCTGTCTCTTCTGACAGCGCCAGCGCCTGCACGCAGGCGCGTGCAGCCTGGCGACGGGCGGGCGGGCGTCACTGACCCACGGCCTCCAGCCGTGGGCCCCACCTTGATGTATATGTTATATCCAGGCCGTCCGTGAGATGGGCCGTCCCCAGTAGTGGGCCCCCTCCGAATTTCAGGTCGATCCAAAACTCAGGTGGCCCACACCATAAGAAACAGTGTGAATGAGCTTCCACCATTGAAGCTTTCCTGGGGCCCACAGAAGTTTCGAATCAAACTGATATTTAAAATCCTCCTTGTAGCATCCCAGGATCGGAACCTGGCGAATGGGAGCTAGGAGCCGAGAATGGGGTTCTACGGAGGCTGTCGGTGCCGGATTCGGCGATCGGGAATTTTGTGAGCCCGGTTTCCGAGTTTGGGGCGTGACAGAAGTTGGTATCAGAGCATAACTTGGGAATAACCGAGAACAACATTATATGTTTGCTATGAGTGAAGAATGGCTAATTCTGAAGTTCGGATAACTTCACGACCTTCCGAATCAGACCATTAACATGCGTACATTCGAGAGTTCTGGAAGATGATAGGCGCTTTCGCTCTTTCCTGTAGGGTATGGCGCCTGTTACTCGATCGACTCCCGCACCACCACCTGAGGATTCTACCTCACCATCGGAGACTCCAGCTCTACCACCTGCGTCTCCCATTCCACCCTCAGAGATTCCTGCTTCTTCCCATGAGGATGACATTCCTCCACCTGAGACTGATGAGGAGCCGACTGTGACTGTGAGTGCCTCTCAGTTACAGCAGATGTTGCAGGCTGTGACAGCTGCACTATAGGGACAGGGTAGACGCCCAGCTGTTTCACCAGCTCAGGCGGAGCAGGAGCGCGCGAGCGCTGTACTTCGTGAGTTCCGACGGCATGATCCCCCTCGTTTCCAGGGCGAGCCAGATCCGACCGCTGCTGAGAGATGGCGCTCCGATGTGGAGAAGATATTCGATACCATGTTATGCACGACCGAGCAGCGCGTCCGGTTAGCAGTATTTCTCTTCCACGGTGAGGCCGAGCATTGGTGGACCTCTGTCGCCCGTGTCGCTGGACCTGACTATGTCTGGACATGGGAGGACTTTGTGGACCGATTCGAGGAGCAGTACTTCCCTGACCACATCCGTCGTCAGCGAGCCTTAGAGTTCGAGACTCTGGTGCAGGGAGACATGACCGTGGCACAGTACGCGGCCCGTTTCATGGCACTGTCGAGATTCGCACCATATATAGTTGATGATGAGGGGCGGAAGGCCCGCCGTTTCGAGCACGGCTTACGTTACGGCCTTCGAGGTCGTGTCATTGGGCATGAGCTTCCTACCTTCCAGGCAGTGGTGCGGAAGGCTCAGATATATGAGACTGAGTGGGCCGGTTCTCAGTCTGATCATGGTCAGAGGGGAGACCGGAAGAGGCAGGCTTCTTCCAGTCATTCCCAGCAGGGTCGACCACAGCAGTAGAGGCGCACTGGTCGCCCAGCTTTCCGTACACCATCAGCACCATCAGCACCTCCACCACCACCTCAGAGACAGTTCACCGGCACTTGCTTCAGGTGCGGTGCGACGGGACACCGTTCATGGGAGTGTCCCAGTCCCCAGCAGCAGCAGAGAGGTCCACAGCAGCAGAGACCTCCACCGCAGCAGCAGAGACCCCCACAGCAGCAGCGACAGCAGCCTCTACCACCGAGGCCACCTCAGCAGCGGCATCAGCATCAGCACCAACCTCAGAGGCCGCAGCAGCAGAGGCAACAGTTTCGACCGCCTCAGCGACCTCAGCAGCAGCAGCAGCACGTTCAGAGGGGACAGGCACCTCCCCAGCCAGCTCAGGCTAGGTTTTATGCGGCTCAGCAGGATCCGCAGTCATCTGGGGGAGTCGTTGAGGGTATACTGCCAGTTTCTGCATGCATTGCACGTGTATTGTTTGATTCTGGTGCATCACATTCTTTTGTGGCCGAGAGCTTTTGTCGATCGGCTGGCTTACCGTTAGAGTCTACTGGTGAGAGTCTATCAGTATCGACTCCCTTGGGGAGGACTGCAGCGTTGGGACGATTCTGTTCGTCTTGTCCCGTTCTAGTTGGGGATACCTTCCTGCCTGCTGATTTATTTATTTTGCCGATGTCCGAGTTCGACGTCATCTTGGGCATGGATTGGCTCGCCGAGTACTATGCCATTTTAGACTGCGCCGCGAGGACCGTCACGTTCTGTATACCCGGCGTGCCATAGTTCCAGTTCGTTGCAGAGGCCAGAGGAGAGCAGTTGTCTTGTTTGATGTCGTGCGCCATAGAGGAGCATGTCGTCGTTTGCATCGACCATTTGCCAATAGTTTGCGATTTTCCCGATGTGTTCCAGGAGATTCCGGGGTTACCGCCTCGTCGACTCACCGAGTTTCAGATCGATCTCGTGCCCGGTACCGCGCCTATTTCGAAGGCCCCGTATCGTATGGCACCGTTGGAGTTACGGGAACTGCAGAAGCAGTTGGACGAGTTACGTGAGTTAGGTTTTATCCGTCCGAGCAGTTCGCCGTGGGGAGCGCCGGTACTCTTCATGAAGAAGAAGGATGGCTCATTGAGGCTCTGCGTTGACTATCGCGAGCTCAACAAAGTCACGATCAAGAATAAGTACCCGCTCCCTAGGATTGATGATTTGTTTGACCAGCTGCAGGGTGCACAGTTCTTTTCGAAGATTGACTTACGTTCCGGTTATCATCAGATTCGGGTCCGAGATGAGGACATTCCGAAGACAGCATTCAGGACGCGTTACGGTCACTTTGAGTTTCAGGTCATGTCCTTCGGACTGACCAATGCACCCGCGGTCTTCATGCAGCTGATGAACGAGGTTTTTCGCCCATATCTGGATCAGTTTGTTGTAGTCTTCATCGACGACATTCTGATCTATTCGAGGACCCGTGAGGAGCATGAGCAGCACTTGCAGATTACTCAACAGACCCTCCGTGCACACCAGCTGTATGCGAAGCTGGAGAAGTGCGAGTTCTGGCAGGAGGAGGTGAAGTTCCTCGGTCACGTGGTGACGAGGGAGGGCGTCGCAGTGGACCCCTCGAAGGTCGAGGCAGTGCGTCAGTGGGGCCAGCCCACTACTGCGACAGAGATCCGTAGTTTCCTTGGTTTGGCGGGCTATTACCGACGTTTCATCGAGGGTTTTTCTCGTATTGCAGCCCCGCTGACCAGGTTGACTCGGAAGGGCGCAGAGTTTATTTGGAGTGACGCCTGCGAGCGAGCATTTACGGAGTTGAAGGACCGTCTGACGTCCGCTCCTGTCCTCACTCTTCCATCTGGGAGTGACGGCTTCATTGTATTCACTGATGCCTCGCACATCGGTTTAGGTGCTGTCCTGATGCAGCACGGGAGACCAGTGGCCTTTGCGTCTCGTCAGCTCAAGGTCCATGAGCTGAACTACCCTACACATGATCTGGAGCTGGCTGCCGTTGTCTTCGCACTGAAGGTGTGGAGGCACTACCTTTACGGGGTTAGGTTCGAGCTCTTCTCTGATCACAAGAGCTTGAAGTACCTCTTCTCGCAGTCTGAGTTGAATATGAGACAGAGGCGCTGGATGGAGCTCCTGAAGGACTATGATTTCGACCTTCAGTACCACCCGGGCAAGGCGAACGTGGTGGCAGATGCCCTCAGCCGTCAGCCACGAGGCCTAGTGGCGCACATGATGATTCAGGAGTGGCGGATGCTTGAGGATATTGCTGCATATGACTTTGAGTTCGGTCTGCAGTCTTCCATTGTACAGTTATCGAGCTTGTCGATTCAACCCTCTCTTGTCGCTAGGGTGATCGAGGCTCAGCAGGCTGATGAGTCGTTGCAGAGTTATATGGCTGAGGCGGCATCTGAGGGTCAGGCAGATTGGCGGATCGGTACAGACGGTGGACTTCGCTTCAGAGGCCGATTATGTGTCCCGGATATCCCAGAGTTACGCAGAGATCTTATGACCGAGGCACATCGATCGCGATTTTCTATCCACCCGGGCTCGACGAAGATGTACCGTGACATAAGGCGACAGTATTTTTGGGCGGGGATGAAGCGTCAGATCGCCAGTTTTGTGGCCGAGTGTGACACGTGCCAGCGTGTCAAGGCCGATCATCAGAGACCTCCTGGTCTTTTGCAGCCGTTGAGCGTCCCGATGTGGAAGTGGGAGCACGTGTCGACTGATTTCATTATGGGTTTGCCGAGGACTCAGCGCGGTCATGACTCCATTTGGGTTGTTGTGGATCGTCTGACGAAGTCGGCACATTTCCTTGCGATGCGTGCGACTTGGTCTATGGACCGGCTTGCGAGACTGTTTATTGAGGAGATTGTGAGGCTGCATGGCGTTCCAGTCTCGATCGTTTCTGACCGAGACTCGAGGTTCACATCTCAGTTTTGGGGGAGCTTCCAGCGTGCGATGGGGACTGATTTGCAGCTCAGCACCGCGTACCATCCGCAGACCGATGGCCAGACCGAGAGGGTCAATCAGATACTTGAGGATATGCTTCGGGCCTGCGCGATTGACTTCGGGGGTAGCTGGGATGAGCATCTGCGATTGGCTGAGTTTGCGTACAATAACAGCTATCAGGCGACCATCGGCATGGCTCCTTTTGAGGCACTATATGGCAGACCATGCAGATCACCGAGTTGTTGGACCGAGGTTGGAGAGCGTCGTCTCCTAGGTCCCGAGCTTGTGCAGGAGACTTCAGAGGCTATTGACATCATCAGGCAGAGGATGCGCACAGCTCAGAGCCGACAGAAGAGTTCTGCTGATCGTCGGCGTCGTCCCTTGGAGTTTGATGTAGGGGACCATGTGTATCTCAAGGTCTCGCCCATGAAGGGCGTAGTTCGATTTGGAGCGAAGGGCAAGCTTGCCCCGAGATTTATAGGACCTTTCGAGATCACTGGGCGCGTTGGCGCCGTGGCCTATCGGCTTGCCTTGCCATCTCAGTTGTCTGGCGTCCACAACGTGTTTCACGTCTCCATGTTGAGGAAGTGTGGGTCAGACATAGTTCCCGTTATTGATTGGCAGCCGTTGGAGGTTCGTGAGGATGCTTCTTACATTGAGCAGCCAGTCCGTATCCTTGATCGGAAGGAGCAGGTCCTCAGAACCAAGGTCATTCCGTTGGTGAAGGTGCAGTGGGGTCACCATTCTGTAGAGGAGGCTTCTTGGGAGCGTGAGGCTGAGATTCGAGAGCGATATCCTCATCTCTTTGAGGGTTGATGATCATGTATTGTATTTTGTACGCTGTCCCTGATTCTATATGATGACGTTATGTTTCTCATTCCTCGCGAGTTATGCTTAGTTGCGACGCTTGTGTAAATTTCGAGGACGAAATTTTTATAAGGAGGGGAGAGCTGTAAGACCTGTATCTTGGTCCGTACCTTTCCGTACACTTCCGCGGTCGTACCGGTCGAATTCCGGCAACTTTCGACCCTTAAACAATATCGACGCGCGACCTGGATTCATGTACCGATAACCCGAGTCGACTCAACTCGAGACCTATACCATAGCGACCGCGCCGTCGTTGCGGTTCCGATACCGCGACTCACGCGCCGAGGCGATACCCTGATCAAGAGATATGGGCCAACGTTCGGTGCGAGAAAACGCCGCGCGTTGCGAAAACCAAGGGAATCTCAACGATGTGTCACATCAATCACGTCAATCCCATCAATCAATCACCCATCAACCCATCACATGTCAAGTACACATCACCTCCATCCCTTTTCCCAAGCAACCACAAAAGTCTCCCAAACCCATACCTCTCTTACACAAAAGCCACAAAAGTCTTCCTAACCCATACTTTTCTTACACAACCATCACTCACCCATCCATCCATCACTCTCTCTCTCTCCCTTTACATCACTCTCTCTCTTACTCTCTTTCTCATTCCAAAAAAAATCCAAACAACTAAAATTGCAAGGGGCTCCCACGTATGGAATTCCCCAAGTCCCTCTAAGCTTCAAGTGGCCCACCTTCCTACCCCAAAATCCCCCATCTCAACCCTCCATTCTTCATCCTAACCGTTGAAGTTGAAGCCAAGGTGCCAAGGAACCCCTAGGAGCGAGAAGATCGGACGGTGGGTGCTTCTATAGGGTAGATTTTCTTAATTTTATGGTGGACCAAGTGAGGCCCACCGATCCATGGTGTGGATCTCACTTGGGACCTTTAAATGTGGCCGATGGACCACTTGGATCATCATGATCGTTCCATGATGGGGCCATTCTCCATGGACCCCATCATGATGGTTAGTTTCATTGCAAAAAGGTCATCTAGACCGTCCATAACGGTGGAGAATGGATCTCCACCGTTGATTTATAATTTTGATGGTCCCATGATCAAAGGGATCCATTTATTGTATGTTTCATTGCAAGGGAGGGCCCATAATGACGGGGTCCCTCCATCACAAGCCGTGTCCCACTCTCCATGTCTCTCTCCCTCTCTCTTTTATTTTATTGAATTTTATTTTATTTTATTTTATTTTATTGTAATAGGATGGTGTGGCCCACTTGAATGGATCCCAACTTGATGTATTTATTTTATTCAAGTGGGGCCCACCTTAGATGTTATTTCCGTGCCGCCCATTATGTGGTGGCCCACTTCATCAGGCCCACCACAACTATTTGTGTATGAACGTCAGCCGTCCAGCGGACGCTGGACGTTTCTAAGAAAATGAGAACAAGAAGAAAAAGGAAAGGAAAAAGGAAGAAAAAGAAGGGAATGGGGTGTTCCCTTTGCACAGGCCCCACCCTGATGTCTATGCCCTATCCAAGCCGTCCATCCTCTTACACACGGCGTTCTAGCCGTTGGGTAGAAGTTTGGAGCTGATCCAATCACCTGGTGGGCCATAGCGTTGAATGTTACGCCCTTACCATTCAATCTCCGTTTTCTTATTTTATTTCACCTACAAGCATCAAAAAAATTGGAACTCTAGACTCATTTGGACGGCATCGAGCCACTGGACGTAATGGTCGGGACGGATCTTGGTGCAGCGGGCCCCACGCACGAAAAACCACAGAAAAACATCATTTTTTTCTAAATTTTGAAACAAGGGAGATGAGGCTCTGCCTCTTCTGACAGCGCCAGCGCCTGCACGCAGGCGCGTGCAGCCTGGCGACGGGCGGGCGGGCGTCACTGACCCACGGCCTCCAGCCGTGGCCCCACCTTGATGTATATGTTATATCCAGGCCGTCCGTGAGGTGGGCCGTCCCCAGTAGTGGGCCCCCTCCGAATTTCAGGTCGATCCAAAACTCAGGTGGCCCACACCATAAGAAACAGTGTGAATGAGCTTCCACCATTGAAGCTTTCCTGGGGCCTACAGAAGTTTCGAATCAAACTGATATTTAAAATCCTCCTTGTAGCATCCCAGGATCGGAACCTGGCGAATGGGAGCTAGGAGCCGAGAATGGGGTTCTACGGAGGCTGTCGATGCCGGATTCGGCGATCGGAAATTTTGTGAGCCCGGTTTTCGAGTTTGGGGCGTGACACCCGGTTAGGCGGTGTTGCCCTACATGAGCGCACGGTATGCGCAGGATTGGTTGCATGACTGGATAGCGTGATTCATGCATTCCGCATTTGTGTGACATGGTTATTGTACGCCCTAGCGACATCGGGGCCGTAGCCTCCACAGACAGATCATGGTTGGCAAGATTGGATACCGAAAATCTTATTTTACATGGGGTACTATAGATATCCCTGGGTGAAAGTTCCTAAACCCTTATGGTACCAAGAGGTTGCTCCAATGTCTAGACCGAGTGGGTAGATGAGCGTTGAGTGCCGATTACCAGACGGTTACGCTCTCCACTATGTCGTGGTCGGTTGGAAGGGGGTGCGGCCTTACCCGCCCGAGTGTGGGGGCAATACTAGGCTGAGTTTAACCAGCTCGAGGAATGGGTCCGCTATCGACGAGTCGCGCCCGATATTGGCAGACGGATAGTGAGGTCTTTTCCACTTACCTTATTGGGCGCGATGTGGCGGTAATCTGGTTTAGACTGTACTAGACCCCGGTGATATTTCATATTTTGAGCTGTATTGATGTGTGGACATAGATGTGGATTTGTATGCTTGAGTTGCATTACACATCGCATGGCCTTGGGATGGCCGATACCATTCATGTCTTGCATCGCATAAGCCTTGGTACGGCTCATGATATTATGGTTCCATCCGCATATTCCTCATTACCCTGTCATTACATGTTCATATTACTACCTTGCGCACACACTTTCACCACCCTCTAAGCTTTCTGCAAGCTTATGCACGACCGTTGCGTGCAGGTGACGTTGGATCGCAGCAGCGCTGAGGCAGGAGCACGTTGCAGAGCGTTTGGAGTTTTTGGTTCTTTACCATTGTATTTTCCTTTATGCTCATTGTACTTGTAAAGTTTTTGATCATAGTGAAAATGTAATGGAGTGCTTGGTTGTTGTTTGTGGGTTATGCTTTTGGTTATGCTTATTACGAATCAAACTGATGTTGAAAATCCTCCTCGTAGCATCCCAGGATCGGAACCTGGCGAATGGGAGCTAGGAGCCGAGAATGGGGTTCTACGGAGGTTTTCGGCGCCGGATTCGGCGATTGGAAATTTTGTGAGCCCGGTTTTCGAGTTTGGGGCGTGACAAAGTGGGTTGTTACATTCTACTGCCCTTAACAAAAATTTCATCCCCGAAATTTAACATACCTATTATATGAAGAGATGAGGGTACTTCTCTCGAATTTCATCCTCTCGCTCCCACGAAGCTTCGTCTCGCCATGATGCTCCCACTGAACCTTCACGAGTGGTATTGATCTTGTTCGAAGTACTTGCTCCTTCCTGTCGATGATGCGAATTGGTTGCTCTATGTATGAAACGTCCTCCTGGATTTTCAGTGGCTCTCAGTCAAGACATGCGATGTATCTCTCTTGTACTTCCGAAGCATAGATATATGAAATACGTCTTGGACGCCAAAAAGTTGAGAAGGTAAGGCTAGTTTGTAAGCTACGAGGCCTACTCTCTGTAAGATCTCGAATGGTCCAATGTAGCGTGGTGCCAATTTTTCTTTCTTTCCAAATCACATAAATCCTTTCATCGGGGATACCTTCAGAATCACATGGTCTCCTGTGGCTAACTCCAAGTTCTTTTAGCGATTATCGGCGTAGCTTTTTTGGCGACTCTAAGCAGTACGTAGACGTTCTTTGATGACTGCAATCTTTGCGGATGTCTCTTGCACTAGTTCTGGTCCCAACAATGTTCTTTCACCCACTTTGGCTCAACAACTTGGTGATCTGCAGGGTCTTCCGTGTAAAGCTTTGAATGACGCCATGCCAATACTAGACTGAAAACTATTGTTGTAGGCAAATTCTACTAAATAGAGGTGGTCGTCCCAATTCCCCTTGAAGTCAAGAATGCAACTACGAAGCATGTCTTCTAGGATTTGATTTACCCGTTCTGTTTGTCTATCATTCTGCAGATGAAAAGTCGTGCTATAGTTTAGTGCCGTTCCCAATGCCTTCTGAAGACTCATCCAAAAGCGTGATGTAAACCTGGGGTCTCGATCGGATACTATGGACATAGAAATGCCGTGAAGGTTAATGATCTCCTTGATATACTGTTTGATTAACTCGTTTAAGGAAGAAGAAATACGTATAGGAAGGAAGTGTGCTGACTTTGTTAGCCTATCTACGATCACCCATATCGCATCATGATGACGGCTTATTTTCGGTAGTCTGACAATAAAATCCATCGATATATGCTCCCACTTCCATTTTGTGACTTGTAACGGTTGTAAAAGTCCTGACGGCTTCTGATGCTTCGCTTTAACCTACTAAAAAGTAAGACACTTTGCAACGTAGTTGGTTATCTCCCTCTTCATATTACTCCACCAATATTGACGTCGTACATCATGGTACATCTTGGTTCCTCCTGGGTGGATGGTGAATTTTGTGCGGTGTGCCTCATCTAAGACTTCTTACTTTAATTCAGATATGTCTGGAACACATAACCTCCCTTGAAATCTGACCCCACCATCAAATCCTACTCGCCACTCTGAGTTGTCCTTTTTCACTTCTTCTGATATTTTCTCTTGTAGTCATGCATCATTCTTCTACACTTCTATTATTCGTCGCACCTAGAAAAGAAAGTTCTGAATAACTACATCCTAATATAAGAATTAAAGACCTAATGTAAATGCATAATTTAGAAATTACTAACCAGATTGGGTTGCATCGCTAAATTACCGATATAAGCCCGAGGTTCATTGATGCGTAGTCTGACTTTAAAATCTTTAACTACATCAAGCATCTCCCATTCTTTAATCATTAAACTCGCCACCAGCTTGCGCGTCTTCCTACTTAACGCGTCGGCTACAACATTCGCCTTACCTGGATGATAGCAGATGTCGAAATGATAATTCTTAAAGAATTTCATCCATCTCCTCTGCCGCATATTTAGGTCCCTTTGATCAAAAAGATACTTTAAACTCTTGTGATCCGAGTACAGTTCAAACTGTTCACCATAAAGATAATGCCTTCAAATTTATAAGGCAAACACTACAGCTGCAAGCTCTAAATTGTGAGTGGGATAATGTAACACCCTGAAAATCGGGGGTCGTGTATAAACTCAACTCCCGAGTTCCAGACCGTCACTTATGCAACAAAAATGGTTATGATTCAATGTTGTCTGATTTAAAGCATTCACATGAGTAAAAGTATACCAAAACTGCAATTCATACTTCAGATCCAGTGATAAAAGCAAGCGGAAGACTAAACAATGTATATATCACTGTATGAAAAAACAAAGTAATCTCATCTGTCTCCAAAGTATGACTACATCTTTGAGTCTCATATACATATACATAACAAAAGAATAATGTTCAAAAGAAAGTCCCACTAATGTCCCCTCAATCCAGGTCGCCTACGGGAAGCCGTCGTGATACTGCATATACGAGAACTCATCCTGGTCCTCGTCAATCTCTGGCTCCACCTCCTGGATCTCGTCCTCACCTGCAACTACAACAGGGTCTGGTGGGTGTTGCAAACACCATCCCGTAACGTGGGAATGAGTGATCAACTCAGTGGAATCATAGAGCAAAGATTAACATGTTCACAATTCAATCACGCGATAATAGTAAAGCAGTAAATCAGACAATCCTAATACTGTTATTAATGTAAGATGATATGACGTGATGTATGCCCTCACCAACGATCACCCTCATGCGGCAACATCTTACGACCGCGGCATGCCACACTCCCTAGAGTGCTCCACATCTTCCAGGCACATGCAATGCTATGGTGATATGATTTTCAAGTTGTTATTAGTCCATTCAAACAGCAGGATTGGGAAACTAAGGTACTTCCCTTGTATCAATTCCAACACAGATCCTGTCTAGGGTCGTCACTCCTAGAAATCTCATACGATGTATATTTCGTAGGTCACTGCAAGGGCTGCCAGGGCTGTTGCTCGCACTCGTTGCACCGCTCCCCCATCACCTTATTAATACAGGCCTACCGTACTCTACTGCAACGGAAGGGTCGTCGCCTCCCGTGGACTCAGAATACGCTCGCGGTCACTACAAAGGGCTCGTCGCCTGATCAGTGTAGGCCGACAGCTAGAATATAGTGTCCCATACCACCATAATCTGCTCACGAGTCAAGGTGCTCACTGGTCACTACGGGGAGGTTTGTGGCCCCAGCGTAGGCCGACAGCTCGACCACGGTGTCCCATACCACCATGCCCGGCTCATGAGTCTTCGTGGATCAAGGTACCACGGTTAACAGGGTTTACAATGGTAAGTTCAGTACCCTAGGTTCAAGCAGTTATGACACATACAAGGTGAACATACATCGGCCAGTCGGGTTACTTGACGGGCTCGACTAGCGCGATCGCATCTCAAGTCGAACGACATGAAGTGCGTAAAACACTTCGCGTGGCCTAACCACTGCCGCCAACTCTAAACACGAATCACGTTCATCGACGCGTCGTTCGTGGCTATGACCAGTCAGTCACGAATTCGCTCGGTTACCGACTGCCTGGACTAAGTCAAGTCCCACACATTTATGGAATCACATTAGCAAGATATACAAAGGTATTGGAATTGAAATATGATCATGTGAGCATGTTAACACATGTTATAATATTCAACTTAAGCAAATCTTCAACCACATACATTCCATGCATGTAATGCAATCATGCATAAGGTCAACATGTAGGAAACCATTTAGGTCAGCATATTAATCAAGAAATCAATCTCAAACTACTACATAACATCATTTAATTCAATACATACTAATACAAGCATTTATATAAACACATACACTACACACTTAAGTCTACATATAGTATGTCGACCCAAAGTGCGCAACTTGGCGAATCTCTTCGCCAAACTGATTATGCAAGCCTTCCTAACTCCCTAATGCGGCGACAAACCATGTCAATCACGTCAGCAAAATATGCATGTAGACCGTACTTCCTACAAATGACTAAAATGCCCTAAATCTCATATTCTTCGTTAATTTACGAAACAGGAAACGGAGAGCATGTTGTACATGTCAAACGGCGATGCCGTCGATAATCTACTATTAAACGACATTGAAAGCGTTGTAAACTGTCAATCAAAGCGTCTAAAATCCTCACCTAGTCTCTTACGGTTGCGGGATTTTGAACGGAGCGTGTACGCTTCGTTTACGGCAATAGGAGAACCTGATTTATGGAATACGTTAGCTAACATGTTATGAATCTAGGTAAACCCTAAATCAGCAAGTTTTTGGAGTTATTTTATACCTGAAAAAGGGGAGAAATTACTAGCCAGGTGATTGGGAAGAAGTGCTGAAGCACTAACAGTCGGCGGCTCGGAAGCGGGAAAATTCCCTTCCTCTCTTTCTCTCAAACTCTCTCTCCTTTTCTCTAGGGTTTGGGATTTTCAGATGGAAGGGAGAAATGAAGTTTCAACCCCTTTTATAAGCTTAAAAACGCCGAAAATAGGCTCCGGGACGAAGTTTACTTGGTGCCTATCCATTTCGGGGCTGTTTCGGTTCAAAAACTGCTTTCTGGTGGTCCCCTGGTCGATTGCGATCGGACTTAAGCTCATGTGTACCAGATGTAGCTCGTATTAAGTTTTCAGTCTGGTAGGGTTCGCAGATCGCACGTGGCGGACCAGTTTCAGTTCAGCGGTCACCGCATATAGATCAGGGCTGAAAGTCTCATGATAATAAATAGAAATTTTTCCTGATCCGAGGGTGTAATCTGGATGGATTCTGACGGTCAGAACGCTTAATACTGACGCGTCAAGTCGTGTGCCAGATTTGAATTTGAAATTCCAAATTCGTCCCTATTCACGGTCGCTTCAGTCCGGGTTCAACGAAATAGTCTGTGATTATCGGTTTGACTTGATTTTCGAGATGATTGTTAAGTCCAGCTGGGCGGTTCTAACGGTCTAAGATAGGAGGTATCGGACCTTCGACGCGCGGTCTAAATTCAATACAAAAGTTCAACGTGGTCCAGAGGACAAACCCGCTTAGAGTTTGGTCCGAGGTTATAGAGTATTGTGGAGTTGTTTGTTCTACTCGATTTGGGTCTTGTAGAGCGTATTTAAAGTGATCAGGGACTATTTCCCAGCTACTCTAGCGTTGCGCTAGTTAACTTACGCTTAATTTCCATGAAAATTAATTCTACGCGATTTCGGGTCGAGTTGGTACTCGAGCCCAAGTACGGATTTTTTTCACGGGCGTTACAGATAATTCTGTTCATGAGGTTTCAACTGCCTTGACGCAAATGCTATTGCTTTACCACTTTGCATCAGCAGCATGCATCCCAACCCTTGATAAGATGCATTAGTATATACCACAAATCTTTTCCCTTTTGCTGGTAAAGAAAGTACTGGGGTTTCCGTTAATCGCTTCTTTAATTCAGAGAAAGCTAACTCGCAATTTTCATTCCATTTAAAAGAAGTATTTTTCTTGGTCGAGTTAGTTAATGGCCTTGCTAACTTAGAGAATCCCTCAATGAACCTTTTATAATAACCAGCTAATCCGAGAAAACTGTACTTATGTCACATTGGTGGGCTGCTCCCAATTTAATACTGTTTCGACTTTCGATGGATCTACGGACACTCATTTCTCCGATACCACGTGCTCCAAAAACTTTACTTCATTCTTTCAAAAGTCACATTTTGAAGCTTTGGCATACAGATGATTATCCTTTAGAGTTTGAAGAGCTATTCGAAGGTGTTCAGCATGATCCTCTTGCGTCTTGGAGTAAATTAGAATATCATCTATGAACACTATCACAAATCGGTACAAATACGGTTTGAAGACTCTGTTCATGAGGTCCATAAATACTGCTGGAGCGTTCGTTAGTCTGAAAGGCATCACTAGAAATTTATAATAGTCGTACCGAGTCCTAAAGGCATTCTTGGATATATCTTCATCTCTAATCCTTAACTGATGATATCCAGACCATAGGTTTATCTTTGAAAAATATTTAGCTCCCTTCAACTAATCGAATAAATCATTTATCCTCGGCAGTGGGTACTTGTTCTTGATAGTCGCCTTATTAAGTTGACGGTAATCGATGCATAGCCTCAAAGACCCATCCTTCTTTCTTACAAATAATACTGGTGTACCCCACGGTGACGTACTAGCCCTAATGAAGCCTTGATCTTGGAGTTGCTGAAGTTGCTCCCTTAATTCTCTCAATTCAACAGGAGCCATACGGTATGGTGCTCTGGAGATTGGTGCAGTCCAGGTACCAGATCGATTGTGAAATTACATCTCTCTTTGGCGGTAATCCAGGAATATCTTGAAATACTTCTGAAAATTCATTAACAATTGAAATTTATTCTACTCCTTGAGGTTCAACTTTCGAGATGGCTGACAAATTAACTGGTGCTCCCTTCCTTCGCGTCCCATGAAATTGTAACTGTTCTCGCTCATCGATATTTAATATGACTATCTTCCTAAAACAATCGATTTTTGCCAGATATAAAGATAACCAATCCATCCCCAGTATAATATCGTATTCTCACATCGACATAACTATAAGATTAGCTGGTAAATTTACATTCTCAATCATGATCGGATAAGATTTACAAATCTGACTTATGTCCACTGAATTACCATGGGGGTTTTCTACCGTTAACTTCTTATCTAAGGGAGTATGAGATAACCCAAGCGAGCATAAAAGACAGTAAGAAATGAATGAATGCGATGCTCCAGAGTCAAATAATGCTCTAACTAAGGATGAATAAATGACGATGGTACCTTCGACTACATCGCTGCTAGCCTCGATGTCAAGCTGAATAATGTCATCTGTTGGTCGTGCGGAATCCTCATATAAGGGTGCGGCATCATCATAAGTTTGGGTCGCTCCATCCTCAGACTGTACTAGAACATTATAACTTTGAATTGATCCCTCGTATTGTTGCGCTAAGTTCTCGTACGCCTGCACCGTGTCATCTCCTGACTGTACTAGGGCGTAGACTTGGCCTTGAGCTTGTGGTTGTGGTGCCTGAACTCCCTGCCTTGACTGCTGGTATGGCTGAGGTCTAACCTGTGGTGGCGGTTGTTGAGGTGGTCTCTGATATACCGATGAAGGTCCTTGCTGTGGTAGCTTCGGGTACGACTATAGCAACCTCTGTGGATATGGCTGTGAGGTGGAAGGATGTAGTGGAGGTCACTGTGACATAGACGACGGTACATGTTGCTGGGGAGGCCTGAAAGACTAATGTAAAGGTTCTGACCTTTATGGATATTGAGTGCGCTGTGGTCTGGAACAAAAATGAGAAGTGTGGCCCTCGAGTCCATAATTATAGCAAAATCTTGAAAATCGTGGTGTAGGATGTGTTGTCGTCGGTTTGGCCATCGATGTCCATGTTGTTCTCTATCTCTTAGTTACATCTTACTGGGCTGGAGATATATGTGTAGCAGTTCTAGCACCACTCTTTGCGTCCTTCCTCTGATCACGATTTTTTCAATATTCATTAATGTCTTTCTCTACTGCTAAGGCACGCTCCAACACTTCGGCATAGGTCTTTTATACGAAAGGGGCTAATCGGCTATGAATAGAGGCTCTCAGACCTTCCTCAAATTTTTGTGCCTTACGGGTTTCATCGAACACTAGAAAAGTTACAAATCACGATAGCTCAGTGAACTTAGCTGTTCACTCCCCAAGTGCAGGGTTGTGATGTAGTAATAACTCGGTAAGACCAAGGTCGAATCCCAAGGGACCGAAACTTGTACGTTATTTAAAACTAATCAGAACTAGAACTAGATTAAGATGAATTCTAAATCAAGTAACAATTGTGGAATAATTATGAATTAATTAATCTAAACTTAAGAGAAATCAGAGAAGGAAACTAGGGATTCAGAGGATCCACTTGTAGAGATCAGAGAGATCTTATGCCTGTTTCATGAATCATAGAAATTAACTGAACTGTCATTGATCTAGTTTTCAAGAGATGAAAGGTATATGAATTAGAATGGATTCCATCACCAAACCATGCCCAAGAGACTATGGCAAACAACAGAATTAAATCAATTACCAACTAATCACATGTATGAAGGCTAGGAAGGGTACCATCATCCGACCATGCCCAGGAGACTATGGTGAACAACAGGGCTTCCTAACATCATAAACATTAAGGAGAACGGAAATATTCAAAGTCATTGCAGACCCATTGTAATTTCAGTCACAACAGACCATTAAAAACCTAAAACACTCCCATAATAATCAACTAAAATCAACGTCAATTCATGAATTAAAATTAAAATAAAATAAAATCTCCCATCTCACTACAAGCTTCACCTCTTAGCCCTAGCTAAGAGGTTTAACCACACATAATCATAATTAGGCTAACCATAAAATAAAATTAAACTAAAACAAAAAGGAAAAAAAACCAACTCTCTTTCCTGCTTAGTTTCCACGACCAAGACTGCTCCACGTTTCTCCCCTTCAAGCTCTGATCTTCCTCCCAAGACCTGAATGAATGCTTCCCACGTCCAAAACCTCCTTATATAGCTGCTGGAGTGGTGAAAATCAGATCTGAATCGGATTTGGAAAGCTATGCATGCTTAGTGAAAGCTTTTTCGCAGCCAAGTTCGGTACCTCGAAACACGCCACTTTTCTCGCTTAAATTCCAAATAAACACTATCCCTTAGGATTTTATTGGGTCCTCTAAATGATAGACGGTTAGATCTGCCATATGATCAAAGATGGTGGGCCAAAACTGCCTGAAAAAGTCAGTTTTCGCGGATGTGCGAAACCTTTCGCACCATTTCGCTGTTGTGATCGGTGGGCCCCATAGAAGCATTTTCTGGAAAATCCACCCCGTCTATTGGATTCAGGATGAAATTTCAGTTAAGAATGGGTGGTTTTGAACGTCCATTGACGAAGCCCAGAGAAGAAATCACTAAAAGATCAATTTTGAACGTCCCATGATAGCCCTTTTTTGGCCTCTGTAACTCACACGTGTGCACTCATGGATGAAAAGAGTCAACATGATTTTGTAGTATTCGAACCCCTCTACAAGATGGACGGTTTAGATCGTCCGTACGGGGCATGAGTGGGGCTCACAGTCGACCGCAAAAAGGCTCAGCCGTCCGTTCGCAGACAGCGCGAAACGGTAGTTTCCGTTTTGGAGTTGAAGTAGGTCGGGCGCTGGTGCTTTGGAAGGCTGACTCTTGCGGTGCTCGTCCCTACTTTATACATTGTGGAACTGTAATGTTTTTATGAAATCCAATCCGTCCATTCCTTTTCTCAAACTATTTTAACCATCGATACCAAAGTTTAGGCAGTTCTAGATATCAGGTGGGCCCAGAATCAACTGTTTGTGGGCTGATCTGTCAGTTGGGGCACTTTCATAGTGATCCAATGGCTGAAATTTTACGTGTACGGTTAATTTAGGGCCCTCATCCCATGTATGAAGTTCTGAGCTGAACGGATGGTGGGAACCTTGTGATTTTGCATTCTGGCTGACTTTCAGGCCACTTAAGCTTCAGTTTCTTAGTTTTCTCGGATTTCTGACCGTGTATATCTGTCAATCTTGGTCCCCTAGAGTGTGTCCCATGCTTTGGTGAATTTGGAGCGTTAAATCCATGCATTTAGTATCCTATTTCGATCCAAGCTTGTAAAATCAACCTGCAACATAAACACAATTAAATCAACCGTTAAATACTGTTATGCTCGTTAATCCGGACAATATTTGGAGTCTAATATGCACTATTTGACCCTCAACACAACCCCCAACCAGCATTTTGCTAGTCCCGAGCAAAATATGCGAAAAATAAGTTGATAATTACAAGATAATTTCTATGAACTCGAGTGAATTATGAAAAACAATTCAGATCATAAAATTCTAAGATTTATGAATGTTGATTCATTACTTTCTCTGGACTCAAGCGTATGGTAACCTCATAGTTAAGTTCAAAGAATTAATCCATCAATTAGAAAGAACTCTAAACGTTGAGTTCCACGGGTGTATAGTCTAATCTCAACTTACCATCATTAACATTCACTTCTCTATTTCAGGATGTCATTGGTAACCCATAAGAGGATTCATGACAACTAAAAACCTGAACCGAAATGTGCCTCACAGATCATTCTTTTTCTTTCTTTCAGCTTTTGATTTTTCTATTAAAAGTAACACTAAGAAAGGGAATCAAATTTTCACCTATAAGGAGCAAACCTATGATGAAAACTGAACTCCTAGACCTTTTTCATATATCATTCATGGGGAATTAACTCCACACCTATAGGGAGCAAACCTATGGTGAAGATTAATTACCCAACCTTTTCAATTTTTATACTATGATGGCAAGATATTTCAGGCTGGTTCCTTTCATCCTCAGTGATTACCAAGTTAATCCTTCGATATGGAACTGAAATCTTAATGTGAAAGCAAGATGTGACATGTGGAATCTTGATTCAATCAATGTTTACAACCTCTAATCATGGATTAACACTTCGATCTTAACTGTGAAATCTAACAGATGCTGAATCCAAGAGTCATAAATTACTAATATTATATATCTTATGATTCTAAATCAAGAATGTCCGTCAGAATCACTTCGAATTCACAAGAAGTTCCCAGAAAAATTTTAAAATTTTTCACAATTTTTGCTCAAGACCAAGAAAATACTAGTCAGGAAACCTAATCTCCCACCCCCAACCTAAAATCGACATTGTCCTCAATGTAAAAGATATAATATGTAATGCACATGAGTCAACGAAAGTAACTGAGAAGTGATGGGAAGATAGTACCTGGATAACGAATCGATAAAGATTTTTCAAGAGATCACTGGGAGAGAGCAGGTTAGTACCAGAAAGAAAGAAAAACAAAATAACAAAAATGAAATCCTACGTATACCACTTTCGCAGGTGCTCTCGATTGCATTTAGCATATGCAACAAGCCTTTAAACCCCTAGGTAGTGGACGAGTTGTAGTCTCGTGAGGGTTTGCAGTAATGTTACCCACAAACATTGAATCGATCACGCCGCAAGGTTCCCCTTCCGGCCAATATCTTGATAAGTTTCTCAGTAAGTTCCTCAATAGGATCATCCAAAAGCCCTTTTTGCAATAGGCTTGGGCGCCCAGGAGCATGACTTTCCAGAGAGACTTATGTACCTCATAAGAAATCTTCCATTGAATTGCTGGAGGTATCCGACAGAAGTTTCAACGTTAGTATTGTATGGTGAATCAGAGACTACAAGTAAATAAAGTTTTGAAAACTTCCTGAGAAGTGATGTAGTCTCAATATATTCCGAAGATCCAAACTTCGGTTCAATTTTCAACTCTTCCTTTACTGGTAGACATTTAAGATCAGGGGAAGAGAGAATTTCAGAGTAAGGGTTCTCTCGATCAGTGATGACTACCGAGATGTTTTCTTGCAAGGCATCCACTTTATCTTTTAACATGGGATCGTTTGAAACCGCAAAGTGTGCCAAGCAATCCTACGAGTTGGGAAATTTAGCTGAGTGTGACTTATTATGGCTTGTGATGATCTGCGCAACGAATCCATCGTCCTTGAAAGTAAATGGAGGTATGCTCTCTTGCTCTCATTCTGCATAGACAAATTGAGGGTCAGTTGATGAAGTATTGACAGGTGAACTCTGTTCATTGATACTACTCAGAAGAGGCATTGAATCGTCAAAACTTGACAGTTCAGATGGTGGACTCAGCTGGGTGGTTTCAAATTCCAGAGTTGTATCAGGTGACTCGTTCGTCTCCTGAATCATATCATCATTCGATTCAGAGAAGTGATCCAAACATGTTTCACAAGAGTTGGAAGGGTCAGTTGTAAAGGGCACATCCTCCACCTTTGAATCAGACATGTCAGGTGAGGGGAGTGGCTCATTATGACCGACAACTTCATGTACGTCTTGATCATTGATCTGGACCAAACATGAGAGGGATTCCAGGGAGACTGTGGCTACACATTCATTCTAATCCAGTGCAGTGCACATTTGGGATGAGATGACTTTCCTCACATTCTACACTTAGCATGGGTTGAGGTTCGAATAAACTAACCTCCTCATTATTGAAATCATGTGTGTCATGTAGGGAAGGTATGTCATCATCAATGTATTTAAAAGATACCCATGTATCTTCACCATTCTTTCAAACAGTCATCGAGATTGACTCATCGAAAAATTGAACTATATGCTCATTAATGGAATCCAACTCCTCATTCCAAATTCCAGATTCTTTCAAAAGTGAGTGCGGATCACTTTCTTCGTATTGTATTTCTGGATTGGGTTGTGGTTGGGATAAACAAGCTTCCTCTATCTTTTCAAGGCGCGACATGAGTGTTTCCACTGCGTTTCGAATTTTCTCAATACAGGCTATGTCACTCTGATATGAATCCTCTTGGATCGTTTTTGGTTGGATATCAAAGGTAGGGGATCCAAGAGAATAATCATTATAACATATTGTTGGTTCATTTTCCCAATTTTGATGTTTCCACTGATTGTAGACATACGGATCATAGGTGGGAGAATCTGATGGTTGGTAATACTTATTATTACTCATGATATAATCACGCATTGTTTTCTTTTTATAGGATGAGTGATAATAATTCTCACAACCATAGTTATGATAACCCCAACACTCACGTACTGTTTTGTTAATCCGTGGGGTGTAATTGTTCTCCTGCATATATTCCCGTAAAGACTTCTTAGCCGGTGGATCTTTATATTCTGATCGATTCTCAATGATAGTTTCAGAAAAGTTTTGAGACATAGGTTGATTTATATCATCATCATCCCAAAATAAGTTATTCTCCTCAGCATACTGACGTTGCCACTCGTGCATATACATGATGCAACCCTTAATTTGAATTTAATCCTAAGAAAAATAAAAGAAGAGATTCTACAGCAGTGTGGAAAGTAAGAGGAGGAGAAGTTAGAAAGAATGTACCAGACTAGAGATTCCTAATAAAGATCCTGCAAAATAAAACAAAACAAGTTAGTTTTTAAAAGGAGAAAGCCTAGGATTAGAAAATTTCTAATTAGAAGTAAACTAATTTCTAAATAAAAAGAATAAATTTCTAAAAGAAAGTAGAAATTAGAAAGGGCTTACTAAATTAGAAGTTTCTATCGTAAAATTCTACAAAAGAAAGGTTAGTTCTAAAAATAGAAAGAAAAACTTGAAACTAGCTAAAAAGGATGACAAATCCTAATCTAGAAAAGGAATTACCAATTTTAGAAAGTATATATTAAAATCCTACAAAACAAGAGAAATAGGTTAGTTTCTAAAAATCAGAAAGAAAAATAAAAATCTACGGTTAAAATAATCCTAATCTTAAACTAATCCTAAACTAATTAATTTCAGAAAAACGTAGCCGACCGTCCCCGGCAACGGCGCCAAAAACTTATTCACTCCCCAAGTGTAGGGTTATGATGTAGTAACAACTCGGTAAGACCGAGGTCGAATCCCAAGAGACTGAAACTTGTACGTTATTTAAAACTAATCAGAACTAGAACTAGATTAAGATGAATTCTAAATCAAGTAACAATTATGGAATAATTATGAATTAATTAATCTAAACTTAAGAGAAATCAGAGAAGGAAACTAGGGATTCAGAGGATCCACTTGTAGAGATCAGGGAGATCTTATGCCTGTTTCATGAATCATAGAAATTAACTGAACTGTCATTGATCTAGTTTTCAAGAGATGAAAGGTATATGAATTAGAATGGATTCCATCACCAAACCATGCCCAAGAGACTATGGCAAACAACAGAATTAAACCAATTACCAACCAATCACATGTATGAAGGCTAGGAAGGATACCATCATCCGACCATGCCCAGGAGACTATGGTGAACAATAGGGCTTCCTAACATCATAAACATTAAGGAGAACGGAAATATTCAAAGCCATTGCAGACCCATTGTAATTTCAGTCACAACAGACCATTAAAAACCTAAAATATTCCCATAATAATCAACTAAAATCAACGTCAATTCATGAATTAAAATAAAAATAAAATAAAATCTCTCATCTCACTACAAGCTTCACCTCTTAGCCCTAGCTAAGAGGTTTAGCCACACATAATCATAATTAGGCTAACCATAAAATAAAATTAAACTAAAACAAAAAGGAAAAAAAACCAACTCTCTCTCCTGCTTAGTTTCCACGACCAAGACTGCTCCACGTTTCTCCCCTTCAAGCTCTGATCTTCCTCCCAAGACCTGAATGAATGCTCCCCACGTCCAAAACCTCCTTATATAGCTGCTGGAGTGGTAAAAATCGGATTTGAATCGGATTTGGAAAGCTATGCATGCCTAGTGAAAGCTTTTTCGCAGCCAAGTTTGGTGCCTCGAAACACGCCACTTTTCTCGCTTAAATTCCAAATAAACACTGTCCCTTAGGATTTTATTGGGTCCTCTATATGATAGACGGTATGGTGGGCCAAAACCGCCTGAAAAAGTCAGTTTTTACGGATGTGCGAAACCTTTCGCACTATTTTACTGTTGTGATCGGTGGGCCCTACAGAAGCATTTTCTGGAAAATCCACTCCGTCCATTGGATTCAGGATGAAATTTCAGTCAAGAATGGGTGGTTTTGAACGTCCATTGACGAAACCCAGAGAAGAAATCACTAAAAGATCAATTTTGAACGTCCCAGGATAGCCCTTTTTTAGCCTCTGTAACTCACACGTATGCACGCATGGGTGAAAAGAGTCAACATGATTTTGTAGTATTCGAATCCCTCTACAAGATGGACGGTTTAGATCGTTCGTACGGGGCATGAGTGGGGCCCACAGTCGACCGCAAAAAGGCTCAGCCGTCCGTTCGCAGACAGCGCGAAACGGTAGTTTTCGTTTTGGAGTTGAAGTAGGTCGGGCGCTGGTGCTTTGGAAGGCTGACTCTTGCGGTGCTCGTCCCTACTTTATACATTGTGTACGCACACGTACACGTGTGGGACCCACTGTAATGTTTTTATGAAATCCAATCCGTCCATTCCTTTTCTCAAACTATTTTAACCATCGATACCAAAGTTTAGGCAGTTCCAGATATCGGGTGGGCCCAGAATCAACGGTTTGTGGGCTGATCTGTCAGTTGGGGCACTTTCATAGTGATCCAATGGCTGAAATTTTACGTGTGCGGTTAATTTAGGGCCCTCATCCCATGTATGAAGTTCTGAGCTGAACGGATGGTGGGAACCTTGTGATTTTGCATTCTGACTGACTTTCAGACCACTTAAGCTTCAGTTTCTTAGTTTTCTCAGATTTCTGACCGTGTATATCTGTCAATCTTGGTCCCCTGGAGTGTGTCCCATGCTTTGGTGAATTTAGAGCGTTAAATCCATGCATTTAGTATCCTATTTCGATCCAAGCTTGTAAAATCAACCTGCAACATAAACACGATTAAATCAGCAGTTAAACACTATTATTGTCGTAAATCCGGATAATATTTGGGGTCTAATAAGCACTATTTGACCCTCAACATTAGCATCATACTAGTGCACTGTCATATCACCCTACTCAAATGTCATAAATTTTCCTGCCTTTTGATTTTTCACATATAAAGGAAAATATTTTTCATCAAACTTTTCACAAAACTGTGCCCAGGTCCAGACTTCAACTCTCGGGTTCATCCTAACGACTGAGTCCCACCAATGATTCGCCTCCCCTTCTAACATGTAAATAGCCAATTTCGCTTTCTGGTATTCATTGTACTTCATAACCGTGAATATCTTATCAATCTATTTCTTCCACACCTCGGCCTCAGATAGGTCAGGCCCACCCTTAAATACAGGCGGCCTCTGTCTTTTGAACCTTTCTAATAAAGCTCTTATCTCTTCGTTAGCTACGTGAACAGTTTGGGTTTGACCTTGCGCTTGAGTTTGTCTTATCTAATAGCCCACAAGAGCCATAAGATCACCTATGGCCCTAAGAATTCCACCCATAAGTGACCCGTTTTCAGTGGTATCGGGACCAGGAGCTCCTGATGTGGCTCCGATATCAATGTTTTGGTCCGCCATAATCTACGATTAATTAAACATGTAATCTTAGTATGTAACAACTGAGGTAGGTTGTAGTAACTAAATTGAATTTTAAGAATCATTAATGCAGTGCATAATATTTAACACCTCTAGGAGCATGAAAAGAAAAATTTATTGGATTGCAAGATAGATTTGATGATGTAAAAGACTAACATATAAAGATTAAGAGAATTTTAGGCAATGACATGTATTAAGGTTGTAGTGCAGAAAATTCAGATTCTTAAGATACTATTCCCGCTAATATTTTTAATACTTACAAGTGTCGGATTGATGTAAAAATTTTTATGAGGATACATATATGATTCTACTATAATTCTATAAAATTTCAGCCTAATACGAAGTCTACAAAAAATTCAAAATTTCAGATAATTAGGTCTTTTCAGAAACAAATGATTTCTAACTAGTATACACATAACTTAATATTGGTAAAGGATAAACCTAGATTTATATATTTAAATTATTTTTTACTGAAACTTCACTTGTTTATCTATGACTGGGACTTTAAATCAACTTAAAAAAAGTTTTAATTAATTAGTTATGACTTTTGTAAGTTAAATTTTTTTTGCTTACTATTGCTGTCCAATTTCATGTAGTATACTAAAAATTCTTAAAAATTCCTTAGGGTCCAGATTTGGTTTATTAGTTCAATATAAAGTCTAAATAAGATGATGTTAATATAATACAATGGTCCCCAAATTTATTTTTCTATTTTTCCTGTCATAAAGTAAAAGATTTATGTTTGGGTCACAAAATTTAAAGACAACCCTAGGTTCACGGTTTTAATCAAACTTGGCTCTGATACCAAACTGTCATGGCCTAAAATTTAGGTACCCGAATAAGGTATTCGGGACCCGAATCCCAGGGTGTGAGTTATAATAAATTCTCATTTATTACAGTCCAGTTGATTCAATCAAGCTCAATAATAATCAACGTCATCTAAAAGAAAATACAACTGAAATATTTATTAAATTCAACTCTTTTGATAGTTTTCCCTTCCTACATGGAAATATGAACATAAACTATACCTAAATAACAAAAAAAAAACTAAATTGAATTAAAACTAAACCAAATTTTTCTACAAATAAAACTAATAGTAGAGGCCCGCCTGCTCATAGTATTCCAGCTCTGCACCTGTGCATTTGTTTAGTAGGATGAGCATAACAGCCCAGTAGGATCATCTCTTACCCAAAATTTAACATGTTCAAATAATATCAATTTTATAACAATGAAAGAAAATAAAATACAGATAATGAAATTTAACAACAGAATTGTAAAAATGTGATGCATATAATATTTTTATGAATTCTCATAATAATTACATCATTTCTTACAACACCGTACCCAAGTGGATGGTCACATTGCATTAACGCCCATGCATTGGTACCTCATGGTGATGGACCCATTTATACGTTAGCTGGTCAAACTATTGCTCCGGTTGTACATCTAACGTATGTTCGCGCACACAATTGTACTCATACGCCGTACACAAAGGAGACTCCAAAGGATCCTATGGGTTCTAGGGTCTTTCACCCAAGGGACACAATTGCCCTACTTGCTTGCTTTAGGGTCTCTCACCCAAGGGACACAATTGCCCTACTTGCTTGCTTTAGGGTCTCTCACCCAAGGGACACAATTGCCCTACTTGCTAATAAACTATATATTATTATTATTTTTATTTTTTCATCTAGACATGTTGAAAGTGTGGATTGCATGGTAGATTTCCAGACTTACACACGTGTGCTATATTCCGCATGTGGAGACGAGTAAGATTGTAGTCATACTCGCATTTCTCGCGCTAGCAGAATCTCATTATAAAAAAAAGTGTCCAGTCCAACCGGTTGGAAAAAAAAAAAAATTTACGATCCACCAAGTAAATAACTTCTAACCTTTAATATAAGTGTAAAAGTCTAACCCATTCAATAGGTTTATTATACTATTAAGATCACTTACAAGAAAACACTTACATTCACTAATTAAATGGATAATATTATTTATCAACAGTTATAAGTTATTTTCTATTTTTGTGGATATCTTAACTAGTATATAGGAATGATTTTTCATTAAAATGATCTTCATGTGGTTTTAAACGTATTGGAAGGGTTGAATTTTGTATGAACTTAGTATGTCATAAATCTATTGATGGGTGGACCTTAACTTGTGGTCCAACTTGATGGACTTGAAACCTTCTCCATTATAGTAATTCCTCACGATGCATCTTCTGGCTTCTCATGAGGAGTTATTTAATACCCTGCTAGAGTATGATGATTGATATACAGACACTCTGAAATTTGTAAATGTGGCATATGATAACACAAATATTTTTATATTTAAAGTTTATAAATTAAAATATAAACCCAAATAAATTATTTATTTTATTCTATAAATTTATTTTATTATATATATATATGTAAATTATTTTAACATATAATATTATAAAATTTATTTATATAAATATATATATATAAATTATTTCAACATAAATATCAGAAATATATAAAATAGAAATTCATAAATAAATAATCAACTGACAATTAGTATAATAATTAACTGAAAATGCTAAATCTCAAAATAAGATCACCTACCTTAAAATTCCGATGATCTGGCCTCGTTCTAATCTTTCTCTCTTGATCTACAAAGCTCTCTCTCTCCCTCTCTCAAATTTGGATTTGATTGATTCTTCCGTTTCTTTCTCCCTTTTTTTTTTTTATACGATTAAAACTTTCTTTATACCTTTTCTTCATTTTTAATGGATGTGGGAAACGAGGCGGAAGAGTGGGGGATGTGGGAAGTTTTGTTTCGTGGGAGGGTTCGGCGGCCATTACCGTACAAAAAGGAAGGAAAGTGGAGAAAGTGGTTTAGTCGTGCAGAAGATTAGTTTTTATTTTTTTACTTTATTATTTTTTTTATTTTTTTTAAAGATGCGATGGGTCCCATGTAAATCTACTCCGTCCATCATCTTGGTCAGGCCAAGAGAAGATATAAGGCAAAAAAAATGAGGCCGATCCAAAACTTAGGTGAGCCACACGGAAGCGGACGGTGGAACTATTTCCCACAAAAAGTGAGTCGTTACAACGAGAATGGAAAATGGATGTCGTTCGCTCGGTGCACGATAGTTTCTAGGTGAGATGTTATGAAAAATGAACTATAATTTTTTTGTCATTGTAAAGTTATCTTTACTCTTACATATCCATTTATATATTTTGTAGCTCACTGAGACCCAAGAAGATGATGATGAGGGTAATGAGATTGATCATGAGGAGGATGAAGAATCAGATGATAACGATGAGAAAGGCGTGGAGGGAGAGGGATCGAGGGGGGGTATTATGAAAATGTTATTTTTATGGAGGAATTTCGAATTGAAAGGGAAGAATTGAGGAAAGAGAGAGAGGAATTGAAAAAGGAGAGGGACAAATTGAGAAAAGAGAGGGAAGAGTTGAGAAGGAAAGAAGCAATGTTTGATGAGAGGGAGATGTTACTAAAAGATAAAGAAAATCGAAGAGGGAGAAGGATTTGTTTTTTTAGGATAAGAAAAAGTTAGTGAATGAGAATGAGGAGTTTAATAAGGAGAAGGAAGGTATTCGTACACAGAGGGGATGCTTTGTGATGGAGGAGGAGGGTGAGGAGTTGAGGAAGAGAGGGAAAGTAAATGATATTGAAGATAAAGAACTTAGACATGAAGGTCTGGATGTGCAATCGTATAGTAATGTCAAAGGTAATATATTGAATGCATCCACTTCTCATTTCGTTTATGAAAGGAGAACCAAAAGGATACTGAAGCTGTCATATTACAAGATTTCGTCATACTTGTCCCTGTCTGCATTCGATATAACTCCTGGGGCAGTTCTTAAACCCGAGCAAGTAACAGCTTCTGCTACTTCTCCGATACCATTTCCTCTACAAATGGATCCTTTCAGGATACTAACCGCATTGGAGATGAAAGAGGTAGAGGACTGGTATGAAGCAAACAAGGACATGACAGTTGAGAAATGGTTCAGTACGATATGGATGAAGGATGCGTGGGTTGATAGCGAGGTAAGCATAACGAATTTATTCTCTATATGCATTGATTGACATATAATTAATTGTTATATTAATCTATGACTAAATCGTACTATCCTGTTGATTAGGCTATCGACACATACATCAAGTTCCTTAAGAAAAGGCATAACGATCTTTCAATAACATATCCTCAGGATTGCAAGTTTTGTTCTACGTATTTTACGGTGACTGTTTGTTTTGGCAATCCTTATTCTGTTTGAAAACTTTATTTTCTTACATGTAATGAACTTTGATCATGTTTGTAATAGCAAAGCCTTAAGTTGTGTTTGTCGATTTTGATCGCATACTGGGCCTCCAAATCGGCGTCAGAACGGGCCTCGCTAATATGTTAGCTGACCATGGCCTATGCAATTGCTAAGTAGTGAGATAAACCATACGCCAAAGTGATTTGGTGTTATGAACGGGTAATGCACTTGTCACATAACATCATCTCTTACTGTTATGTGTTCTATCATGTTTTGACTAATATATTATTTTGTGAATCATGGACAGGTCTATGCGCCCATAAATCTTGAAAATTTACATTGGTTTTTGCTTGTCATTTATCCTAGAGTAAGAGAAATCATTTTTGTGGATAACTTATGTACAAATTTAATACCAAAGTACAAGCAAAAGATGAAGAAGATGACTGATGCACTCCCCATTCTCTTCCATGCCACTAGAGACAGCACTGCACTTGAAGGGAAGAAGTGGACCGTCGGAATTGATGAATCTGCACTGAAGCAGGACAATGGTTATGACTGCGGCATATTCGTAATGAAATTCATTGACATTTTGTATAGCAGTCTCACCTTAAGGGGAACAGACATGCAAAAATTTACCGCCGATTGGAGGAAGTCAATAGCATATAATTGCTTGTCTCTAGTCTGTAGGTGATATTTATCCAGGGCATGGGAGGAATTTTGGAAAGATGTATTATATGGAGTATTAAATTCATTGTTGAATATACATTGTACATTTTTATCCTTCTCATGTACCATTTCATGTTATATACATTGTATTGTATACATCATTAAATATACATTATACGAGGTTTACAGTAATCTTGGAATGCAAAAAATTTCCAAGTATGTGCATTTCAGTCCAAGTTCCTTCTCTAACCATGATATCTTTGGGAGGGTTGATTCGAGAGATGAGTTGACTACAAAAGGGCTGATTAAAACTATATTGGGTTATTTTACTGGTCTTCAAATTATTATACCAGCCAACAAGATAACCCAATATAGTTTTAATTGACCCTTTTGCAATCAACCCATCCCTCAGATCAACCCTCTCAAGGCTATCGTGATTAGAGAAAGAACTCGGACTGAAATGCACAGACTTGAAAATTTTCTGCATAATCATCGGAAGTGCAAGTTTTGATGCATAGCATATTTTGTAATTTTGGTGGATGGTGAAATGAACTTTATACTTTGTCCCACTGTATTTTAAGTTTATCTCGCTATGCTCGTCGATCAAATTCAATGCACATGTAACTCAATGCTTAGCAATTGCTCTAGATCTTGAATTTCATGTTTGCCCCTTCACTTTCATGTTTGCCCCACTCAATTTCATGTTTGCCCTGCTCAATTTCATGCTTGCCCCACTCAATTCCTAGTTTGCCCCGCTCAATTTCCTGTTTGCTCCTCTCAATTCCTAGTTTGCCCTGCTCAATTTCATGCTTGCCCCGCTCAATTTCTAGTTTGCCCCGCTCAATTTCATGCTCGCCTCGTTCAATTTCATGTTTGCCCCGCTCAATTCTTAGTTTGCCCCGCTCAATTTCATGCTTGCCTTGCTCATTTTAAGCAAAGAAAAAGCATTTCGATGATGGTTAAGATGTTTTCAAGAATGCAACACTAATTCCAAAGCTCAAAATCTCTGATTTCTAGGTGTTGGGTACAAAAGAGATTTTAAGAAGCAGTACTCTCAATTGACTGATATCATACACCAAAGAAATATGTATGCGCTTCAATAATGCAGATTGGGTTGTCTAGAATCCACTGAACCGCATCAAAAGAAAAAACAATCTTGGTAATTAAAGGAGCTTTTTCCAGTTATAACTTATATAAACGAAAACCCATCAAAGGTGTTGAGAGTTTGTATACCGATGAAATGCATATATTCATATGGTATTCAAATGGGTTGTTTGGATGTCAAAATCATATAAAAATGTTACAAAGAACTGTCTATATATTCAAATTTCACTAGGACCCAAAAAACCCATATCAGAAACAGTGGTCAAATGGTGGAGATTGTATGCCAAAGAAATGTGTATATGTACTAGGAATTCAAATAGGCTGTTACCTTGGACACTGAAATCTTCACAAAGATATATCAAAAGGTCATGATGTTGGAAGAGCTGTTTCCATTTTCAGATTTTTCATAGATACCCAAAAACACATATTACCCAAAATCATATACATTGAGTGTGGGGCCAACAAAAACAATGTACATTGATTGTGGGGCCCACCAAAACTATATTTCAAAGTGTGGGGCCCACCAATTTTTTTTTAAAAGGGCCAGACGGTACTACCGCACGGCCCTCCCTTTTTAAAAAAATTTATGTGGGTCCCACATAAAGAGCTTATATAATCTCCCCCACATGCCCAAACCTTCATTTTCTACACCCTTCTTCATCTCCCTTTCCCTTTCTTCATCTTCTTTAACAAAAATCCTCTCTTTATCTAATCTCTAAACTTCCAAACCCTTTATCCACATCTTCTACAATTATCATTTCCATCTTTCAAACCCTCATTTTCCTAACCATTTCTTCATCTCCCTTTCCCTTTCTTCATCTTCCTTTATAAAACCCTCTCTATTTCTAATCCTTCTACCATCTCCTCAAGTTCCAAACCCTCTCTCTTCAAATCTTCCACAACCATCTTTTCATCTTTCAAACACATTTATCTTCATATTCTAAACCTTACTCACATAACTATCTTCCCATCTTCTAAACCCATCATCCTCATGGGTATTATTGTGTTCTTTTCTTCGATATTTTCCATCCTCATGATTATCTCAGTAATGGAAAAGAAGAGGGTGGTTTAAGCGGGTCCATCATCTCTGCGGATCTTAAGAAGCACAAGGCGGGCCGCTGCGGATGACGCGAGTCCATCATCACCACCCGTTCAAA
The DNA here is from genome assembly GCA_037074715.1 of Magnolia kwangsiensis. Lineage (NCBI taxonomy): Eukaryota > Viridiplantae > Streptophyta > Magnoliopsida > Magnoliales > Magnoliaceae > Magnolia > Magnolia kwangsiensis. Next base: position 7,520,935 of record CM073575.1, on the reverse strand, counting down.
GAAATGTGAGGACAGACAATGAGTATGATGTACGATTTTTCTAAACTCATCTTCCCATCTTCTAAACCCATCATCAAGGTTGGGAACCTATTTTGAAGGTAATTTTCAAGCCAATGAGTATGATGTACGATTTTTCTATTCTCAAATTGTTAATACAAGACTCAACCCACTCGGATTTAACATTTCATATGGAGACACGGTGCGTCCCATCGGCGTAGAATACATCGCGAACATACTTGGCGTGCCATTGGAAACGGTACATATCCCTGTAGACATAAAGAACTTGAACACATTGTAGCACAAGAGTGAGCTGAGTAGGAGTTTATGTGGCCACCTCATGGAGTGGAGGAGAGATAGTAGTTTCAGAAACAAAGAAATAATTACAATTTACAGACTATTGCATTACATCTTCATACATAATTCATATCTAAGATGGGGAAACAACACGGAGGTTTTTGTCTACCATGCAGAGATAATATACCAGATAGGGCATGGGAAGAATGTGTGTCTTCCCTCCATTATCCTTTACCATATAGTGAAAGCCGTGAGGACAAGAAGAGGTAATCTCTCCCTCCCATTTGGCCGCCTAATTTGCAAGCTAGCCTGAGATAATGGGTTTAGGGCATCCATCGGCCCCTCACATCCAAAAAAAGTGATAACCGAAGACACTTTAAATCGCATATAATGTAGCCCTAAACAAGAAGTAAGGTGGTTGGAAGAAGTTGGAGACAAGGTAGCTGAAGATGAAGAAGAAGAGGAAGAACATGGCGAAGAGGATGAGGCTGAAGAAGAAGAAGAGGGTGATGATACAGGTGAGGTGCCCAATGCATGTCTGAGTTTAGATGAGCGTTTACGGGCGATCGAAGCTAGTGTATCTGAGCTTAAGAAGGACCAAGAATATCTTAAGCGTAAAATGAAGAGTATGCATTGAACAATAAAGGCGGTATTGTGTTGTGTATAGGAGGGAGTGCCCCCTCCCTCACTGAACTCAGTACCACAGTAGGGAGTTGTAATGCATATGGACTCCTTCACTTCTGTTAAGCCATGTTAGTGGTTATGTACTTTGTGTTTACTGTGTAGTAAGAAGTGGATCATTTCCACCTAATAGTGTAATAGTTAATAGTTGAGTTATTTATGTTTTTCACTTGGTTAGGTATATATGGGAATAATGTACTAACTCAGATTATAAATAAAATTGTTTCCACTTTGGTTTTATCACCATATGCAGTAGTGTATGGATGTTCTCATTTTATCACTCTTAATCCCCTTCATCATGCATCTCAGATTGATTATGACACCTTCACAATCAGAGTTGATTCTGTCATTCCTCATCCTAAGCATGAAAATGAGCGAGGCAAACATGAAAATGAGCGGGGCAAACATGAAATTCAGTGGGGCAAACTAGGAATTCAGCGGGACGAATATGAAATTAAGCAAGGCAAACTAGAAAATCAGCGGGGGAAACATGAAATTGAGTAGGGCAAACTAGGAATTCAGTGGGGAAAATGTGAAAATGAGCGGGGCAAACTAGGAATTCAGTGGGGAAAACATGAAATGAGTAGGCCAAACTAGAAATGCAGTAGGGTAAACTAGAAATTGAGCGGATAGAGATTTTTCATCATACGTAATGGTTAGTCTAAAATTGGAGGTTAGTTCCAAGCATGTCATGTAGGCATCATCTCAAACACCCTCGAATCCAAGGGGTTTCTCTTCTATGTATGTGAAGTTCTTGTCTATCAATCTTGTTTTTACTTTTGGTCATTTTAGTATCTATGCAATTGCCAAGCAATGAGTTCTATGTGCATTTTCCTTTTCGACGAGCATAGTGGGACAAATTGAAAATATAGTGGGACAAAGTAGAAAGTTCATTTCATCATCCACCAAGATTACAAAGTGGGGCAAGCATGAAATTCAGCAGGGAAAACTAAAAATTCAGCGGGGTAAACATGAAATTCAGCGGGGCAAGCATGAAATTCAGCAGGGGAAACTAAGAATTCAGTAGGGCAAATATGGAAATGAGCGGGACAAACATCAAATTAAGCGGGGCAAACATGAAATTCACCTTGAAAAATCTTTAAATTTTGGATAAGAAATAAAAAATCAAAACATGATGGGACCCACGACAACAATACATCATTTTGGGCTATTGTGTTAAGCTTATGTTGTTTTTATAATACATTAAAGATAATGCTTTTATTGAATTTTTCAAAAGAGAGGTGTTTATAATAGTTCATTCTTTTATATACTTTTTCACCTCATTCCTCTCTTTTGGTGGATACCTACTTTATTTGCTACTCGTTGGACAACTTTTATTGCTTTATCGAGTGGGTTGTCATAGCTACAAGTACTTTGGTACGTAGGTCGTTAGAAATTACTCATAAATTAAATATGTGACATAATTACAAACTATGTATCATACAAAGTACATAAATTACACGATATGTTATACACCGGGTATAGGAAACTTTCATGTCCGGCGATTATGCCCTGTTTGTTTACATCGCCCACAATTTACTGTTTTGATTCCTATCTGCACGATGGAATTCTAAGCTTTTTGGGTCTTCCAGCTGATCTCCTTTGTCTTGGGGGTTTAATCTGTGCCAATACTCATTCATCTCCAATGAAAATTTTCACTCTCTACTGTCGCGTACTGGATACATTGATTCGCTATACGTGGCTAGGTAATTATGTGCCATGTAGAATGGGGAGCAGTATGAGTAGTGAGAAAGATTGTAGTTTATGCATGTTGACAAGACATGTATAGAAGGGTACCCCTTCATGCCAAACTCACACATGTACACGAAAACTCACTGAGCTTCATTGTATGGTTATAATCTCCAACAACATAGTATTCATCCCGAGAAATAGCATAACAGTGGACATCTCGCACCTTCTGCACGAGATCATTTAATTGTTTCTTCTCCCATGGTGTTAATGGACCCACAAATGATGCCGTAGATTCTCTTCTCTTATAAAATAATTTCTATATCTTGAATATTACAGCATCTATCAATTTTGTAACGGGGTATTCGCATGCTTCTTTGAAAAGGGCATTAACGCATTTGGATATGTTTGTCGTGACCAAGTTGAATCTTCTTCTTGGAAACTGTGAAGATGCCCATCTCTCGTACCCAATTTCTGTCAGCCACGCATGTACTGGGGGTTGATCATTTCGATATCACGCATTAATTTTTCAAATTCGGCCCTCCTGCAAGTCTTCATAGCCCTCCAGTAATACATCTCCAATGACTTGTTCTTAAAAGTGTCCACCAAGTTTCTGTAGATGTGGTGTGCGTAATACTCATGGATTGCACGCGGGAAGACTTAGGGAACCTCTTTCATTAGACCTTTATGTCGGTCGGATATAATTACAAGACCCTCCATAGACCCTAACACATCGTTAAGGTAGGTAAGGAACCAATTCCAACTATTGTTGTTCTCTGATTTCCTAATGTCAAATGTAACTGGAAATGTATGATTGTCCTCATCTAAGGCCGTGACGATGAATAGAACACCCTTGTATTTATCCTTTAAGTGTGTCTCGTCAATGGCCAATACCCTCCGCAATGATTTTTAAAAACTTTGAATACATTGTCTAAAAGTTACAAAACATCTCTCGAACCTGCAAGTCTGTTAGTTAACAAGCACGATAATAACTGTCCCTAGGTTGGCCGTCCTCAACTCATGTAAATACAAAGGGAGTTGATTGTAGGAGTCTTCGTAAGACCCCATCACATGATTAATTGCAAGCTCCCTAGCTCTCCATGCCTTGTTATAACTGATACGAATATTATATTTCTCTTGTATGACAAAGATAATATCACGTGGCCTCAACCCTAGGCGTTGTTCAATGGGGCTAATAACCACATCATAGGCTAACTTATTGCTGGCTTGCCGGTGATTGTTCTTCATCCATGCCATGCTGCACGTGTGTTTTAACGTATAAGTCCGTATTTTGAATATCCCCGTATCATTCACCCAAGATGCATGAACCCTCCATTCGCATGCATCTTTGAAGCACCCCATGGTAAATCTCCTAAAATTTGAGTATATTACTCTATATTGAAAATTATTGTGAAATGCAAATTGGCTCAAAATATACTGGCACTGACTCTTGTCCTTAAATGTTTGCCCAACGGCTATATCGATTGGTTTGCATAACGAATCAGCATATTCCAACATTTTTGCATTGGTAAATGCAACATCATTAAACGGAGCGAGAACTTGACGAGTGATGAGGTTGGATGTTCCGGGAAGGTCTCGAAGCGGAATGTCGCTTACACACACAGATTGGATGGTGGATGATGATGGCAGATCTGTTGTTGATGTTAAAGACGATGTCATGTATTCATAATTACTGTTAATGTCAAGTGCACCACTAACTTGGCTAGTCACGACATTTGATGTTTGCAACGGGTTGGGCAATTGATCATTGCTTACTACCACTTGTAATGGAGAAGGATTGTATTTGAATTCCTTGCTATACTCCTCAGCCACACTGTCCACATATGTTGTGGTATTGATGTGTTGCATTGTCTCGATGACTTACGGGATGAATTTATCCGAATGCTCAAACTGGTAACACAGGAACTCTCTGACATCATTATCGTCTTCGATTTCAATTGGAGGCATTAATTCGTTAGTGCAAGGATTCAATACTTTCATCCTAATATCACAATCTTCTGGTCTGCTCTTAATAATCTTGTAAATTCTAGATCGAAGCTCCTCGTACGTAGCATAATTTGTTTTGAAGTTCCACCCGTGTACGAGTATCACTTGTTTTCAAATTCTAACTCCCCACCAAAAGAGTACATGATTCTTGTAGCCATTATCTGAAAACCAATACAATGACACATTATCAGTGAATCGTAAATTAATGGAACCTTGCCATAAGACAAAACTCGATTAAATAATGAAGGACCGACAACTCAGTTTCTATTATAGATGAGGATGATAAAGAGCTTAAGGAAATAAACAGTAAGCTACGCGTTTATATTACAAATAAACAACTAGATCTTATACAGATTAGGCCTTCGTCATTAACGAATGGTTTCAAGTGGTGCTAGTTTAATTTTGTGACGCTATCTATCATGCCATTGAGCGAGGGAAGCATTATCAATTTGACTGGGGCACACATGAAATTCAGCAGGGCAAATTGAAAATTGAGCGGGGCAAAATAGAAATTGAGCGAGGCAAACATGAAATTGAGCGGGGAAAACTAGAAATTCAGTAGGGCAAACATGAAATTAAGTAAGGAAAAAATGAAATTGAGCGGGGCAAACTAGAAATTGAGTGGGGAGAACCTGAAATTTAGCGGGGCAAACATGAAAATTGAGCGGAGCAAACATGAAATTGAGCAGGGCAAACTGAAAAATTTAGCAAGAAAATTCGAAACATCAGCAGGGCAAGCATGAAATTGAATGGTGTAAACTGAAAATTGAACAGGACAAACTATAAATTCAGCTATGCAAGCAAACATTAAATCGAGAGAGTATAACATGATATTGAGCTGAGCAAACGATAAATCGAACGAGCATATCATGATATTAATGCACGCAAACGATATTTTGATCTAGCATAGCGTGATATTGAGCTGAGCAAATATTTCTTTGAGCAAGCATAACATGATATTGAGCGAGGCAAACATCAAATAGAGTGAGCATTACATGGATATTGAATGGACGAACTGTAAATTAAGCGAGCATAGGATAATATTAAGCTAGGCAAACATTAAATTGAGCGATCCTAGCATGAAATTTATCAAGACAAACATTAAATTGACCTTATCTACCATGAAATTAAGCTAGAAAAACATTAAATTGAGCGATCCTAATATGATATTTATCGAGAAAAATATTAAATTGACCTTTTCTACCATGAAAGTAAGCTCACAAACATTAAATTAAGCAATCCTATCATGAAATTGAGCAGGGCAAACATGAAATTCAGCGAGCCTAGCATGAGAGCAAGTGAGCCCTAACATGGAATTAAATGAGCTTCAAATTGAATTGAGCGAGTTTGACATGGATTTGATCGATCAACACATAAAATTAACTAAGCCTAACACAGGAAATTGACTAAGCCTAACACATGGAATGGACCGAATTTCACATGCAATGCAATTATACGAGTGTAGCATTTTTTTTTCAAGATCTGTACCTCTAACTTCCGTAGTACCGGTCAAATGCAGGTTGAAGAAAAGTGCTTTGGAGTGAGGGAATATTTTGAACCTTTTCAAGGAGTTGCAACCAGTTCGTGGGATTTCACGTAACCCTAACCAAGATGAAAAATGACAAATGTAGAATGATGATATTTAGATGATTCACAGAGATTCCGGATAGGAAAATGAGAAGAAAACCCTTCGTACTTCAGTTCTTTGTTCCAAGAGAGTGTAGGCTAAAAGCACCTATTTTTTCATTAAGGGGATTGAAAGCAACACTGAAAGCAATGTAGTGAAAAGTGTATGGAAAAAGGAGGGGTATTTTCATCCTGAAATTCGTTCTCCACACGTGCAGGTCTAAGTTTGCAAAGTAAGGCCGTGTTTGTTAACTCTGAATTTTTGCACTTAACGTAAAATTGGAAAAAAAATTCATATTTAGTGGTGTTTGTTAATGCGTTGTTAACGCGGAAGACGGAAAGCGCTAAGTGGTTTTTCACTTAATTCTTTTCATGATAAGAGTCTGGCTTAATGGTGAACGCGGAATGCGCTCCGTGATTTTTCATTAAACAAAAAATTTTTGCTTCCAAAAGTATCCCTTTTCAAGTTATTACGGCAATTTTTAAAAAAAAATTATTTGCGCAATACAAAATCAACCTTTAACCTGTGAAACTTCTTTATGCCCCACCATGATTTATGTGTTTGATCCACACTGTCCATCAACTTTTTCAGATAATATAAGGTGTGAGCCAATAAAAGAAGCAGGTCCAATGATTAATGGGACCACAAGGTGGGGATTGAACGTCCACCGTTAAAAACTTCTTGAGAGCTGAAAAAGTTTCAGATCAAGTAGATATTTGTGTTTTCATTTCATCCACATCTACATGACCTAATGAATAGGTTGGATGGTAAAAAAATATCACAGTGGCCCTTAGAAAGGTTTCAATGATGGATGTCATTATCACCGCAGCATCCTTTGGTGCGGGTCACTGAAGCTGTGGACTTGCTTCATCTTTCATATCATATATTAAAATAATATAAGAAAAACAATTAACGGCTTAGATAAAACACTTACATCACGGTAGGCCCTACAGATCTCTGCTCGGACCGTCCGAGCGGGGGTAGGATGCGATCCGCGTTAAAAGCAGATGGGGTCTAGGAGCCTGGGACAGATTGGTAAGAGTGGCTGGTGTATTGACGTCAGTAAGTTTTGTGGGTCCCATCATGACGTATTTGTTATATCCAAACCGTTCATCCATTTTTCGAGCTCGACGTAAGGCTTGATCTGAAAAATAGGACAGATTTAAAGAAAAACTGGACCACACTGCAAAAAGCAGTGGGGGATTGAACATCTACCATTGAAACCCTTTTGGGGTCACAGAAGTTTCGGATCAATATGAAATTTGTTTTTTCTCTTCATCTAGATATTTTTGACCTTATGAATAGATCATATGGAAAATAAACGTTACGGTGGGACCTGTGAATTTTTTAACAGTGAAAATCATTATCCCGCTGCTATTTTTGGTGTGGTCCATTTGAGTTTTAGATATGATTCATTTTTTGGATAATGCTCTAAAATTATCTCAAAATTTTGATGAAGGGTGTGGATATAATAAATACATTATTGTAGGGCCCATGTAACTTTGATCTCTTTGAACTGTTCATACAACTCAGACCTCGAGGAGCGTCGACGCTCGCCTTGGATGGGAATGGATTGGATACTCCCCCTGCCACCAGCCAATGGCTAGTGATCGGTGCTCTGTGGAACCTACCATGATGTATGTGTTTCATCCATGCTATCCATCTATTTTTTCAGATTATTTCATGGTATGTGACAAAAAAATAGGTATATCAAAATCTCAAGTGGGCCACATTATAAGAAACAATGTTTAATGAGTGTCGACCATTAAAAACCTTTTTGGGGCCATAAAAGTTTTGGATCAAGCTGATCTTTATTTTTTCCCTTCATCTGGGCCCTGTATGACCTAATAAAAAGATTGGATGTCAAATAAACAATACAGTGGGCCTTAAGAGGATTTTATGGTGTATATCCAATCATTATTGTTTTCCTATGGTGTGGTCCACCTGAGATTTATATCCCTCTAAATTTTGGGGTGAAGCACTAAAATAATCTGTAAAAATGGATGAGTAGAATGGATGAAACACATACATCATAGAGGGGCCCACAGAGCACAGACCACCAGCCAACGGGCTAGTGGTTGGGGGAGTAGCCAATCTGTTTCCGTCTTGGACGCGGATTTCCTGCAAAAGCCTTTTGCGAGAAGTTTCTGTGCTGGGAACGCAGATGGGGCCACTGGGGTGTTTGTGAGAAATCCTCATCGTCCATCTGTTTTGTGAGTTTATTTTAGGACATGAGGCCAAAGATAAACCGTATCCAATGCTCAAGTGGGCAGAAAATATGATAATTAAACGTCCACAGTTGAAATATTCATGGGGCCACTGAAGTTTTGAATCATGCTAATATTTATGTTTTCAGTTCATTCCAGTAGGAATGACGTTATGAATGGTATGGATGGCATGTAAGCATCACTGTCGAATCAGGGAGGTTTCAATGGTAGGAATTTCTCTAAATACTTTTTCCTTTTGTACGGCCCACTTGAGTCTTGGATTTTGTTCAATTTTGGTCTAATTTCCTAAAATTAGCTCACAAAATGGATGGACAGAGTGGATTCCTGAAAAACATTACGGTGGGTCCCACCTAAGTTCCCTGTGAAAGGCTTTAACAGGAAATCCGTGTCCGCTCCTCTTCAAGTTCCCGTATTAGAAGCCCATATGGGGCTCATCAACCTCCGAGTTGTACGAACGGTTTTAAGGAAATTAAAGTTGGCGGAAAATCATCTAGTGTAGTACCAATTCACGTTTATTTTTTTATAAAATACAACAGACTTCTCATTCACTTCTCTATTACATCATTAATTATTTTTTCAACTTCTTTATTAAAGATTATAAATATTTTTCTTCGACGGGTATTACGGTCTCTCTATCTTTAAAGATTGACTTGATTTTCTTGATTTTTTTATCTTTTCTATTTATTTTAATGAAGTAAATCTATTAAAATTGTAAGTAAATTTATATATGCAAATCATTAATTAAAGTGCTCCTAGTTGCACCGGGATACATAAGCAGTCCAACCGATCGATCTGGACCATCTAGTAAGTTCGGCATGCATTTCTAGTGTTAAAGTGAGGAGATCTCGGAGATCTGATTATCTAATCAATCCATAAATGGTTTTTTTTTTTTTTTTTGTTTCATATCCATCCATTTTCCAACCTATTGATGGGATGGTTAGGATTTTCTCATAAATTTATTATTGAGAACCATAAGCAATCTATGATGGCTCCAACAAATAGATGGCACAAGCTGTTGATTAGGCTCTTTTTTTTTTCAACAAATGACCCTGACCGTTCATTTTATAGGCTATTGATTGGATGGTTAGGATTATCCATTTGGTGCGATTTTTTCAATGGTTGCTGATGAAAATGTACGTTGAACCCAATTGGCAGATCGTATTGATGGATTGGATTGTTCAAGTGTCCCGATGCACCTAGGAGCACTATAACTTACACTGCTCCGATAGCACTGGGTCATTTTTTATTAGGTGTAAATGGGCCGGTCGCAGGCCTAAAAATATGAATACCTCGGCCCGAAAGCCCGACCTAAACAGTTCAAAATACGGGCGGAGAACTACTGCCGGCCTGGCTGTTGACAGCCCTTATTTGTTCTGCCGTTCTTCATCTGATTTTTTAAGAAAAACTTTGATACTCTGGGAGAGTGTGGCCATCCATACACCTACGAAAACAAATAATGTTGTACCCACCAAATCCAAACTGTGCAATTCATGGGGCCGCTGTAGATGGATTGTAACCCAAAAGTCACAACAAAAGTATCTCTTTAATTGTCTGATTGATTGGCGATCATACTCAATGGTCCAAATTTAATAATGAAATATCCGAAATAAGACGTTAGGATTGTCCAGTCAATCTGATTACGTGTATATCATCAATCACATGGGCCCCACGATTTGAATTCTGATACTTGGATGCACGTGCATTGTGGCATGGAGCATGCGTGTGAATTGCCACGCTCTGCCCGCACGGAACAAAACATGGATAATGATCCCGACGTTTGGAGCGCCTGGTAGTTACCATGCGTTCGAGGTGTGCAGGGCCAACCATGATGTATGAGTTCCATCCAACTAGCCCATTAGATGCATCCTCAAATACAAGGCTTAGATCCTGATCCAGAACTGGGCCACACCAAACTGAGAAATGGGGAACACCGGAGAAGGCTACGCCCACTATAGAAACTTCCGAATGGAATGTGGGGTCCACCGTGTTGTGTGCATCTTATCAAACAAATTCATTTTATTTGGGCCCACCAGAATTAAGGGACACACTGGGAAACTCAAGTTATTCAAAAAAAAGTTAGGTAGAAGAAGACAAGTGAATATACAGGCCATAGGCATAATTGTATGTTGCTCCATGTGGTGTGTCCCACCCAAGTTTTTGATAAGGTTGATTCTTGGAATGTATGGTTCCTATGAGGAGTAGCACTAGATTTACGGTTTGGATTTCACACACACATAATCTCGAACGGATGGTAGCACAAACATACTGTATCAAGGCTTCTCCTCTTCTGGCCCACGGATTAAATACTCCGGCCCATACAGTTCAGACTGCTGGACAAAGTCAGGTCCAAAACAGGCCTATCCAGTTATTGGGCCCAATACTTTCTTGGGCCCAGTTAATAGGCCTTGAGCTTCACGTGACTAGAGCTGTACACGTGCAAGAGGAAAGTGGATAGCAGGTGTGCACGTGAATTTGGGTCCACCCCTATGCATGTTTCTCAGAAATCACAGCCATCAGCTAATCCTATCCGTTTGATTTGTTGCCATTAAAGTTAGTGTGGAGAACAAAAACTGTTTACGGTCATTTATGTTCTAAGAAATATGTAGGAAAAGGAGTGGATAGGATTGTCTTATGGGTTTTATTTTTAAAAATAAGCCATCCATCATGGTGCTATTATATGGGTGGACCTGATCGATGGGTCACACTGCCATGCGTCCTGTAGAGAGATGCCTCGCTGGGACGTGGATTGCGTCCGTGGTGAACCCAACACCAGGGAGCTACTTGGTATGAGGACTCTGTGGGGTCCACCCTGATGTATGTGTTTTATCCGGGCCGTTCATCCGTTTTTCCAAGCTCATTTTAGATCATGAGCCTGAAATTGAAGCATTTACAAAGCTCAAGTGGATCCCACCACAGGAAACAGTAGGGATAATAACGTCCAACCGTTGAAACCTTCTCAGGACCCACAGTCATGTTTATTTATCATCCAACCTATTCATAAGGCCACAAAATCCTGGATGAAGGAATAAGACAAATATCAGATTGGTCCAAGACTTCTGTGACCCCCAATAAATTTTCAACATCAAGCATTCGATCCTTAATTTTTCTAGTAGTGTGGTCCATTTGAACTCTATATTTGCATTATTTTTGGTCTCATGATATAAACTGATCTGATAAAATTGATGGACGGCGTGGATAAAACAAATACATCATGATGGGCCAACAGGGATGCGGATCAGGTGGTGTTCCCAATAGGACCCAGCAGCGGTGTGTTGATGTGCTGGGCGCTATGGGTCCAACTTTATATATATATATATATATATATATATATATATATATATATATATATATATATATATATATATATATATACTGTTCATCCTTTTTACCCTCTCATTTTAGAGCATTAAGTCAAAAATAAGCAGATTCGAAGATCAAGTAGACCACACCACACCCACAATTAAAAACATATAGAGGACCACAAAAGTTTTGGATCAGGCTAATATTTGTGTTTTTCCCTTCATCCATATCTGAGTGACCTTATTAAGAGATTGGATGACAAACTAACATTACATTGGGCCCTAGAAAGGTTTCAACGGTGGATGTTCTTGTGATGTGGTCCACATGAACTTCTAATCTGATTCATTTTCGGTTTCATACCCTAAAACGATCTAGAAAAAGGATGCACGACATGGATATAAAATACTTATATCACGTTGGGCCCCGCAGCGCCCAACACATCAACACACCAAGACCACCTAAATCAGCGACCGGCCCATAAAGCTTTTCCAGCAGATAGCTGGCTGGTGTAGCTTTCACGCCAATCCGGTCCTTGCGAAAAGCCTTTGATTGCGCGAGAATGCTCAACACCGGGCTTTCCACGGGCAGTGCGACTAATGTGGGTGTGACCCTGACCGTAGGGTACTTGGTTTTCAGTTATACAAGTGGGACATATCTTTTGGAGATCCAGACCATTGGTTTGATATCTATAGCCATGGATAGACTGGACCTTAAAATTCTCATCAAAACTAGGATTGTAGATGAACCTGTAATGCATAACTACTCTGACCAGTCAGTTTTAACCATTCGTTTCCAAGATATGTATTAAATGGTTAGGAACTTCTGATGAGGGAAGTCTACATTTCATGGTCACCGTTGCATAAGATGGGTCAACAAAAATGTTGGAGATGGGTGTGTGACCATGATCAGGGTCTATCACTACACGTGGTGAGACTCTCACCTTTACAGCAAGAAAAGGAAAAACTCACCCCTTTTCATGCAATATACATTTAAAGAAGGCAGCGTCTTTACTCATGCCTGGGTTTGGTAGACTGACGAGTTACAGCACAAGATCATAGTTCGAGTTACCATTGTGGTGAAATCCGGATGTGGTGAGCACCTGTTATAAAAATACAAAACACATATAAGATATAGGTGTAAATAATGTAATGTGGTGGATGAATTTACATCATAAGTTTTATAGGATGATATTTCTGTCTGCAGTTTATCTAAGTGGTAATAACCCTACAAGCGGTTTAAATGCTATACAATGGTGGAAATTTCTATTCTTACCTTTTCATTTGGTGTGGCTGACATGAGTATTAAATGTGCCTGACCCTTACGTAACTGTCTTATTGAGGTCTTGCAAAACTGATGGATGGAATGGATTTGTTACAGGCATCTTCATGAGCCCAGCACAGCTTAGACTACAGTAACTATATGTGTGGGGCGCTAGTCGAAATGTACCACATATACCAATATACGTATAGGCATGGAACAGTAAAAATTGTAAAATAGAAAGTCCATTGGCTGATGGATGAAACACCCAGGATATCCATGGTGACAAGATGCAGTGGGATTCGTTTAGGCAATTCACCGGTTTTAGAGATTGAGCCACCACCGAACAACTTTTAAATATATTTTATATGGGCCCTATCAGAGATAGCGACATGTGGCCCAATTAAATTCCACTATATATGGTCGATAAGAAGATCGTGTGAGCAAGGGTTTAGTAAGATGGTCATTTGCAATCAAGCATTTCCATCCATCCAATTGATGGCTATGAAGCGGAAGGTCACAAGTAAAATACAGGGCTGTTAAATATCATGTCTTCAAATATAAATTTCAGCTATGCTCCATCTAAAGTTAGGTCCATGATTTGGATGGTTTGGATTATCACAAAACCATGCCATGTGTATAATCAAAGTGTCATCACTAGTTTTAAAATGCTGATAATCCATCACTGGACAACTCATGATAAAAAAAATTCTTATTTTTACTACGCCTTCCGATGAGATTTTTTGTACCGTCGTTGACCAGTCGTGAGCCTTGCACGACCGGTCGAGGGTTGGTGCACGACCAGTCGTGGAGTTGAGCCCTGACTCGACTCAAAGTCTAGCGAATTTGGGTTAATTTTCTCCAGGGTGCTCGACCGGTCGTGGGTGGTTCACGACCGGTCGTAGGTGACTCTCGACCGGTCGTGGGCTCGTCTCGACCGGTCATGGTTATGCAGATTCATTCCGCAATTTTGCGCGGATTTCGTTTTGCAAGTCCTTTCGAAACTGGGATGTAGAATAGAGTTTCTTAAAACTATAAAAAGAGGTCTTTAGGGTTTTTCCAAGATATGATGGTGTATATGAAAAACACAAGAGGGCTATCAAAGGTGTGTGAGAGCGAGAGAGAGAAAGAGAGAGAGGAAACTTGTGGAAGGGAGGTTATGCTCGTAGATGTGATCTACCATATCTCAACGCTTTCACGTCCTCGAAATTGTTGAGATCTCTCTGTTTTCTTTGTTTCGCTTACAGTTTATCCACTCCTACGTGAGTGATGAAAGTATGATCATAGCAGGGTATGCTTGTGATCGGTTGTAACATTCTGCTTCATAGTGGATTGTTGATCTAGACGAGTTCCCGTGGTTTTTATCTCTTTGAGGATTTTCTACGTAAAATTCTCTTGTGTGGTGTGTGGTTGATGCTTTGATTTATTTCATTGCTTTATTATTCCATAATTCTGGTTTGTTCTTGGAGGATAGATCCTAAGGTTTTGTACAAGGCCCCCAATAAAGTGGTATCAAAGCTAAGTTCATTGAACGAGTATGATCGGTTTGAAATTATGGAAGGTGGCTCATCAATGATGATCAGCCTCAATGGTTTTAATTGGAACATATGTAAGGCTAAGATGGAGGACTTACTTTATTGCAAAGACCTATATTCTTCAATTTTAGACATATTAGTAAAATCCAAGGATATATCTGATGATGATTGGAAGAAGATGGACCGGAAGGTAGTGGGGTTTAGTAGACAATAACTGGATGATTTTTTGTTTCACCATGTGTCTACGGAAACCTCAGCCGCTAGCCTATGGCTGAAACTAGAAGGGCTGTATAAGAGGAAAACAGCCGGTAATAAAAATTTTCTGATAAGGTGACTTGTGAATCTCGAGTTCAAGGATGGTGATTCTGTGGTTGAGCATATGAATAAGGTCAGCAATATAGTGAACCAGCTCTCTTCTATGAAGATGGTCCTAGATGATCAATTGCAGGCTTTGCTATTGCTTAGTTCATTGCCTGACAGTCGGGAGACATTGGTAGTATCTCTAAGTAACTCCGCGCCAGACGGTAAGATATCCATGGAATAGGTGACTAGCTGTCTCTTCAATGAAGAGATAAGGATGAAGTCTTAGAGGTCTACTCAGCAAGAGACCCTTATGACATAGGAAGGGGGGAGAGGAAAGAACAGGAAGGGCAGGAAGGTTCGGGATAAATCAAGAGGTAAGTCGAGTAATAGAAAAGATGTTAAATGCTGAAATTGTGGCAAGAATGACCATTATAAACATGAATGTTGTAAGGCTAAGAACGACAAGAAAGGAAAAGGAAAAGAGAAGGAAGATGAATTATATTCCACTACGGTTGCTTCAGATGGTGACGTTGTAGTTATTCTTTTTACAGATCATGATGTATGTCTCATGGCTACAAGTCAGGACACTGACTAAATGATAGAGTCGGGAGCTTCTTTTCATGTAACTCCACGCAGGAATTTCTTCACAAGCTATAAGTAAGGTGATTATGGGACCGTGATGATGGAGCGTATCAAAGATCGTAGGGGTTGGTGATATTTGTGTGAAGACTGATGCGGGCTGCACATTGGTTCTGAGGGATGTGAGGCATATCCCAGACCTACGCTTCAACTTGATGTTGATGGGAAGGTTAGATAATGATGGTTATGAAAGCCGATTTTTTGGTGGGCGCTGGAAGCTCATCGAAGGTTTGTTGATCGCAGCTAGAGGAAAGAAGTGTTGCACCCTTTACAAGGCAAGTATCAGTGTCTGCAAGGGCGGGTTAAACGCAGTGGAAGATTCAGGGCGTCTAGGTCACATGAGTGAAAAAAGGCTTCAACTACTAACGAGGAAGTGACTCCTTTCAAACATGACAGATATACCTCTCAAAACTTGTCTTGATTGTTTATCAGGGAAACAACATAGAGTTTCATTTGTTAAAACTGCTTCTCATGTTAATAAATGACATGCATAAGATTTTATTTATTTTAATGTTTGTGGTCCTATGAGGACAAAAACCTTTGGTGAGGCATTGTATTTTGTTACTTTTATATATGATGCATCTAAGAGGGTTTGAATTTATGCTTTGAAATCCAAAGACGAAGTCTTTGGTGTGAAATCCAAAGACGAAGTCTTTGGTGTGTTTAAATTGTTTCATGCTATGGTCGATAGAGAGACAGGTAGATCATTAAAGTGCGTCCACGCTGACAATGGTGGTGAATACATTAACGACTTTTATGAGTACTGCAAGTCCCTAGGTATACGGCATGAACAGACGGTTCTCAAGACCCCCCAACAGAATGGTGTAGCTGAGCGAATGAATCGCACCATTGTTGAGAGAATTAGATACATGTTATCCCATGTGAAATTGCCCAAGATGTTCTCAGGAGAAGCAAATCATACGGCATATGTTTGATAAACAGGTATCCATCAGCCTCGTTGAATAGAGTACCTGAGAAGGTGTAGACTAGACAGGATTCATCGTACAGTCATCTCAGGGTGTTTGGATGCAGAGCATTCGTTCACATACCAAAGGACAAGAGGTCCAAGGTCAATATGAAGATCAGGCAATGTGTGTTCTTGGGGTACAGTGATGAAAAATTAGGTTACAAATTGTGGGATCTAACCGAGACGAAGCTCCTCAGGAGCAAAGATGTGGTTTTCTTTGAAGATCAATGTATAAAAGACATTGGTAAACTAGAGAAGAACCAGCCTAGTTCAGGTGAGTTAGAAGACATGGATCTGATTATTTCTCTCATGGTGCTTGATGACGGGGGAGTACAAAAAGGTGCAGAGGAGGAAATTCCTTCAAAAGATGGACCAGGGGAGTAGCCCCCATTTAATCCACCTATTGAGCCACAGGTGAGGAAGTCATCTAGGAACAGACAGCAGTCCAAGAGGTACTCATCGCATAAGTACATTATACTGACTTATGGGGGAGAGCTAGAGGATTATTTTGAGGCCCTAGCCGACGAGCATAAGGATGAGTGTTTGAAAGCTATACAAGACGAGATGAAATTCTTGTATAAGAACCAAACCTATGATATGGTGAAACTGCCTAAAGGCAAGAAAGCTTTGACCAACAAGTGAGTGTTCAGAAATAAAGTTGAGCAGAAGAATTCACAGACGAAGTTCAAGGCCAGATTTGTGGTAAAAGAATTCGGTCAGATAAAATGTATAAAGTTCGAGGAGATATTCTCACCATTGGTGAAGATGACATATATACGAGTGTTGTTTGGGTTAACGGCTAGCATGGATCTGGAGATAGAGCAGTTGGACGTTAAAATTACTTTCCTCCATGGTGACCTGAAAGAAGAGATCTATATGCACCAACCAGAGGGGTTAGAAGTCAAGGACAAAGAGCATATGGTGTGTAGGCTAAGGAAGAGCTTGTATGGGCTGAAATAAGCTCAACGACAATGGTATAAGAAGTTCGACTTGTTTATGTTGCAGTATGAGTATGATAGAATGGAGTCGGACCACTTTGTGTTCATGCGCAAGTTCTCAGATGGTGATTTCTTAGTTCTGCTGCTATACGTTGATGACATGCTCATCATGGGAAAAGACATCAAGAAGATCGATAGGCTGAAATAGGAGTTGGGTAAGTCGTTTGTGATGAAAAACTTGGGCCCAACTAAACAGATCCTAGGAATGGAGATAACCCGTAACAGAAGCAGCAGGAAGCTTTGGCTGTCACAAGAATGGTATATTAAGAAAGTCTTAGAGTGGTTCAATATGAATGCAGCGAAGCTGGTCAGTACTCCACTAGATGGTCACTTCATACTGAGCGACAGATAGTGTCCTAAGACGAAGGCAGAGGTGGAAGAGATGCAGAAGATACCTTACCCGTCAGTTGTAGGAAATTTTTTGTATGCTATGGTGTGTACATGTCCAGACATAGCATATGCAATTGGTGTTGTCAGCCGGTATCTTGCCAATCTTGGCATCGAGCATTGAGCAGCGGTTAAGTAGATATTGCGGTATCTAAGAGGCTTATCCAGGTTGAGTATATATTATAGTGACGATAAACTTGTATTAGAGGTCTACACAAATGCAGATATGACAGGCGACATAAACTCTAAGAAGACTATATTGGGGTTTATGTTCACGTTTGCAGGGTGAGCGATTTCTTGGCAGAGCAAGCTATAGAAAGTCGTAGCATTGTCGACGATAGAGGCCGAGTACATTGCAGTCATAGAAGCATGTAAAGAGATGATTTAGATGAAGAGGTTCCTACAAGAACTTAGCCTAAAGCAGGAGTAGCACGTGGTCTATTGCAATAGTCAGAGTACTATACACTTGAGCAAGAATCCAAGTCAGCATTTCAAGTCGAAGCACATAGAGATTCAGTATTATTAGATCAGGGATGCTTTGGAATAGAAGGTGTTACAGCTTGAGAAGGTCCATACGGACGATAATGAGTCAGATATGATGACCAAGGCTTTACTCAAGGGCAAGTTTGAGGTTTGCAGAAATCAGGCTGACTCGAAGAAGGTAAATCCCTCCTGGGATAAAAAAGGAGAGATTTGATGAAATTTTTTGTCCCGTCGTCAATCGGTCGTGAGCCTTGCAGGACCGATCGAGGGCTGGTGCATGACTAGTCGTGGAGTCGAGCCCTAACTCGACTCAAAGTCCAATGAGTTTGGGCTAATTTTCTCTGGGGTGCTCGATTGGTTGTGGGTGGTTCGCAACCAGTTGTAGGTGGCGCTCGACTGGTCGTAGTTACGCAGATTCGTTCCGTAATTTTACATGGATTTTGTTTCGCAAGTCCTTTCACAACTGGGATGCGGAAGAGAGTTTCCTAAAACTATAAAAGGGGGTCTTTAGGATTTTTCTAGGGTATGATGGTGTACATGAAAAATACAAAAGGGCTATTAAAGGTGTGAGAGAGAGAAGAGAGAGAGGAAGCTTGTGGAAGGGAGGTTATGCTCGTAGAGGTGATTTACCATATCTCAGCGCTTTCACGTCCTCGTAATCGGTGAGATCTCTCCGTTTTCTTTATTTCTCTTACTGTTTATCCACTCCTGCGTGAGTAATGAAAGTTTGATCATAGCAGGGTGTGCTTGTGATCGGTTGTAACGTTCTGCTTCATAGTGAATTGTTGATATGGATGAGGTCCCGTGATTTTTACCTCTTTGAGGGTTTTCCACGTAAAATTCTCTTGTGTGGTGTGTAGTTGATGCTTTGATTTATTTCATTGCTTTATTATCCTATAATTCTAGTTTGTTCTGAGAGGCTATATCCTAAGGTTTTGTGCAAGGCCCCCAACGCCTTCAACAATCGTCTCTATATCAGAATCCCTTGCCACACTTATAAAAACAACAAAACTCTATAGGTACACCATGTTATCTTTATTAGATCTACTTTGTCCATCAGGTGATTAGGTGGGCTCTTCAAACAGTGAGGAAAAAAAAGAAAAAAAAAAAAAGAAAAAAAAAATAAGAAGAAGAAGAAGAAAAGAAAAAGAGAAAAAAAAATCTATGTCTGAAGTGGTTCACACTAATTGGAAAAATTAAGATGATGCCAACCATAAGTTTGTGTGTGGGGTTACCATGGTGTGCATATTTCATTATGTTTATCAAATGTGACTTACAAGGATGAAGGGATGAATTAAAAATTAGCCTCATCCAAAATGTAAGCAAAAGTTGGAGGTTTTAGGAGCAATTTTACATTGTTCCAGATGGTTTGGCCTTATATTCGGCCAATATTTCTTTTAGTAATGGATGGAGGGGATCTTACATATCACATGCTAGGCCCCACAAAGGTGGGGTGTTTTATTCGCTTCCTAAAGTGGGTGCAATTGACACGTCCGGTCCCTCCATAATTTTACAATAATATTGCAACATTTTCAAAATGTCTTTTGTTAGGGAAAAATAGATCGACTTATGGAATGGATTAACTATATAAATCAGCATGGACCCAATAATATTAAAACCACTTAAGAGGCATCTACTGGCAAGAAAAGATCAATTTTTAAGTAGGTTGATGCAACTGTAAGGCTACTCAAATAAGATGCAATTGTAAGTCTACTCAAATGGCCGGTTGCCGACTTAAACCATAGGTCAGCTATAGGTCGACCTAAACCATAGGTCAGATATAGCTCAGTCATATATCAACTATAGGTCAACTTGATATAACTCGGCCATAGCTTGGCCACAGTGCAACCATAGCTCGGCATAACCTCTGAACAAAATAAATACAGATTTGACGGAAGGCTCAGTATTACTTGCGTCTATTGTATGCGGCGCCTCTATCACCCGATCTTTTCTCAAACTAACAGTCCGGGAATCACTCCAACGATCTTTAGGAGATAGAATCAGATCCTGAGGATCTTGGACAACCACAATCTCGGGAAGATCTCAGACGGATCTGAAAACTTGTGCGAGAAGATCTCCTACATATCAAGAAAGACTTCCTACGACATGGCCTTCCTTCTCCTATAAATAAAGATACCTCTAGCCAATGTAAGGTACACATATTTTATCACAAAACACAACTGGTGACTCTTTTTCAAGGGATCATCTCCTACAAAAGACCCAAGGCTATGACTTAAGTATCGAATGGTTCCCTGTACAAGCCAAGGTCTCATTTGTTTCTTACTTTCTCTTATGCAGGACCCAAAGGGTTAACCAAGAAATGTCTATCGGAAAACTGCACCAACATTTTTAATTTTCAAAATTTTGACTATGACTTATTTTGATTTGTGGAAAGGAAAAGAAATGAACGGCTATTTCTCATAAAATACAATTTCTATTGTTTATGAAGATTTATTTATTATTATTATTTTAATTTTATGAGAATTAGTGGGAAACACCATTTCTCACATCTCTCTTCTTCTTCTTCTTTCAAATTTTTTTTTTTTTTAATATAGGAAATTAACATA
Organism: Magnolia kwangsiensis; assembly: GCA_037074715.1. Taxonomy (NCBI): domain Eukaryota; kingdom Viridiplantae; phylum Streptophyta; class Magnoliopsida; order Magnoliales; family Magnoliaceae; genus Magnolia; species Magnolia kwangsiensis. Next base: position 7,499,973 of record CM073575.1, on the reverse strand, counting down.
TCTAAATTTTCACTTTTCTTTTTAAGGACGACATTTTTCAATATTTAAACGAAAATAAGTTTCTCTCAAGTTAAATATATGTGTTACTATCCATCTCCGATCACCTCACATGTGTCATATATGCAAATATTCCATCATCTATCTTATAATTCCATGTTTCCTCGTCTTGTCAGCCATCCATTCAAGAAAAAACACTTACATCTATAGCACAAATGGAAGCCATTTTTTCACTTGAGTGCCACCACTATGTCATTTTAATTTTGAGCCATGTACATAAATGGAGAGCCCAACTGCTGAATGGCTTGGACCTCATACTCACTGGGGGCATAGACGCGTTGAGAGCCTGTATCCAGTACACTCGAAACAAAATTAGTTGAAACTCTGCAGACGAATTGCCTGCCTTGAAAGTGCACATAATTACAAGAGCCATACATTATCACGAGGCGGCTCATCAGTACCAAATCGTCTGGGATCCTGACCATTCGATGAATAAAGATTGGACCACAGAAATTAAATCCTTAACCTCATTGAACCATTGCGATCAAGCTGTGAGTGTTAGGGGTGGTGATGGGCTGGGCTAAGGCCAGGACTGGGTCAGCCCTAGCCCCATACGGCCCTAATCATGCTGAAAATGAGATGTAAGGAAAATATTTAAATAATAGAGGGTTTGAAGTTCAATCTAAGAAATTTCGACCGTTACAAGGCCGTGACAACTCATATTGGAACAGCGATCAGGCTGGATGTTAGGGTCACTGTTGCCCTTATTGAGTAGTTGGTCCACAGGATAAAAGTAGTGCTCCCATTTGTCAAAGAAGGATTTGCAGGCGTGAACACAAGATCCTAGCCGTCCATCAGATGGACCAGATTATGATGCTCTGGCATGATAACGGTGCTGGTCGGATTAAGTTGGCCACAATTTATTAAAGTGAGGAAGGCTGAAAAACGGCTTGATCTCATACCCCCATGTTACACTGGCACATTTGCTTCCGTCTAAATGAACTACCTTGTACGTGTGTGGGCTTGGCAAATTGCCAAAATTTTCTTCATTAGCAGTTTCTTTGATGGACATCTCTTGAAAGAGAATTTTCCTCTAGCATTTTTTCTTTCTTTTGGATCGGGCCATCCACCTCAGCATAATATCAATTGTTTGGGTCACGGAAATGGGCCCCACTTGTACAACCTGAAAACCCGAACGGCAGGGGATGATCTTTAGGTCAGAACACTGTGCCATGCCTCTTACAAGAAAGAAGAGAAGGATATTAGAGGAGTTGTCAGCTTCTGCAAGAATAGAATATAAGCTACCCCATTCGCTTGAGTTTGTTCGATGAAAAATAAAACGCACTGACTTGAACCAAAACTTGGCCAAGTCGACCTGACTCTAGGCCAGATTTCGAGCCAAGTCCAGAAAGCTCAGTACAAGGAATGACTTGGCCTCAACTCTGAGAGAGTAGAGAGTCATTAAGTCGATCAAGTCAGTCGGTTTATGAAATGAAGGGTTCATTAGAAAGAAATAAGCTAGAAGGGTGAATGATAGCCCCAGCCTCTCCTAAGGGTAGGAATGGGCTGGGTAAGCCCAATGGGTACCCAAACCCAGCTCAACATGGCCAGGTATGGGCGTAGCTAAATGGGCGTGGCATGAGTTTGGGTGTTAATTTGAGCCCAATTAACTATTGGGTCAGGTGTGGGTGTATGCCTGGCCCATACCCGAACCTAGGTCGAACCCAATTAAAAATATACATTTCAAATTTATTTTTTTCATATTCCCAATTCTCCAATTAATCTATAATAAGTTGTTGCTAATTCATAATCATCATATCACTTTCTTTAATTTACAAAACTATGTGAAAAAAGAAGGGGAAGTGGTTGGTTCCTTTATGACATTAATCTTATTCTGAAACACGTGTGTGATGCCAGTGCATGCCATCCAATAGGTTGCCCCACCATTAAGGTGGGATGGTCAAATTTCAAACCAGTCAACCGTATCATGTGGACCACCAAATGGATTAGGAGTTTTTTTGAGGGGGCTCACCTGATGATTAGCTAGTCTTGATTTTTAAGGCATCCCGTTATCATGAGTGATGAGTGGGTTAGCATTCATGCACAATGGTAGGCTCAATGTATCTCACAGGGGAATCAAAAGTGGAAGAGAATAACTTTGATACCTTTGGCGAAGTGTGATGAAAAGATGGTTGATATATATATATATATATATATATATATATATATATATATATAGAGAGAGAGAGAGAGAGAGAGAGAGAGAGAGAGAGAGAGAGAGAGAGAGAGAGAGAGAGAGAGAGTCATGCTCCCCTACGCACCTTTGCACACGTGCCATGGGTGTCTAATCTGAACGGTCCATGTGATGCGGAATCCCAAGAAACCTCACGTAACAAATTTTCACCCCGATCTAAAATTCTGGTAGGCCATAGCAAAGAGAAATGCAAATCAAGGGAGGAAACTGTTTTCATTTTTCATGGCCCATCAAAGTTTAGATCAAAGTAAAACTTGGGCCAGGGGGTTTCACGAGCTGCTGCTTCACTTGAACGGTTCAGATTTTGGATCCCCATCACGTATGATGGATTCTCAAAAAAGTTCGTACGTACGTACGTACGAACTGGTTCGCAGGTGAGCGTTTCCGCGCGCGCGTGTGTATATGATAGGTACCCAAAACCTTAATAGGTACAGCCATCCGTGACCATTTTAGGTCTGATATAGGCATGAGTATGGGTACGGGTGCATCATTCCAATATTTGTGCATGGGTAATGGTACCCCTACACCTAGCCTCTCACAAGCTTAAGCTGCACTACTAAACCAGCTTTGTTGCCTTTTACAAAGTTTTCTATCACTAAAATGCCAAAGAAAAAAAAAAAAAAACCATTTTAAATATTTATTACATTTCCTAACAATTTCAATTTATATTAAGGGGGCATTTGGATCGTAACTTAAGATAAGCTACTTATACCTTAAGTAGCTTATCTTGATTTCTACCTATTAAACTAAAGTGATTAACTTTAAATAAAAAAGCTACTTATAATTGATCATAAGCTAAACTTATCTCAAATAAGTCACTCATCTAGTGCTGTAAGTTAAAAAAAGCAACTTATTTGGTGGTATCCAAACAGACCCTAAATGTCAAAGCCGAGTTGAGTCAGGTCCTTGAGTCATTCCAACCTGGCTGAAAATTGAATCAAGTCGAGCTTTTGGGTTTTGGACCCATGGTCTCTACCAAAGCTACTATAAATAAAACCGTCCATTGAAGGTGGAGACGAATGATCCAACCTGGCCTTCCTACCTTGATTGGAATGGAATCGAACAGCAGGGGACGTACTCCATTCAATATCTGATGATTCAAACAATTTAAAAACTAGCTGACCATCCACGGAAATGATTGATTTGGACAATGAAAAACCAATGCAAGCGATCAGACAAGATTATCTTACCTGTCAGATGGCCATCAAACTAGTGGAAGGACCAAAAGATGAAATCAGTTGAGCCATATATTGTTAAATCTCCAATCAGAGTTTGGTGTGCTATATAAATGGCACTAACATCAAATCGGAGTTTGGTGTGCGATATAAATGGCATTAACATCAAATCAGAGTTTGGTATGCTATATAAATGGCATTGACATAAATTGAAATTTGACATCTGTTCGGAGAGTGCCAAACCTCATTTGGCACTAAGCGGAGTCCAGAAAAGCAGTAGAACCAGCTCAAGATGGCAGATGGAGCAAATGAGCTGAGCTCTAGTTCGGCTTGAGTGTGAGTAGAATATCTTCCAAATGCATGCAAATCTCAGATATAGCGCAAACCTGATTACCAGAAGACCCTAACTTTGAATTCATCTAAACATCAGACAAAAATCCCAAATTACAAATCCCCGATAAACAATGAGACAAGCATGATATTAGAAAACCAATTAGCCAAACATCCAGTGTAATGGTCTGGAGGTTAACTTGGATACGACACACAAACCTTTCACATCTGGTCATGCCCATGGAGCTGTGGTCATCAAGCATGCAGGAATGACCATCGGTCCAATACAAAAACAAATTCCCCACTAGAATTAAGGAACTGAGCTGTAATGATAACAACATAAATGACAGTGCGTTAGCATAGTCAAACCAGTGCAATACTGCTCTCCCCGCCAGGGGGCTTGCGGACACCACCCAGGTAGTCTCTGGAAGCTGCCTTCCCATCGGCGAAGATATCGCTGCCACTCATCTCCCTCAGCTTTGCGACGCTCAGTGGCTTCTCGGCTGATCCTGGAGGGGCATCCCCTTTGAATATGTCATTGCCTGTCAGCTCTGCAAACTTCTGGTTGTGAATCTTTTTTGCTGTCTTCATCACCGTCTCCTCACTAAACATGATATTGCTCTGACCTCCAGCAGGCTACAAAATCAGAACCAAAAAACATGACCCCCAATAAGATATCCACAGAGAGAGCAACACCAGCAAATGCACCCACAAACGTAGTACATCTACCCACACTGACAAATGTGTAGGAACATGCATCCACAACAGAAGTAAAAAATACTCACAAACTATTCAACTTACTGGGTTGATAAAGCTAAAATAAATAAAAATAAAAAATATAAAGAAAAAGAGTGAGGACATTCAAGCCCCCCTCAAGACACAACAAACAATCATATCATAGAAAAACAAAATACTCAAATCTGTTCATGTGAATTTGTTCTGGAGGTGAAAAGGCTTTTCTTGGGTTTGAAGTAAAAGAAGACGAGACGAAAAGCCAAGAACATTACTAGTTTCAAAACAATTACTCAAGCACTAGAAAGGCGTTGAGAAAAAGAGGAAAGGAAACAGAAAGAAAGGGTTGTGAAAAGCCATATCCTACACAGACACCAACTCACGTTAGAGACTTTCACAGATGTGTGTACGTTTCGTGGTGTGGGTTCCCCAATGTCTTTGCTGTCCTTCAACTCTAATGAGCGCTGTGAGAGTGGCCTGCATGGAATCTCGGGAGGAGGACCGAAGATGTCATGCCCACTGAGCTCCTTGGACTTTGCATCTGACTGCTGTTTGTTCGTCTTAGCCTCTGTCTCACTCTCTAGAGTCCCACTTAGCTCCCGCTGCTTTGCAACCTCCGTCAGTGAGGTTGGCTTCTTGGGTGAAACACTCTCATCAGCACTGAATGAGATCTGGCTCATTGCACTAACTGCTTGCTGATATACCCAAGCACAAACAGGTTCAGTATTACCCGGAAAAAGAAAAAGAAAATAAAGAAGAAAGACTGCATGTGTGTTTACCTTGCATGTGCATTCAGGCATCTAATGCCATATTCATAGCTACCCTTACTACAAACTTACGAGGACCCAACTAACTGAATTAACATAGACAAGCATGACTAGTACTGAAAAGGTTCATAATTGCACATAATTTAAGTTGTATGGGCAGATGATGTGGCATTTGATACTGAAGAGGTACCTGGTAAATTCGTAATCCTGTTCTGTTATTAGGAGTGGAGGTGGTGCTGCCAGATTCTGGTGCTCCATTTTCACCATCAGCTGCAAAGATACCACTACCAGTCATCTCCTTCATTTTAGGGCCGGAACATGGTTTCCTGAAAGTAAACAGACAGAAACTTACAACCGTCTGGAAAGAAAGAAAGGCAAGCACACAATGAGCATATTCGGAGACACTGAAAGGTGTATGAATGGAGCATTATTTGGAAAATCTGGGTACTCTTTGCCATGCTAGAGGAGTGCAGACAGTTGATCTGTGGGACCCGCTGCATATCACATTTGGCCCAAAACCTTTTTGGAATGGAAGATCCCAGTGAACCCAATCTTTGGTCATCTTTCTGGACTATTGCAGTATTTTTCTCAATTTGCAGGCCACTGATTGAATCTAGGAACCTCTAATCTGGGAGACTTTTGGAGAATTCCCATCGATGCTAGATCCAATCAGATCAGTGGCCTGGATCACCAAACTATAGGGCCAATTTGTACAGACTGGTGCATCAGGCTGGTATTCAAGTTCTGATGCATCAGTTCTTTGTAACAGACAATATAGTATATTCGAACTTGATAGCCATCTGGTACAGATAAAGGTCATGAATATGAGTTGAGAAGCAAACAAATGTTTGCACAAACCACAAATAAACAGTGAATTTGACATAGCACAAACATTGTGTGGCAATTGAAAAAGGACAAAAAATGTGATCTCCCCAACAAAACTGTGCATTATCCTGAAGAAAGTCATCCTAAAAGGTATTGGTATTGCTCTAGGAGATGGCAAAAAGACTCGCTTTTGGGAAGACGTCTGGATGGGAGAAGCCACCCTCAAAGAAGAGTTTCCAAGCTTATTTCGGTTAGCTCTGAATCGAACCAGCAAAGTAGCCAACTGTCACTCAGTTGTGGGGGAGGAAATCGTATGGAACCTTATGTGCAGAAGAGATCTCTAGGACTGGGAGATTGAAGATTATATGATTCTCCTTAGTCGTATAAATAATTGCAAGCCGGATCAGTTTAGGGAAGACTCCTTAGAGTGGAAACTAGATAAATCCAGCAAATTCTCGGTAAAGTCCTTATACAGTTCTATTGACGGTGACTCCTCCGTCAAAATAACTTCGTAGAGCGAGTATGAAAATCTAAAGTCCCTCCAAAGTTAGTGGTGTTCGGATGGTTAGTTGGAATGAAGAAGGTCCTGACAGTCGACAACTTGAAAAAAAGGGGCATGCTAATCACAAATGTCTGCTTGTGCTGTATGGCTAATGCAGAATCAATGGACCATCTTTTCATTCATTGCCCGCTCGTCAATCATATTTGGTCAGCTATTCTATCCCTTTTTGGAATGTATTGGTCTTTTCCAGAATCCACAGGTAGGCTGCTCACTGCCTGGCAAGGTGCTAAATTAGGAAACCATAGAAAGGAGATTTGGAGAATGGCCCTCCTGGCTGTCTGGTGGTCCGTGTGGGAAAAAAGGAATGGGAGGTGCTTTAGGGATATCTCAAACTCGGTGGAATCTCTAGCGAATAGGGTGAAATACCAGATAGTGGAATGGGCTTCAAATGTTGTTTTCCTAAAGGGATGTCATTTGTCATTTTTAGGTGAGTAATCTTCCCGCTATCTCAGTGGGCTGATCCTCCCTGTTTTTGTAATCCTTTTGTCATCTATATAGAAATTGTTATCTTTCCAAAAAAAAAAAAGAAGTCACCTTAGCATTGTCTTACGAATCACATGATTGGGAATTTCAAAAATCAAAAATTAAAAAAATCAAAATGTATGCAAGAAAATTCCTCCCAAATCTCATAGGGGATATGAACCTTTTAAAGTGATGAAAGTAAAAGATGCGTACAACTGGACTTTGCACACACACACACACTCTCTCTCTATCTCTATCTGTGTGTGTGTGTGGTGAACATGATAGAAGTAGTGTATCACCAATCAACTACATTCATTAAGCAAGGCAGAGCAGTGGGGTTTGGGAGACGGATATAAAAGATCATAGTATATTCTGGATGACATTGTATAGATGCTAGTGCTACACAAATACATGCTGCAAACATAACAACAGTGTGACTGAAGCTTCCATAAAGACAAAGCAGACAGCATGCTTTGCTGGAGAAATTTTGCCAAACTCACCATGCATATCCCTGACCATGAACAGACATCCACTATACATGTTATCTGAAAGTTTAAATTACGTAACAGAAATATAGATAATTTCTAAATAGCATGACATACATAAAAGAGGCTGAGGATGACATTGTACTGATGCTACATAAATACAAGCAGAAAACTCACCAACATTATGATTGAAATTGCCATCAAGATAAAATAGACATGGAACAACCCATGCTCATTGACTAATATGAAAAATCTAACAATTATAATTTCTTTACACTTTCCTCAAACTATAATATGACCCATATTCAGAAAATGGAAGCACTTAAAAGGAAAGAGGTAAATACTAAATCATTCTGATGAGACTTACCAAGGAAAAAATTATGTAACACCATCATATGCCTAGGCCCTGTTTGGTAAATGCCTAAAACTGAGTCCATCTCAATTTAGTAAACAGTAATTATGTATTAAAGATCTTGATTTCCAATACATAGTACCTGTTAACATGCACTCATTATGTGTTAGAGATCAAGATCTCTAACACATAATTACTTTTAACTAAAATGAGATGGACTCATTTTTAGGCATCTACCAAAAAGGGCCTTGGGCCTTGCTCATTTTTAGGCATCTACCAAAAAGGGCCTTGCTCTCTAAAGATGCCAATAAGATCAAAGAATGAACAATAAACTGAACTTGATGTCTCCTCAAGCCAAGAGACTTAATTATCCTATGTACTGTATAATAATTTGGATAAGTCATGTTAAAGTCCCTTGACATACATTGATACACTATCCTCTAACAGCTCAAGCTTTTAGAGCAAGTGGTTGTTTGACATGGTATGTGGAAGGTCTTGTGTTCGAATCCCTAATATATTCAGTCAACACTTAATAGGATACCCATCTATTCGACAGGTAGGAATCACCCATGATTAGACCTCACCCAACAAATGGTTTGGATCAGTGGCCATTACATGTGACGATTCCATGCACAGGTCAGAAAGCTACAAAGTAGATCAAAATCTTACTCATATACCAATCCTTGTAATACCACTACCAAGCATCCTGAGACAATGCCAATTGTCAAGCTATTCAACTCATGGTTTTTAATAGCAGTTTTGGAGTGCGACATGCATGGCAAACAAAACCAGTTTGTCTCACCCTGATTCATGTCCCATTACAGGCTGGTGACTCATTCTGTTGCCCACTGAAACAAAGACAACTTGGCCAGATGGATTCGGTTTCATACGATATTTCTTGCACAGCACTTCATGTAAACATTGGGCTTCAGAATGTGAAGTAAGCATTTATACAACAAGCGCATCGAATCTGATAGAGAATCTAAACACTATGGAGACAAAATGATTCATTCAACTTTTGTAATGGGAACTGTCATACTACATTGTGTCATTTATAAAAAGAATGCCTGTTAAATAATTACCATTATTTTCTTAATAACTACTGTCATCATTATTTACGCACCGCCAATTTTTATTTTATTTTTAAATAGCAGTACATGAAGTCATATAATACCGTTTCCCAGTAAAAAGATGGTATCTTTTTTCTCTTGGCCACAACCAGTTTCCATTTTATAAAGGAAATTACTGTTACATAACCCCACTGCCAGTTGGCAGTTGTTAGGACAGAACACTGTTCCTTGAATGTTAAAACTCGACTTTCACCCACTTTAGACATTGCAAGAATCACATGTCTGTATGCAGAAGACGCAGAAAATGCATAAATAGGCAACCGATCGCAGTTCTGGCAATGTATAACACTCAAGCGAGCTGATCTGGCAACAAAGCCTTGTAAAATAAACGCATTTCAAATTCATGCATATATAAGATATTGACTCATCTCAATTCATTGCTTCCGTTGGAATCGAATCACGCACGAGACAGATCAAGAACAACGATTTCATAAAAAAGGAAAATCAAAAACTGAAAAAAATAAATAAATGCCGAACACATCGAAACGCACATTCACATGATGCTCAAACTACTCAAGCTAAGCAATCGAAACCCTACCAATGCAACAAAAATCTAAGAATCCGACCACCGTAAAAGCGCATTTATCAGTAAAAATAGAAAATCGAGGACATACTATAAATAGAAACCCCAGATTAGAGTCCAGATCTGACCTTTTCATGAGACTCTCCACCTCTTCCTCGGTCATCTGCCCTCCAAAGAGCACCTTGCTGATCCCGCCGGCCGGCTGCCAACAAAGGAAACGCTAAGTCGCCGGAAAAATTAGGAAAAGGCTCCGTTTTCGACGGGAAAAGGACCTACCTGGTGCGCACGGATCGTAGGACGCGATCCTGTGGTGGAGGATTCGATGGAGGAGGAATCGAGCTGTGGATTTTCCGACCATGTGAGGAGATCTGCTGTAGATGTGTGGGGTTTTCGAACAGGGGTGTTTCTTTCCATTTCCTCTTTTTCTCTATTTTTTTCCTTTTCTTTCCTTCTCACCGTCGGTTTGAGAAGAAAGATTGCTTAGTCACTATATATGGAGATGCCGAGAGAGTTCGCTTTCTTCAACTTTGGTTTCTGCTTTCTCTCTCTTCACGCACAAAAAAGCTTGGGCCTTCGCATATGACGTGGCACTCTCTCTTTCTTTCTCTCTCTCTGCCTCGCTACGGTACAGATACTGAAAGAGTACTCTACCTGCCAGTGGAAGGGGACCGCAATCCTCTCCACCACCTGTCCTACGGCGGAAAACACCCAACTTCTTTGGTTCCCAAAAGTATTTTATATGTAAATCCACTCCGTCCATTGGGTGAGAATTATTATTTTAACCGTATGTACAGAATATCATCTAGATTAAAAACTCTGATGAGCAACGACCATGGGAACAGATAAAACTGATCCAAAAGGTTAAAATCTTATTACGCGGTTGTGATCCACCTGACATTTGAATCTCACTGATTTCCTTGTCTTTTCGTTTTATCTTGGCAATTTATACGTTTGATGAAAGATACACGCATGGTGGTCCCAGAAGCTAGGCTATGCTTGGCCTCCCATCCCCAGTTTTCCCTCTGGTGTGGCCTGTTTAAGTTCTAGATATCATTGATATTTTTTTTTAGATTCATAAAATCGAGAGAAGAATCTGATGGACGGATTGGATTTTATATATACGAAATTTTGGGCCCACAAGATTGGGTGTTTTACGCGCTGCGTGAAATAGGTCGTGTCGACGATTCCAGTGCCTCGGTGGAAGAAAAGCAATGGAAGTCTGGCACACTGATTCTTGATAAGCAGGCGCCCAGAAACAGTATACACAAATACATTTCAATAACATCAGCCATCCAACTAGTGGGACACACCTTAGATGGAACAATTAAACAATAACGACTGACTTAACTGGCAGGCCAGTGAACACTTCCTAGACAGATGTAACTAAAAGTAGCCAACGGTCTAAATTCAACAAACAAATGTAAGATAATCGGAATTTTTGGTCATGCATTCAATCCAGTTACGATATCTCAAGTTGGATAAGACGGACGGGATGATTTTGGCGGTTTAAAATAATCAGGAGTACTTCGAGTGTACATTTTGAATTTCGGTTTGGTTTCGTATCCTTCCAATATGATTTGCAAGCTACACACGCGCCCACTCCACGCGCCCTTCGACACGCAGCACTGTGGCCAACTATAAAAGTATCTGACCACCGTGAGGCTTACCTTATTAAAATCCAATCTGGTCCGCTATTTAAGTGGGCCAGTTAGTGGTCCAGCGCTACTTATGATTAGAGCGGCATGATATTTTTGTGTTTTCATCTTAATGGTGAGAACCACCTCCTTAATGATCATACATCTAACAAATTCCCCAAACTGTCACGTGCGATGCGTGTGAAGGTGGGCACGGAAAGTGTACGTGGGGCTAAAAAACTACTTTAAAGAGGCCGAAAACCGGCACATGACGGTGAGTATGGGATAGACCGGCTCCTCTCCTTTTCTTGTGAGGTCGACTTCGGTTTTGTTGGGCGCGGTACCGGAATTTCCTCTCGCGCATGCGAAAAGACAAGAATACCCTTGCTAGTTTGAGGAGAATCACCTGTACCAGGGATTACGACTACACGCGGATTGGGTGGTCACTAGTAGAGCTGGGCATTGGGACTCAGCAAACCCGACTCGATACGACTCACTTGGGTGAGTCAATCCCAACTGAGCAGACTTCATCTCATCCAAACTTAAACCGTGTCGAGTTTGGGTTACCTAGTAACCTGACTCGGCTTGATCATCATCCAACTCGATACTAACTTGATTCATTTAGAAACTCAACTCGGTATATATATATATATATAAAATTCAAACATGACATTTTAGATTAGAAATGCCATGTAGCTGACGGAGAGGCTATAATTCTGGCCAGCGCACCTTGGTTTTGAGTTGTGATTTTAACCTGTGCATACCCATTGCACCTGACTAGACTCAGATCGGGTCAGGCATGCTAGACTTGGTATTGAGTCAGGTTGAGTTTGAGTTAGGTCTATTTCAAAATTAGATTGAATCGAGTCAGTGTTAACTCGGTCGAACTCAACTGGATGCCCGGCTCTGGTGGTTACCCTCCCATCGATGCCCGTGGTGACACAGTGTGGCTAGATTTATTTGGGCCACACACTTGGAAGTTAGGTTACTCAATCGGGCATGGATTAGGAGTTACCTGGGTAACAACTCACGTTATCTTTACCATATGGCTCATCTTGATCATATTTTGTATGCATATTTTGTCCATCTGTTTTCAGAGCTCAACTTACGGCAAAATTCCAAAGATTAAGTATATTCAAATCTTGGGTGGACCAGACCACAAGATACAGTGAAAATAGAACATTCACCCTTAAAATACTTACCAAGGCCCATGGTGAGTAGATCTCTAATATTTATTTGCCATTGAACTTATTAATAAAGTCGAACAATGCGGCATGGAGGAAACATGTAAAGAGTCTCTTGATACAAAACTTTTGTGGCTTACGAAAAATTTGTAATGGCCATTCACCCACTCTTTCCAATGATGTGGTTCGCTGTAGATTAGAATTGGGCAGTGTGGACTTGAACACATTCATTAGGGGGCCTGGATGGTAAGGGTAACACCCACTGAGGTATTACCCAGGTGACAACTAATCAGCTCCCTAATCAACCAGGCCCCTCTCTAACATAGAGGTTGATACTACCCTGCCTGTCCTGGCCTGCGGTAATGTATCAGTTTTATTCCTACCGTCCATCTAATTTTTTCATAACATTTTAAGGTATAAGTCCCACTTCCAAGGCTCAAGTGGATCACACCATGGGAAACAATAGTGATAAAGACACTCACCATTGAAACCTTCCTAAGGCCTTACTTATGTTTATTTGCCATCCCTCCTGTTCATAAGGTCACATAGGCCTTAATAAAATGGAAACAAAAATATGATCTGAATCTATAACTTGTATAGCTAAATATTTTTTTTTCAACGGTATGAAATCAATTCTCACTGTGTGGTCACTTAAGTCTTGGATATGCCTAAGTTTTTGGATTATTCCATAAAATGATATGGCAAAAGGGGTGGACGGTTTCCCATACATTATGGCCAGCTCAATCAATTACCACAAGCTTGATGACTTTATTAGAAAACCTCCCACAGACCCCGCCTGGTTAGGTGAGCTAGGATATGCCCATTCCTAACGTGACGCAGCAGAACAAGGGAGATCGAAATCGTACTTGGATTTCTTGACAAAGCCTTTGGCAAGAAGTTCCTGCACTTGGAAACCTAGCTGGGGTTGTGAGAAATCCACTCCACCAATCCGTCTTTTTAGCTCATTTTAGGAATTTACACCAAAAGCGAGATGGATCCAGGACTCAAGTGGGCCACACAAAAGAAAAGGAAAAGGTGGGTATGGAAATTTCTACCGTTTAAATCGCCCTGGGTTGAAAGTTATGATTACATGCCATCTACACCGTTCATAAAGTAATTCTATTGGGAGAACTGAAACTACAAATATTAGCCTGATTCCAAACTTCTGCGGCCTATAATATTTCAAACATAGGTTTTCAGCCTACCTGAGTATTGGATCACTTCTCTGGCCTTACGTCCTAAAATGAGCTCACACAGGGGATGGATAGGTGAATTTTTCAAAAACATTGCGTAAGAGCCCCACCTAAGTTCGGTAGGCCGGAATCCATAAGCTGGAAGCAGACTGCGTTCCGAGTAACTCAATACACTTAACGTACTGTGTAAACTCTGTAGTATGATCCACTTGATCTTTGGCTATGCTTCAATTTTAGGCTCAATGCCTTAAATTAGCATATCGAGTGGATAGACCACATACATTCACGGTGGGCCCAACTGAGTTTACTCAGTGCCATAAGAGCATATCGAGTAACTCGTGCGAAATCCGATTTCCCATAAGCTGCAGCTCATATTATGACATGAATCAAACAATGGCATGGATGCCAAACTCAAGTGAAAATCCAATATCTGGAGAAAAGACCACTGTGTTAGCCATCTTGAGGCTCATTGTAATGTTTACTTGCCATCCGAACTATTTTTAATGTTATTTCAAAACTTATGTTGCCCCTGAAAGGTTTGAATGGTGGGCCTTATATCCCCAGTATTTCTCAGGTTGTGGCCCACTTGAATTTTTAGATTTACTTCATCTTTTACTTTTGTCCTAACATATGCTTGCAAGATGGATGGAGTAGATGTCACATTGACATTGCTATAGTTCCCATATAGCTTCTGGCCCATAGGAACTTCATGTTGGAGTGAATGTCTATTAATTTTCATCCATGTGACATTTACTCAGTCCAAACATTTTGCTTCAGACAAATAAAAACTCAAGTACGCCACACGACAGAAAACATCAGAGATAGAAACACTCGCAGTGGAATTGTTGGACCCAAAACAAATTATAGGTCAGGGACTGAGGAGACTTTGCTAAACTGGCTCCCATGCTTTGGCAATCCAGACCATTCTTCTATTGTGTTCCACTATGTGATGGACCATGCCAACATGGAGGTCATAGCCACCAAATTTTAGACCATTTTAAAATGTGGGCCATCATTACGTTCCTCTTCTTAACCGTGTATTAGTAGGCTACAAATTGAAAAGTTGAGATACTCTTTCCTAGAGAATTTGGCCATGGTCCATTCACAATGGGACATAACAGATCAGTGGTCTAAATCACTTAAACATGTGCCAACTCATAATAAAAAATCAGCTGCAAAGCTTAGGGAATGAGTGACATGTCCCATTCAAATTGGGAGATAATGTCCATGAAATCATTGAACCTTTATGGACCCATGTTGTAATTTTTATCTTAACCGAGGAAGACATGGGCCCATAGGTACACGTGCATCAGAATCCCACGTGAGAACATTAATCATTTAGATAGATGGGGTAAACCAATGAATCTGAATATTAAAGAATTCAATCTAAAAGAGCTTAACCACAAGCTCTAGCCTTCAAAGCTAACAATGCTCTGGTTGGATTCCTGCTACCCACCTCACAATAATTATTATAGAGTTTATTATAATGTCTCCTATTGGCGTCCCACATCATTTCTAACCTTAAAGAAAAAGAGCACTTTCTAACTCCGAACGTGGTGGAACCCCTCCTCACTAATGTAGGAGCGGGTAATTAGAATTCGAAATTCCGTACCGATTTCCTTTCTCCTCTCAGTTGGATGATTTCTACTCTTTATATGTTTCAAAAATTTAAATTTTAATTCGCTTCAACCATTTTGGACATCCTGAGAGGATATAAAGTGTCCAATGTGCCTGTGGTGCCGAATTTTAAGTGTATAAACAGTTGAAAATGGATCTAGATCATCTGATCAGTGGACCACTTCTTGGATGAACCATAGCCCAAAAATTTCCCTGATCGGAATTGACAGCCGTCTGATTCATTACTTGTTATTGGATGGTCAGGAAAGGGCAGTGGTCTATCAGTTGGTGGGACCCGATTGATCTACACATTTTTCTCTCTCTTGTTGGTGAGGAGTAATGTAAAACATGGCAATCATATAGGAAGATCAGAGCCGTCCATATGGTCCACCATGAAACATGCAATGACTGGACAACTTAACCACCCAACCGTTGTGAACTTCACATGAACATAGACTGTTGTTAGCTCAACCGTTTTAGACCATAGGTTCCAATTCCTCGAAATCAACGGCTAAATAATTCCACGGACGATGATTTCTCAGATAGTATCTGCACACGCGTTAGTCCAGCAGATCAATGGTTCAGATCATCCCATAAGATTTCTCAACCAAATCAGTCATTTGCTCGGCCACAACGCGTGCAAGGCTCACATCAAAAGAGGTAGATGTGGGTCATATGTTGCTGGTGAGGAGGCAGATATAATAAGAGGGAAAAGATGAGGGTAGCCCACTATGAAAGTGAGTATAATGAGCGCCACGTGCAACTTAACTTGCAACGTACACAAAATGAATTCCTTATAGGAATAGCTCAAACAGTCACCGTCCAAAGCTTCCTATCTTTCCTAGGTTGCTGTAAGTCTCAGTTGGAATTTCCTATATTATCTTCCAATTAAATAAAATAAACAGAACTAAACAACGACAAGCAAGTACCACAACTTGGAGTACTGTGACATGTTTCCCGCCAATATACCACTTGTCTAGGAAATCAGTACCATCAAAATGGTATGCCTTGCCATAAAGATGAGCTGGCACAAAAATCAAGCTGGTCCCTTCATTAGGTGGGCCACACTATTGAAATTGTTGGGGAACCAATTGTCTGACTCAACATATAGGTGTGACCCACCTAACTTGTGGATCAGATTGATTTCTTAAAAGGGAGATCTTCATGGTCGGGTCTTTAGTTTACATGGTGCTCCTTACCTAAACAAGTAAGCATGCCGGTGGGGAAAGATGATGCAGCATCACAAGTAGTGGTAGTATTGTATAGGTGATCAGTTATAAAAAATGAAATAAGTAAGATTTGTGGTCTTAAATAAATTGTCACGGCTGTAGGTCCCAGCGGAATTCTCGGACCACCCGAACTCCCCGGGCAAGGAAACATTAAATAATAAAGGTGACAAAAATAATAATAAAAAATGGGCCTTTTTTTAAAAAGGTAACATTATTTTTATTAAAAAGGAGAAAGGCCATTTTTTTAGAAGGTAACATCATTTTTATTAAAAAACAAAAGGGCCCATTTGGATAAGAAATCATGAGACGTATACATTTTATAAAGTTATAAACATTGTTAAGAAACTAGGACTAGGGGCTAGGTTCGGTCGACCAATGAATGAAGACCTGTAGGAGTGGATCGTGACTTGGCCAAATCTGGTAAAAATTTCCTAGGCCGATTATATTTTTAGTCAAAACGAAAAAAATGGGATTGATTTAAAAGGAATACATCATCAGATGTTAATATGTTTTATAACAAGCATATATTATGATAAATTTTTAAGTATATGAAAGAAAATTTATTCATTTTAATACTTGTTATGTTCATTAGTATAGATGACTATTTGTTGATTAAATTCGTGCCGGTGATAGACTCACCAGAGTTTCAACACAAGTTTATGGGTTTGAGTACGTGTGAGGAAAAAAAAAGACTGTTGAATAAACTCGTCTCCCACATAATATGTTTCGACCATCCACATGAACACGGGAGTGAAGATTTATTTAAAAATAAAAAGATTAAATTCTAATTAAAATATTAATTGATATTGAATTTCTATTAAAAGAAGTAATTTTAGGAATATTAGTAATTATTTGGTTTTAGCAATTTCTCACAAGGATCAACTGTCTCAGTTTTTGCAATTTGATGGAGCAACCTAGTCATTTTAAAACTTGTTCAAGTCACCTAAAACTCATGTAAGTTTTGTACATTAATGATCCGTAGCCTAGATTAGCCAGTGGTGAAATGCCACGGTGTGCATGTGGCGTGAGTGTGTGGGGGTGTGTGTGCGTGTGTTTAAAAAAAAAAAAAACGCCAGCTTTTTAGTCAATTTATAGGTCAACTCTGGCGAGTCTTGTTTGATTCACTGAGTTTTGAAAGATTAATAATAGATTCAAGAATCACCCTTTTCTTATTTGGATGGAAGGACATGGATTTGTTTTGTCCTCCAAATCCGAAATTTTATGATATGGAGATAGATAAATGTAATGATTACCTTTTTCTAACATTGTCGTCCAGAGAATTTTAAAGAATAAGAGTGATTTTTGGATAACAAGCATATATCCTAGGTGTATTTGTCGATGGTCACTAATAAATTTCATTAAAATATTCCATTGTGGATAAGTGTAGTGAATAGTAGATTCTACTGTCAAACAACAAGAATGTCAAATCAAGGGTAAACAAATTTTCTTTTCCCCGCCAACTCCTTGTATCCAATTATGCTAAATTCTAAAACGTTAATAGATTTAAGAATCACAAATTTCTTATTTAGAAGGCGTGAAATAGAAATTTTATGTCCATTTGAATTTTTGGAATTCACTCATGCTGATATGTCCTAGATGTGCAAAGTCCAAAGCTCTTATTATGAGGATTACATTAATTAAATCTTTTGTCCAATAATAATCAAGATTTTCACTTATTAGTTAATTCTGAAAATAGCCAATTTTATATTGACCATACATGAAAAGTTTGGACAATTGTTTTGGAGAGATTCCATTGTGGAGCCCATCTTTGAGTATCTCTCAAAAACCATTTTGTTTTGGTCACCATAACCTTTCATTCAATGGTTGGAAAAATGAAGTATTCTTGTTGTTCATTGTTCGAGCTAGAAAAGTTTCAATCATTTATCTAGCTAGATCCTCGTCATGTGTGTCCCACCTTTTCCTCATCGCCCTTCATAAAATAGATTTGTTAAGATAATCCTATTGGATAAAATGTTGAATTAGATAGACTATAAAAATCGAGAACCAAAAAAGAAAAATAAATTTAGAGAAAGAAAAACTTATTGAATTGAGTCGAGGCGTAACTGAGTCACTCGGCTTGAAATCGAATTTGCTCCCCTTGGACAGCGTCCCAAGTGCAACAGGTTTCCAGATCAATCGACCTCCAGGATACAACGACTATGACCCGGTCCTAGCGGTTACAGTCCTGCGAGTACCCATACACACACCCACGCGAGTACACTTACACCGCACCCGCGCCCAGCCCAGCCCGTCCCGTCGCATCGCGCACGCGGACTCGGCTCGGCTCGGCACGGCTCGGCGCGCGCGCGTGTGTGTGGTTAATGGCATAGATTAGAGCTATTGGCATAGCCCTCCCACAGGACCAAATTCACATGCCCCCTGAAAGGGGTTCAAGCCCTAGGCAAAAAGCATATCATATAAACAAGAGAATTTCTTTTGTCAAATCCGATGTGGGACAAAACCAACACCTCAAAAACACCAAAATTTAAATGTGGAGAGAAAACACCGAAATTTTAAAATTCAAAATTTTAATATTATTTTAAAACAAATACAACAAATCCTCTCTCTCAAAAACCACTTTAGTGATCCTAATCATTCATTCAATAACTGGAAAAATAAACACTCTTTATTAATGTTCATAGTGTAAGATTCGATCACTGTTGTAGAGTATCCATCAGGTGGGTTCTAACTTTAGCTGGCCTCCTTCCCAAGATAGCTTTGATCATATGATTCTAACCAATGACTAGAGAATGGACAGTAGTCCATATTGATTATACTAGAAAGGTCCAGTCATATATCCAATCAATGGTTAGAGAATGGGTAGTCCATATTGATTATACTAGAAAGGTCCAGTCATTAAATCTAGACCATCCATCATGTCGTGTAAGAAACAATGGACTGTAAATAAATTTCAAAGGACCACATTCATCTCACACATGTGACCCACCTGTTCCATTATATTGGGCTGATTTCTGACAAATCCTACAAACCAATAGTGACTATAAAAAAAAAATAAAGAGTAAATGAAGAATGAAGAGATGAGAGGTGGAGAGAAGAAATTTGCGTGGTTTTCTTCTTATTTGATCAGAAAATATAAAAAGCTTCTTATACGATTCCCCTCTGCACCAAAATATATCTCTCAACGTGTGTACTTAAAAGTCAGACGTGTTTCCCTTTTATACCCAACACATTCCAAGAAGAGTCACATGCATGCTCCGTCTTAATAAAATTAGGATTTTTTATTATTATTATTTTTTTTCTTTTCTAACAGACACACACACACACCCAACACACTCACGCTGGTGGAATTTCACCACCTATGGGTACTCTCACCCTTGACCGGGAGTAGAAACTCCTGAGAGTCTACTGCCTGGGCAAGAGTAAAAACCCAATAATAAAACCAGGATTTACAATTGAGAGAGTGATTCCAATTATGACACTGCCAATTTGTACCGCCGCACATGGAAGTGGTATCCTCAAGGTTCTGATACTTCCTCAGCCCTGTTTACAAGTCAGTTTAAAAATTAGTTTTTAAAATACAATTATGAAGAAAAAGATAATCAGTCCTGAAGAGCCTAGGTTTTGGGATTTATTATTATTATTATAAAGTAGAGTAACACATTGTATTTCGTATGGCTAGAGTGGGATTGAGATGGGCCCTGCGTCATCAGATAATCAGACCATCTGACTGGTAGAGCCAACTGCATGGAAAACATATAGATTTCATGATCTTAACTGTGCGACTGATGAATTTTTATTGTTTGATGTCTTCGATTTATACATTAAACATGGGTTCCGAGTGATTAACCGGGCTCATTGATCGATCAAACTGTCGGTTTGATCGGTTGCCACAATTTAGAAAATATTTGTAAACCCATTGAACCCTTTTGTGTGTGATTGATCGATTGAATATTTGACTGTCAATTGATCAAGGGTTGTTCCATTGATGTTGATCAATCGATGTTTAGATCAATGACGTTCAAAATTGTGTAATTGCATAAATTGTTTTTTATTCCAAGTGTAACATTATACATATAAGTGTAATGAAGAAGTATGGTATGATTAAAAGATTTTGACAGGAGGACAAGATTTTTTAAAGGGTTTGGCATTTATAAGTTCATGAATATCTTGCAATTCATTTATCATACTGTATTTGTTTATTGCTTGTATTGCAGTTTGTTTTTTTTTTTTTTTTTTTTTAGCAAGAGTTCTTCATATAAAATTTATGCATTTATATGCATGCTTTGATGCATTTTTCTTTCGCCTGGTTAATTTAAATTTGGAATTTATTTCCCGATTCCCAACACCTTTCTTGTCAATAAATATGGACCACTAACAGCTATGACTTTTTTGGATGTAGTGGGGGCCATAATGATGCCCGTGTTTTATATTCATGCCATCTAACCATTTTGCCAGCTCATTCAAAGGTATGAGCCAAAAGATGAAGTCGATCTGAAGCTCATGGACACACCATAAGGAAACCGTGGGGATAATGTCACGGGTCATAGTATTTATTTGTTGCACAACCTTTTGATAAAGTAATATACATATTGATGAAGGGAAAACACAAATGTTAGCTTGATCCAAAACTTTTGTGGCTTATAAGAAGTTTTCAGTGGTGGGCAATCTCCACTGTTTTCTATGGTGTGGTCCACTTAGTTTTGGTCATGCCTCAATTTTAAGATCTTGCACTAAAATAAGTAGGGAAAACGGTGAACTGAGGGGATAAAACACATACATCACCGTAGGCTTGGCTCCTGTCTTGCTCCAAGGGAACCTTTCCATGCACTTTTAGAATGGTCATGGTCCACTCACCTATTGGGACCGTCTATTAGATCTAGGGCTGTTCATGAGTCGAGCTACGTCGAATAACTCGCTCAACTCGGCTCAAGTCAGCTCGGATTGACTCGACTTGAATGGCTGAGTCGGGCCGATTCAAGCTTAAATCTTGTAGCTTGAGTTGAGTTCGACTCGAAACTCGAACCCGAGCTCGACTCGACTCGATTAGAAATAGGATTTTATAATACACACACACACGTCTCTGTCTTTCCCTTTCTCCCTTTCCTTTTCTTCTCTTTCTCTGCCCCACCCCACCTAGCTCGCTGCCTGCTGCATGCCCGCCCGACGAGCAACATCAATCCACCGGACCACCACCACTTACGTGCTACGACTGCTCGAACGCTGTCCACACCCGATCTCACCCAACGAACCAGAGCGGCCCAATCCTAACAAGGTAAGTGCCAGATCTATTTTTCCTTCTTAATCTTCTTCTTCTTCTTCTTGTATGTTGAATTCGTTGGAGATCCAGTCATCTAGATGAAGATTTGAAAGGACAGTTGTGATCACTTACCCTTTTATGTGGGCGGATATTGATGTAGGAGGATCGGGTTCTGTGATAGCCTGATGTATTGGGCCAGGTGCTAGAGAATGGGGTCCACCCAATGAGTGGCTTGGATCTCGAATCGGGTTCTGTGATGGTCAACCTGATGCACGTTTTCTATTTTTTTGGATAATCAGGCCACCTGATGTATGTGTTGTATCCATTATGTCCATCTATTTGGATAGTGTGCCCACCTAATGTATGGGTTATATCCACACTGTCCAACTATTTGGTGTAAAAATGCTGGTGAATGATTATTGATTAGTAGACCCTTATGGGATTTGTGTGAAGACAGATTATCAGGCTATTTGCGTATGTGCCGATCCTATCTACTCATTAGATGTAGTCAAGACTCAAGAGTGAACAAAGTTGCATTAGTCAAGGTCCGCTCATCAGATGGGCCATGTGTATGGCGCACATATTATTGGTCGTCTTTTCTCCAATGGTTTGCATATGCGACTTGGGGTGGCAATGGGTTGGATTCGGATTTAGTTGGAGCTAGCCCAAGCCTCACCTATTTATTTTAATAACTTAACATATGATGATATGAACAAGCTCAACCTCGACTTGAGGTACACTCGACTCGACTCGAACCACTAGCTTGAATCAAACTCAACTAGATAGTTTTGACAAACAAGCCAAGCTTCAATGTTGAGCTCGAGGCCAAGCTTGAACTAGAGTACATCATGGACAAGCCGAGCCGAGCTGAGCTTGGCCCACATCGACTCGACTTGGCTCCATGCCCACCTCTAAAATTTAGATCCAGTTTACTTTTCATAGGTTCCTTGAAAGCATCATGCTGATCGGACGATGCAACCCACGGAACAAGTGGCATTAGAAACGTATATGGGCAAGATTGTTAGAAGACAGGTTCATTTACGGATGCTTAGGACCGTCAGATTGCTGTAATCTACACACCGCATTGGCTGAAGAGTGGACATAATGGACGGTCTACATAAGCAATGCCTAATGAGTCCAAATACAACTAGGTGCATGGAAAGTGAGTAATATCTATTTATGATAGAAAGTGGGTAATAGAAAAATGGAGCCCACTGGAAAGTGGGTGGTGATAAAAAGTGGGTAATATCTATTTATGATCGGTGGGCCATAGAATGCAAAATCGGTGGTGGTGGATGCACTTTGAGAGAAAAGTATGGTTTCAAATTTACAAGCTAAGTCTTTTGGGGTAGGTCGTTAATTAATAAATTGTACAAATGCTAAATAGGGTTGTGATTCTACAATCGAATGAGACAGATGAGGGTGCTTCATTTGCTTGGATGGGCCATGAGCTTAAAAGTCCCACTTCATGTGGGTCCTGGTCAGAGCTTGCTTGGTCCATCAATCAGCTTTGGACCTGGGTTTTACATTCAATAGACAGTAAGCCTCTTGATAAAATAAAAAAAAAATAAAAAATCAGTGATTCATGGCCACTATCATCGACTCCGTCCATTGGCCCTACCCATTTATTGGACATGATCTGGACAGATGGGCTTTATATTCGGGTCTAAGCTTTAATTTCATCTAGGTTAGGATTTTAGTGCTTAAGACAGTAGGTTTTCTTGACCCATTTAATAAACAGGCCAGGCTCGTGTTGGCCTCAGCACAACCCTAATCCCAACAGGACCCATTGCCACCCCTATGCTAATACTAGAGCTATACATGAGTTGAGTTAGCTTGGTCAATTCACTCGACTTGACTCATAAAAGCTTGACTCGGCTCGGCTTGAAATTGGATTCAAACTGAGTTGAGCTGGTTTTTGGAGTTTTAAAAAAATTTCGGCTTTTGGTTAGCTATTGGCCAAGCTGAGCTGTGCCAAGCTCGAGTCGGTTCAACTGGTGTACAACTCTAGCCAATAGGATGAGATTTGTTGTAGATAAAGTATACTGAATAGAATGTTTAACCTTTGAACATTTAAATCTTTTTCTTATTGGGTTGGCCATCACCAGGCCCAACTCTCTATATGTAGGGTTAGGGCGTAGCCCAAATCGCCTGGCTCTAGCCCAACACTTTGCCACCCAGATAATACAGGCCTGAGCAAATTTCAAGCCAGGCAGATTACCCTTATTTGGCTATTTGTTTGAAGAATAGATATCCAAGATTTAGAGAGTAGTCACAAAGATTTTTGCGCTGTTCCTAATCCATGGTGGGGCCCATCAGATAGTCTATCTAGATTACGAAACCATATGGCCCAGTCTTATAGCCTAGAGGCCTGATGATAATGAACATATCTTTGGCGAGATGATCATGCAATTCCTATTGTGCCCATTTATTGGGGAATGATCAACGATCCCATCCATTGAACGGTCAGCTAAGGGTATAAATGGGCTGGGCCTTTTGTAGATTCAACTGGGCCCACCTGCCCAATTTGAACGTTACCATTTCAGTACCTTCTACTATGCTAGAATGTGGTGCTCGTGACAAGAAGGGTCATTGATGAATTTCAAGCCCAGCCAGAGGCAAAAAAATGGTGGATCAGGCTTAAAAATCCTGCATGGCCATCTCTCAGCAGCATCATCATTTGATCCAGACTGTCCATTTGGTGGGCCCCTCTAGAGGCCACGAGCCGAAAAGATCATACTTCTCCGCGGCGTGGCTTCGGTGGATCCCCGGATCCACGAGGTGGGTGGGACCCCTGACTGTGGGGCCCATTGTGATGTATGTGAATAAATCCACGCTGTACATCCCTATTGAAAGCTCAATTTAGGGTATGATCCAGAAAATGAAGTAGATCTAAATCCCAGATGGACCATAGTACAGGAAACAGCAGTGATTGACAATTAAAAACTTCTTGTGGGCCATAAAAGCTTGGATCAAGATGATATTTGTGTGGTCTCTTCATCTAGGTGTTTGTGACCTTATCAACAGGTTGGATGGAAAATAAACATTCCGGTGGAATCCATGAAGTTTTTAACGATGGGGATTCAATCAAGAATGTTTCCTGTGGTGTGGTCCGCCTTTGATTTGAGTAAGCTTATTTTTGGGATCATGCTCTAAACATGAAGTATATCTACAGCTAAAGTGGATCGCACCACGTGAAACTGTATAATTGAACGTCTATCATTGAAAAATTCCGGAGGGCCATAAAAGTTTTGGATCAAGCTTGTATTTATGTTTTACTTTCATTCATATTTATGTGATCTTATAAACAGGTTGGATGATAAATAAATATCACTGCAGGGCCTAGAAAGGTTTCAACGGTGGAAATTATTATTCCCAGTATATGGTCCACTTGGCCCCTAAAATGAGCTGAAAAAACGGATGGACGGCGTAGATAAATAACATACATTCAAGGTGGGCTCACCAGAGTTTACTTAGTACGATAAGAGCGTACAAAGTAACTCAGTACGAAATCCGATTTCGGTGGATCCGGGGTCTCACCTTATTCGCTCCGACTGCGGATTTCAAACAAACTCCCCCGCATGCCCAAAATTAGTTAGGGCCGTAAACGGGCCAGGTCGGGCTTGTCTCGGTACGGATTTTGAACTAGTCGGGCTGGGTCGTCGGGCTGGTCTATTCAAAATTCTGAATTTTACGGGACCGAGCCCGGCACATTAATGACACCCCCTTACCCACAATGGAGAAATCTTCCACGTACAATTCACGTGCAACGGTCTCTTTTTTCCGCCAGCTTGTCATATTCTTGAATCTAATTATCTATGATTTACAAAATTACAATAAACCCAAATGAATCCAAACACCCTCCTAACTAAAGTGGCCCATTAACAAACCCCATACAGAGACTGCTAACGTGCGCACCAGTGCTCCTATATCCCATCCAGTGCTGCTGCCAGGGCGAAGATCTCACCGTCCACACCATTGCATGTACTCTGCCCGCAACAACACTCCTTCCACTTCGTCGATCTGATGGTTCTCCTTGAATTCGCCTTCCCTATTTTCTCCAACAGTCTTACTTTCATCTCCAGCTGAAGAGTCGGCTGCTTTAGACCAAAGCAGACGTGGCTCGGTGTTACAAGCGTGGCCCACTTCTCCATCGACATGCCTATCGATCCCAACACATCTCTCCATGCAATCTCGGTCCTACCCAAGAGCTTGGATCCCACTATTCTACCAATGACCGGCGTCGTGCTTCTCCATCGAAGATCAAACACCACACTCTGCCGGCTGAGTTCCTTCATGGGGTCCGCCGTGCTGCTACACTCCAGCGAGATGTGTTCGTTCCAATATGGATCGCATGTGGATGAGATTTCTCGGCTGTTTAGACGAATTCTTTCGCCGTTCTTGCCCACGAGATAGCAACTAATGAAGAGCGTGCCGGGCGGTATGAATTCGATGTTTTTGGCACGTATGATGTTTAATTCACACGTGAGAGAAGATGAAATGGTGTGGACTTCAGGGTCCATGGGGGGGGGGGGGGGGGGGGGGGGCAGGGAGAGAGAGAGAGAGAGAGAGAGAGAGAGAGAGAGAGAGAGAGAGAGAGAGTAGTGAAAGCATGCACTGGATTACACTTATATAATTGCTGAAGGTAGTAGATTTGGTTTTGCCTTTTCTTTTTGATGAATTGGCTGGAAGGATCATACCTTGTATAAATAAATAGATTTATCACTATCCATATCTTCTTCTACTTTTTTATTTATATATCATGAGAGGACGTGTTCTGGTTTGGTCTGGTTTACGATTAAATTACGGCCGTTGAGAATCTTCAAGGGCTTGCAAATGCTTTCATTGTGGGGCCCACTGTTTAGCGATCCTGAACATTGGTCTATCGCATCCTACAGTTGGATGTACCCTGACCCACAAGATCTCCTATATTGGAAGATCTAAGCCACTAATCTTCAACCCTTTTTTAGTTGCATGCCGCTTCGATGTTTTACTTTTCAACCGTCTGATTTTTGGGCACAAATCGAAAGGTTAGGATATTCCTTTGTGGGTCATTTCATCAATAAAGGGATCCAGAAGACCAACGATCTGGATCACTGAACTATGGGCTATGCTTATCCGAACTGAAAACCCGAGTATACTGTGCCAAACCTCGGATCCTCTATCCGATAATGGCTCTTGGATAAGTGGCGTGGACAGATGTAACATGTACCACTTGAGATCCATAGCCTTCATGCCATCAACCATTAAGAAATTAATAACAAATTAGCAAAATGATAAATACAGACAATACACTTTAATTGTAGTTCCTAACTGGTTTGACTTCAAATGATAGTTTGACACGTGTGCTTCTTTTGACCACTGATTGCGTGCACCAGGGCGCTGCAAGAACCTCACCCCTCCGTGTGTACGTGCCGACAGGCATGGTCTCTGGTGGAAAGTTGAGAATGGCAGTGGTCCTTTCCCGCGTGGGTAATGGGGGGAGGGGATTAGCTCTCCGTTTTTTTTTTTTTTTTTTAAATTAAAATTTTATTATTTTTTATTTTTTACACCCGCACCCGAGTAGGATTTCACCACCTACGGGTCTCTGACCCAAGAGCTCGCGTTGAAACTACTCAGAGTCCACCGCTTAGGTAAGGAGTCGAACCGAGGGAGGGGATTGGCTGTATCGTTACCCGGGTAACATCTGAGTGGGTGTTACCGTATCCGTACAGGGCCTGCCTTGATATATATATATATATATATATATATATATATATATTTGTATATCCACACCGTCTATCTCTATCTGTTTTGCCATCACATTTTAAGTAACATCCCAAACATTAAGAGAACCAAATCTCAGGTGGACTATACCACTAGAAAACGTGGTAAATAACTGTTTAAAACTTTTCGTGGGCCACAAAAGTTTTGGATCAAGCTGGTCTATATATTTTCCCTTCATCCATGTGTTTTTTACATTATAAAGAGGTTGCACGTAAAATAAACATCACGAAAACCTTACAATGAGCCCTTTGTAATTTTTAACGGTGAGACACTCAATCACCAATGTTTCCTGTGGTGTGGTTCACCTAAGACTTGAATTTTCTTAATTTTTAAAATGGCCTGGAGAAACGAATGGACGGCATAGATACGTAACATATCATCAAGGTGGACCCCATGGTAGGAGAGACACCCACCAAGGTGTTACCCAAGGTAACAGCTAATCCGCTCCCCTAGTGGACATTCCCACGTGGCACTCTTCGAATTAGGAATGCATGTGGCAGGCGTGTACAGTAACTCCAGTGAAAAAGTGCCAGTGGTGCCTGTTAGGCATAGACCCACCATGATGCAAAAGTCAAATTCATCAATGGTGCCATGATGCATTTGGGCTGTTCATTAGGTGCATGGCATACTTCATGAGTCATCGAGCAAAAGTCCAATTGATTGTCCAAATGGACTGTCGTGATCTTCTATGAGAATGTCCACTCAACAATTCAAGTCATCTATTCATTGGGACCATCTATATATCATGGTTTAGTAAACGGATGGCTATAAAAAGGAAGGCCAACTTATGGGTTATCTGATCATTCAATCAGAGTGACCTTCACATGCTAGTTCATAAATTATGTGTTAGATCTAACGGACGGTCCAGAATGACCGATTGCACTCTCTAAGTGTCTGGTGTAACTAGGGGCCATTATAACTTCATTAAGCATTTCTCTTTTTTGGTAATCCATATATGACTTTCACAGGCCATTTCAATAATCCTATGGGTATTTCTAGTCCTTTCCTTGTGGGTGATCAATCAAAACCCTTAACCTTCATTCAAGCTCAAAATAATATTTCCTACTTTTTAAAAGTAAAAGACATTTGGTTTTTCATTGATTGAATTTTCTTGGGTTTGTGGTCCCTGGGGATGTTGTGGGGTTGCCCCTTTATATATTATAAATCAATGAAAGAAAATTTGAGAAATGATTTTGAGGTTTTTAATAATCCAACGGTGGCATGTGAAGAGGTATGAGGGAGATTGAATTGTGGTTAACACGTTGGATGGAAAGGAAGTTTCTCATGTTTATCATGTCTAATCTACTTTAAAACCATATGTAGTTGGCTGTAAAATGACTTTTCTATGGCTGTGGCTGTGAATCCATAGTGCTCCTTGTTGGTTTTTCATTTAGTGTATGACATTCATCGAAGTTGCATCATTTGTCGATTTTGATGCTGACACGGCCAGGTTGCTCGATCGAGTACTCTGTGCCTAATGGATTTGGATATGTTCCATCTCAATGGACCATCCTTTTTTGTTCTTCGTTGTACCATTGTTCATGGACAGGGGCTTCCGATTGGATGCAGGCGTTCTGCAATTTCCTATTTAATGATCAGGGCCAGTTGTTTCATGGGTTGGATACATGCTCAACTCTACCACTTTTCTTAAGGCCTGGTTTGGAATTATGAAAATGAGACTGGCTTTGTTGAATCCATGAACTTGTGATACTAATGAATTTGTAAATTGAATTTGGATTTGATACACCTTAAGGTACATTGTTTGTGAACCCAGCCACATAGACGTAGACTTAGAAGCATTTATTGCAATGAAATAACTTTCATTGCATTTAAGCATCTCTCAATTTATTGATTTCCAAAATTTTAGGGTCCGTTTATTGACACCTAAAAAGTAAAGCAAGGGCACTTTGGTCAATTTTCCCTCCAACCCTACGGTCAATATGGACGCGGATCAGTTACTGAACCCCCACAGCCTCGCTACTGAAGTGTCGTCACCGAGTTTTGTGAGCCCCACCATGATGTATGTGTTGTATATACACTGTCCATCCTTTTGGTGAGATCATTTTAAGGCATGGCCAAAAGAATAAAGTATATCTAAAGCTTATATGGATTCCACCGCAGAAAACAGTTGAGATTGAATGCCTACCATTAAAAACTTTTTAGAGGCTACAAGAATTTTTGATCAAGCTGAAATTTGTGCTGTTTTACCTTCTTCTATGTGTGTTAACTTATAAACAGGTTGGATCTCAAATGGACATCATTGTGGGCCTTGAAAAGGTTTCAATGGTTGTCACTGTCCTCACTATTTTCTATGATGAGTCCACTTGAGCTTTAGATCATCTTCATTCTTTGGGTCATGCCGTAAAATTCTCTTTACAAATGGATGGACAACGTGGATACAACATGTATATCATGGTGGCCGCACAAAAGTTGGTGACATCACTTCAGTAGCGAGTCTTGATATAATCGGGTTGAGTAGCTAATTTCCTTCCATCAAGATATCCTTCGGCAAATTAAATATGCCTGTTTTGATTCAAGCAAAGCATGCCACAACCAACAATCTGTCAGAAGACTACAAAAGTATACAGAGCTGAATCTATGAGAGTAATCCAATCGCACAAACCAAGTATTAAAAGAACATAAAGATTTTAATGTAGAAAAACTCTTGTGGAAAAAAAAACCATGGCACGAAGCGACAGATGAACATTATGAAAACACAAATTATAAAAAGAAAGAGCATACCCAATTTGAACAACCTCGATCTCAGGCTTATTATACTCTTTGAGCCCCTTGAATGAATTTGAAAATTCCTAGGAATTATTTCCTAATCCTATTTACACCCATGTAAATAATCTTAAGAAGAATTCCAAACAGAAAAGAAAATTGGGAAGAATTCCAAACAGAAAAGGAAACATAAAACTTGATTACAGACATCAAATATAACACAATCCATGACATGAAATTGTGTTATGGACATGCATGATATGCTTACTAGTTGATCTGTCATTATTTGTCAAAAACTATGGAATAGGAAGATGATAGATTGTAGAACTAAAATGATTAGTTGATGCCGTATTAACATGTGTTTGTGCACATACGACATGACGCAATTTTAAGTATTTAAAGATTGATGCTACCTCATGTCACCCGTGGCATGTTTGAATTTAGATGGTCCAAGACATGGTAATAGAATATTTCACATGTCTGCAATATAAAAGAATGATCCTCATGTGCATTGGAATGGTAAACCAAGTAATTTCACTTCACTATTTGATGCTATTAATTCATGATTAATTAACGGTCATACATCGATGACTAGTTGTTCAAGAGTTAGCCTGTTTTCAAGCAAAAGGGTTGACAAACGATATACACTAACCTAAAATCCAAAAGAATAATGGTGATTTTATATATAACCTTCCATTCTCCTCATATGAAGAAGTGGTGCCATTCGGATTGGCCTGATTTATGGGCAATGGCATGCTCATCGTCCAACCCACCTCTAACAATAGCCCTAATCTCTCCCACAAGTGCCACGCTGGCTCCTTTGCAACTCACCTCTTCTATCTCCTATGGCACAAATCTTGTCATTGAATCAAAAACTATTAAATTTTACAGTTATAAATCTTTTATTATAGGATTTTCCCTTATTATAATGTACAGTTGTAAATCTTTTATTATAAGATTTTGGCTAATTAGATACAATCTCATGCAAAAGAGAGAAGCCTTTCTTATAGGCATAGTACAGTCTATTGCTAGCTGTATCTAATAAGGAAAAATTCTATAATAAAAGATTTACGACTGTACAATAAATATATATATATATATATATATATATATATATATATATATATTGGGTTAGCTTGTTAGTACACACCTATGTTAGTACACACACTTCATGTTAGCTACCCTCGCTAGGGATCGATACCAAGACCTTAAGTGCTGAAACTAGGTATCTCCACTCAGTCTGCCAGTTTTGATATAGATCTGAGCGTGCGACTGTTCAAAATTATAATAAGGAAAAATCCTATAATAAGATATTTACAACTGTACAATCTATTAAAAGCAGGTTATGACACATTAGATAAAGTCTTTGCTTTTCGTACATGCTTTTTCTTCTCCTTTGTTGCTCTTTGGCTTTTTTTTTTTTTTTTTTTTTGTGACTTATCATCATTACGATTCTGATAAGAGTGTTAAAACCATCCTATTTGGTTTATCATAACTTCCTGAATTGAATATAATCACGCTGGAAGTTCACAATCAATTCTCCCTTGTGGTTATGCAGGATCTGACTCATTTGAGTTGGGGAGTAAGCATGTAAGTCCTTAAAGGAGCTCCTTGCTCTTTTCAATACTTAGTATTTGTGAAAAATCATTAGCACCAAGCACATGGGATCGGTTTATAAGCTGCATGCAATCCCTCCTCTCTCTTTTTTTTTTCCAGCTCTTTTTCCTCTCCTCCCTGTGCATGATATAGCTCTTCATGTCTAGTCCTTAGGCCGAGGGTGTGGGCTCTCTCTCTCTTAGTTTTTATTTTTTATTTTTTAAACCTGGCCTCGACTGCGGGTTATCTTTGTTAATTTCGGGCTTGTTATTTCTTATTTTTCCTGACCTGAGGTGTGAGAGCCTTCTATATTTTCCTGGCTTGGGGTGCTTGTTTTTGGGCTTGGCCCAAATTGAAATTTGCTTGCCTTCAAAAGAATTATCATTGAAAAAAAAAAACCGAAGAGATTAAGAACACAAATTCAATTAAGATTAATTTGGAGAAGAAATATGATTATGAAGTTAATTATCTATTACTTACATCCCCCCCCGCCGCCGCCCCCCGCCCCCCACAAAAAAAAACAAAAAAAAAACAAAAAAAAACAAAAAAAAACAAAAAACAAAAAACAAATCCAATAACCCAAATGACTCCAAATACTCTCCTAAATCCTTACTAAAAATGGCAGGTTGGTATGCCATTGCATGCATCTTAGCAAGCTCCATTCAGAGATTTCTAACCTCACACAGAAGTGCACCTATATGACCTCCAGCGCTGCAGCCAGGGCAAAAATCTCATTGTCCACACCATTACATGCATCATGCATGCAACTACATTCCTTCCACCTCTTTGATCCAGTGGTTCTCCTTGAATTCGCCTTACCTACCTTCCCTGATGCTCTTACTTTCATTCCCAGCTGAAGAGCCGGTGGCTCGAGACCGACAATCATGTTACCTGGTGTGGAAAGCGTGGCCCACTTCTCCATAGACATGTCCGTCGATCCCAACACGTCTCTCCATGAGATCTCAGCCGTACCTAAGAGCTTGGACCCCACAATTCTACCAATGATCGGTGTTGTGCTCCTCCACCGAAGCTCAAACACCACGCTCTGCTGGCTAAGTTCCTTTATGGGGTCTGCTGCTCCGCAACACTCCAACGAGATGTGATTGTTCCAGTACGGATCGCTTGTGGACGAGATTTCTTGACTGTTTAGACGGATTCTTTCGCCAGCTTTGCCCACGAGGAAGTATCTAACGAAGAGTGTCCCGGGGGGTATAAATTCAACATTTTTAGCACGTATGATGTTCAATTCACACGTGAGAGAAGATAAAGGGTTCTGAGCTTCACTATCCATGAGAGAGAGAGAGAGAGAGAGAGAGAGAGAGAGAGAGAGATGGGTTGGTGAAAGGATGCATTGGGTCATACTTATATAGGTATTGAGGGCAGAAGATGTGGAACTTTTTCTTTGGATGAATTGTCTGGAAGGATCATACAATGTACATAAATAAATAGATAATATCACCACCCATATCTTCTTTTATTTATTTACTCGGGAGTATGGCACGAGGAAACTCACGGGGAAATGACAAAGAAAGAGAATGGGAAAAGGTCTGGTCTTAACAAGCTCTTGTACTACACAGAGAAAAGGAAGGATACGCAAAGAGAGAGACAGGCACCCATCCACACTTTTATAGTTTTGTGGTCCATTCTAGCTTTTAGATTCGCTCAAGCTTGGGAAGCCAATGTATCATGTAGGGGTGTACATTGAGTTGAACCAAGTCGAGTTGGCCTCAACTTGACTCCGCTCGGCCACTGGTTAACCTCAGCTCAAACTTGGATCGGCTCGGTCCTTGAGCTTGACCGGCGAGCTCGTCTCAGTTCGGTAAGTAGCTCGGGCCGAGTTCGAGCTAAGATCAAGCTGAGTTCGCCATTGAGACATTTCCATAAACACTTGGA
The DNA here is from genome assembly GCA_037074715.1 of Magnolia kwangsiensis. Lineage (NCBI taxonomy): Eukaryota > Viridiplantae > Streptophyta > Magnoliopsida > Magnoliales > Magnoliaceae > Magnolia > Magnolia kwangsiensis. The sequence goes on along the minus strand of CM073575.1, from coordinate 7,466,325 downwards.
TGCACCTTCAAAATACCTCTGTATGTGAAATAAAAGCAATGGTTTTACAGGTATTTTATTAAATACCTTTTAAACAACATAAAAACCAAGAAAAAAATGATATTTGTTTCATGTACATACCTTCCTTGCCACCGGCCACACTTCGTTGAGTCATTTTATCAAACACTTGGTGAGCAACAACAAAGGCAAAGTACTCAAGTCACTGAACTGGTTCGATCCGAGTTCAATTCAAGCTGGATTTGATCCGAGTCGAGTCGAGCTGGGACTTGCTCGAGCTCGGCTCGAACTCATTTTCGAGCTCAAAAAATCAGCTCGACTCTGGATCCTCTGCTTGCCACAAATAGGAAATACTGTGTCATCACGCAATATTTAATGCAGAAGTGCGGGTCCAAATTCTTCCATTGCAGGAGAATGCTTTCTATTTGTTTGGGTTTGGCTTTTGACTAAACAGCCATTGATAATCATCAACGGCTTTAAAATGATTTTAATTAAGAGGAATCATAGGGTCCTCCTTCCTCCAGGCTTTATGAGAGGCTGGGCCATTATTTACATTGGTCTGCCCCATCCTACACGTGGATGGATCCTTTTTTAAGTTGAATGCTGACCAATGATATATTTCACTTCTCGACTATTTGTTGGAAAAAATTGAAAGTCTAGCGTTATCCTTAGAGAAGTCTCTCTCTCTCTATATTTTTTTTTTTTTTTTAATCACTAATCAAGTGCCATATTTTTCCAAACTAAAATTCCTAATATTGTATGCAGAACTTGGGGATACTCTATCCTATAGTGCCTCTTTGATTAGTGGCTTGCACAAATGTTGCATGTACAATTTTGGATCCATCAAATAATTAACAATAAATTAGTAAAAAGATAATGATAGTTATTGCATGGGATACACGTCTTGCCTTAAACAGGAGATTTTTGTTTGTTACAATTTAATTGGATCACATAATAAATTGGATCACATAACACAATGCGTTTAATGTAACAGTATTGATATGACGTGAACCAATTATGATGTAGTAAAATAAAATTTTTCTTTTTTCAAGTAGAGGACTGTAATTTCAGGTAGAATTGGTTTGACCACAGCTGATGTATTGACAGGTGTGTTTCTTTTGACTGAGTGGATATGGTTGGACACTAGCTGATATATTGACAAGTGTGTTTCTTTTGACTGAGTGGAATTGGTTTGACCCCAACTGATATATTGACAGGTGTATTTATTTTGAGTGAGTGGAAGGTAGGGATAATGGACCATTCAACATAAGTTAGGTTGCTCTTAGTTTCCTCAAAACACTTGGCCAGTCCAGTGGATCAATTTGGGCTGTCCATTAGGTCCACGACATATCGCATGACCTCCATGCAAAAGTCACAATATTGTCCAAGTGAATGGTCAGGCTCATTTATGAGAAAATAGGTCTATTCACCAATCCAAGCCATCGATCTATTTATTTGGGATTTGTTAAAACGAAAAGAAAAAAATAAAATAAATCATGCAATCAAAACCATTCTATAGTTTGGAAAACGGATGTCTATAAAAAGAAGGCCCACACGGGGGTGTTCGATGGTTTATCAGGAGATTCCTGTGACTAATCCAGAGAGAGCTGCACCTGTTCGACAAAATGACGAGCCTAAGGAAGACCCGCTATGTGTTTGTCATGGGATCCTTGTGACTGACTAATCCAGAGAGGGCTGCACCTGTTCGACAAAATGCCGAACCCCACAGAGCTGGTGCAGGGATAGTCATCCTTCCTCCCTCTCATCTTTCCAGAAGTCTCTCAAAAACTCGAAACCCAGTTGTGGATCCCTCCTCCCAGAGCAGAGACGGTGCGGGCTTACATAGGTATAGTGGACTTCCCTAAGTTCAGCCATCCAGACCAAAGGAAAACAGAAGCCGCACTTTATCAGAGGGAGAGCCCGCGGAGTGGGAAACAGGGCTGATGTTGGGCTTCCATTTTTCTTTCTCCAGCTCATATTTGCTACTTCTAGGATTTCAATACTTAACCTTCCCGTCTAGTACTATGTTAAACAATCAATTTCTCTAAAAGCTCAAACTATTAGAGCATTCAATTTCTCTAAAAGCTCGAACTATTAGAACATGGCATATCAATGTATATCAAGGGACTTTAACAATTCCACGCAGACTTAAGGAAGAATTTGCCAGATGATGTTGCGCTCCAAATCAGCTCATCTGTTCTGCCTGAAATCTTAATGTTACTATCTTTAATAGACTGCAATGTTTCCAGGGGAATAAGACCTTCCATCGCGGATAAATCCCACTCCCCTAGCGCTACCAAGAAATCCTTTACAGAGAAAAGATTAGGGTCTTAAAACCTTAAAATCAATGAAAGTAGTAAAAACAGAACTTAAATATTCTTAGTTTTGAACTAAAATGTGACCATGACCTCGAAAACAGCTATTTTAAGAAATCCGTCGTCAACCGACATAGTCATTCATATGTCTTAGGGTTTGTTGGTAGCTTTTCATTAGCATTTTATATGTTCAACTGGGATCACAGGTCGAAAAGCTATTAGAAGCTCTAGTGTGCGTTTAGGCCATATTTGCCCTAGATAACATTCTCCAGCTTGATTTCTTTCTATCATCTCTTCTGTAAAGTCATTGGCAACCTTTTCTACATCACTTTTCAAAATGGAGATTTAATCAAAACCCTTAACCTACATTCGAACCGATTGATATGAAGCTTAAAACAATCTTCTGTCCCTTTAGAACTTAAAGAGATTTGGGTCCATAGATTGGCTTTAGTTGGGATTTGATCCTTGGAGATGTTGAAAGGCTGCCACTTCATATATTATAAAACATATGGTATAAAAAGAAAGAGGATTTGAAGTGATTTTGGGCATTTAATAAACCAAAAAGGTAGTGTAGAGGTGGGGAGATTGGAGTCGGAAGGAAAGGAAGCATCTCATGTCTATCTTGCTGATTCACATTAAAGCCACGTTTAGTAAATCGTCATTGGCTGTAAAATGATCTTTTATCTTTTTAAATCATAGTGCTCCTTGGTTTTTTTTTTTTTTTATTTATTTATTTATATTATTATTATTATTTAACAGTGGCTGAAATTGTATTGCTTGTCAATTTTGATATTGAAACGGCCAGGTCATTTGCCTAATTGCCCAAGGGATCGTTTGAATGCGTGGAAAGCTACACTTTAAGACATGGATGTCCATGTCTATTGAAGCATTTTTTTATGTCTGGTTGTGTCATTGTATATGGATAAGGGCTTCAGGTTGGCAGTAACTGTCCAGATTTTTTATTTTTTAAAACATTAATAATCATGGTGGGGTCTGCTGTTTGAAGTGTTGGATGTTATACATGCCAGGCAAGTCTTAGCTAGTCACTTTTTTAAAGAGAAATTAAACTAAGGGTGTTGTACCCTACTTCTGACAATTCTAAAAAAACCAATAGAGAAATGACATGTGCATTGCATGAGAGATAGAAAGTGGATAAAAAAAAAAATCTTCAAATATTTGGAGCTGTTTTTGCGGGTTTAAATGGCATAAATTTACTTTTACACATTAGCGCATGGTTGTAAAATATTATGGTCGATATACGAGAAGTGGGGTTGAACTATTTAAGATATAAAAAGTGACCGTGGGTAGTAAAAAAAAACCCCTGGCTAACAAGAGTGAAGAAAGCGGCTAAGAAGAGTTCAGAAGAGGAATAATCGCAAAAGAAAAATGTAACAAGAGAATGATATAAAAAGAGATTTTTTTTATTTTTTATTTTTTTAAAGAAACTTTCTTTTGTATTGATGAGACAATGTACATCCATTCGGACGGGACCACGAGTAACAAAAAACACGATCGGGCCCCGACTATCATACAAAAAGAGACTTTTTTACTTCTGTTACTGTTGCAATAAATGGAAGAAAGATTTTAAAGAATAAGTAACAAAAGAAATCTATAAATAGCAGAAGAATTCAACCAAACAATCAATCCAATCACAACAATATAAAAAACAAACTTATCTTATCAGTTTACTTCATCTCAGCTTGTCCTAAGAGTAACAGTAATTCTTAGCTATAATATTTAGTACTAATATAAGTCCTTGCTCAAACGCTATATTTGATTTCTATCTAATATCAAGTAATTTTTTCAAGAGATGCATTCATGCAGTTGTTCTTAGTAATCGATTATGAGTTTTTCTTTTTGTTTGATTTGCACTAATCGGAGGAAGAACCTTACCCTTTGATTATTGGCTAATCATTATCAAATTTTACAAGTAGTTGAGTAAGCGATCAATCTTCTCAGAATCTGCTCATATACGTTCATGTGCAATCATAGGAAAGATTTGTGATGCAGAGGTTGAATTCTCCTCTCTTTGGCTTATGACGCCTGGCCACCTCCCAATACTATCCTTCAATCTGTCGTTGCGATCTACTGTAGATCCTACCCCAATGAGGATTGTTATCTGTAGACAACCCTCTACAAGAAGAGGCCCTATCTCCGGGCCTACCCCTTATCCGCCCACCATGAAGAGAAGAAGGAAGTCGTGGAAGCCAGATCAGAATCTCACTTTAGGAGGGACAATCCGCTTGTTGTATCCGTACACTTGATTCCAAAGGTTTGGATTGTCTTTTAGAGTCTATTTGAATGCCTGTAAGTTGGGTTAGTAGAAATTAACTTACTGGAAAGTCACATGTGATATTTGGGGGAGGAAATTCACTTGTAAGTCGGTTATAGGCAAAAATGTTAGAAAACTTTTAGGAGCGGAATGTGAGAAGTTACTTCCTTGTAAGTGACCTACAAGCCAATGGTATAATTTTTTTTAAAGAGGTGAAAAAGGAGGAAAACCTCTAAATGGATGTTTAAAATTCTTGATTGAACCTATTATTTTAATAAACAATTTTTACTATCTATTTTTTGACAAATTTTTTGCTATTGACTGGATGGTTACAGTAGTTTAACTGTTGTGATTTTGTAATTTTTTCTTAGTGGTTCATTAATTATCAAATAAACTTGATGGAAATGTTTGGATCAATTGATTGGACTGTTCATGTGTTCCTATGCAACCTTTTATTATTAAAGTAATTGATCTTGTTTCTATGCAATCTTACACTTATTTGTAATTGGCTAACAACTTACATCCAAACAGAATTACCTGAACTTATAGTCATCCAATTAGCAATCTAATGTCACCACCACTTGGCATTGTGGAGGAGGAAGGGAGCAATGTGTCACTAGAGGCTTCTTCTGCCTTTACAGAGCACTTGCCAGAACAACCCAGGACTGAAAGAGCGTAATTACATGATATTATCGGACTGTTCTTCAGTGGACAGCTCTGTAGTCTCAAGCTTGTCTGAGGAAAAGGATACCCGCCCGAATTTGAAGGCAACTGAGCTGAGGCTTGGGCTTCCTGGATCGCAATCTCCAGTTAGGGAGCCAGAGATCTGTCTGTTGAGCTCGGGAAAACTGGATGAGAAACCCCTGTTTCCTTTGCATCCTTTAAAGGATGGCATCTTCTACACATCGCAGAAAACTGTTGTATCTGGCAACAAAAGAGGATTCTCTGATGCCATGGATGGGTTCTCAGAGGTAAAAAGCTGTGTGTTTACAGACGGAAAGTGGATCTTTCCAACAGACAGACCTGAGACAGATACCACTCAATTTGTGGCACAAGGGAAATTTACCGGAAACGCAGGGATAAATTCAATTCGAGTGAAACCTGTTTCTATCAAGGAACAACCTGGAGCATCGTCCGCCATACTGAAAGAGATCGTGCCTCCAAAGTCATCACAGGACAGGACTCGTGGCCCCAGCGACATGAACCACAGCCAGATGGCTTCCTCTAATAATAATGGAAATGCACCTGCGGCCAAGGCACAGGTTGTAGGTTGGCCACCGATAAGATCATTTAGAAAGAACACCTTGGCCACCACCTCCAAGAACAATGAGGAAGTGGATGGAAAACCCAGTTCAGGAGCTCTGTTTGTCAAGGTCAGCATGGATGGCGCTCCTTACTTGAGGAAGGTAGACCTGAAAACTTACTCTACTTATCTCGAGCTCTCTTCTGCTCTTGAGAAAATGTTCAGCTGTTTTACGATCGGTCAGTATGGTTCCCATGGAGTTCCAGGGAGGGACATGCTGAGCGAGAGCAAGCTGAGGGATCTTCTACATGGGTCAGAGTACGTGCTTCCCTATGAGGATAAAGATGGAGACTGGATGCTTGTAGGAGATGCCCCCTGGGAGATGTTTACTGATTCAGGCAAGAGGCTGCGGATCATGAAGAGTGCTGATGCCATTGGCCTAGCTCCAGGGGCCATGGAGAAGTGCAGGAACCGGAACTAAGCTGGTATCCGACCATGATTAATGCTTTCTGACCAAAGGGCACTTGAAAGGGAGAAATCCAGCAGCAGTGGGAAACTTCCAAACGTTGTTGGGGGTAGGTTGGAAACACGTGAGGAGATTGCCACGGAATGGAATTGAAAGGGAGGAAGTCAATGCCTAGGCCAGAAGGCGGGATCATGGGTTAGATGCTCTTTTATCTCTATCGTGCTGGAAATCTATGTCATGTGATTGCTGTTTTGAGTTTTTTTTTTTTTTCCCCCAAGGAGACATGAGTGGGAGATTCTCTAAGTAATTCTATTTTTAAGGTGTTTCTATGAGTTACTCTTGTTCCCCCACAGCGTTGGAGGACTTCTAATCTGTAAAGTGCTTTGTGTTTGTGGACCTGTTTGGTTATTATTTGTGCAAGGTGTTTTGAGGACCCTCTCCAAAGTTTGATCCCTTATTTCAAAGGAAAAAAAATCTTCATGAAAAAAATAAATAATAAAAAATAGTCATCCAATTAGCCTTTCACAAATTATTTAGATAGGTAAAAATAATAAAATTTTATAATTAAAGAAAGAAAATCAATTTTCTCATATATTATGGTTTCCCTCCTATGCAAAATACAAGGATTGAGGATCTTTTTTCTATAGATTACTTCAGTTCTGTTGACCTTATGAATAGATTGGATGGAGAAAAAAAATATTATGATGGGCCTACTAATGTTTTAATAGTGGAAATCATCGTCTCCATCTCTATTGGTGGTCTACTCAAGCTTTGGATATGACTCATTTTTGGGCACATTTCGTAAAAATGATCTTGCCAAATGGATGGCTGGTGTGTAGATATAATAAATACATCATGATGGGCCCATAAAATTTTGATATTCTTTCATCGTTCCTACTTATAGAGGGGCTAGAGGACGGGCTCTTCTGCATGCGCCACGTATATACACCTGCAGCGAGGTTGCTGGTGTGTGGTACATCAGCTAATCAGCTTTCTGATCAACTATATGTGGAACTTGGGTTCCATGGCTCTGAACCCATTATTGAGCATCAACAAATTTATAGTAAATTAGTAAAAAGATAAAACCAGTTAAGTCACTATAATTCTACAACTGAATTCTCCCCAATGAGGGTGTCTATGCTCATAAGTACTATATTTCTTTTGATTGAGAAGACAGTGGGGATGGACTATTCACTGAAAATTGTGTATAGTATTACTTCTATTGTGACTTAATTAACCTTGTCTTAATTGCAGCAATCAAGTTACGGTGGTCATAGTTGCATGAGAAAAGTTAGATAGTCCAGTTGATGAATTTGGGCTGTCCATATGTCCAGGACATGTTTTATGGGCTATTAAAGAAGTCACACGATAATCCAAGTGGATGGCAATAATCATTTATGAAAAAGTAGGCACAATCAGCAATTTGTGACATCTATTTATTGTGGACCATGCATAATCAATCCCTAATGTAGGGATGAGCATGATGAGGTCAAGCATTGTCTTCCTCGGTGGACAATTACTCCAAATCCACGGAGTTTCTCGAAACTCCTCATAGAGATTTCTCAAATCCACGAGGAGAGATAAAAAAATACAAATAAACTCTAATAAAATTAAAAATAAATTGATTAATGATAAAAATGAATTTACAATCCTTTAATTATTATTATTATTATTATTATTTGGGAAACAGGAAATTTCATTGATCAACAAGATTTATAGACATTTCGGGTGACTCCTTACAAAAAGACAGGGGACCACACCTATCGTGTATCGATATTTACAATCCTTTAAATATTGATACCAAACCTAGGAAGAAGTTTCATTATAAAACTCTAAAAAATCGTTATTTAGTAAGCTTACTATTTATAGACGCTCATGATTTCCACTAGACTTCATGGTTTTCAATAAAAAAAGAAGTGTCCAATTTAGCTTAACCACATTACTCCCCTAATTTTTTAAAGCCATTTTTTATGTTGGGCATGACATCAAAAGTTATGATCGAACTAAAACTTATATGGTACGTTAAATAATTCATTCCGATTTGTGAGATATTCTTGTTTTAAGGTTTTAATTGTCCGGATCACTTTTGTCTCCAACCAGGCCTCCTCTGGTCCATCTTGGCTATGAAATTGTTTGCAACCCGCTCTACATCAATCCTTTATCATTCCAAAAAAAAGATATACAATCTAAACCATTCCATCTATGGTTGAAAAATTGATGGCAATAATTTTTTTAAAAAAGTTTATTATTATTATTTTAAAAATTTTAAAGGCCAACTTGTGGGTGTATCTGATTATTTGATTAGAGTGACTTTCACATGCTAGGGCATGAATTGTGTGTTAGATCTAATGGACATTCCAAATCCCCCAGTTGAACCATAAAAAATGCACGTCAAGAGCAACTAGGAGCACTATAACTTACAATAATCATTTCTCTTTTTTGTAATTGCATTTTTAAAATCCCAACTTGTTGACTTTCGCATGCTATTTCTAGAATCCTAGGGGTGTTTTTAGTCTTTTTTCAAATTTCAAGTGGGTGATCAAATCTCAAAAAAAAGATCTGAGGCTTAAAACATAATCTTCTCTTTAATTTTTAAAAACTCAACGAGGATTTGGAAAGTGAAGCTTAAACAAATGGATTTCCTTTGATTAGCTTTTGTTGGGATTGTGATCCTTGGGGATGTTGAGGTATTTCCTCTTTATGTATTATAAATGAATCAAAAAGGATTTGGGAAGTGATTATGGGGTTCTAATAGTCCAACAGTGGGGTTGATTGAATTGTGGTTAACACGTTAGAAGGAACAGAAGCTTCACGTGTTTATCATTTCTAATTCTTGTTAAACCATATTTAGTAAATTGTAATGAGCTATAAAACAATGATTTTTGGGTGTGAGTGCTCCTTGTTGGCTTTTCATTTACTATATAACAATGGTTGAAATTGAATTGCTTGTTGATTTTGAATAGATGTTTTGACTCCGTGATTGGGATTGTTTGGATGAATAGAAAGCTCCACTTAAAACATGGACATGATCTGTGCTCACTGCTCAATGGGGGTGTTCTTGCGTTTGGTTGTGTCATTATTCATGGACAAGGCCCTGTCCATATATTTGAATAGTGATTTTTACGAAATAGTACCTTATTAATATGGTATTTACATTTCAGTACATTTTTTAATCAAGTTTTCGTTAAGCTACCTTATCAGTTAATTTATTGTCAGACCTTCCGATTAGTTTTCTCTGTCGACCGTTTAAAGTATGATTTTCCCTAAAATGAATAAAATGCTTGTGGAGCCATTAACCTCGATGCGGATTGCATACTGTGGACCCCACTATGATGTATCTGTTTAATCAATCTATCCATCCAATTTTCAAAATCATTTTAGGGCACGTGCCAAAAAATGAGCTAGATCCAAATCTCATGTGGACCACACTGCAGGAAACAGTGGTGATGAACGCCCACCATAAACAACTTGTTGTGGGCTACAAATGTTTTGAATCAAGCTGATATTTGCTTTTTCCCTTCATTCAGGTATGTGTGCCCTTATCAACAGGTTGGATGGAAAACAAACATTATGGTGGGCCTTAGAAATTTTTTAATGGTGGGCGTTCAATCAGCACCGTTTCCTATGGTATGCTCGAGCTGAGATTTGGATCTGATTAATTTTTGGGTACATGCCCTAAAAGGAACAGGTAAAACGGATGAACAGCATGGATATACAATACATACATCAAGGTAGGCCCCACGGTCACGGCCGTACCGTGTGTGGTGAAGCTGAGACCGCACCTATTCGTGATACCCTAACCGCGGCATAAACGGAAGCAGATTGGATGGGCTGATTTCCTATGGTCGGAAGCTGTGTGGGCCCACAGAGATTTTCATGACAAATCCAATCCGTTCGTCAGTTTTTCACTATAAAAAAGGACAGAAATATAAAGATCAGGTAGATCCAAAATTCATGTAGGCCACACCACACGAAACAGTGGGGATTGGACGCCCACCATTGGAAACTTTGTGGGGACCAAAGAAGTTTTTTATGAGTATGATATTTGTTCCAACAGTCAATATGAGAGGTAATAACCCTATGAACGGTTCAGATAGCCTCTAAACATCATGGTCAGCTCCAGGAAGGTTTCAACGGTGGACGTTTGTGTTCCCACTTTTAACGCGGTGTGACACACTTAAGTTTTTGATCTGCCTGATCTTTACGATCTGTCCTGTTGTGATCTTTCAAAACTGATGGACGGAGTGGATTTGTGATGGGAATTTCTGTGGGCTCACATCATTTCCGACTACATGAACTTCCCGTAACCTGGATTGCATAAGGTGCTCTGTGGCCCAACAATGACTTATGTGTTTAATCCATACTGTCTATCCATTTTTCTAGATCATTTTACATAACAAATCTGAAAATGAAGTAGATCCAACTCTCAGTTGGACCACGCCGCATGAAAAAGTGGTGATGAACGCGACCTTTAAAACCTTCTTGTAAGCTACGAAAGTTCTGAATCAATCTGATATTTGGCTTGTCCCCTTCATCCAGGTCTGATCTAATCAATAGGTTTGATGGAAAGTAAACATTATGATGGGCATTAGGGTGAGCCCTAAGAAGCTTTTAATGGTGGCCGTTCAATCACCACCGTTTCCTATGCCATGGTCCACCTTAGATTTGGATTTGATTTATTTTCGGGCTTATGCTGTAAAAGGATTTGAAAAAAAAATGAATGGATTGAGTGAATACATCATGCATGGTGGGTCCATATATATATATATATATATATATATATATATATATATATATATATATATATATATATATATATATATATATATATATAACACGTATTTACATCTACGCATCTATTCAATTCTTATTAAGCAACTTCATTAATTAGTGGTCATTTTTATCATTGTTTAAGCTAATGGAATATACTCTTTTGACAACAACGTAATTAAAAGGTAGATTAATGAAAACATATTTAGAAAAATTACTGGGTTGTAAATATCAAATTAATGAGGTAGTTTTTTGGAGAGCATGTTTCCATTCGAGACCCACCTATTGCATGTCCCAGATATCGTATACACGTGTATCTTATTCGCACATGTGCTGTAGCTCACATCTTTCAATACATGCTCCTACGTTGCATTCTTCAAGGAAAAGAACTCTAGGGAGTTGTTATCCCAAAACCCATAGTCACAAAATCCATGGATACCCCTATCCAGGTATTCAAACACAATTTGGTTGGTGCTGAAATTTCTTTCCCTTCAAAAGGAATCACGTTAAAAAAAAACAAAAAACAAAAAACAAAATCAAAAACCCAAGAGATGAAGAACTCAAAATCAATCAAAATTCGAGAAGAAATATGATTAGGAAGTTAATTTTGTATTGCTTACATTCAAAAAAGATAAAAACAAACAAATCCAATAACCCAAATGTCTCCAAATGCCCTCCTAAATCCTAACTAAAACAGCCGGTTAGTATGCCACTGCATGCATCTTAGCAAGCTTCATGCACAGAAATGCACCTATATCGCCTCCAGCGCCGCAGCCAGGGCAAAAATCTCATTGTCCACGCCATTACATGCATCATGCCTGCAGCTATATTCCTTACATCTCTTTGATCCAACGGTTCTCCTTGAATTCACATGTCCTACCTTCTCTGACAATCTTACTTTCATCCCCAGCTGAAGAGCCGGTGGCTTGAGACCGACGACCATGGTGCCCGGTGTGGCAAGAGTAGTCCACTTCTCCATGGACATGCCCGTCGATCCCAACACATCTCTCCATGCGATCTCGGCCCTACCCAAGAGCTTGGACCCCACAATTCTACCAATGATAGGCGCTGTGTTCCTCCACCGAAGCTCGAAGACTACGCTCTGCTGGCTAAGATCCTTCATGGGGTTTGCTGCACCGCAACACTCCAATGAGATGTGCTCATTCCAGTACGGAACAGCTGTGGATGAGATTTCTCGGCTGTTTAGACGGATTCTTTCACCAGCTTTGCCCACGAGGTAGTATCTAACGAAGATCCTGCCGGGCAGTATGAATTCGATGTTTTTTGCACGTATGATGTTCAATTCGCACGTGAGAGAAGATGAAAGGGTGTTAGCTTCAGTATCCATTGGAGAGAGAGAGAGAGAGAGAGAGAGAGAGAGAGAGAGAGAGAGAGACGGATTGGTGAAAGGATGCATTGGATCAAACTTATATATATAGTTGTTGAAGGTAGAAGATTCGGTTTTTGCTTTTTCTTTTGATGAGTTGGGTGGAAGGATTATACAGTGTATAAACAAATAGATAATATCACCACCATATCTTTTTTATTTAATTTTTATATGATGGAAGGATATTTGTCTTTTCGTTTGGTTGATACGGTTCTCTTTACTCCCTCAGAGGCTTTATGAGAAGTGGGATCCATCGTTTACACTGCTGTTCTGTCCTAGAATTGAATGCACCCTGACCCAAAAGCTCTTCCACGTTGTAAGATCCTAGTCACTAATTTTGGAACCTTCTCCACTTGAGCTCCGAGTATTGCCATATTCTACCTTTGGATAGTCTATGTGTACTGGGTTTTAAAGGTTAGGATTATCTTTTAATTAGGATTGTTTGGATTGGTGGAAATAAAATTAATAAAAATAAATAAAATAAATTTGAGGAAAGAAACTCGATTTTCTCTTATGTTACAGTTTGCATTGATTGAGGATCCTTTTTCTGCACATATATTCAGATTTTCTTAAATAAGGGTCATTTTCTTTTCTACAGCTTTTTCATATGTGACAATTTCCTTTCAAATTTCCTCAAGTTAAACATGCGAATACAGATCCTCTGCTTGAAACAAATAAAAAATTTCTATTTTCTAGCAGAACAGATGATGATGTTGTCAGCACTATTGCATTAAATACAGTGTGGTGATGCTGCCTAATTAGATTGTGACAAAGAAGAATTATCTATTTATGGCAAGTAGATGATCCGGATTCCAAGCATGCTTCGTGGGTTTGTATATCCACATAGGAGCCCAACTGAACCTTGAGTCAGACTTATCTGAATGGAACACCCAAACATACTAGACAAGACCTAGGATCCACTTATTGCCTGTTTTATTATTGGTGCGAACACATGTTATACGTGGAATTTGGGTTTCATTGCTTTGATCCCACTATTAAGCATGAACAAATTAAAAATAAATTAGTAAAAAGATAAAGTTAGTTGATTCATTATAATTGCACAACTGATTTGAGTCCAATGGGGACGTCTATGCTCACAAGTTTGTTTCAGTTGGCTGAGACAATGGGGGAGAGACTATACACTGAAAATGGTGTCTATTACTTCTCTTATAACTTTTTTTTGTTTTGTTTTGTTTTTTTTTTTTGTTTTTTTTTTTTTGTACTTCTCTTTGGACTTAACCTTGTCTTACAGCTCTGAAGTTAAAGTGGTCATAGTTGCATGATCGAACAGTTAGCTAACCCAGTTGATCAATTTGGGCTGTCCATTAGGTCCATGACATGTTTTATGGGCTACCATACAGAAGTCACACTGATCATCCAGGTGGATGGCCATGATCATTTATGAGAAACTAGGTCCAATCATTAATCTGAGCCATCTATTTATTGGGACCATATATCATCAATCCCTAACCATTTGAAAGAAGAAAATTTCTATCATAAAATCTAAACCTTCCCATCCATGGTTTGGAAAATGGACGGCGGTAAAAAAAGATGGCCAACTAGTGGGTGTATCTGATTATTTGATTAGGGAGACTTTCACATGCTAGTGCATAAATTGTGTGTTAGATCTAACAGGCACTTCAAATCCCCCAATTGAACCATCGAAAATGTCCATAGCAACTAGACGCACTATAACTTACAATAATCATTTCTCTTTTTTGTAATTGCATTTTTTATACCGTCTTGTTGACTTTCCAGTGCTATTTCCATAATCCTAAGGGTGTTTTTAGTCTTTTTTGAATTTAAGTGGGTGATCAAATCCCACAAATGGATCTGAAGATTAAACCAACATTCTCTTTTATAAAACTCTGATTTGGAAGTCCATTGATTGGCTTTTGCTGGGATTGTAATCCTTGGGCCGGGGATTCTGAGGGGTTGCCCCTTTATGTATCATAGAGGATTCGGGAAGTGATATGGGGCTTTTAATAATCTAACAGTGGAGAGATTGAATAGTGATTAACACGTCAGAACGAACAAAAGCTTCTCGTGTTTATCTTTTCTAATTCTCGTTAAAAACATATTTAGAAAATCATAATTTACAATAAAACAATGATTTTTAGGTGTAAGTGGTCCTTGTTGGTTTTTCATTTAGTGTACAACAATGGTTGAAATTGAATTGCTTGTTGATTTTGATATTGAGTCGGCATATTTGTTTTGACTCGGTAACTAGGATTGTTTGGATGAAAAGAAAGCTCTACTGAAGACATGGACAGCCATATTCAACTGGGTGTTCTTGTGTTTGATTGTGCAATTGCCCATCGACAAGGGCTTGCAATTGGACGTGGCTGTCCACACATTTGAATATTTCAAACGGGAGTCCACAATATAGGCTTCAATAAAAATGCTCACCTTGCATCCCTACCGCAGTATTAGTCTGAATTTTAGGAGAGTATGTTTCCATTTGGAGTGCGGATCGTCTGTATCATTATTATTGGTCCACGTCACTTTAAGTGCCACGTCACCAGTTTATATATATATATATATATATATATATATATATATATATATATATATATATATATGGAAAAAGGTACTATGCGCTCGACCTCGCGGGTCCGTCCCATGAGGTCGAGCTGTGTGGGCCCCACCGTGATGTGTTTCAAACATCTACCCCATCAGTCAGATGCACCGTTCCATAGTGGGTCTAGGTCTCAAAACTCAAGTCAATCCGTGACTTTTTTGGGCCACACCACATACAGAAGTGGAGAGGGGCAGTACACCATTAAAACATTCATAATCATTTTTTGGGCCCACCGAGATGTGGTTTAAAAATCCAGACCATCCATTATGTGTGTCCCACTAGGATGAGGGTCATACCAATTTTAAGAAGCATTAAAAACTCAGGTGGGTCCCACTAAGTGATTTTATATATTTTAACGGTGTTTTCAAATGATTTTAGATGGTATGGCCCACCTGAATTCCGTATACAGCTGATTTTTTAGGATGTCCCATAATTTAAAGGGTAACCATCAAATTCACGGTGTTGATGGTCGACACGCCTCACGGTGGGGCCCACACAGCTCGACCTCACGGGAGCTTGTGGTGAGGTCGAGCGCATAGTACCTTTTCCCTGTATATGTAATATAGTTTACATTGCACGAGAAGTCTAACGCCGTTGGACGGTTTCGTTTGGAAATCGGATGGCATACCGAGCACAGTATGCTCTTGCTCTTACCATAGTGAATAAACACAGTTGGACCCACCTTGTATGTAGGTGGTCCATCGAGGCCGTCCATCTGTTTTTCCATCTAATTCAAGGGGTTGAGCCCAAAATCGAAGTATATCCAAATATCAAGTGGATCATGCCACAGTAAACAGTGGGGATAATGATTTCCACTGTTGAAACCTTTTTAGGCTCCACAGTGATGTTTATTTGTCATCTAACCTGTTCATAAGATCATACAGACATGGATGAAAAGAAAATACAAATATAAGCTTGATCCAAAACTTTTGTAGCCCCCAAGGAATTTTCAATGGTAGACGTTCAATTCAACTGTTTCATATGGTGTGGTCAATTTGAACATTTTATATGCTTCTTTTTTTGCCTCAAGCTCTAAAATTATCTATTAAAATTGATGGATGGAGCGGATAAAATATATAAGTTATGGTGGACCCCATAGAGTAACGTAGTGAGTTACTAGCTGCTTCCCTGCATAGGGGGATTCAGGGCACGGGTTGAGTAGCGAGAGTCGCTGCCAAAGTGACGTCACCTAGTTACGTGGGTCTCACGATGATGTATATTTTGTATCCACACTATCCGTATCCACAGCGTCCATCCATTTGGAGAGATCACTTTAGGGCATGAGCCAAAGAATGAATCAGATCCAAAACTCAAGCAGACCCCATCATAGAAAACAGTGGAGAGACTCATGCCCACCATTAAAAACTTCTAAGAGTCACAAAAGTTTTCGATCAAGCTGATATTTGTGTTTTCCTTCTTTAATGTCTGTGTTAACTTATGAATACGTTTGATCTCAAATAAAAATCACGATGGACCTTAGGAGGGCTTCAACTGTGGATGTCACTTTCCTCAATGTTTTATGTAGTGGGGTCCACTCCCGCTTTGGATATGCCTCTCAATTTTTTGATCATGCGCTAAAATGATCTCTCCAAATGGATGGACAATGTGGATACAACACATACATCATGGTGGGCCCCACATAATTCGGTGACGTCACTTGAGTCCAGCTACTCAACATCCTGTCGGTAGTTAATCTGCCTCCAATTTGTTTCTTTTAAAATTTAATTAGGTTCACTCATCTCACAATAATTTTATAAGATTAGCAAGGAATAATAGCTGCCACCTAAGATGAATGATGTTCGTTGTATGATCCTCACCGTAGGTCCACCTTGATCTATGTGTTGTATATCTACCTTATTCATCCGTTTTCTCATATTATTTTAGAGAATTGTACAAAAAATGAAGCAGATATAACTCTCAAGTGAACCACACCACAGGAAATAGTGGTCATTGAATGCCGACCATTGAAAACTTCATTGTCCATTGTAATGTTTATTTGCCATCAAATTTGTTGTTGATAAGGTCACACGGCCCGAAAAACACAAATATCAGCTTGAAAGAAACTCTATTTTCTTCGTATGTTAGAGTTTAAATTGTTTGCTAAAGGTAAAGATTGAGGCTAATTTTTCTTCACATATATTCAATTTTTCTTAAATAAGGTTCTTCACAATTTTATTTATTTGTTTATTTATTTTTCTATGTACTTCTATTTGGACTTAACCTTGTCTTACAGCACTAAAGTTACAGTGGTTATATAATTGCATGAGAACAGTTAGCTAGCCCGGTTGATCAATTTGGGCCGTCCATTAGGTCCATTGCATGTTTTATGGGCTACCATGCAGAAGTTACACTGATCATCCAAGTGGATGGCCATGATCATTTATGAGAAAATAGGTCCAATCCGTACTCTTAGCCATCTATTTATTGGGACCATCATCAATCCCTTGTCATTTGAAAAAAGAAAACTTCTATCGTAAAATCTAAACCTTCCCATCCATGGTTTGGAAAATGGACGGCGATGAAAAGAAGGCTAACTTGTGGGTGTATTTGATTATTTGATTAAAGAGATTTTCACATGCTAGTGCATAAATTGTTTGTTAGATCTAACAGTCACTTCAAATCCACCGATTGAACCATCGAAAATGTCCAGAGCAACTAGAAGCACTATAACTTACAATAATCATTTCTCTTTTTTGTAATTGCATTTTTTATCCCATCTTGTCGACTTTCAAGGGCTATTTCCATAATCCTAGGGTGGTTTTAGTCTGTTTTTGAATTTCATGTGGGTGATCAAATCCCACAAATGGATCTTAACAATATTCTCTTTTATAAAACTCAGAGATTTGGATTTCCATTTATTGGCTTTTGCTGGGATTGTAATCCTTTGGGATGTTGAAGGGTTGCCCCTTTATGTATTATAGAGGATTTGGAGGTTTTAATAATCAAACAGTGGAGAGATTGAATAGTGGTTAACACGTAGGAAGGAACAGAAGCTTCTCGTGTGTTTCTAATTCTTGTTAAAACCATATTTAGAAAAATCTTAATTTACGATAAAACAATGAATATTTTTGGGCGTAAGTGGTCCTTGTTCGTTTTTCATTTAATGTATAAAAATGGTTGAAATTGAATTGCTGGTTGATTTTGATATTGATTCGGCATAGTTGTTTTGACTCGACAACTAGGATTGTTTGGATGGAAAGAAAGCTCCACTGAAGACATGGACACCCATATTCAATTGGGTGTTCTTGTGTTTGGTTGTGCAATTGCCCATGGACAAGGGCTTGCAATTGGACGTGGCTGCAATATAGGCTTCAATAAAAACGCTCTATACCTTGCATCCCTACCACAGTACCTAGTCTGGATTTTAGGAAAGCATGTTTCCATTTGAGACCCACTTATTACATGTTCCAGAAACGTACTCGTGTATCATATTGGCACATGTGCTGTATCTCACATCTTTGGAATACATGCTCCTAGGTTGCATTCTTCAAGAAAAAGGACTCCCGAGAGTTGTCATCCAAACGAAAAAGCACATAATCCATGGATGCCCCTATCCATGTATCCAAACATATTTTGATTGTTATTAAAAGAAAGCCTAAGAGATGAAGAACCAAATTCAATCAAAATTCGAAAAGAAATATGATTACGAAGTTACTTTTGTATAACTTACATTCCAAAAAAAAAAAGAAAAAAAAAAAGAAGAAAAAATCCAATATTCCAAATGTCTCCAAACGCCCTCCTAAATCCTAACTAAAACAGCCGGTTAGTATCCCACTGCAAGCATCTTAGCAAGCCCCATACACAGAAGTGCACCTATATCACCTCCAGCGCCGCAGCCAGGGCAAAAATCTCATTGTCCACGCCATTACATGCATCATGCCTGCAGCTATATTCCTTACACCTCCTTGATCCAACGGTTCTCCTTGAATTCACATGTCCTACCTTCTGATCTGATAATCTTACTTTCATCTCCAGCTGAAGAGCTGGTGGCTTGAGACCGACAACTATGGTGCCCGGTGTGGCGAGAGTGGTCCACTTCTCCATGGACATGCCCGTCGATCCCAACACATCTCTCCATGCGATCTCGGCCCTACCCAAGAGCTTGGACCCCACAATTCTACCAATGATAGGCGCTGTGTTCCTCCACCGAAGCTCGAAGACTACGCTCTGCTGGCTAAGATCCTTCATGGGGTCTGCTGCACCGCAACACTCCAATGAAATGTGCTCATTCCAGTACAGATCGCATGTGGATGAGATTTCTCGGCTGTTTAGACGGATTCTTTCACCAGTTTTGCCCACAAGGTAGTATCTGACGAAGAGCCTGCCGGGCAGTATGAATTCGATGTTTTTTGCACGTATGATGCTCAATTCACATGTGAGAGAGGATGAAAGGGTTTGAGTTTCAGTACCCATGAGAGAGAGAGAGAGAGAGAGAGAGAGAGATGGATTGGTGAAAGAATGCATTGGATCAGACTTATATATAGTTGTTGAAGGTAGAAGATTTGGTTTTTGCTTTTTCTTTTCATGAGTTGGCTGGAAGGATCAAACAATGTATAAACAAATAGATAATATCACCACCGTATCTTTCTTTTAAAATTTTTAATTTTTATATGATGGAAGGATATTTGTCTTGGTTCATGGAGTTCTCTTTCCTTCCTTAGAGGCTTTGTGAGAATTGGGACCCATTGTTTACATCGCCCTGTCCTATCCTACAATTGAATGGACACTAACCAAAATCTCTTCTACGTTGTAAGATCCTAGTCGTTAATTGTGGACCCCTTTCCACTTGAACTCGGATTATTGCCATATTCTACTTTTGAACCGTCTATTTGTGTAATCAATTCCAAAGGTTAGGATTGTGTTTTAAGGATTGTTTAGATTGATGGAATTTTTTTATTTTTATTTTTTAAATGAGGAAAGAAAATCAATTTTCTCATATGTTACTGTTTTATGATGTTTACAGAAGATGAGGATTGAGGATCCTTTTCCTTCAGATTTATTCATCATAAGTGTCATTTTCTTTAAAAACCTATTGGTATTCCACAATTTTTTCAGATGTGAAAAAATTTCCCAAAACCTATTGGTATTCCACAATATATATAAAATTTCCCAATTCAAACAGGCCTTGTGATCAGTTGTCCGCTACAGGGCCTAAGAGACCAACGGTCTGGTCTACTGAAACTTTTGACATACATATTGGAATTGAACAATCAAGCATACTAGGCAAGACCTAGGATTCACTATCCTATAATGCATGTTTGATTAGTGGTACAAAAGAAGTTGGGCTCCATGGCTTTGATCCCATTATTAAGCATCAACAAATTAATAATAAATTAGTAAAAAGTTAAAGTTAGACAGTTCATTATAATTGTAAAACTGATTTGACCCCAATGAAGATGCATGTCTATGTTCAGAAGTGTGCTTGTTTTGACTGACTAGACAGTGGAGGATAGACTATACTCTGAAAATGGTGTATATTACTTCTCTTGTGATTTTTATTTTTTATTTTTTTAAACCTCCCTTGCGACTTAACCTTGTCTTACAGCACTGAAGTTACAGTGGTCATAGTTGCATGAGAACAATTAACTAGTCCAGTCGATCAATTTGGGCTGTCCATTTGGTCCACAACGTGTTTTATGGGATACCTAGCAAAAGTCACACCGATCAACTAAGTGGATGGCCATAATCATTTATGAAAAATAGGTCCAATCAGTAATTTGAGCCATCTGTTTATTGGGGACGACGATCATCAATCCTTATCATTTGAGAAAAGAAAACTTAGACCATACAGTCTAAACCATCCCTTCCAAGGTTTAGAAAATGGATGACGAATTTTATTTTTTTTTAAAGGACTGTCTGATCAGAGTGACTTTCACATTCTAGCACATAAATTATGTGTTAGATCCAACGGTACCACCTGGGAACTATTTTTCGATTCAGTCGCCTCCTCAATCTATCCTTCTGCCACACATTCTGTGAAAGGTAACTCGGTAGGAGATGCTTTGGCTAGACTGGCAAGCCAAGGTTGTCCTAACAGTCTTTACACTTCCCGTGCTGACCTTCCACACAGCATTAGGGGCTCCCTCTTCCTTGACAAAGTGGGGATAGGTGACATCAGATTCTCATAACCCCTCCCTCCCTACGGCTGAGTAGTGTTTTTTTTTTTCTTGTCAGTTCTTCCTCTGATCTGGGTACATGATAGGCGGGGTCTGCAATTTTTTTGTTGGCTCCCAACCGTATGGTTGTAAATCCCTGTTGATTTATCAATACAATCTTTCTTGTTAAAAACTAAAAATAAAAAAATAGATCCAACGGATACTCCAAATCCGCCAACTGAACCATCCAAAATCTCTAGAGAAACTAGGAGCACTATAACTTAATTTTATCTCATCTTGTTGACTCTCACAGGCTATTTCAAGAATCCTTAGGGTGTTTGTAGTCTTTTCCAAACTTCAAGTGGGTGATCAAATCCCACAAATGAATCTGAATCTTAAAACAATAATCTTCTCTTTTTTAAAACTCAGAGATTTGAATTTCCATTGATTGGCTTTTGTTGGGATTGCTATCCTTGGGATGTCGAGGGGTTGCCTCTTTATGTATTATAAATCAATTAAAAAGGATTTGGGAAGTGATTTTGGGGTTTTAATAATCCAACAGTGGGGAGATTGAATTGTGGTTAACACGTAGGAAGGAACGGGAGCTTCTCGTGTTTATCAATTCTAATTGTCGTTAAAACTATATTTACTAAAATTATCATTGGCCATAAAACAATGATTTTTGGGTGTAAGTGGTCCTTGTTCGTTTTTCATTCAGTGTATAACGATGGTTGAAATTGAACTGCTTGTCGATTCGGCATAGTTGTTTTGACTGGGTAACTAGGATTTTTGGATTAATAAAAAGCTCTAGTTAAGACGTGGACATCCTCGACAAATCGCAATATGCTCTTTCGTACGGAGTAAACTCAGTTGGGCCCACTGTGAATGTATGCAGTTTATCCACACCGTCCATCCGTTCTTTCATCTAATTTTAGGTGTTGGGTCCAAAATTGAAGCTTATCCAAATCTCAGGTGGATCATACCATAGGAAAAGTGGAAATAATGATATCCACCGTTGAAACCTTTCTAGGCCCCACAGTAATGCTTATTTGTCATACAAACTGTTCATAAGATATAAAAAAACATGGATGAACGGAAAAAAAACAAATATAATCTGGATCCAAAAGTTCTCATGGCCCCTAAGAATTTTTCAATGGTGGACATTCAATTCATACTTTTTCCTATGGTGTGGTCCATTTTAGCCTTGTATATGCTTCATTTTTAGACTAAGGCTCTAAAATTATCTTGTAAAATGGATGGACAGACCGGATAAAATATATAAATCATAGTGGACCCATGAAGTTTACTTAGTACGTAATTTGCTTCCTTGTTTGTCTAAGTAAGCTTTCCATGCATCCAAACGACTCGTAAGAGATGCCATGTCAGCTAAGTGGGAATAGAAGCGGATTGCCTGATGACTAGGTCATTAAGGACTGATGGTGTAGGATTTTATTATGTATTTTTTTTAACAAAAGCCCCGGAAGGATGGGGAGTATATTCCATGGAAAGGATGGTGTAGGAATTGAGTCACTATCCGTGTATGGTTTGAGTTACTATCCGGATGGTTACTTGCAAAGCGTATTTGAAAGTTGATTGGCAAGTCAGTTAGCAACACATGGCCATATAAAATTTTAGAAAATGAGTCATTGGGTAACCATGTAACATGCATTCCATGTTTGGTATTTGAATTGAGGAAGTTGATTGTTGGATTAGTGACATGTCAAGTTTCCACCGTTGGATTTGATTTCGGGAACATTTTGCGTAAGTTGGTGGATCTGCTAGGTCTATTGATAAGTCCAATATCCACCGTTGGTTTTTTTTTTTTTTTTTTTCCATTTTTATTAGAAGTTGATCACTATCCGACATGTCAAGTATACGATATCCATCGTTGAATCGAAATGGTGTACGTACCTAACGAGTGAGATTAGAAGTTAGGTTTATGGACATAATTAAGATAGACATCCTTATCACCTTAATTATTTGCATGCTTCTGTGTACGGTGCTCTCTCTCCCTCCACATATTGCCCATCTTATATTCTGTGGTGGGCAGTTGTAGTCACATCGACCATCTGTCCAGTGGGATACACGAAATGGACGGTTCCCGCACTATAATTGTCAACTGTGCGGTGACCTTGGCACAACCAAGGGTTTGGACGGCTGGATGAAAAGCAACCTACCTAGAAACATTGAAGGGTGGCAATGGGCAGTGAAATGATATAGGTGATCCAGACGGTTGAAGCGATTAAGGGTGGCAATGAGCCGGGTAGCCTGCCTGACTTGACTCTATGCTGCGCTTAGACTCACATGCATGGCCCGATCAATCTTCAGGTCGGTCTTCGGTTCAAGTCAAAACACCCGACCGGTTCGGCCAAGCCTGGCCTACCTGTCGTGTGCGTGTGTACATCTCACAAATCTGTCATTATTATAGAGATTTTTCCGACTCCATTCTCCACTTTTTACCCATCGTCTTTTCCATGCTTTCCAAATTTTACTTTCCGAGGTTAATACCTTGCTTCACATATACACCATTCATAAATTTTACTTTCCCAAATTAAAACCTTGCTTCACGGATACGCCATTCATGGATGAAAAGCCCCTACAATGGAAACCCAATTTCTGAAACCTTGAATCTCCTTCACACGACAAAACTCTAGTAACAAAAATCTCATTTTCTGATTTCTTCTATTCTCTTTGTGAGAGAACACCTTAGCACCAAATTTCTAATTTCTTTTCTCATCTTAGTACAAGAATACTTTATCATGAAAAATTTATTTCCTGAAATCTTTTAATTTATCTTTATTTTTTCTTTTGGTTGAGAATACACTTGTCATATACTTCATTTTTAAATTTTTTCAACTTAAGAGAGAATGAAAATGATGCCTTCATCAAAGAAGCTACAAATTATAGGTATATTTAAAAGTATTGACTTTATTATGTGGACCCCACCATATTATATATGATATATCCATACCGTCTACAGTCCAACTATTTTATTTAAGCATTTTATGGCATCAGCCAAAAAATGAGGCAAATTCAATGCTCAAATGGTCCACGTGAAGGGAAATAGTGGTTTTAATTCCTCCATCATTGAAAGTTGTTTCCTTCACTATGCCCACATTGAGGTTTTTTTATCAAAGATCGAAGAGCGAAGAGAAATTGAACGAATATCGAGTGAAATTGACTGAGGACTGACTGAAATTGACTGTAAACTGAGTTAAATTGATCGCAAACTGAGTTAAATTGATCGAGAACATCGTGAAATTGACCAATAACTGCTTGAAATTGACACTGTTATCAAGAACAACGTAAAATTGACCGAGAACTTATAGAAATTAACCGATAACCTCATGAAATTGACTGAGAAATGAGTGAAAGTGGCTGAAAATTGAGTGAAATTGACCAGTCAATTTCTACAAGTTATCGATTAATTTCACTCGTTTCTCGATCAATTTCCACAACTTCTTGGTCAACTTAAGCGAGTTCTTAGCCAATTTCACTCAGTTATCGGTGAATTTCACTCAGTTCGCAGTCAATTTCAATTAGTTATCAATCAATTTCGTCAGTTATTAGTCAATTTCACTAACTTAAGCAAGTTTTGAGTCAATTTCACTAAGCTATCGGTCAATTTCTCACTCAGTTCGCGGTCAATTTCACTCGGTTATCGGTCAATTTCACTCAGTTCACGGTCAATTTCACTCAATTATCTAACAATTTTACTCAGTTCGCGGTCAATTTCACTCAGTTATCGGTCAATTTCACTAACTTCTCGATCAACTTCACTCAGTTTGCGATCAATTTCACTCAGTTCGCAGCCAACTTCAGTTAGTTATTGGTCAATTTCACTCAATTATTGATCAATTTCACTTAGTTATCGATCAATTCTAAGAATTTCTCATTCAATTTTATGAAGTTCTCGGTCAATTTCACTCAATTCTCGGTTAATTTCATGAAGTTCTCGGTCAATTTCATTAAGTTCTCGGTCAATTAACTTCGTGAAGTTCTTGGTCAGTTTTATGCATTTCTCGGTCAATTTCATACACTTCTCAATCAATTTCACGTAGTTCTCGGTCAATTTTACGAAGTTCTCGGTCAATTTAATGAAAATTTCAGTCAATTTTTAAAGTTCTTGGCTAATTTTCTCGACTTCTCCGTCAATATCACACAGTTCTCGGTCATTTTCAGGTTGTTCTCAGTAAATTTCACAAAGTTCTTGTTCAATTTCATCGAGTTTTCGGTCAATCCCGTTAATGAGATCGCAATCAATCGCATAATGTGGTCTTATGAAGACTCTTACAATGAACTCTCGATGTATTTGTATGAGTTGAGGATGACAAATCCGGGACGGTAACTGTCATACTTGTTAATCCATAAATGAGCTGGTTTAAGAGATGTTTTGTTGCACTCGAACAGTGTATTAGAAGTTTTCAAATATCTCTGTGAAGGGTCTTGGCCAACAACGACACACATCTAAAAGGTAAATATAAGGGTGTTCTGTTTGTTGTTACAGCCTTTGATGGCGACAATTGTCGGAGGTGCAAGTTTTCATACCCGTGGAATAATGTAATTTGTAATGCATTTTATGTTTGAATGATGTACTATAATTTATTTTTAAATGTAATATAACGGTAAATGATATAAGTTGAAGACGTTTGTTAAATTTTTTGAAATTGCGAATTTACTACTACGATTAAGACTTTGAAAGAAAATTAATAATCATGAAAAAGGATACTGACCTTGAATATGGCCCAAATGAATATGGTCAGTTTTACTCAGTTATTGGTCAATTTTACCAATATTCTTGATTAATCTTCCTAAGTTCTCAGTCAGTTTCGATTGGTTCTCGGTCAACTTTTCTAAGTTTTTATTTAATTTTATTCAGTTTGCGGTCAATTTCAGTCAGTTCTTGGTCAATTTCACTCGGTTCTCAGTCAATTTCACTTAGTCCGCGGTTAATTTCAGTCAGTATTCAGTTAATTTCACTTAGTTTTTAGTCAATTTCACTCAATTTGCAGTCAATTTTATTCAGTTCTCAGTCAATTTTCCTAACTTCTCAGTGAATTTCACTCGGTTCACGATCAATTTCACTCAATCCACGGTCAATTTTAATCAGTTTTCGATTAATTGCACTCAGTTATTGGTCAATTTCACTTAGTTATTGATCAATTTTCCAAACTTTTCGATTAATTTCACTCAGTTCTTAGTCAATTTCACTAAAGTTCTAAGTTCGAGATCAGCTCACATACAATTTACATGCCTCTTCCATAGCCATCACAACTCCCAATTGGCTTATTATATGATTGGCATGAGTTCAATCGGTCTCTGGTCCTTTGGGAGCTTCTAAATCTCTGAACGAAGACAATGTTTCACCTTGGGAGGTAAAGAGCACAGATGTTGCAGAGGGGGAGGCTGATTCATCTAGTGGGCCGCCAAACAACACGTTCTCTCAATCCATTCTCAATATAAAGGTGGAGCCGGACCAATCAATTATGCAGCAGGAGATTATCAATATGTACATGAAAAGCATGCAACAATTTACAGAATCATTGGCAAAAATGAAGCTTCCAATGGACATTGAGAACAAGAGTACCAATTCAGAGAATGGCAAGTCGAGTTCTGATCAGAAATTATAGGCATTGAAGGGCACCGGCTCAAGGGTGTTTTATGGAAGTAGCGCTTTCTTCTGAACTTCTTTTGGCTATTTCGGAGGGACATATACAAGTGAGTCTAGAGTTAGCACTGATAGTATAGCAAGCGAGTGTTTAATTTTGTGTCTTGAATAACTTCAGAGGATAGAGGCAACACGACTTGTATAATTTACAATCTTTGTGCTATTAGAACTATGATATGTATGCAATTATCTTATCCTTTTTATCCTATGTTTTGTTTTCAATCCATGGTTATTTCTGTTCTGCCTTTCGATATTGATTTATGTGGATGTTAGTTTTGTTAAGTAGCTTTATGTTCATTTAAATTTGAATTGGTTACTGTATCAAAGTCGATTTTCATTGCATAATCATTCACCAAGATACCTGGTGTGAAAAGGCAACCCTTTTTCATTAGACTACCCTTTCCTTTTTGATGTCCAACAAAAGCCTTTAGTATATATGATGCCAATAGCTCTGGACATCTTTGCCTTGACAATCGGTCTTCGCAACATTTGTTAAAAGAGGGCAAACACATCATAAAAATTTAGCAACTTGACAGGGAACGTTTGATTTATTGAACAACAAATGGCATAGATTGCACCCGCCTCTTTTCACTTCTTTTAATGTGCATAACTGGCACCGTGTGTGTATGTTGCATGAGCATGACATTTCATGGACGATTCCCTTCACTTCGCAGTCATTTCAATTCATTTCACGGTCAATTCCCATCACTTTACAGTCAATTCCCTTCATTTCATGGTCAATTCCATGCATTTCACAGTCATTTTACGGTCAATTCCCTTCACTTCACAGTCATTTTCATGCATTTCATGGTTAATTCACTTCACTTCACAATCATTTTTATGCATTTCACAGTCATTTTTGGCGATTTCGTTTCATTTCACGGTCATTTTCATGCATTTCACGTTCAATTCCCTTCACTTCACAATCATTTCCATGCATTTCATAGTCAATTCACTTCACTTCACGATCATTTCCATGCATTTCACGGTCAATTCCAGCAAAGTGAAAGGAATTGACCGTGAAATGCATTGAAATGACTATGAAATGAAACGGAATTGTCGGAAATAACCATGAAATGAAGCGAATTGACCATGAAAAAGCATGGAAATGATCGTGAAGTGAAGGGAATTGAACATGAAATGCATGGAAATGATCGTGAAATGAAATGGAATCACCAAAAATGACTGTGAAATGCATGGAAATGACCGTGAAGTGAAGGCAATTGACCATGAAATGCATGGAATTGACCGTGGAATGAAGGGAATTGACCGTGAAATGCACGGAATTGACCGTGAAGTGAAGGGAATTGACCGTAAAATGCATGGAAATGACCATGAAGTGAAGGGAATTATCCGTGAAATGAATTGAAATGACTGTGAAGTGAAGTGGAATCACCGGAAATGACCGTGAAGGGAATTGACTATAAAATGCATGGAAATGACCGTGAAGTGAAGAGAATTGACCGTGAAATGAATGGAAATGACCGTGAAGTGAAGCGAAATCATCGAAATTGACTGTGAAATGCATGGAATTGACTGTGAAATGAAGGGAATTGACCGTGAAATGCACGGAATTGACCATGAAGTGAAGGGAATTGACCATGAAGAGAAGGGAAATCGTCAAGATTGACCGTGAAGAGAAGGGGAATCATTAAGATTGACCGTGAAATGCATGAAATTGACTGTGAAATGAAGGAAAATAATCGTGAAATGAAGGGAATTGACCATGAAATGCATTGAAGTGACCGTGAAGTGAAAGGAAATCACTGGGATTGACCGTGAAATGAATGGAATGACCGTGAAGTGAAAGGGATTGACCATGAAATGAATTAAATTGACCGTGAAGTGAAGGGGAATCGTCGATATTTACCGTGAAATGCATGGTCGTACAGTGGTCAATTCCCTTCATTTCATGGTCAATTCCATGCATTTCACGGTCAATCCTCACAATTCCCCATATCTTCACAGTCAATTCCATGCATTTCATGGTCAATTCCCTTTACTTCAAGGTCAATTTCGTGCATTTCATGGTCAATTCCCTTCATTTCACGGTCAATTCCATGCATTTCACGGTCAATCTCGACAATTCCCCTTCACTTTACGATCAATTCAATGCATTTCATGGTCAATTCCTTTCACTTTATGATCAATTTCCTTCATTTCACGATCAATTTCATGCATTTCACGTTCAATTTTAGCAATTCCCCTTTACTTCACGGTCAATTCAATGCATTTCATGGTCAGTTCCCTTCACTTCACGGTCAATTCCGTGCATTTCACGGTCAATTTCATGCATTTCACGGTCAATTCCGATGATTCCCCTTCACTTCACAGTTAATTCAATTCATTTCACGGTCAATCCCCTTCACTTCATGGTTATTTCCATTCATTTCACAGTCAATCTCGACGATTCCCCTTCATGGTCAATTCAATTTATTTCACAGTCAATCCCCTTCACTTCACGGTTAGTTCCATTCATTTCATGGTCAATCCTGACTATTCCCTTTCACATTATGGTCAATTCCGTGCATTTCACAGTCAATTCCGACGATTCCACTTTACTTCACGGTTAATTCAATGAATTTCACGGTCAATTCCCTTCACTTCACAGTCAATTTTGTGCATTTCATGGTCAATTCCCTTCATTTCATTTCACGGTCAATTTCTCCTCGGGAGAAATTTACCACTGTACAACCCATTTATTTCATGCATTTCACGATCAATTCCCTTCATTTCACGGTCATTTCCATTCATTTCATGGTCAATCCCAGTGATTCCCTTTCACTTCACGATCAATTCAATGCATTTCATGGTCAATTCCCTTCAATTTTGGTGATTGACCATGAAATGCATGGAATTGACTGTGAAGTGATGGGGAATTGCCGGAATTGACCATGAAGTGCATGGAATTGACCTTGAAGTGAAGGGAATTGACGGTGAAATGCATTGAATTGACCGTGAAGTAAAGGGAATTAACCGTGAAATGCATGGAATTGACCATGAAATGAAGGGAATTGACCGTGAAATGCATGGAATTGACCATGATGTGAAGGGAATTGACCATGAAATGCATGGAATTGACCATGAAGTGATGGAGAAATGCCAGGATTGACCGTGAAATGCATGGAATTGACCGTGAAGTGAAGGGAATTTGCCAGAATTCACTACAAAATGCATGGAATTGATCATGAAGTTAATGCAATTTACCATGAACTGATTGAAATTGACCGTGAAGTGAATGAAATGAATTTTCGACCATCGACCTGATGGAATCTTGGAAAATAACTACGTTGGTTGGCTAGATTAGCTTCTCCTACCCCAAAATAATATGTGGTCCGTTAAGTAACTCATTATAGTTTAGGAGTATGCTTGTTAAATAAATAGACAAAGAAATGAATTAAAAGATGGAAAATTGACCGTACTCACCTCGAAGTTTGGGCAAATTACCTAGAACACTACAACACTTCATGTATTCCCAAAAGGGCCTTCTGACAGCTTTTGGAGTTTGTTTCGGACGAAAATGTCCCTGACCTTAGTTCAGTAGTTGCACGGTTTTCTACAAACTAAGAAGTTACGTAGTATTTAATGCTAGTAAAGTGATATGTACGGAACCCTTTTTGCGTGTGGGCAAGGACTAAACTCGTGGGGCCCATATTGATGTATGTGTATAATCCATACCATCCATCCTTTTTACCATGTTATTTTGGGGTTAGGGTCTAAATATCAGCATGACCCAAAGCTCGTGTGGGTCACATAATAGAAAATAATGGTGATAATGGAACCCTTTACTTTCCAGGCTCACCGTGATGTTTGTTAGAAGTAATCATCCCTACTGTCAGGACTTTTTGAGCCCACACCGAGTTAGTGTCTTTCTAGTTAGTAAAGAAGCCCCTTCCAGAGCTCATGATGTTTATTAGAAGTAGATACTACCCAAGTCAGGACTTTTTGGGCCCACGTCGAGTTGGCCAACAAGATGGACGAAACGGATCTCCCCATTGTTGGCCTCAAGCTATTGTACCAATGGTTATCCTTTCATTTGATAGTAAAGGAAGTGAACATGTAACAACCGTGACCTGGAAAAACTATAACCTATGACAACCATGACCCATATAATATGAGAACTACGATCCTTACTACATTACAATCACGACCCTTACCACATGGCAACCATGACCCAGGTATGGGTCGTGGTTTTCATGAGGAAAGGGTTGTGGTTGTCATGAGGTAAGAGTATGGTTGACCCATTTTTCTTTCTTTCCCAGTGTAAGTTGCGCGCGAGAGAGAAAATCGGATTGAGTACTCGGTTGGGCCCACATTAAATGTATGTGGTCTATCCATGCCATCCATCCAATTTAAGGGGTTGAGCCCAAAATTGAAGCATATCTAAAGATCAATTGGAGTATACCACAACCTTAATCTATAGCCTTCGATCCACTTACACTACCAAAAATGGATCGTGGTTGTCATGGGTCGTAGTTGTCATGTTATATGGGTCGTGGTTGTTATGTTATATAGGTCGTAGTTATCATGGGTCGTGGTTGTCATGTTATATGGATCGTAATTGTTATGTGGTAAGGGGCGTAGTTGTCAAGGGTTGTGGTTGTTATGTTATATGGGTCGTGATTGTCATGTTAAATGGGTCGTAGTTATTATATTATATGGGACATGGTTCTCATGTTATATGGGTCGTGGTTGTCATGTTATATGGGTCGTAGTTGTCATGTTATATGTTAGATCTGTCTTATTTTTCATATCAAGCCTTAAGATGAACTCACCAAATGGATGAACAGTTTGGATATAACATTTACCTTATGATCACAACAGATATATACTTGGTATGAGGTACACCAGCCAATCCGCTTCCTCTGATCCACGTCCATATTTGGGACGGAAACGGATTGGCTACTTCCTGCTGCTAATAGTCCTGTGGTTGGTGGTCAGTGCTCTGTGGGCCGACTATGATGTATGTGTTACATCCATTTCGTTCATCCATTTTTACAAATTATTTTAGAGTTTTATACCAAAAATGAGAGGGATATAAATCTCAAGTGGACTACACCACAAGAAAATAGTGGTAATTGGATAACCACTACCCATGACAACCATGACCCATATAACAGGACAACTGGGACCCATACAATATGACAACTGCAATCCATACAACTGCGACCCATATAACAGGAAAACTGTGATCCAAATAATAGGACAGCTACGACCGCGACCCATATAACAGGATAACTGCGACCCATATAGCATGACAACTGCGACCCATATAACAGGACAACTGCAACCCAAATAACATGATAACTGTGACCGCGATCCATATAACAGGATAACTGCGACCCATATAACATGACAACTGCGATCCATATAACCGCGACCCATATAATAGGATAATTGCAACTCAAATAACAGGACAACTGTGACCGCGACCCATATAACAGGATAACTACGACCCATATAACAAGACCCTCTAGATTAAAAGAAAAGGAAGGTTTCCCTCCCTTTCCTGCATATTACCAACAACAGATAGTTGTCCGGTGGATCGATCAGCCAATCACCAGCTTCATCCAGAGGGACAATCCAAGCCGTCCATCTTGAAGAGGGGGGCCACGACTCGTCCCAATGGATGGTCGTTCGTGAATGCTGGCGGTAAAGGCGGGGTGTTTTCTTTCCTGCACTTCCTTTCTTTTGTTTTTCTTTTAGAGTTGGGTTGATTTAGGATGGCCCATCATTCGATTGGATGAGATCTAAAACTACGCCCGAACGAGTCCCCTGCTGCTGCCATTTCTCAATTAAGTCCTTGAGTTTCACAGTTTGTGAGAAGCCCGACTGATCTGAGAATTTTCCGCACGGTGAGGGCATTTTCGGTTCCTTTCCAATGCCTCTGAAGGGTCGGAGTCTTTCTTCTTAGTATTTGGATGGCTTGGATTTGAATCAGGTCCAGTTCCTGATTGTGGAAAGTCTCGTGACGTGGCTGCATATCTTTTGGAGACGTTATGCGGAGGGATTCTTTGATTCCTGGAACCAGAAGACTTTACTGATTTCTTGGCTCTTTAGGTCGGAGTCGGATCTCCAACTAAAGTAGATCGGATGGCTGAGATGATTACTATTTGAGGAATGCGGGATTTTCGTAAGGCAAATCCAAAACAATTTCTATTTTTCAGATTTTACTCCCATGCACAGTCCGGTTGCGATTGGTTTTGTGCCCGTGTGGGAGTTGGTCTTTGTGTGGGGATGATTCATGTTTGATCAAAAATTTTCCCTCTTCAAGATGGACGACTTAGATTGTCCCTTTGGATGAAGCTGGCGATTGACTGATCGATCTAACGAACAGTTGTCCGTTGTTAAACCTTCCTTTTTTTTAAATCCCGAGGGTCCTGTTATATGAGTCGTAGTTATCCTGTTATATAGGTCGCGGTTATATAGATAGCAATTGTTATGTTATATGGGTCGCAGTTATCCTGTCATATGGGTCGTAGTTATCCTGTTATGTGGGTCGTGGTCGCAGTTGTCCTATTATTTGGGTTACAGTTGTCCTATTATATGGGTCGCGATTGTATGGATCGCAGTTGTCATGCTATATGGGTCGCAGTTATCCTGTTATATGGGTCGCGGTCGCAGTTGTCCTATTATTTAGGTTGCAGTTTTCTTGTTATGTGGGTCACGGTTGTATGGATCGCAGTTGTCATGTTATATGGGTCGCAGTTGTCCTGTTATATGGGACATAGTTGTCATGGATAGTGGTTATCCAATTACCATTATTTTCTTGTGGTGTGGTCCACTTGAGATTTTATCCCTCTCATTTTTTAGTATAAAACTCTAAAATAATCTGTAAAAATGGATGAACGGAATGGATGTAACACATACATCATAGTCGGCCCACAGAGCATCGACCATCGGCCACGGGGCTATTAGTAGTGGGAAGTAGCCAATCCGTTTCCGTCCCGGATAAGTACGTGGATCAAAGGAAGTGGATTGGCCGGTGTACCTCACATTAGCTATATAGCTGTTGTGATCATGAGGTATATGTTATATCCAAACTGTTTATCCATTTGGTGAGTTCGTCTTAAGGCTTGATATGAAAAACAAGACAGATCTAACATATAACATGACAACCACGACCTATATAATATGATAACTACGACCCATTTAACATAACAATCACGACCCATATAACATGACAACCATAATCCATGACAACTACGACCCTTACCACATGACATCCACGACCTATATAACATGACAACCACGACCCATGATAACTGCGACCTATATAACATAACAACCATGACTCATATAACATGACAACTTCGACCCATGACAACCACGATCCATTTTTGGTAGTGTAAATGGATCGAAGACTTTATATTAAGATCGTGATATACTCCAATTAATCTTTGGATATGCTTCAATTTTGGGCTCAACCCCTTAAATTGGATGAAAAAAATGAATGGATGGCGTGGATAGACCACATACATTTAAGATGGGCCCAACCGAGTACTCAATCTAATTTCCTCTCTCGCGCACTACTTACACTGGGAAAGAAAGACAAACAGATCAACCACACTCTTACCTCATGATAACCACAACCCTTTCCTCATGAAGACCACGACCCATATACCTGGGTCGTAGTTGTCATGTGGTAAGGTCGTGATTGTAATGTACTAAGGGTCGTAGTTCTCATGTTATATGGGTCGTAGTTTTCCCAGGTCGCGATTGTTACATGTTCACTTCCTTTAGTATCAAATGAAAGGATAACCATTGGTACAATAGCCTGAGGCCAACAATGGGGAGATCCGTTCCGTCCGTCTTGTCAGCTAACTCGGCATGGGCCCAAAAAGTCCTGACTTGGGCAGTGTCCACTTCTAACAAACATCACGGTGAACCTAAAAAGTTTCAACAACAGGTTCTATTGTCACAATTATTTTCTATTATGTGACCCACGCGAGCTCTGGATTAGGCTGATATTTAGGCCCTAGCTCTAAAATGACATGGTAAAAAGGATGGACGATATGAATTATATATATACATCAATATGGGCCCCACGAGTTTAGTCCTTGCCCACGCGCAAAAAGGGTTTCATATACATCACTTTACTAGCATTAAATACTACGTAACTTCTTACTCCCTAAAAAATCATGCACCTATTGAACAAAGGTCGGACATTTTCGTTCGAAACAAACTCCAAAAGCTATCAGAAGGCCCTTCTGGGAATACATGGAGTGTTGTAGCGTAATTTGCCCAAACTTCAAAGTGAGTACAGTTAATTTCCTTTAAAAGATAGAAAATTATTTTTTATATACTTATATATACATATTTACATAATTATGTATTAGAGAAAAATGTAAGGGAGAAAAATTCCGACGGTAGTACTGCGGCAGTCTAGGCTCTTTTTTGTGGAATCTTTATTGCTTTTGTGGGTCCCATCACGAGGTCTGTGTTATATCCAAACCGTCCATCTATTTGGCGAGCTCATACTAAGGCTTGAGACAAAAAATAAGACAGATCTAACTATCAAATGGACCACACTGTAAAAGGCAGTGGGGAATGTCTACCATTGAAACCCTTTTAGGGGTTACAGACGTTTTAGATCATTATAAAATTTATTTTTCCTCTTCATCCAGGTCTTTGTGACCTTATAAATAGATTGGATGGAAAATAAATGTTATGGTGGGCCCTACAAAATTTTTAACAATGAAAATCAATTTTCCCGCTGCTCTTTGTGGTGTGGTCCAGTTGATCTTTGGATATGTTTTTTTATTTTTTTTATTTTTATAATGCTCCGAAATGATCTCGAAATATGGATGAACATTGTGGATATAATAAATATATAACTGTGGGGCCATGTAACGTGGATCTCTTTTTAACCGTTCGTACAACTCGGAGTTCGAGGAGTGTCAGCGCTTGTCTCTGATCCGCTTGAAGGAAAAAGCTGGGGCATTTTTGACCTTTGGCAAGTCGTCCGTACATCTGGGGCTTATTTTGGTCAGTAAAATCGAGTGGGCTTAAGTGGGTAAATGGGCCATAGATGGGTCGTACAGTGGTAAATTTCTCTTTGACCAACTGTCATGCTTTTTGCACTTTGAGTTATCAGATACTCTGGCTGGAGTGTGATGAGTCGAACTCGTGCGTACACGTGGAATATATATAGTTGAAATTAAACTGTCCAAATCCATTGACCCACTGTGGATAGGCCATAAAATTGTAATCGGATCGATTTGAAAGATGTTAACCCCTGATCGATAGACATTTTTTTGTGGAATATGCAGTTGACTATTTGTGTTTTATCCGTCCAGAATATGTCAATCGAGCGTCAAGTTTCGAAATCACAACCGTTTAAGCTTTGACTAGTAAATCCATATAAAGTAGGGCCCACTGTTTGTTCAATGCAATTTCAGTTAAGTAGGTCCCATGTGTACAATTTCTAACTGCATGCGCATGATCCATCACACTTTGCCAGAGCATTATTCTCTTTTTGCCCCTAAAATTTAATGAGAAATTTCCAACTGTACGACAAGTATATGGCCCATTCTCGAGATGAAGCCCACCCCATTTTACTTTCCAAGACTACTCCCCAGGTGTACGGACGCCTTCCCAAAGGCCGAAAATGCCCCTACTTTTTCCTTTAAGCGGATCGGCCGCTGCTCGAAGACGAGCGCTGACGCTCATCGAACTCTGAGTTATACGAACAGTTCAAAAGAGATCAACGATACATGGTCCCCACAGTTATGTATTTATTATATCCACAATGTTCATCCATGTTTCGAGATCATTTCGGAGCATTATCCTAAGAAAAAAAAAATCATATCCAAAGATCAGCTGGACCACACCACAAAGAGCAGCAGAAAATTGATTTTTGCTGTTGAAACTTTTGTAGGGCCCACCATAACGTTTATTTTCCATCCAATCTATTCATGAGGTCACAAATACCTGGATGAATAGGAAAAATAAATTTCTTAATGATCCAAAACTTCCATGACCCTTGAAAGGATTTCAACGGTAAACGTTCAAAGCAGAATGGTAATGTCATTTGGTACGGTAAGACCTCTGGCTATGGATACCATAATTCGTAGCAATAGAGTCTATTTGGGGTAGGCGCGCCAAACTAGCGGCCCCCTGCGCCACTTGCTAGCCTGTCTAGCGAGGCCACGTCGATCTGGCAGGGCACGCCCATAGGGTGGTCCCTATGGCTACGGATAATAACTGTAGCTAAAATCCGTAACAATAGATTTTTTTATTTATTTATTATTATTATTTTTTTTACTACATGGAGAAATTTATTCTACCTATAATTTTCTCTAACACATATTTATATAAATATGTATATATAAGCATATAAAATTTTTTTCTTTTTTTATTTTCCATTTCTTTCTTTATTCATTTAACAAGAATATCTTCTAAAATAAAATTAGTTACTTGATGTACCCTATATGATTTTGGGGTAGAAGAAGCTACTTTAACCAACCAATCTGGTTATTTTTCAAGATTTCATCAGCTCGATGATCGAAAATCCATTTCATTCACTTAGCGGTCAATTTCGTTCATTTCATTTACATGCATTTCACGGTCATTTCGCTTCAATTCATGATCACTTCCATGCATTTCACGGTCATTGTAAGACCCGTATCTTGGTCCGTACCTTTTCGTACACTTTCGCGGTCTTACCGGTCGAATTCCGGCAACTTTCGACCCTTAATCGATATCGACGCGCGACCCTGATTCATGTGCCGACAACCCGAGTCGACTCAACCCGAGACCAATACTATAGCGACCGCACCGTCGCCGCGGTTCCGATACCGCGACTCGCGCGCCGAGGCGATACCCTGATCAAGAGTTATGGGCCAACGTTCGGTACGAGAAAATGCCGCGCGTTGCGAAAACCAAGGAAATCTCAACGATGTGTCACATCAATCAAATCAATCCCATCAATCAATCACCCATCAACCCATCACATGTCAAGTACACATCACTTCCATCCCTTTTCCCAAGCAACCACAAAAGTCTCCTAAACCCATACCTCTCTTACACAAAAAGCCAACAAAGTCTTCTTAACCCATACCTTTCTTACACAAAAGGTCAAAAAGTCAAGTTTTTCTTACAACACCATCACTCACCCATCCATCCATCACTCTCTCTCTCCCTTTACATCACTCTCTCTCTTTCTCTCTTTCTCATTTCAAAATTTCCAAGCAACAAAGGATTTTCAAAACTCCATACGTATGGAATTTCTCCAAAGTCCCTAAGCTCTAAGTGGCCCACCTTTCTACCCCAAAATCTCTCATCTCAACCCTCCATTCTTCATCTTAGCCATTGAAGTTGAAGACAAGGTGCCAAGGAACCCCTAGGAGCGAGAAGATCGGACGGTGGGTGCCTCTTTAGGGTAGTTTTTATTATTTTTATGGTGGACCAAGTGAGGCCCACCGATCAATGGTGTGGATCTCACTTGGGACCCTAATATGTGGCCGATGGACCACTTGGATCATCATGATCGTTCCATGATGGGGCCATTCTCCATGTACCCCATCATGATGCTTATTTTCATTTAGAAATGTCATCTAGACCGTCCGTATCGGTGGAGAATGGATCTCTACCGTTGATTTACATTTTTAATGGTCCCATGTGCAAGGGATCCATTTATTGTATATTTCATTGCAAGGGAGGGCCCATAATGACGGGGTCCCTCCATCACAAGCCGTGTCCCACTCTCCATGTCTCTCTCTCTCTCTCTCTCTCTCTCTCTCTCTCTCTCTTTATTTCTTTTTATTCTGTATTATTTTTATGGCATGTGATAAGGTGGTGTGGCCCACTTGAATGGATCCCACTTTGACATATTTATTTTTATTCAAGTGGGGCCCACCTTGGCCGTTACTCCCATGCCACCCATCAGTGGGGAGTCCACTTCATCAGGGCCCACATACAAAAAAAAAATAAATTTTAATACATCGTCCAGCGTCTGGGACGTTGGACGTTTTTTTTTTTAGGAAAGAAGAAAAGGGAAGAAAAGAAGGCTTTTTGGGTGTTCCCTTGCATAGGCCCCACCATGATGTATTTGAGTAATCCAAGCCGTCCATCCTCTTACCTACGGTGTTTTAGCCGTTGGGTACAAGTTTGGGGTTGATTGGAAGACTTGGTGGGCCATAATATCAACGAATGCATCACTACCATTCAAGATCATTATTTGGTTTTATTTTACTTTCTAAGCATCCAAAAAATTCAAACTCTGGACTCATTTGGACGGCCTAGGGCCACTGATCGCAATGGCCGGGGCGGATTTCATTTTAGCGGGCCTCACACGTGAAAAACCACGGGAAAACAATTTTCCCAAAATTTTAAAATAAATGAGAAAGAGGCTCTGCCTCCTGTGTCAGCGCCCAGCGCTTGCACGCAGGCGCGTGCAGCCTGGCGACGGGCGGGCGGATGCTGTGGACCCACGGCTCCAGCCGTGGGCCCCACCTTGATGTTTTTATGCCATACCAACCGTTCATCTGGTGGGCCACCCCCTACTGTGGCCCCCCTCCAAGTATCAGACTGATCCGATACTCAGGTGGCCCACACCATAGGAAACAGTGTGAATAAACATCCACCATTGAAACTCTTCCTAGGGCCCACAGAAGTTTCGAATCAAGCTGAAATTTATGTTTTTCCTTCATCCAGGTCTGAGTGGCCTTATGAATGGGTTGGATTTCAAACAGATATTACGGTGGGCCACATTTGTGGGACCCACGTGGATGTATGTGCCAAGTCCACCGTCCAACGGACAGTGGCACTCACTGCGGTGGCGCCCCCCCCCCCTCTTGCTTGCGTGCCTTCACCGTCCAGCGGACGGTGGGGCCCTGGGTAATGTATGTGTTTTTATCCGCACTGTCCATTGGACAGTGGGACCCACCATGATGCATGTAATGCATCTAAACCGTCCATCCACTTAGTGAGATCATTTTAATGCATGAATTATTAGGTGGGTGGGCCATTCATATGGGTTTGGCCCATTTAATTTGTAATAGGCCTATGGGATTGGGCCCATTTGAATTTCAAAAGGGCTATGGGCTAGGCTCATTTGGCTTATGAAATGCTTATGGGCTAGGCCCATTGGATCCACTTAAGGCCTAGGATCCTAGGCCCATTTAATGTACTTCAAGGCCCATGTAATTGAACCTTTTTGTTGAAATTTTAAAAAGCCTATGGAAGTAGGCCATTTGATATATTGTAAGGCCCATGCGACTAAATCCATTTGATTATAAAAGGGTCCATGAGATTAGGCCCACTTTGATATACATGCAAGCTCATGGATTAGGCCCATTTGAATTGTTTAAGGCCTAGGGATTTAGGCCCATTCGACTCATATAAGGCCTCTGGGTTGAGGCCCATTTGATATACATTTGGGGGCCCAATTGGGGTGACCCATTTGATACAGATTAGACTCATATGACTAGGTCCAATTGATACAATCCAAGGCCCATGGGTTTTGACCCATTGCAATGCACATAAGACCCATTGTTGTGGCCCATTTATGTGGCCCATCTGATGATTAAAAAGGCCCATAGGATATGGCCCATTTGACATATATATGAAAAGCCCAATGGGATGAACCTAAGGTCCATTGCAATGTGTAATCCCAATACCGATTATGTAGCGATATTTAAGAAGATCGTACCTGGGATGCAATGTTGGTTTGACGTCCACATTGTGAGTGTAATGTTGGTTGGATGTCCACTTTACGACTCTCCTTAGGGTCCATTACTAGGCCGTACTTATCATATTTAGGCCGTCCAGGTCCATCTGCATTGTAAATAGTTCATTTTGTTATAACATGTTTTAGTACAGTTCATGACTCATGATCATACGCATCATATGTATGCTTGACGTGAGAATTGTCTGATCATAGCATTTGCTTTCGGGCAGGTTGTTTATGGGCTCCCGGTTAGGCGGTGTTGCCCTACATGAGCGCACGGTATGCGTAGGATTGGTTGCATGACTGGATAGCGTGATTCATGCATTCCGCATTTGTGTAATATGGTTATTGAACGCCCTAGCGGCATCAGGGCCGTAGCCTCCACAGACGCATCGTGGTTGGCAGGATTGGATACCGAAAATCTTATTCTACATGGAGTACTATAGATATCCCTGGGTGAAAGTCCCTAAACCCTTATGGTACCAAGAGGTTGCTCCAACGTCTAGACCGAGTGGGTAGATGAGCACTGAATGCCGAATACCAGTTGGCTGTGCTCTCCACTGTGTCGTGGTCGGTTGGAAGGGGGTGCGGCCTTACCCGCCCGAGTGTAGGGGGCAATGCTAGGCTGAGTTTGACCAGCTCGAGGAATGGGTCCGCTATCGACGAGTCGCGCCCGATATTGGCAGACGGATAGTGAGGTCTCTTCCACTTACCTTATTGTGCGTGATGTGGCGGCAATCTGGTTTAGAGTGTACTAGACCCCGGTGATATTCCATACTTTGAGCTGTATTGATGTGTGGACATAGATGAGGACCTGTATGCTTGAGTTGCATTGCATATAGCATGGCCTTTGGTGGCCGATACCATTCATGTCATGCATTGTATAGCCTTGGTACGGCTCATGATGTTATGGTTCATTTGTATATTCCGCATCACTCTGTCATTTGCAGGTTCATATTACTACCTTGCGCACACACTTTCACCACCCTCTAAGCTTTCTGTAAGCTTATGCACGACCGTTGCGTGCAGGTGACGTTGGATCACAGCAGCGTTGAGGCAGGAGCACGTTGCTGAGCATTTTGGAGTTTTTGTACTTTACCACTGTATTTCCCTTTATGCTCATTGTACTTGTAAAGTTTTTGATCATAGTGAAAATGTAATGGATTTCTTGGTTGTTGTTTGTGGGTTATGCCTTTGGTTATGCTTATTACGAATCAAATTGATATTTAAAATCCTCCTCGTAGCATCCCAGGATCGGAACCTAGCGAATGGGAGCTAGGAGCCGGGAATGGGGTTCTACGGAGGCTGTCGGCGCCGGATTCGGCGATCGGGAATTTTGTGAGCCCGGTTTCCGAGTTTGGGGCGTGATAGTCATCCGAAACATTTTCGTGTTGATTCACGGTCATTTCGAGGCATTTCACGGTCAAACTCCTTTACTTCACATTCATTTGCATGCATTTCATGGTCATTTCGCTTCAATTCATGCTCACTTCCATGCATTTCATGGTCATCCAAAACATTTTTGTGTTGATTCACAGTCATTTTGAGGCATTTCACGGTCAAACTCCTTCACTTCATGGTCATTTGCATGCATTTCAC
This sequence comes from Magnolia kwangsiensis, assembly GCA_037074715.1. Taxonomy (NCBI): domain Eukaryota; kingdom Viridiplantae; phylum Streptophyta; class Magnoliopsida; order Magnoliales; family Magnoliaceae; genus Magnolia; species Magnolia kwangsiensis. The sequence continues at coordinate 7,424,260 of CM073575.1, read as the reverse complement.
GGTCATTTCGCTTTAATTCATGATTACTTCCATGCATTTCATGGTCATCCGAAACAATTCCGTGTTGATTCACGGTCATTTCGAGGCATTTCACGGTCATCCGAAACAATTTCGTGTTGATTCACGGTCATTTTGAGGCATTTCACAGTCAAACTCCTTCACTTCACGGTCATTTACATGCATTTCACGGTCATTTCGCTTCAATTCATGATCACTTCCATGCATTTCACAGTCATCCGAAACATTTCTGTGTTGATTCACGGTCACTCCTTCACTTCACGGTCAAACTCCTTCACTTCAGGGTCATTTGCATGCATTTCACGGTCAATTTGCTTCAATTCATGATCACTTTCACGCATTTCACGGTCATCCAAAATAATTTCGTGTTGATTCACAGTCATTTCGAGGCATTTCATGGTCAAACTCCTTCACTTCATGGTCATTTGCATGCATTTCACTTCAATTTATGATCACTTTCATGCATTTCACGGTCATCCGAAACAATTTCGTGTTGATTCACGGTCATTTCGAGACATTTCACGGTCAAACTCCTTCACTTCACGGTCATTTGCATGCATTTCACGGTCATTTCGCTTCAATTTATGATCACTTCCATGCATTTCACGGTCATCCGAAACAATTTCGTGTTGATTCACGGTCATTTCGAGGCATTTCATGGTCAAACTCCTTCACTTCACGGTCATTTGCATGCATTTCACGGTCATTTTGCTTCAATTCATCATCACTTTCATGCATTTCACGGTCATCTGAAACAATTCCGTGTTGATTCACAGTCATTTCGAGGCATTTCACAGTCAAACTCCTTCACTTCATGGTCATTTGCATGCATTTCACAGTCATTTCGCTTCAATTCATGATCACTTCCATGCATTTCACGGTCATCCGAAACAATTCCGTGTTAATTCACGGTCATTTCAAGGCATTTCACGGTCAAACTCCTTTACTTCACGGTCATTTGCATGCATTTCATGGTCATTTCGCTTCAATTCATCATCACTTTCATGCATTTTATGGTCATCCGAAACAATTTCATGTTGATTCACGGTCATTTCGAGGCATTTCACAGTCAAACTCCTTCACTTCACGATCATTTGCATGCATTTCACGATCATTTCGCTTCAATTCATAATCACTTCCATGCATTTCACAATTCCATGTTGATTCACGGTCATTTCGAGGCATTTTATGGTCAAACTCCTTCACTTCACGGTCATTTGCATGCATTTCATGGCCATTTCGCTTTAATTCATGATCACTTCCATGCATTTCACGGTCGTCCAAAACAATTTCGTGTTGATTCACGATCATTTCGAGGCATTTCACCGTCAAACTCCTTCACTTCACGGTCATTTGCATGCTTTTCACGGTCATTTCGCTTCAATTCATGATCACTTCCATGCATTTCACGGTCATTCCAACTATTTCGTGTTGATTCACGGTCAAACTCCTTCACTTCACGGTCATTTGCATGCATTTCACGGTCATTTCCATGCATTTTGTGGTCCAATCGCTTCACTTCATGGTCATTTCCATGCATTTCACGGTCATTCCCGGCAATTTCGTGTTGATTCACGGTCATTTCTCTAAACCTTAACCAACACCCTAACTTAAACCTATACTTATGACCTGAACCTATTGTCAAATCCCAAAACTTATAACTTAAACCTAAACCCAAAACCTTAACGTAAACCTGTAACCTATAACAAATGACCTTAACCTACACCCTAACCTTAACCTATAACCTATAACCTAAACCTATTCTCAAATCTCAAAGGTTATAGGTTTTAGTTTAGGTTATAGGTTATAGGTTTAGGTTTAGGTTTTGGGTTTTGAGAATGGGTTCGGGTTTAGGTTATAAGTTTTGGTTTCGGTTGAGGTTGTAGGTTAACGGTTTAGGTTAAGGTTTAGGTTTAGGTTATAGGTTTTTGGATTTGAGAATGGGTTCGGGTTTAGGCTATAGGTTTTGGTTTTGGTTTAGGTTATGGGTTTTGGGATTTGAGAATGGGTTCGTGTTTAAGTTATAGGTTTTGGTTTAGGTTATAGCTTTTGGGATTTAAGAATGGGTTTAGGTTTAGGTTATAAGTATAGGTTTATGTTAGGTTATAGGTTAAGGTTTAGGGAATTGAGTTTAGGTTTAGGCTAAGGTTTAGGTTTAAGGAATTGAGTTTAGGTTATAGGTTTAGGGAAAAGTTAGGTTTAAGTTATAGGTTTTGAGATTTGAGAATAGTTTTAGGTTATAAGTATAAGTTTAGGTTTAGGTTATATGTTAAGGTTTAGGGATTTGAGTTTAGGTTATAGGATTAGGTTTAGGTTTAGGTTTAGGGATTTGAGTTTAGGTTATAGGCTTAGGCTTAGGTTTTAGGTTTTACGTTTAGGTTTAGGTTTGGGTTTGGGTTTTGGGATTTGAGAATGGGTTCGGGTTTAGGTTATAGGTTTTGGTTTCGGTTTAGGTTATAGGTTTTGAGATTTGATAATGGGTTCGGGTTTAGGTTACAGGTTTTGGTTTTGGTTTAGGTTATAGGTTTTGGGATTTGATAATAAGTTCGGGTTTAGGTTATAGGTTTTAGTTTTGGTTTAGGTTATACGTTTTGATTTAGGTTATAGGTTAATGGTTTAGGTTTAGGTTATAGATTTTTGGATTTGAGAATGGGTTTGGGTTTAGGCTATAGGTTTTGGTTTTGGTTTAGGTTATAGGTTTTGGGATTTAAGAATGGGTCCGGGTTTAAGTTATAGGTTTTGATTTTGGTTTTAGTTTAGGTTATAAGTTATAGGCTTAGGTTAAGGTTTAGGTTTAGGTTTAGGTTAAGGTTTTGCATGCATTTCATGGTCAATTTGCTTCACTTCATGGTCATTTCCATGTATTTCACGATCATTCCCGTCTATTCCGTATTGATTCACGATCATTTCGACGCATTTCACGGTTATGCCCCTTCATTTTACGGTCATTTCCGTGCATTTCACGGTCCAATCGCTACACTTCACCATGAAATGCGTCTAAATGACTGTGAGTCAACACGGAATAGGCGGGAATGACCGTGAAATGCATGAAAATGACCGTGACGTGAAGCGAATTGACCGTGAAATGCATGAAAATTACCGTGAAGTGAAGGGAATTGACCGTGAAATGCATGGAAATGACCGTGAATCAAAACAGAATCGTCGGGATTGACCGTGAAATGCATGAAAATGACCGTGAAGTGAAGCGAATTAATCGTGAAATGCATGAAAATGACTGTGAAGTGAAGGGAATTGACCGTGAAATGCATGGAAATGACCATGAATCAAAACGGAATCGCCGGGATTGACCATGAAATGCATGAAAATGACAGTGAAGTGAAACGAATTGACCGTGAAATGCATGAAAATGACCATGAAGTGAAGGGAATTGACCGTTAAATGCATGGAAATGACCATGAAGTGAAGGGAATTGACCATGAAATGCATAGAATTGATCGCGAAGTAAATGAAATGAGCGAAATTGACCGCGAACTGATCGAAATTGAACATGAGGTGAATGAAATGAATTTTCGAGCATCGACCTGATGGAATCTTGAAAAATAACCAGGTTGGTTGGCTAAAGTAGCTTCTCCTACCCCAAAATCATATAGGGTACGTCAAGTAACTAATTTTGGTTTAGAAGATACTCTTGTTAAATGAAAAAAGAAAGAAATGAAAAAAAAAAGAGAGAAAAAAAATTTTATATGCTTATATATATATATATATATATATATATATATATATATATATATATATATATATATATATATATATTATCTAAATATGTATTAGAAAAAATTATAAGTAAAATGAAGTTCTCCATGTAAAATAAATAAATAAATTCATAGAGGGGCACAAACTACAGTTATGGCTACGGTTATAATCCGTAGCTATAGGAGTCGTCAGGTGGGCGTGGCCTCGCTAGATCGACGCGCTCCTGCCGGATATGTCAGCGAGTGGCACGGGTGCTCCAGTTCGGCGCGCCCACCCCGGACAGGCACCTTTGGCTATGGATTTTTCTGGATATAGCTACGGTTATAATTCGTAGCAAATCACTTTGTATCCAATAAAATAAAAATCTGTTTTTTTTTTTAATGTCGAATTTTTATTTTTATTTTGTCCCATCATGAGGTCTATGTTATATCCAAACTGTACATCTATTTGGCGAGTTCATATTAAGGCTTGAGACGAAAAATAAGACAGATCTAACTACCAAGTGGACCACACTTTAAAAGGCAGTGGGGAATTGAACGTCTACCATTGAAACCCTTTTAGGGGTTATAGAAGTTTTGGATCATTATGAAAAAAAAATTTCCTCTTCATCCAGGTCTTTGTGACCTTATGAATAGATTGGATGGAAAATAAATGCTATGGTAGGCCCTACAAAATTTTCAACGGTGAAATTCAATTTTCTGCTGCTCTTTGTGGTGTGGTCTAGTTGATCTTTGGATATGATTTTTTTTTTGGATAATGCTCCGAAATGATCTCAAACTATGGATGAACGTTATGGATATAATAAATACATAACTATGGGGCCCAATCTTAAACCCAAACTTAAACCCAAACCTAAATCCAAACCTAAACCTAAACTTGAAAACCCAAACTTAAACCCAATCCCGAACCTGAACCCGATTTTCTAAACCTAAACCATAACCCATTCTTAAATCCGAAAACCTATAACCTAAACCAAAACCTATAACCTAAACCCAAACCCATTATCAAATCCCAAAACCAATAACCAAAACCAAAACCAAAACCTATAACCTAAACCTGAACCCATTATCAAATCCCAAAACCTCTAACCTAAACCTAAACCTTAACCTAAACCAAAACCTATAACCTAAACCAAAACCAAAACCTATAACCTAACCCGAACCCATTCTCAAATCTCAAAACTTATAACCTAAATCAAAACCTAAACCAAAACCTTAACCTAAACCTATAACCTATAACCTAAACCAAAATCAAAACCTATAACCTAAACCCGAACCCATTCTCAAATCCCAAAACCTATAACCTAAACCTAAACCAAAACTTATAACCTAAACCCGAACCCATTCTCAAATCTCAAAACCTCTAACCTAAACCAAAACCTTAACCAAAACCAAAACCAAAACCTATAACCTAACCCGATCCCATTCTCAAATCTCAAAACCTATAACTAAAACCTTAACCTAAACCTATAACCTATAACCTAAACCAAAACCAAAAACCTATAACCTAAACCCAAACCCATTCTCAAATCTCAAAACCTATAACCTAAACCTAAACCAAAACCTTAACCTAAACCTATAACCTATAACCTAAACCAAAACCTATAACCTAAACTTAAACCTTAACCTAAACTAAAACCTTTAACCTAAACCAGAACCAAAACCTATAACATAAACCCGAACCCATTCTCAAATCTCAAAACCTATAACCTAAACCTAAACCAAAACCTTAACCTAAACCTATAACCTATAACCTAAACCAAAACCAAAACCTATAACTTAAACCCGAACCCATTCTCAAATCTCAAAACCTTAACCTAAACCTTAACCTATAACCTATAACCTAAACCAAAACCTATAACTAAAACCAAAACCAAAACCTATAACCTAAACCTAAACCCATTCTCAAATCCCAAAACCTATAACCTAAACTAAAACTAAAACTCATAGCCTAAACCCGAACCCATTCTCAAAACCAAAACCTATAACTTAAACCTGAACCCATTCTTAAATCCCAAAACCTATAACCTAAACCAAAACCTATAACCTTAACTAAAACCAAAACCTATAGTCTAAACCTGAACTCATTCTTAAATCCAAAAACCTATAACCTAAACCTAAACCTTAACCTAAACCGTTAACCTAAACCTTAACCTAAACCGTTAACCTATAACCTAAACCGAAACCAAAACTTATAACCTAAACCCGAACCCATTCTCAAATCCTAAAACATAAACCTAAACTATAACCTAAACCTATAACCTATAACCTAAACCAAAACCAAAACCTATAACCTAAACCCGAACCTATTCTCAAATCCCAAAACTTATAACCTAAACCAAAACCAAAACCTATAGCTTAAACCCGAACCCATTCTCAAATCCAAAAACCTATAACCTAAACCTAAACCTTAACCTAAACCGTTAACTTATAACCTAAACCGAAACCAAAATCTATAACCTAAACCCGAACCCATTCTCAAATCCCAAAACATAAACCGTGAAATGAACACGGAATCGCTAGGAATGACCGTGAAATGCATGGAAATGACGGTGAAGTGAAGTGAAATGACCACAAGTGTGTGGAAATGGCCGTGAAGTGAAGTGAATTGACCATGAAGTGCGTCGAATTGGCCGTGAATGAACACAAAATCGCAGGGAATGACCGTGAAATGCATAGAAATGATGGTGAAGTTAAGTGAATTGACCATGAAGTGCTTGGAAATGGCCGTGAAGTGAAGTGAATTGACCGTGAAGTGCGTCAAATTGATCGTGAATGAACACGGAATCGCTGGGAATGACCGTGAAATGCATGGAAATGACGGTGAAGTGAAGTGAAATGACCGCGAAGTGCGTGAAAATGGCCATGAAGTGAAGTGAATTGACTGTGAAGTGCGTCAAATTGACTATGAATGAACACGGAATCGCTAGGAATGACCATGAAATGCATGGAAATGACGGTGAAGTGAAGTGAAATGACCGCGAAGTATATGAAAATGGCCGTGAAGTGGATTTTTAACCATCGACCCGATGAAATCTCAAAAAATTAATATGTTGGTTGGCTAAATTAGCTTCTCCTACCCCAAAATCATATATGGTACGTTATGTAACTCATTCTAATTTAGGAGATATGCTTGTTAAATAAATAGACAAAGAAATGAATTAAGAGATAGAAAAATATTTTTATATACTTATATATACATATTTACTTAATTATGTATTTGAGAAAAATGTAAGGGAGAAAAAGTCCTCCCCGATAACAAAAAAAAAAGCCAACCTGTGGTTATTTTTATTATTTTTTTATTTTTTATTATGTTTTTTGTTTTTGTCGATCCCATCATGAGGTCTGTGTTATATTCAAACCGTCCATCTATTTTGAGATCTCATATTAAGGTTTGGGATGAAAAATAAGATACATCTAACTATCAAGTGGACCACACTATAAAAGGTAGTTGGGAATTGAATATATACCGTTGAAACCCTTTTAGGGGTCATGAAAGTTTTAGATCATTATGAAATTTATTTTTCCTCTTCGTATGGGTTTTTATGACCTTATGAATAGATTGGATTGAAAATAAATATTACGGTGGGCCCTACAAAAGTTTCAAGGTGAAAATCAATTTTCTGCTACTCTTTGTGGTGTGGTTTAGTTGATCTTTAGATACGATTTTTTTTTTTTTTTTGGATAATGCTTTGAAATGATCTCAAAATATGGATGAACATTGTGGATATAATAAACACATAACTTTTGGGCCCATGTAACGTTGATCTCCTTTGAACCGTTCGCACAACTGGGAGTTCGAGGAGCGCTAGCGCTTGAAAGAAAAAAGCGAGAGTATTTTTGACCTTTTGCAAGGTGTCCGTACACCTGAGGAGTATTCTTGAAAAGTAAAATAGGGTGGGCTTCGTCTCGGAAACGTGCCATATACTAATCGTACAGTTAGAAATTTCTGAAAATTTAATCTATGCACTAAGCACAGGACGTGGTGGGTACGATGACCGAGAATCTTCGCTTCAGTTTTGAGAGAAGCTTTATACTCTGGCAGAGTATGATGGATGGTACGCATGCGCTCAAAAATTATTTAGAGGATGCAAACCTTGCATATAATTAATTCAAATTTAACTGTCCAGATTACGGGTCCCGAATTAGATTCATTAAGCACGAAAATTTATGATCATTTGATGAGGTGATTCCTGGATGGGTAGACATTTATTGGACGGTTAAACAAGTAACTACGCATGAGGGGCAAGGATAGTTCAATTTATCTTATTCTAGGCTGTGGCCTTTCTCGCTTTAATTTAAGTTAACATATGCCACCTGGACAATCCCTCAGTGACTGTGTATCAAGCGTCATAGTCTAAAAGAGCATCAAACTAGGGAGGATGAAACAGGTAGGACCGAAAGTCGGGGGTTGGGCTAGGTTGGGTTGGGTTGGGTTGGGTTGGGTTGGGTTGGGTTGGTGCTTAACCATAGGATAATCCAAAGGCTTCTGTACCTCAACCCTGACATAATCTAACCTAACCAATTTCAAGATAAGAATTCTCGACTCAAGCAGCCTTAGTTGGATTGAACGGGTCAATCAAGTATATACATGCAAATATTTTCACTATTATATTAGTTTATTATATTTTAATATATTTTATAGTTTTATATTTTATATCTATAATTTTATTAATTATATAAATGATTATTTATATAAAAATATTTAGTTTTTTCTAAATAAACAAGTTAAAATATAGAATAATTATTTCTTTAAAAGCCATGCTATATAGCACGCAATATATTTGGGGGAGAGAAACTTGGTGTATCTTGTTAGCTTAATCATCTGAGATGATATGGACCAATGAGACCTTAAAACATTTGAAATAACTTCTATATTGAACTGATACGGGTTGGGTTGAGCAACTTAAGACTTCAACTAGAGCGTTCAAGTTTTATTAGATTGGTATAGCCCAAGCTTGAGATCGAAGTCGATAGATCCTACCTGAGCCCAACTCAATGCCAGGTCAGCCACAGGTCATCGGTTCAACCCGGCCAACTTTCCGCCCTAATAAGAAGCTAGTGAAAAATGAGAACTTTTACATACGTTGTTTATTACAAAAGCGCCATTTGCAATCAAAATGTGTCTTTATAGCTGATGATTAGAGTCAATCTGGTAACACCTTAGTCGGTGTTACCATTATCATGTGGGGCTTACCTTGATGAATGTATTATATATCCATGCTGCCCATTTATGTTTCCACCTCATTTTAAGACGTTATGCCAAAGTTCAAGCAGATCCAAATCTCTGGTGGACCACACCACTGTAAAAAGTGATAAATAATCATTAAAAGTATTTTGTAGGCCACAAAAGTTTTGGATGAATATGATCTTTATGTCTCTCTTCATGCAGGTTTGGTTGACCTTATCAACGGATTGGATGGAAAATAAACATTACGGATACGCCTACAGTGGGCCCTGGGAAGTTTTTAATGGTAAGCGTTCAATCACCATTGAACACCACTGTTTCCAGATGTTACGGTCCATCTGAGATCTGGATATGGTTAATGCTTGGGACCACGTCCTAAAATGGGCTGGAACGGATGGACGGTGGATATACAACACATCATCAAGGTGCGCCCCCGGCTAACTCCCAAATCCGCTCCCGAAATTTTAACATTGGGCGTGATACTCGGGCCAGCTTGGCACATTGACAGCTCCATTCCCATCAAGTAACTCACAACCAGAAGTTTCAACCATCATCCATCCACCATCTCGAGAGAGAGAGAGAAAGAGAACAAACATGGCGATGGTTCGTAGCTACGCAGGCGTCTTTCTCTCCAGTCAGCTGCGAAATCCGTTGCGTGGTCCCACTAAACCGCCAAATCTAACTGTCAGACCTCTTCTCTTCCCCAAAATTCGAGCTTCTTCGGCCATCGCTGTCGAAACAAATACCGTATGCTCTCTCTCTCTCTCTCTCCTCTCTCTCTCTCTCTCTACGCCCACCCCATTAATAGATGCGCCCTTCTCTAATTTTGGTATTGCAGTTACTAAAGTAAGAAAAGAGGGTTTATTCTTAAAAAGGGTGGGATTAGGAAATGTATTTAAAGCTTGAATGATAGGATAAATCTGGAATTTCATGCTCTCGCACAGTTGGACGGTTCTGATAATCAATCTGGCTGGTCCTCACCTTTTGGTGGGCGCCACCTTATCAAGCCTAAAATGTCAGGCGTATGCGCCCAAATCTAGTCCAGGCAATGCTGGGCTTGGGCCATCCCATTCCAGTTACAAAGACCTACTCCCGTGCCCAAAGCGAATGGGAGAGGATTACGTGGTACCCGGAACCACCTTAATGGGTGTTACCCTTACCGTGGGGCCCACCTTGATGATTTATCTTATATCCACGCCGTACATCCGTTTTTCCGGTCCATCAGACGTGGCCAAAAAATTAAACAGATCCAAATCTCAGGTGGACCACACCACATGAAACTGTTGGGATTGAACAGCCACCATTAAAAACTTCCTACGGCCCACCAGACCTGGATAGAGGTAAATTCAAATTTCTCCTTTTCGTGGCCCACAACAAGTTTTTAATTGTCATTCAACACTATTTCACCACTTTTCCAGTGGTGTGGTCCACCTAAGATTTTTATCTGCTTAATTTTTGGGATTAAGTTCTAAAATGATCTTTAGGAACAGATGGACGGCGTGGATATACAAAATATTCATCAATATGGGCCCCACACGGTATGTGTAGCACCCACTAAGGTCGCCCTGGTAACACCTAATCCGCTCCCAAAGCGCCAAGGGGAGAACTTTGATACTCTGGCGGCGTTTGAAGGATGATACGCACTCACTTAGAAATTCAATACGCAGAATTCAAGGAAGTCAAATTAAACCGTCCAAACTATGATTTTTAGTTTCAGTGTATCGTGAACTAAATCTTAAATCTTATTTGGTAGTTTGAAAATTGGATTGTTGGATATTTATTGGACGGTTAAAAATGGAAAAAAAAAAAAAAAGAAAAAAAAAAGAGAGAAAAAGAAATCCGATGGTCATATTTCAGCAAACGAGTGTCCGCGAATCATTTTTCGACAAATCTGATTTTGGGGCTGTGGCTGGCGGAGCGACATTGGGTTCTATAATCATTCACCCCTGTTGCACCAGCCACTGTAAGACCCCGCCGGAAACGGAGGTGGCTTCCACCGAGGTCGGTCGATCCCTTGACCGTGGGGCCCACCGTGATGTATGTGTCTTATATCCGTGCCGTCCATCCGTTTCTCCAGATCAATTTGGGGAATAACACAAAAAATGCAGTACATCCAAATCTCAAGTGGACCACATCACAAGAAACAGTGGTGATTGAACGCCCACCATTAGAAACTTCCTGGGGGCCACTGGAATGTTTATTTCCATTCATCCTGTTGATAACGTCACAAAGACCTGGATGAAAGGACCACAAATATCAGCTTGATGGAAAACTTTTGTTGCCCCCGGTAAGTTTTTAATGGTCAATCACCACTGTTTCCTGTAGCGTGGTCCTCTTGAGATTTTGATCTGCTGCATTTTTGGGCTCATATGCTGAATTGATCCGTAAAAACCGATGGACGGCGTGGATATAAGACACATGCGTCAATGTGGGCCCTACAGTCACGGATCCACCTACCTCCGGGGATCCACCAAAGCCGCGTCCACCAGAAACCACCTTAGTTGCGTGGGCTACCTGACCCAATGGCACCCATATGTAGCGCCGACCGTGATGTGTTTGTCCTCACATCTACAACCCTCATCATTTGCGCCAACTCATGCTAGGAAGTTAGCCCAAAACATGTCCGTTCAAAACTGAAGTGGGCTACACCACAGGGAACAGTGAACCCTCTAGGACCCACTGTTATGTTTGCATGCATTCCAACCTATTCATGAGATGATCCCCACAAGATGGAGGTAAAAACCAAATAGCCGCTGATGCAAAACTTCCGTGGCCCCAAGAAGGTTTCCATAGTGGCTGATCCAATCCCGCCTTTATCTGTGGTATGGTCCACTTCAAGTTTTGGATTGGACCCATTTTTAGAATGGCATTCTAACATGAGTTGGCACAAATGATGAATGGAGCTGATGTCGAAAGTAAACTCGTAAGTATCATAATCACAATTTGGATCCCTGGCCCACTAAAGAAATCACAATTTGATTGTTTGCTCTCCATTAGATATATAGTTGCAGTTCTATTCAGTGGTGTATCCAAACACATACTTAATTTAAGTCCCTAAGGGGGTGTTATCTTAAGATAAGCTACTTATGCCTCAAGTAGCTTATCTTGGCTTCTACTTAAAAAGCTGAAGTGATTAACTACCTTGAAGTAAAAAACTTACTTATAATGGATCGTAAACCAAACTTATCTCAAATAAGTTACTTATCTATTTCTGTAAGTAGAAAAAAACTTATTTGGTTGTATCCAAACAGGCCCTAATTGTTAGGATTGTAGAGTTTGAGAAGTTT